>OX637577.1:21892097-22589951 GCA_951800085.1 Comarum palustre | reverse complement strand
ATGTGATGCGGCAACTCATTGGCTCCTCACTATTCGAACCACCTCTCCGGTAGGACCCGAGCCGCACATTGTGGGAACCCACACCCACATAACCAAGTCGATGTCGACGAAAGATGGCTAGCTAGCTCCAATCAGATAGAGAGCTTCTTCTAGAGCTGCTCAACTTTTTTGATTAATCAACTTAACAACCATACATGTCTGCTTAAGCTCCATCGTTGTAATGGTTTCCACCCCATCTTAGAATAAAAACACACTTGTTTAAGGGGCCTTAATCATGCTTTTAACTTTCCTAGTTGATTGAAACTTTGAAGTGATGCCAATATTATCATCTTAAGATTTCCCAAATCCCCATTATGGCCCACCAAGTGGTGCTTGATTATAGGTTAAAGATAATTAAATTAACCCCTAAACATTAAATATATATATATATATATATATATATATATACACCTGTATTCTTCATTAAGGATGTCCTCATCATAAATTTAGTGCATATTTTCTTAATTTGACCAACTTTTCGATCAAATTTTATTATCTTAACCAATCATAATCTGGATATATATATATATATATATATATAAAATTTAAGCTGATTTGGTAATCGTTAAAGCCATGAAAACGTACAAATACAATGAAAGAACTGAATCTGTTCACGGAACCGTTTGTGTTCTTCTCTGTAAACCGTAACGATCACCAAATGAGTTAAAAATTTACAGAGATAATCTACTCATATATATCTAGAAACCGAACAGTTAAGATGAGAAAATATGATCTAAAAGTATACCAATTCAAGAAATATGCACCAATTTATGATAAAGACATCCTTAGCCAAGATATATCAGTCCATATCCAAAGCTGAGTCCCACTTTGAAATTAAAGTGTGGGGCTCATTATTTGGCTCAATTTCAGGTTTTATTTTCCCAACTTCATATCTCAATTCTAGAGTACAGTGTAGATCATTTCTGTCAAGTTTCACCCATTTGAAGATTATTTGAGCTTCCGTAATCGTGATTTACACGAACGATTCATTTTGGACAGCTTTTGTTTTGTTGAGTCATTCAATTTAATTTGATACCTAAATGATCTCTAAATTGAATGAAACTTTGCATGAACGACATACACACTATGCTCTAGACATTGAACGATGAAGATGCGAAAATAAAACCTGAAAGTGAGCTAAATAAGGAGTCTTACACTTTAATTTCAGAATAAAGCCTGCTCTGAATATATATATATATATATATATATATATATATATATATATATATATATATATATATATATATATATATATATCATGATCCTTCTTGCTATTTGATTATGGGTTAGAACTCCATTAACTTTCTAATCCCCTTATGTTTCTTTTGGCAACCCCGTTACTTTTGGAATGATCCAAAAACAATTTGGTTGATCCAAGCTAGCTTTGGTTTGGTTTTTCAAGTTGGAAAACCTTTCCTTTTTTGTGGATATGTTTAAGGGGTGTTTTTCTTTTTCTTTATTAGAGCAACAAAATCCCAAGCAATATGGGGGTGACTAGCTCAATGAGTCCCTCCAAGTAATCCAAGCGACATTACCTACTTAATTCTCCCCAATTTACAATTAGGGTGTGTAGGGTTTGGGTGGAGTTAGCCTTAACTCATGTGAAGTGACTACCCTTTCTCTCTCTCAATAATGACCATAACATACCCCATTATCAATTCTAAGCTTAATTAGAGCTAAACATTAGATCAAAGTCTAGAATGTTTATATATAAACAAAGCTATAGAGTTATAAAAATACAACAATTGATCAAATCCGTGAAGTGAGTTAGTAGTAGTGGGACTTTGGTCAATCAATGGGACAACATCAATTGCTTAGCTTTGCCCAAAATAAACGAGTGAGAGAGGGACACAGTCGGCTAAACACAACCCAACTAACATATAACCCAGAATCAAGTCAATCAACATATGTAAGCTAGTAGCTGCGAGACACCTGCACATGACATGACACAAAGAATGCATTTAAAAACTCTAATACTAGTGCGCAATCTTCCCAAGCTATTGACACAGGTTGGGTTACGAAGTTCAACGCCACTAGGTAGAGGTTTTAGTGTTTTACCAAGTCTTGATTGCCCACCATGTTCTTTTGACTGCTTCTCTTAATTTCATTTTCTTCCCAAGTGTTTTTTTAACGTAGATCAAGTTGAAGACTTTCGAATGATTTATTAGATCAACTTTTCAATCACATTTCAAAATCTCAACTATTGTGTTCTAGATCACTACTAAAAAATAACGATTGTTAAGAAATATCAAATCAATGGACGCCAAATCTGTCAAACAAAAATCATTCAAGTTAATAATTGGTAAATCACATTTATAAATGACTTAATGATTTTCAGTTTAGATAAAACTTTGCAACCATAATATACCTAAAATCAGACGATCGAGATGAGGATGTTAACAAAGAAGTCCTTAACTTAATCATCCTCATTAGAAAAACTTCTTTCAAGGGAATATATGAGAATATATTCGCTATGTGTTCACAAAATGCTAAGTCTTTCACAAAATGCCAAGTCTTTCACAAAATGCTAAGTCTATTTGTGCAGAGTAATACATGCGAAGATAAGAAGAATAGGATTTGCCTCAAAAACTTCCACTTGTTATAGACAATGTGACGAAATATTCGGCCCCTAGTGTTTCTGAACATGGGAATCTCCAATCTAGCACAAGTTAGGAGTTCAGGACTTTAGTCAGTCATATACAATTATGAAAAATGGGTTCCTAACTTAGGCACATGTGAGACTTTGTCATAGATAAAGACTTTAAGCATTTCCTAATCTAAATTCTTACATGATTTGCTCATCTCTTTGGTTTAAAAAAAACTAAAACCCAGAGATAAACAATGACATGAAGAACTTGTCCCTTGGGAACATCCAAAGTGGTTTCTTATATATCTGTCTACATGAAGGATACATAAACTTCAAAGTTCAAACACAGGTCAAGACAAAGGATGGGTTTGATTAAAAATAGAGTTAAAGAATCCAGCTTTGCTTTTAATAGATGCATACTGAGGTGTTCTGGTTTGGCAATTTAGTCCCAAAGCAGATAACCTAAGATGGTCAGGTCCATATTTTAAGGAAGCAATACCATATTCCATGGTTGTTATTAATTAGTTTGATTGGATTTGGGGAAATTCTATATTAAGCTACAAAGAGAAGACCAGAGCCTAGTAAGCCATTCTATATGGCACAAGGCCAGCCATGACAGCCGGGAGCCCAATCTTTTGATTCGTCATCTGTCACATGTACAAGCCCGAATTCTAAACACAAAGCTACAGAGAAATAGGGGAATTATTTTCATGATATAGAAAACTATTATTTAGATGTGTAAGGTAACTGAACTATACACAAAAAAACTACATGTTGGGGACCTAATATTATTTCTTTCTCCTGAAAAAGAATAAAAGGGTAACATAAAGAAATAACAGAAAGGAATACCTTTGCTCCTACTACCTCAATGGTTTAACCAGTTTTTCAAACACCTTTGCCTTTTCTTTTTTGATCCATGATCTTGGCTTCTCAACTTCTGAATCTTAACCAGGATTGTTGTCCTAATTGTTCCTCACAGTGTAAGAAGAATAGATATCGTCTCGTTGTTTCAGCAGCTCATCTACCTGAAAAGACAGACAGTACACATAACAAAGCTCATAATTGGATTCACTATTTGCAAACAGAAATGTTCATTTGCAACTCAAACTTACAGATTGTTTTTCGAGGGGGTGTCTATTCGTCACTTCTTGAAAGTTAGCCACAGCCTATAGAGAAAATTAATGAAATGAAGTGAACTACTGTAGATAACAAACATCAGAGTCACAACATCCCAATCAAATTTGAAGCCGAACACAACTAAGAAACACGTGAGGATTGACAATCAATACCTCCTTGAACTCTGTCTCAAATTTGTGAATTTCGTCTCTCTTTTTTAGAATCTGAGCCTCGACTTCTCTAAGTCTATGTGCTTTATCACTGGATGGCTCCACACAAAGTGCCTCGATTTTATAGGGAGATTTCTTGAAAAAGTTATCCCCTGAAGAAATCAGTCCATGTAGTGTAAGAATGTAAAAAAAAATGGTGAGCAGCAATATTATGCCATGGAGGAACTCAAATTGAAGTACTTCATACCATAAACAGCGAATATATGAGTACCAGCTTTTAGTTCTGAGACCTCACAAGGGTGAACTCCTTCCAAACTCTTAAAAAATGCAGCCGGAGCCTATAATAAATAGGAAATATACTGATTCAGCATGAAAAATGAAAAGAAAATTCATAAAATGAAGATCCAAGAGTGTGCATACCACATTCAAAGTTGAATCCATTCTGTATACTTGAAAATGGAGAAAATACATCCCTGCAGATGGTACATTGCTTATTGTCTTACTATCTTCCTGTACATAGAGGACACTCAATATTAAGCCGACTAGTTTGCAACTGACACGTGTCAGAAAATAACTGATATTCAAGAGACAAAATGAACACAACACTAATCAACACTTAGGCTGGTCATGCAAACATTTCTTTTTTTATAATTTCACGTACTTCACTCCAACTGATTCCAAACATATAAAAGAGGTGTGGAATTCTAAAGCAATTGCACCAATTGTACCCATCACAAGGTTATAGAAATAAACCGACTTGGAAGATATATATATATGTATATATATATATGGTACCTGTGAGACCAAATGATAACCAGCACTGTTGGCATCATGCTCCAGATAAAGCAACTGGAAATTACAACAATATGGTGACTAATGTCAGTATTGCATTATCAGTATTCACAAAGCAGAAAATGCGAATATGACACCATATACTATGCACCTTAAATCTGTTTCTTCCAAACGAAGTAACTCGTACAACAATCCCCAACTTGGCTTGTTGATCAGTGATCGTCACACCAAAATAGTGGGCGCACAGTCTCTTCACCTGCAGGAAATCACAAAAATTACAGAGTTAAGCAAAAGAGCCACCAGAATTTGCATTCTGATACATAAAAAGTAAAAGCGATACACCAAAAATCAGTACTACTGTTACACTATGACACAAAGCAAGAATCACCTTTCCAGTAACTGATGTTCCAAGAGGGAGAGGTCTGACTGCAGCATTACTATCCTGAGCTTCTTCGAGTACATTGCCGGAAATTATAGTCTTGATAGGAGCAACCAATTTGCTATAAACACATAAAAAGAACCATCAAACCAAGAATGATTCTAAACAGTAAACACAGAAATATCCAAGTAAATCAACATATATATTACCAGAATAAAGCTGCAAGCATTGTATTGACAGCTCCTAATTTCGACAAATCAACTTCTATATCCTTGCGTTCAGTATCAATAGCCTCACCCAAAAAAAATGTTAAAATTAAATTTCTCCAGAATAAAGCGAAAAATCAAGGACGGAAATGCCTTTACCATATCGTCGGTCTTCAAAATCGCCTTCTGTTTCTTCAACCTGGTAATCGAGTAAGAAAAAAGATACGATTTACTTAATCAAATGAAGCACTGGCAAAAATTTACAGTCGACTGTGAAATCAGAATTGTAATCTAAAGCAAGAACAAGACGATTTCGTGATTCTAGAAGGGGTTGAAGAAAATGAACTAACTGGATTTCGTTGGCCGGCGAGTCACTGGGGAAGAACTGAAGCGTAGGGTTTTGGGGATGAGAGGAAATCGACGACGAGTCCGTTTCGGGTACTTACCCGCGTTTTTCTCCATCGTTCTATCGCTCATCCAATTTGGACTTCGGGCTGTGTTAATTTGGGCCTGTCGATGAATAAAGCCCATATACGGTTGAGCATTAGCAATTTTGTTTGTATTTCTACAAGAAAATGGAAGACCTCTGACAAACTTGAATGTTATGATAATTATACAGACACATTTTCTAATTGACATGTTTTACAGACGCAAATCAAAATCTTACAAAAATGGGCAAACCTATAAGAGAAAAAATTCAAAGAAATACAAGAGAAGCCTCTGTGTCAGTAAAAGGCGCAAGCATTTGCATGAATTGGATATACTAGAGGTTTCCAATAATGGGAAAAAGAAAAAAAATTATTCAGGCCCTTAATCAACCAAGCTTTTTATCTGATGGCGATCCTTTGAGGTTAAGATTGAACCATTTCTTTTTACCGGACTTGTCCTTCCCGTCTGAGCCTCCATCCTCCTTTGGGCTCTCAGCGTCTTCGCCAGGAGTTTTGCTACTTCTTCCATTGCTTATACCACTACCACCCACTGCATTATTGGCTAACTTAGTGACAGTGAAAGAAGAATGAATACTGTCTCGTTGTTTCAGCAGCTCATCTACCTGCACATTAACATCATGATCTCCGATCAATGAAAAAAGAAAAGAAAAAGAAAGGCAAGCTTCAGATGACAAAATGTTTCAATGAATGACAAAGAAAAAACATCTCAACTACGCTACCTACCATCAACTAAGAGTAATGCAAAAGAAACTAAAGAGACCTTATAATCCTCCATTGCTCAGACATGGATCCTTGAAATATCATTTTCCTCCTTAACTTATGCATCCTGAACTATTGGAAACATCCAGTAGTTACCTCAGAGTTCATCACACATCCTAGAACTACTGCGGCAGGGACGCTCCCGCCAACTATATTGCTGCACAATCCAACTCACTCATTAGGCCCTTCACAGAGGAGTATCATCTTCCTCTTTCCACCACTAATAAGATATTGCCCAAGCCATTACCTCAACCCACAACCATTCTCTCTCTACCATCTGCATCACTTCCTCTTTCCACCACTACTAAGGGCATTCCCCAAGCCATTACCTCCCCCCACAACCATTCTCTCTCTACAGTCTACATCACTTCCTCTTCCAACCTAAACAGGCTTCACACATGATATCATAGTTCACAGACGATGGAAACTTTCACTTTTCTTTTTCTCTTACACAATTATATACGATTGGTGATGCTTCCGTCTTCAATTTCAAGTGCAAATCAAATGGCTCTTAGGTTTTGATTGGGGCGACAAAAGGCTGTTAAGTATTTCCTGGTGTAGGGAGACAGTCACTTAATTCGAAATTGAGAGACCCAAAACCAGGACATTTCCCACTTAATCACTGGACGCTTAAACTCAGTTCTGGCTTTGTAAAAGGAATCAAATAACTAATACTGTTATACATCAAATCTAGAAGCACCAAAAATTTCATGCTCATTAACACCAGGACAAAAAATTGTGTTACTAATAACGAGTCTGGGTATATGCATTCATGCTTAATACTGTTACGAAATAAGCAAACATGACTTACAGATTGCTTTTCCTGGGTGTATCTATTTGTCACTTCTTGAAAGCGTGTCAATGCCTACATAATATAAAATTGAGATATATTAACAATATGACCAGATTGTATTACAATCCAATTTAAAAAGCCTGAATCCATACCTTCCTGTACTCAGCCTCAAATTGGCGAAGCTCATTTCTCTTTCTTAATATTTGAGCCTCAATATCTTTGAGCTTATGCGTCGTATCCTCATATGACCCCACACAAAGAGCCTCAATTGTATAGGCAGCAGTCTTGAAAAAATTATCACCTGAAGAAATCTCAGTGCAGGTTAGTAACGGAGATATGCAAAATATCATGGAGGAACTAAGAAGCCATGAACAAAGCAAAAGAATATAAACGGAGCAAATCCTTAAAGTTCATACCATAAACAGCGAATATATGAGTGCCAGCTTTTAGTTCTGAGACCTCACAAGGTTGAAGACCTTCCAACCTCTTAAAAAAAGCAGCTTCTGGATCCTTTGCCATAGCCACCTACATCATCACAAGGAAGCATCATAATTTTCATTCAGTGATTGGATCTACTCAAAGGCCCAAAAAACAGTGGTGACTATAGTCTGAAAAGACATTAAGAATACTAGCATACCGCGTTCAAAGTTGAATCCATTCTGTATACTTGAAAATGCAGGAAATACATCCCTGCAGACGTTATTTTACCAGTTTTCTCACTGTCTTCCTGTACAGTGAATACATGCCGGTTAGGCAATAACTTTTAAAAAGCAGTTGCAAGGAGGTTGGTAATTGGTAGAAGCATCAAAGCTATGTGCCCGTATATATATTCTCATCACTCTATAAACCACACAAGGAAGGTCTAATCATCTGTATTTCAATAATTGCAGGGGTCACACTCCCTGATATCAAACATGCCAAAAACACGTGCAATATGAAAATCAGAGCATCCCCACAGGTATTATGATAAAGTAAGATGGAGACATGGGATAAAATCATATTGTACCTGTAAGGCCAAACCGTAGCCTGCATTGGCATCTTGCTCAAAAAAGAGTAACTGGAAAGTACAATAGTTGAATACCATATGTTAGTATTGACTATTGAACTAGTAATTATTTATAACAACTTGGAAACTTTATGGTTTGAAAAGAGAAAAGGTCAAATTTTTAGAACATTATGCAAAAGACTGTACCTTAAATTTACTTTGTGCAGTTGAAGTAACTCTTACTACAATCCCTGCCTCGGCTTGTTGCTCACTGATTGTTACACCAAAAAAGTGGGCACATTGTTTCTCCACCTGCAGGTAATCACATAATAAGTAAAAGCGAACACCAAAATCAGTAACGTTGCCCTATGATACAAAGCAAGAATCACCTTTCCACTAACTGATGTTCCAATTGGGAGAGGTCTAACTGTAACAGTACCACTTAGAGCTTCTTCAAGCACAGTAGCTGATATTGTAGTCTTGATAGGGACACCCAACTTGCTATAAAGAATAACATAAATTACAAAAAGACAAAACGATCCTAACCATGAAATTCTGTCAAACATTATATTACCTGAATAGAGCTGCAAACATTGTATTGACAGTTCCAAGATTTGACAAATCGATTTCCATGTCCAAGCCCTCAGAATCAATAGCCTGGAAAGCAAAACATAATCATTAACGATGGAATGCACCAAGCCATAAAACAAAATAGATAAAGAAAGAAATGCAAAAATCAATGACGCATAGCGGGCAATGCCGAGTCAAAGAATCGGGGCTGTAAACCAAATCATTCTTGTTCGAAACTTGCACACAATGCTAAGGCACATCCAAACTTGCACACAGCGAAAGTGAAACAGAACATGAAAATCACCTCGAATCCAGCATTGTCATACTGCCTCCTCTTCTCCGGGTCAGACAAAATGCTATACGAAAACGCAACCTCCTTGAACTGCTCCGCCGCTTCCGGATTATTGGTGTTCTTGTCCGGATGATACCTAATCCACAATTAACAACATCCACTTCACTCATTCAATTCAACACTAAACCTGAGCATGCTGAATTTACACAAAAGCAAAGCAAAAGATTTCGAAAAAGGCGAAATTGAAGTTACTTGAGAGCGAGTTTGCGATAGGCGGTTTTGATTTCCTGGTCAGATGAATCCCTAGAAACGCACAAGACTTCGTAGGGGTCCCGTCGTATCGGCAGAGCTGATGTGCCTTCCAATGTCGAACCCGAGCCCATCTCTTTCTCTCTCCAAAACCTCTACTATAGCAAACGCAATCGTTCTCTCTCTCCTCTGTAACAACCGAAGGACCGCAATTCGAAGCTTCCTTGGATCGCGCTCTTGCTTTTCTTTTCGAATCTCGGAAAACGAAGACGAGTAATCATAAACAAGTCGGAGAGGTTTGACCTGGAATTGGGACCTGGTCGGAAAAAGGGAAAAGAGTTAAATTGCCTGAGCTGGAATGGAGATTCAAGGCCAGACCCAAGCTCGTTTCTTTTCCCCGTTGAAATGGTTGTTTCTTAACACGGTGGAGATCGACATGAAATTGATACATGGGTAAAACCGTCACTGTTTGATCCGTCACGGTAGTTGAAACAGAAATTCATGGTAAATTTGATTTATAAGAGATTTTTATGGTAATTTGTTTTTATAAGAAAAATTTATGGCATTTATAAGGAAAGCGAAAGCAAAATCTAATCGATTTATAAATCTGGTTTATGCATTTTTAGAAGAGGGAGGTTGTGAGTTCAAACGAAACTAGCTGGATTTGTAAGAGATTTTCACGGTAATTTATATTTAATAAAAAAAATTAATGGTAAATTTGATTATAAGGAAAGCTGCATCTTATTTTTTGGTCGTTAAAAATACATCTTACAAAAATACATAAATCTGGTTTATATATTTCCATAAAAGGAAGGCTGTGAGTTCGAGTGAAATGACTAGTTGCTGACGTGTAGCGTCCGGGTTGTTCACATAATAAAGAAAAGTTATTTTCATCACCGAGGTGAATACGAAATGACAGCATGAGTTACTCTGCAAGTTATATCGCTTCAATTTGCCATACCTAAGAAAGAATGTTGAAAGTGATAGTTCGTCGAAAGAATACGAGGACATGACCCTCAAATATGACCCGGTCTAATCTGATACTCCATTTTTAATCAAAATGCTTTACTCATCGCATGCATTTAGAATAATCACTCTCAAGTAAGCGCGGGAGCCTCTTTGAGGTCTTACTCACTCTCAAGTACAAATTGCATTTATCAGAGGAAGTACAAGCGTTTCACGACATTTCAGACTCCGCCGGAAATGTAATAATAAAACCATCCATTACTTTCCAGGGGCATGAAAATTTGGAAAACTGAATACACTATGGTACATTGTGAGTGGCTGAGTCCAATTTACAGAGGACTGTGCCGGGTGGTGATGCCTATAAGTAATCAGCAGATGAAACCTGAGTGGGGAGCTGGGAATGTGGGACGAAGATAGGATATGCCATCTTTTAGTTGCCTGATGTTAAGGAGTGGGAGGTCGAATCAACCCTGATTACCTTGGTGTTGTAGGATCCACAAGAACCGCACTTATGGTACAGCCAGTGGAACCGTGCTGTCCCCTTCCTATCACAGTCATTGCACAGGATATCCTACAGAAAACAAAATCACATTTTTGTTGATGAAGATTACATAGATTCTGGGATAAAAGCGGTCTGGAGAGTTTGTTTACCTGACAGCGATCCCTGTATTCTTCTGGGAGTTCCTCAGAAGCCAGTAGTGCATCAAGCATGCCAAAGTAAACCTACAAGTGAAGGAACAACAGAATAATCAAACTTTTACGGACAATCATAAAGAGATTTTGATACCAGATGTGCACAGAAGATAAGCAAACTCCAAATATCATTACCGCCATATCTCCCAAAGATTTGCTGCAGATTGGGCAAATGTAGTGACTACAAGTGTATGCCTGAGACAATGAATTAAGGGAACAGAATTACTTATCATCTTTCACCAAGTGTATGCCTACCGTTATTGACTTGTACATAATTTTAGAACAAAAGCACAAACCTGGAAGCAGGCTGAATGCATGTAATGACCACAAGGAAGGGCTCTCACAGTTGCACTTGACGTGAACAGGAAATCACAGCAAATGGGACAGTTTATTTCTAAGCCCTTCTCCCTACATTTGTGGTCTAGCAACTTCATCCCCAGACAACAATTGCACGTCATGCAATGAAAGAAGTCGACACCAAGTCCCTTCCCAACACGGCATAAATTACAGGAAGGACAATGATAAACTGTCCTGATAATAATAGAAACAAGATATGATTAGAAATCATCAAATCAGATTTTTGGACTAAACCCAGAATTTCCCACCAATGAAGTTGGCATTTATCTAGCTTAGGTAACAAAATGAGGAAAACAAGGAGAACCAGAGTTCGGGCGAAGTTGTACCTTTCATCATCAAAAAACTTGCAAATATTACAATAGTACTTTGCCATCAGGAATCCACCACAGGAAGACGTTGTACAGACTGGCCCCACAGGCTGAATCTTCAAGCAGCGCATACACATCATTTCAGATGTAGCTTTCCTGCATATATAGAAGAAGCACTAGTCAATTTCCACTAATAAATTCATGATCAGAAAAAAAAAATCTTCCATCAATGGAAAAGATTCAAGAGTCCACTGTGATGCTACCTATCCATTGAATGGTCGCTCACTTTGTCATGACAGAACCTGCATGTAAACAGTTTTCCACAGCAACTGGCACGGACTTTGCAATTTCTTTTGTAATGCTTACAGCCGAACACTTCTTTCTCTGAATCATGAAATGATGGTGAACATCCAAGCAAATCTTCACCATCTGAACCTTCAAGTGCACCTGCTTGAGGTGATTTCTGCTGAGAAGCTATCCAGCGACTACCATGACGCATTACATGATCAGAACAAGTAAATTAGAACATTGATCTAAATCATGCAAGAAAAAGTAGGATGGGTAATACATGAGCATACCTAGTCACTAGATTTTGAATAAGATATGCTTTTCTTCTTGGATCAAGAGTTGAATCCCTAGCAACCTTTCTAATTTCTGATTCAAGCTCATTCTGATTCATCCGAAATATATCTTTCCATCCAGGTTTAAATGTTTCATCATTCTGCTCCAAGCTAGCATATGCATCTGTATCTGAAACTGCAGATGCAAAATCCATTACACAATTAGAATGTAATGGATCTCAACAACAACTCTGCCATGGTCACAAATACACAACCTATATACATAAATAAGTAATCGTTTTAAGGAACAATAGTAATGCAGCAGTCATGATAGTATTATACTGACCTACAGAAGGACAACTTTTTGGTTTCTCTGCATGTGAAGATTCAGCACGACTTCCATCCCACCATTCGTCAAGCCACTCACTGAACATAGTATTTTTGGTTGCCTGCTTCCATGTGTCCATCAATTTATTCTGTTCTTCTTGAGTAAGAGCAGCAGTTACCCATGGCAGCATTGATTGAAGAACCTCTGCCCCTGTAGTACCAATGATCCGACCAACAATTTTATCTTGTTCTTCCACAGAAAAGTGTTTATCAAACAATGGCCACAACTCGAGTTCTTCACGGAAAACATGTTGATCCAATGTCACTCTGATGGATTTGCACATTCCCTGAAGCTTTGTGGCTAGCTCATTGTACTTTCTCAAAGTATCACTATGCTCAAAAGAATCATAATTACTTCGTCCTGAATCAGCAAACATATTTCTAATGCTCATGAATTCGCTAAGTTGTGCAAGCTCAGAGAGAACAGAAAAAATATCCTCAAACAGTTTCTCTTCCTGCTTGTGATCCAGTGTGTAAGAATGACTAACATTATGAAGAGTCTCTTTCGCTTCCAATGCTGGGAATACAATATCATCCTCCGCATTACTATGAGCTCTATATAGACCCCATAACAAACGAAACCTACCAGAAAAATGCCTGATAAAAGTCTCATCACAATCATTAAGCTTTCCAGATTCGATATCTAAATACTCCAAATCTTTACGTATAGCTTTATGGAATTTAAATATGTTATCAATAGGTCGTGTTCCAGTACTACTATCTGCCGAGCTGAAATCTGTTTCCCAATTGAAAAGACTGGAGTTGAGCGAAGGAGCTGAAGGATTAAAAGATATGGAACGCAGAGATTTTAATGCAGCCAGAGAACCCACTCTCAAGTTACTGTCATTTACCCCCAACCCTGGGACACAGCATGTCTTACTGCAAGATATTTGAAGGGTATTTCCATTGTCTATAGGCTGCCCTGCTATAGTTTCCACAGATGACACCAAACTTGCAGACTTGGATGGCCTTTGATTATCATCTTCTCCATCAGTTGATAAGCATGAAGGCCTTTGCTTAGTGGAAAACATAGAGGTATACAAACAGAATGGTTTCTTGCTAATCACTTTTTCACTTCCAGTAAGTGTTGTTGCAGGGCAACAACCAATTGCATTTGAAGACAAACAAAAGTTCTTCGAACGACCATTGCATGCCCATCCAGAAAAAAGAGTGACCAGTGCTGAATCTGATGCTGGAGCTGCATTTAGATAATCTCTGCAGGTCAGACTAAATATAAAAAATCATCAAAAGTGGTATGCAGACCATACAGTTTGTTGAAATAGCAATGACAATAGTATCAACAGATAATCAACCTGCTATATAAATGTTCTGAAGAAACAAACTTGCTTCTTCATCACTAAGTGAGCCTAGGAACCATGGTAAGACGCATTCAATCAACTTCAATGGCATCATACATAAGCTTTGATACAGAAGTTCTCGTTGTCTTCTGGGGCTAAAATGCTTACGAGCAAGTGGAAGCACCTATAAATGCAAGACATAAGATGGCCTCTCAGAGGAATCAATGTTGATCAATCACGATATTGCTGCAGTATCAGAGAGACTACAATGACAATCCCAACATTCCCAAATGATGTGTTTCAACACATCCTCTTATGATGTCAAGAAACCCTATCATAGGCAAGCTCAGCTTATAGTCATACTGGAAATAGAATTAGAACTCACCTGAAGTTCCTCACTCTGGAAGTGTTTTAGTATGCTGTCTATTATCTGATCAGCGTGAGAGCACAACTTCATATAAAATTCAGAAGTAGATGATTCAGCTCCTGCCCTTTGAATACTTTCCATGAGACGCCTAAGCTTATCAAACTGAATTTCTTCATCTTTATGCTCCTGAGCAAAATTCAGTTCAGCATCTAGAGCAGGGAATATAACCTTGTCCTCAGCAATGCTACAGTCAGAGGCAAGAGAAATTCACATCATAAGATGTACCATATTATATGAAGCTCAGTATGAAAGGCATTCTATTCCTACACATCCTATGTGATGCTCAGTATGAAAGGCATTCTATTCCTACACATCCTTATTGAGTATTTAAGTTAGTGATCCTTCAATTACATAGAACTTAGGAAGGCAAAAAGAAAACAAAAGGCAGAGAATCAATCAGTTTAAAAATTAAAGATACTACAACATACACAAGAACTCATGCATTCATTGAACTTAAACAATTATTTAATGAAAAAGAAAATAGATTTAAGCATGTACATGCAGTGGTAAAACACAGTTCATGAATACGCAGTTTACAGACTGAAAGGAAAGGATGAACATACTAATAGCCCCTATTAACAAGGATGAAAATACTATCACTTGAATCAGAGAGCTCTAATTAGAAGTATGGCAATGTCAACTAAAACAAAAAGAATTAGAGAGGAAGAAAAAATGTTAACAACATACCTATGAAAAATACAAACTTCTGCAATAAATTGCAACCTCTTGTTGAATGCAGAAAAATCAGAAAAATCACCAGAAAGTTGTATCTTCTTGGCTGCCTCTGCTATGTCGTTCAACTCTCTTTTTATAGCATTATGCCAAAGTAACATTTCATCTATAGGATTTAACATGCTACTGGAATGCTCAGGTTTTAACTCCACACGTTTCCTTTTACAAGTCTTGGACGACTGACATGAGCACTGGGCCTTCTTTCCAGAATCTTGAAATTTACCCTTGAATTTATCTCTGCAAGCAGAAGCTTTTGCCCCTTCCATCCAGGAAAATACAACCTTCGTGTCATAAAACTTGATGTCAACGTAAAATTTCTAAAATTCCATCTTAAATGATAACCCATGAAAAGGAATCCTCACCTGCTGAAGAAGCTCCTCTTCTGGTATCACTTTGCTCAAGTACTTGTGCATATCCTGACGTTCATCACATGATATGGAGGACGAGAGCCATGGAAGAAATTCTGCCATCATGTTAACAGGAATACTACACAGAAACTGCCAGACCAACGATGCCTGCTCCTCACATGAATACTTCTCAATAAGCAATGGGAAGACCTGCAAAAATTCAAAGAACTTACACCCATATATTGACAATTGGTGACTCTTAAACAGCAATTTGGAACAAAATTATCAATATGAAAAACTTCTTCTACAACCCTTTTGATATTAATACACTCTTAAGTAGATCATTAACTGTCTCACTGACAGCAGTGTTAATTTTGTCATGAGTAGAGAAATCTCATTGGATTTAGAATCTGTCAACTGTGCTTCAGAATCTATCACAGTTAAATATCAACTGCATCTAACTCAACATCCACAGAGAAAATAGTAACCAGTGAGTCGTAATCAATGCATGAGTGAATCGAACAATACCTGCTCCTCTTCCTTGGACATATGCTGGCTAATTGATGTCTGAAGAGCTCCAGTACATGAAGCCAACTCTCTCCGGTAGCTCTCCTCATTCTGCATACTCGAGTTTAGCAGCTCAAACAACTGATCAAAAAGAACACTCTCTCCTTCGTGCTCGAGAGAGTAAGTTCGAGCCACATTCTTCACACGTATATCCAGAGCTGGAAAGATCACCTACAGTGCCCAAACAACTTTTTACAACCTAAAACATAATTCTGCATAATTCATAAGCCAAAAAACACTCATAAATCCATAAACATCAATATAACACTTCAAAATTGAACAAAAATCGCACCTAAATCAATTACAGCTAGAATTTGAAATACGACATCAAAGCTAGAATACTACCGGTACAATGTTGAGAGCCTAAACGCACCTCGTCCTCCGCATTGCAGTGGTGTTTATATATGGCGCGAAGGAAGTGATACTTCTCCAGCAGTGGCTCGATTCCGGCGGCGCCGGAAGCTCTGGTGGCGAAGGCGACGGCGGCACGGTGGAGGCCATCGAGCTCGGAGCGAATAGCCTTATGAAACAGCAAGAATATCAGAATCGGAGACTTGTGCGGCGGCGAGTTCTTCATCTTGGACGGAGACGGATCGAGGGGAGCCACCGGACCTGCCATTACCGCCACGCCACCTCTACCGGCTGGAAATGGTGCCGCCATAATTTATATATATAGTGCAAAAATGTTGGAAGTAAAGAAGAAGAGGAGGAATGTGATTCAGATTTCCAAAAACCCTAGGCGATCAGGATTTGGGAAATCTGGTCTGGTCATGTGGATACATAATGATAATCGGAAGCGAGAGGTCTTTTCTTTTCTTGTTTGTGTGTGCTTCTACGACGAGGGAAAAAGGCTGGTGCTTTTTTTTGGTGTGCTAAAGATAAGGGGAGGGACCTTTGGTAGTTGTCCACGTGTCGGTAGGTGGCCAGGGTGGACGAGACACGGCGGCAATGAGGACGGAGACGGTAGTACACGTGGTTTCCACGCGTTATTAACCTCCACCACGGCTGTCTTGTCGTTTTACCACGTAAGCTTCCACTCAGCAAGGAAGACTCCGGATTGCCCAGGACTGTGGTGAGTGAAAATGACGAGTAGCGTACTAGAGTGACGTATGCACATTCCCACGATGAGTAATTTTGCTCTGTTTTTAGTCGAGATTTATTAGTTTAGCTGGTTAAATTAACCAGTTTAACACTGAAAAATTACAACCTCGAAATAATTTTAGCATTAGGAGTAGATAAAATAGGATGAAGAGCTGCTCGAGATATGTGAGTATGGAGTGCACATATCTGTAGCAGTTTGGCTAACAGTCTTTGTTGTTCTGATGATTGACTCTTGACTTTAGTTTAACATGTATAGCTTGCAAAACGTCAAGGGTTTAAATCATGGTTAATTATTCGAGTTTTGTTAGATTGTAAGGAAATGTGTACTCACTCGATTTGTATTGGTAATAGTTCTCCAAATGATGATGATGATGATAACCTAGTTCAGTCATGTATCGATCACATAATCGGTTAGAAGCAAGTTTTATTTGTATTAATTTGTTGGTTGCATATAAGGACTTAAAATTTGGTAATTATGGAAATATCGAAGCTTTGAAAAACATATATTTTGATGGAAATTTTGAGAAAATATCGATAGCATTAAAAATTTAAGAAAATTTGAAGAAAAACAAGAAAATTTTAAATAAAATTTTAAGAGATATTTGTTTTCTATATTATGTATTATATTTAAAAAGAAAACTTTGAATAAATATTGATCTATAAGGAGTTGTAGTAATTTAGAGCATCTCCAACAGCTCATGTAAAACTAAAATAATTTTTATTTTAGAGAAAAAACATCATTTTTTGGCTCCAACCGCTCATGTAAATGATCCTCTATAATACAAAAAGTGGGAAGAGAGAGAAGCATTTCCTCTAAATCTATAGAATTTTTACAAATTTGTATATTCATGTAAACTTTATTTCTTACCTTTTTGTATTCATTCTCTTTTCTAAAACAAGAACAAAATGTCAAAAAGTTAAAATAATTAACCCTATATTTAGGGTTTGGTTTGAATATATTTATATATTTCTATATATTCATTAAATTATGCATAAATAATTAATTTCATATAATAAAATAGATGAGTTGTTGAAGTTTAGCTCATTTTCTTATAGAGATTTTGTGATTTTCTCCTCTACTATAGAGAATTAATACAAGAGCTGTTAGAGATGCTCTTAAAGTAAAACGTAAGTGTTAAATAGTTAATGTGGAAAAGTTTACTTTAAACATTTTTATGGTTAAAAACTCAAATTGAGACTATGTCATCACGCCTTATATACATATGATACATTTCATATGAAATTAAATAAGTATTTTAAAATCACGTAGAAAACCTACGAGGATCAATGTATGTATGAGACTATGAGTTAAATTGGAAAGAAACCGAAGGACGATATAGGGTATCAAAATAAAATAAAAATATACATGTGTGTGTGTATTAAAACAATAAACTAAATTACAAATACCAATTATTCAAACAAAATTAACTAAAAGTCTAAAACTC
This sequence comes from Comarum palustre, assembly GCA_951800085.1. NCBI lineage: Eukaryota > Viridiplantae > Streptophyta > Magnoliopsida > Rosales > Rosaceae > Comarum > Comarum palustre. Next base: position 22,571,377 of record OX637577.1, on the reverse strand, counting down.
ACCAAAATGTAGAAACATGAGATCAATGTATGTATGAGACCATGAGATTAAATGGGAAAGAAACCAAAGGATATATAGTATCAAAATAAAATAAAAATATACATGTGTATGCATTAAAACAATAAATTAAATTAAAAAACCAATTATTCAAACAAAATTAACTAAAAGTCTAAAACTTTTGGGGAAAGTATGAATATTTTTGAAAAAATATTGGAAGATTTAGAAAATTTCGGACGAGAAATACTTAGAATGTTAAAAATAGATCGGAGGGTTACGAAAACGAAAATTTTGATGAAATTTCGTTGAAATTTTTGATTTTTAAGTCCTTGGTTGCATATATGTGTTCTGGTCTTTGGTTATTTAAACAAAAATAAGGCAGAGTCATCCCGTTTTAGTGTTTTACATACGAAATATCATTCTGAGATCATGAATGTAATATATAGTATAATTTTCTTGAAAAATAGCATGTTCATCCTGATTACAACATTTGTTTTCTTTAAAACTAATTATCATCATCAAGCAAGCAACGTAAGCTAGCATGCATATGACTCCTAGCATGCATCACGAATATATACAACCAGTGGTGGATCCAGAATTTAACATCGGGGTGGGTTACGATTTTTTGTTTGTAGTTGATTGAAGCGATAAAAAAAATTACCAGCAATTAATCTAAAAAACTAACTAATATTAGATATACAATTTATTTATTTAATAAGATGCAATAATAAAATATAAGAACTCGTCCAAAACTATCATTTTAAGCAATCGCTAAATGGATTTTTTGTTGAAACTATTTACACGATAAAAAAGGTTAAGATAAGAATTCTATCAAAATTAATATACTAAAACAGACTTAAACATCTTACCAAAAAATGCTATGAGATCATTTGTTCAATTTTTAAGCCGGACATGTATTGAAAGAAGTAAAAAGAATAAGAAAAGAAGGGAAATAAAAAGTTTGAAGGGATCAAGAATCGAACAAGGTGGGTGAGATAGAAGTTATACTACTCAACCAGGCCTACAAACATTGCTTTTATGCTAGGGAGCACAAATAAAAATATTTGTTTCAAAATTTCAATTAAGCTTAAGCCCTATTAAGAATAGGCTGGATCCGCCCCTATACAACGAAAATGTAACGAGTCGTCTAGAAGAAAAAAGAACGGTGAAAACTAATGTGCACATGAGGATAGTTGTGTGAATACGATGGGAGGGTGTGGCAGTCTTTGGGCACCATGCGACATGCCCGTGCAGTCACAAGTCATATTATCTCCCACAGCTTTGGAGTATTCCCCGACTATTAGGATAGCCGTCAGCCACATGTCCATGCATTGTTCATTTAATCATATGAAGTTATACATTGACACATACATGTTGCTATTCGACATTTCTATTTGAGGTTGAAAATTTTGCCTTGCATAAACGAAACTCGCAGGCTATAAACTTGACTACAAATTTAGCTTATAATAGAATGCGCTCTTATAACCCACAACACAGGTAGTTAATTTGGCTTATTAAGGATCGAAAAGACATAGATGGAAGCGCCAATACCCTAATCATATCATGTATGACTCTAATCGAGCACAAAATTGATTAATTATGTTTTGGGGGAATTTAGTGGGTGATTAAACAATGTTAGTGGCTTAGTGGAGTGTGGAAGGCTTATGGTTGCCACACATTGTTGGTTATTATACTTGCGCACAAAGATTAGTGTATTGGATTATTCACCACTATTGCTACAATATGAGATTAGCATCACTCTTTTAGTATATATCTTCTTGTTTCCTTTCTTTCTTCAATTAGGTCAAGCACTTCCTCTTTGATTTTGTTAACATATTTAGACAAAGTTCATGTCTCAGTTCTTTGAATCTCAGGTGAAATAATTGAAGAACAAAGTAGCTAATTATCATATTATTGATAAGCGGGTGAGCTTATTTATATGCAGCCTGCAAAATAATATTCTGATGCTTTTGGTAGCAGAAAAAGTTAATTAATCGCATATGTTTATTGTGTGCCTCATATGCTCTGACTAGTGAACCACTTAAATTTGTGGCTAAATGAAGTGTCCTCAAATTTATGTTATGCTTGATCAATGTCTAACAGCATAGTAAGAAAATTGTTTCACCATGTTATTTGAACTAGCATTATTTTTCTGGTATGTCATTTTTCATATATCTAATACTTAGATTCAGACATCATAATCTAATTGTCTTATAAGAAGATGATTTTATTGTGCAGATATACATACTATGCATACTCAATTTATGGTTGTAATTAGTTGTTGAGTTAATAAAATGATTGCGTATTTATCATTAGTCTCTCATAAACTCACTCATTTACTAACTGATAAAACAAATATTAAATTTGTATCGTATACATATCTTCACAATAGACATACCTATGAGAAGATAGTCACATGCAGTAGTCTTTAAGGCACTTTGGTGCATAATAATTAAGATTATCTGCATATAAATTCCTCCAATGGCATCCATGTCTAGTGTTGTTTAGTAAATCTAATCACATTGGTGTTAGTGGAACAAAGTTTAGAACTTTTACATTTGTGTGTATCGTGTGTCAATTGTTGCACAACCAAAATTCCTCTTAGTTATCTCTAAACTTTATACTTGTCATTTGCTGCCTGCATTATAAGAGTGTCTTTCAGTTTGTTTAGTCTAATGCCCTCTCCACGATTAATCTTTGAACAATTGAACTATTCCCTATTCAACTTCATACGGACTCGTGTTCCATTCGTATGACGTTTCGAAAATCTATAACATTAACACAAATACTCTAGAGCTTAAAGCCTTAAACAATTAATCATGGTGTGTATAGCTAAATCTATCTCGTTCGAAACTTGAACAATTAAAAACTAAAACTATGTAATGTCTTAATGATGTTAATCTTTCGAATGATAGAACATATCTGAAAATTATGATTAGCTTTTTAACTTCCCACTTCTATTGTTCGTTGGCCAATTCAGCTTCCATTTCAATCAAATCATATGCATGGCGCTCTTTGTTCCTTGGCTCAGCCTAGGACATTTCACTTCAATGTCCATCTCAACCGTGACAATGTCCCAAATGCTTCTTTTTATCTTGTTGGTTGGGTGCAACTACACTTGTGCCACCATGACGTGTCAATGTAGATATGATACATTAACACCAATATGAAGGCAGCTTTAAACATATATCAGAGAAGCGAATTTCGTGGCTAACGCCGTTGCAATTTGTGTAGTTGGGAGGAGTGTTCTAGTATTAGCGTTAACATTCTATAAACTTTGAATGCACTAGAAGCAAGTGCTATTTCTTTTCTTATAAAAGAGAAAAAAGACCTATTTCCAAGTTTTGGGCTCTGCTTAGGTCAAGCCCAATGGACCTCCAACTGTTTTTCTTCAACTCCCATTAAAACCCCGCCCGGTTGCACCGTTGTTTGGTACACCTATACCTTCAAATTGAAACACGTAAACGTCACTTCACTCGCTTCCCTTGTCATTCTTCTCATCGCATCTGGCTAATTATTCTCTATGGCAATGCACCACAAGCTCGCCGTGATTCTCGATCACCCTCAAAACGACGCCGCATTCCTCCTCGTGAAGCAGACGCGCCCTCCCAAATTCGACGACGACGAGTACGATTCCTTCGTCGATTCTGACCTCTGGGACCTGCCGTCCGCCCAATTGAACCTTGTACAACCACAGTCCCAGTCCGCAATCGCAGTTCACGGCGCCGATTCGTGGTCGGAGAAGATACAGTTGACCAAATTTGACCTGGATTCCGCTCTCAATCAGGTACTTACGAATTTTTTGCAGCTCAATTTTAATTTTAATTTATTCTCAAATTCTCATGATTTTTGGTGGATTTAGATTTTGGAGCAAGTAGGGTTTAAAGCAGATGATGCAGGAGACTGGAGGACGTGGAGGTATGTGGAAGAAGCTCAGTTTGGGCCTGGGCCGCCAATCCATTCGGTGTTTGTTAGGGGAAAATTGGTGGCTGCTCATCAGAATTTACAAGGTTTGCTTATACCACTGCACGTCAGCATTGTCAATATCTTGTTTAGTTGCTGACATGTTTCCAGTTTTATCATCTAGTTTTCGTTTGGATTCGGTAATATGTTTAACACTAGTCATGTACTTGATATGAATAGAAGCCTCTAGGAGAAATGAAAACTGGTGATTCAGTATGCTATTTTGGTAAGATATGTTGGATTTGGATTTATGTTAAATGTGAACATGCAGAGACGTGTAAGTGGATGTCTGTTGAAAGCTGTCTAAGCTGGCTTCAGGAAGTGAAACCGAGGAGTGAGCGTGTGGGGCCTTTGGTAGTTGCTGGCTTTGAAAATGAGTTTGCGCAAACAAGAGAATTGAAGATTCCATCGAACTTACCTTACCAGGTTTGCCTAGTGCCTTTTGAATGAGCATGCTTTAATAGGATTGAAGGTTGGATGTACTTGGTAGAAATAATGAGCTATCCTGAAGTTAGTAGAAGCGCTTTGAATGACCTATGTATTCCTTTCCCTGGTTTCATCTGAAATAAGCACCCCTGCCTCCTATTGTGCTGCAGGAACTTCACTAATTTCTTTCCCCTTTGGTCATACATACAATTTAGCTATCACATGAGCAATAACCTTCAGTATCTTTTGATTTAACAGCTCTGATGAGAGAAAATATCTGTGAATCTGATAACCATGGTGTTCAAGTACTCGTTATCTTGTTTTTATTAGCTGTACAATCTTTATCAAGCATTACAGATTCATATATATGTCTTTGGTATAGAATTACGGAGTAGTTACTTACATTCGATACAGGAGTACCCTCCTGGTGTTGTACTTGTACCAATGGGAAGCAGGACAGGAAAACCTTTTCACACAACAAACTTGGTTGTTTTTGCACCTAAAAATGTTCCGAATGATTCTGGAGAGGATGGTTTTATCGCGTGTGGAGATGCTTTGATAGTGGATCCTGGGTGTCAATCCCAATTCCATGAAGAGGTATGACATGTTAGTTTACTCTGCTGCACCTGGAAAGTGTTTTAGTTTTAGCCATCTTTTGCCAGGTCTGTTTAATAGAAGAATCTCGTGTCAAATAATGATAAATGAATGAATCTGGTATCTGGTTTACCCTGCTGCATTTTCTAGTGTTTACAAATTTTTGCTAATACTGGAACCAGATTTATTTTTATCGGTTACAATTTCAATAAATTCTGCACGACTTCTGTTCTTAATATATATCATTTTTCTTTCTGTTTTATCAGCTAAGACAAATTGTAGCTGCTTTGCCAAGAAAATTAATCGTCTTTGTTACTCATCACCATCATGATCATGTGGACGGTAGGGTGTGTATATCTAGCAAAACTTAAGACAAGCACTCGTTTTATTTAGATTGATGTGCAGATTTTTGTTCTTTTTCTGTTCCAGGTCTCTCAGTTATTCAAAGTTGCAATCCTGAGGCTACACTATTAGCACATGAAAATACTATGCGACGCATTAGAAAAGGTTGTGATTGTAACTTTCTGTTTTTACAGTGACTCAAAAGCCTAGGGAGAAATATATTAATTTCAATTTTGTGATTCCTCTCTCCCTCAGTTGCTAGTCTTTCTGTACCCTCAGTTGTTAGGTTCTAAAATAAAAGACTGATTATGGTAATTGTTTAGCTCGATAGATGGATTATTTATGAAAATAAGGATATCAGTTTCTAATTATTATTTCTGCTCTGTCCAAGCACCTCTTATAACTTCTACTTCCTAAGCTCATGGTCATATATGTTGACAGATGACTGGTCTCTTGGCTTTACTGCAATTTCTGGAACTGAAGAGATTTGCATTGGTGGTCAGCGGTTGACTGCAATTTTCTCTCCGGTATTTGTCCTGTAAAGAATATAGTTTGGCTGAATAGAATTTCATTGATAATGAGAGGGATATATATACAGCAATGTTCCATGTTCAATTAGGAAACAATCCTACAATTATGTACTCTACTAGGAAACAAATATACCCAGATCTTTCATATTCCTAATCATAGAAGATATGGCTTAATACTTTCTTTACACTCCCCCTCAAGTTGGAGAGTGGATATCCTGCACTCCCAACTTGTGTTTCATAGGAATAAAAGTTTCCTTCCCCAAAGCTTTGGTTAGAATGTCGGCCAATTGACGTGATGAGCTCACGAATCTCGTAACAATAGAACCATCTAGGATCTTGTCCCTGATATAATGACAATCCATTTCAATATGTCTGGTTCGTTCATGAAAGACAGGATTTGCTGCAATGTGCAAAGCCGCTTTATTGTCACAATACAAGGAAGCAGGTTCTTGATGCATTATGCCGAGGTCTTTGAGCAAATATCGTAGCCAAGTCAATTCACAGCATGTTCCTGTCATGGCACGATATTCTGCCTCGGCAGATGAAAGTGACACAGTCTGTTGTCGTTTTGATCTCCAAGAAATTAATGAAGGACCAAGAAATACACAGTACCCTGTAGTAGAACGTCTAGTAAGTGGGCAACCTGCCCAATCTGAATCACAAAATGCCCTTAACCGAAGGTCATTATTGGAGGAAAAAAAGAGGCCTTGACCCGGAGCATTCTTGAGGTAACGCACCACTCTTAGTGCCGCCTCCATATGAGCTTTTCTCGGCTGATGCATAAAACGACTCAACACATGAACCGCATAAGTAATATCAGGCCTTGACACAGTCAAATATATTAATCTTCCAACCAATCTCCTATAACGACCTTGATCCCTAAGTAGATCACTCTTATCAGATAACTTCAGATTGCGTTCCATTGGTGTGTCAACAGGGGCTGCGCCCAAAAGTCCTGCATCTTCAATAATCTCTAAAGCATACTTGCGTTGGGAAATAAAGATCCCACTCTTAGAACTAGAAACCTCAATGCCAAGGAAATATTTTAAATCACCAAGGTCCTTGATATGAAAGCGGCTATGCAGAAATTGTTTGGTCGCAGCAATACTTTGAGAATCATTCCCAGTAATCAATATATCATCAACATATATCAAAAGAACAGTATAGGAATTGCCTTGCTTTCTGGTGAAGAGAGAGTAATCTGCTCGAGATTGTACAAAGCCTGCAGCACGAATGGCCTCTGAAAACTTGGCGAACCATTGACGAGAAGCTTGCTTGAGGCCGTATAGTGAATTGTGAAGGCGACAAACGAAGTCCTCCTCCCCCTGTCGCCGAAACCCTGGCGGTGGGGACATGTATATTTCTTCCTGTAAGTCACCATGTAGAAAAGCATTGTTGACATCCATTTGGTGTAGGGACCATCCCCTAGCAGCAGTTAAAGCAAGCAAGCAGCGGACTGTGACAATTTTGGCCGTGGGAGAGAAGGTGTCCTCATAGTCAATGCCTTCGAGTTGGGTGAAGCCTTTGGCGACCAAGCGAGCTTTATAGCGCTCGATGGAGCCATCAGAGCGATGCTTGATCTTATATACCCATTTGCAGCCAATTGGCTTCTTTCCTGCAGGGAGTTTAGTGAGGGACCAGGTGCCATTAGTCTCAAGGGCCTGTAATTCAGATTCCATGGCTGCTTGCCACTCAGGGTGAGCAGCAGCCTCCACATAATTTCTAGGTTCTGTAATGGCACTGAGTTGAGCAACAAAATGTTTATATGCAGGTGTGTATCGATGGTAAGAAACGTAGTTGGCCAAAGGATAACGCGTACCTGTCGCAGGACCTGGAGCCAAGGAAGGCGACTGAACGGAGCAAACACGCGAGTATACGGAATCGGAGAAGCGGACCGGTGGTGCAGTGCGGCGGCTGGAGCGGCGGAACGGAATCTGTGGTGCAGTAGGGATGTCAGAAGGGGGCTCGGGTGAAGAGACAAGCCCGGGTGGAGAGGCAAGCGCCGGTGCTGCCGGAGAGGGCGGGAGTGGGGTAGGTGCCGAAGGATGAGTAGACAGAGGATCCGATGGGAGAGGAGACTGGGTTATTGATTTGGGTCGCCTAGAATATGTTTGGAGGGGAGCTGAGGTTGGCAGAGGGGAAACAGTGGGTGGAGCCAACAGGGATGATGATGGTGATGATGGCGGGGATGGTGGCAGCAGTGGTGCAGATGGTGATGGTGGCAGAGGTGGTGCAGACGGTGAGGGTGGCGGTGAAGATGGGCGAGCAGAAGGAATAGAAGAAATGTGTGGAGTCGAGACAGAGGTTGGAGGCGCAACAGGAGGAGCAAAAGAGGAGTCAAGGAAGGAAGGAATGGAAAGTGGGCCGAAACTGGGTTGGATGTGTGAAGGAATAACAAGATTGGGCTGGAGAGAGGCAGACGGAAAAACTTGTTCATGGAACACGACATCTCGGCTGATGAAGATTTTTTTTGTTGATAAATTGAATAATTTGTAACCTTTCTGTCCAACAGGATAACCAACAAAAACGGATGGCATGGCACGATGATCAAATTTATGGGATGGGTGGACGTTAGTTGCAAAAGCCAAACAACCGAAGACTCGAAGGTGAGAGTAAGAAGGTGGTTTGGAGTAAAGTAACTCAAATGGTGTTTTGAAAGAGAGCAAAGGGGAAGGTAACCGATTGATGATATGAACGGCAGTGAGAGCGCACTCCCCCCAAAACGTGGTAGAGAGGTGAGCATGAAATTTCAAAGCCCGGGCTACTTGTAAGATATGACGGTGTTTGCGTTCCACAACCCCATTCTGTTGAGGCGTGTAAACACAAGAATGTTGAAAGATGACACCGGCATCATGAAAAAATGAGCGCAATGAAATAAATTCCCCACCATTGTCACTTCTGAAAATTTTGATGCGAGAGTCAAATTGGGTAAAAGCATAGGTGAAAAAACGTTTAATGAGAGGTTGGGCTTCATCTTTGAAACGCATTAAAAAAATCCATGTAAAACGAGTATAATCATCAACGATAGTGAGAAAATAATGAGAGCCATAAAGAGAAGGATGTCGAAATCGACCCCAAATATCACAATGGATAATTTCAAAAGGTTTAGTCGAAGAAATAACACTAGTGACGAAAGGTAAACGACTCTGCTTAGCCAAAGGACAAATATGGCAAGCGTTATTAAATTGAATGGGAAAATGTAAAAAATTTTTGGCAATGAAACTTAAACGAGAAGGTGATACATGCCCGAGTCTGTGGTGCCAGAGATCGGTGGAAGAGATGGTGAGGTTGCAGGTTGGTTTATTTGGTGATGCGGGTTGATTGGTTAATGGTTTCTCCGTCTCCAGCGCCGCTAGGTAATATAGTCCGTCTCGGTGTTTACCCAAAGCAATCGTCCTCCTTGTAGCCAGATCCTGCAAAATACACCAATGTGGATAAAAGGTCACTGAGCAGTTCAAATGTCTCGTCAAACGACTAACAGACAACAAATCAACTTTGAATGTAGGCACCGATAAGACATCATGTAGAGAATAACTGGAGTTTAAGGGAAGTGTCCCCTTTGCAATAATTTTGGCCTGTTCTCCACTAGGTAGTGATACTGATGGTAAAGAACAATCAACAACGTTATGCAATAATTTGGAGGATGAAGTGATATGATCCGTTGCTCCGCTGTCAATGATCCAATTGTGAGAAAGGACTTTGGACAAACCTGGTTGAGATACTGTATTTGCCTTGGAATTAGTGCCCTCATCTGGTGATTTGGGAATAAGTGATAACATCTGTTTTAGTTGATTTTCTGTGATCGTAACCAACCTCTCATCTGATGCATAATTAGCCGCAATTCTACCTGGATTATCTTTAGCTCGTGGGTGGCCTTCTGGGTAACCATGCAATTTATGGCAAGTTTGGACCCAGTGGCCCAATTCATCACAATAGGTGCAATGAGGCCGTCCTCTTCCTGAACCCCGACCACTACGACGTCCACCATTCCAGGCTCCGCGGTATCCACCTCCACCACTGCCGCGAGCTGCTCGGTCATTCCAGCCGCCGCCGCTGCGGTCAGCGCGGTCGGTCCAGCCACCACTGCTGCGGTCAGCGCGGTCAGTCCAGCCACCACCGCTGTGTTCTAATCGATCGTTCCAAGTGCTGCCACCTTGATTCTTCCTGTCTCCTCTAGCATATCGATTGTGACTCCCAAAAAAACGATTTGGTTCTGTTGCTGGTGGTCTGCCGCCCCTGGAAAGGACAGCCATGGCAGCGCTGCCAGAATCATCCGCCATGTGTGATGAGGAAGAGGCAACGAGACGCTGCTTTTCTTCTTGGAGAACAGACGAGAATGCTTGTCGAACAGTGGGTAAAGGCTTCATAAGAAGGATCTGTCCTCGGATAGCCTGGTATGTTTCATTCAATCCCATCAAGAATTGCATTAATTTTTGTTGATCTGTTTGTTGTGTTGCATCGAGATTCGTCAGTTCATCCCATAGAGCTTTTAATTTTGTGTAATAGATTGAGACTGAGAGTTGTTCTTGTCGAAGATAGGAAATATCTCGCTGTATCTCATAGATGCGAGTTGCATTAGCTTGAGAAAAACGTTCATGGAGGTCCTCCCAAGCCTCATGAGCAGTAGAATAATAGTTTATACTTTCTCCTATTTCTGGATCACATGAATTGACGATCCAGGAATGAACAATATCATTGCATCTTGACCAGACTGTATAGCCTTCAAAATCAGTTTCTTCTGAGGGTGATTTGATGGAACCATTGATGAATCCAAGCTTGTTCTTGGAATTTAGAGCTCGAACCATAGCTCTTTTCCAACCAGAGAAATTATCTCCAGTCAAAGGTTTTGAGACAAGAGTCAATCCGGAATGATCTGATTGATGAATAAAGTAAGGGCCAGGAACGACCTCTGATGAGTTCTCTGAAGTTTCAGGTTTCTGAAAAGGGTTTTGGAAAGGGATTTCGGCCTTTGATGTTGGAGATAGATCTTGAACGTCAGCCATGATTGCTGAGAAGATTGAGATAGGGAGACTACCCGAGAGAATAGATTACAGTGATGAATTAGGATCTTTAGGCTGCTCTTGATACCATGTAAAGAATATAGTTTGGCTGAATAGAATTTCATTGATAATGAGAGGGATATATATACAGCAATGTTCCATGTTCAATTAGGAAACAATCCTACAATTATGTACTCTACTAGGAAACAAATATACCCAGATCTTTCATATTCCTAATCATAGAAGATATGGCTTAATACTTTCTTTACATGTCCTTCTTTATTTATTCATAATTATTCCATATTTTAGACAGAATTTCCAATAAAGTGGGCAGCCATATCAAATTTCTTTTTTTTCTCCTCATGGAATTGTCTTTGAGTTGAACCGATAAAGGCTCACTTGTGTTCAGATATTCTATGGCTTGATAACCTTTCATTTCTTTATACAAAGATATTGGTTGTTTGTTACTCTGATATGCCTGCTTGGTTGCTACAATGATAGCAGCCTGTGCCTTGTGGTTTCTTTAGAAAGGAAACTTGCGTAAGGTTTCATCATCATATATATAGCTAATATACTAGTATTGTAGTATTGTAGTAATGTAATATTCTCTTGATATATAGTACTGCACTAGTGTGTAAAAGTTCTGACATGAAATCTGTTCTCAATTGGAAATTTCCTAATTCAGGGACATACAGATGGCCATATGGGACTGCTTCATGCCAGTACTCACTCATTGATTGTTGGTGATCATTGTGTGGGGTAAGATAGAAGAGAGTTCTGCTTTTCTATGAGCAACTGTGATTTGATATGCAGCATTGGAGTAAAGACTATATTCTATTATGTTATGACTTAGGTAGCATGAAATAATGCACCATGAGATATTGTTGAATGTTGAACCGAAGTCAATGTATAGGCATAAGATTATGTTTAAGCCGCTTGCTCAGTAAATGGTTTGTTGTATCTGGGAATTGAGGGATTTTCTTTTCCTCTAAATAAGAAGTAAAAAAGTGATACACTTATCAAATTATGTTTTATCATAGGTGTGACATTCTTATATGTTGGAACTCTGCTGAGTAAAACTTTGGTTTGTTTCAGTCAAGGTAGTGCTATATTGGATGTTACTTCCGGCGGAAATATGACTGTAAGTTCATTCCTTAGTCATAAATTTAGTTTATTTCCTAATTCCTATAGAAGTTTCCTTACCTAATTAACAAGAGTGTCATTGTGGATTAGACCAGAGAACAAATGTGGACTTTTTAGTTACTATATGCATGAAGATCTGTATTTCTCCTCATTTACAGGATTACTTTCAGTCAACATACAAATTTATGGAGATTTCCCCTCATGCTTTGATCCCCATGCATGGGAGAGTGAACCTATGGCCTAGCCACATGCTTTGTGGATATCTCAGGTATGAAACATAAGGATATACTCTCGAAGATCACACTTTGGCTTAACTACTTTTGAAGCCACCTCACTGTAGCTCTATCAAATGTAATCAAACATATGAGGGTGCTTTTTCAGGAATCGCAGAGGCAGAGAAAGTGCCATCTTGAAAGCGATAGAAAATGGAGCAGAAACGTTATTTGACATAGTTGCAAATGTATATACTGACGTTGACCGTAGCTTTTGGGTTCCTGCTGCATCAAATGTGAGGCTTCACGTGGATCATCTAGCCCAGCAAGATAAGTTGCCAAAGGTAAGGGTTTTCATGACAGTAATCTCTTTCCTTGGCCCTATATGGTATCAAGTCACATGCATGTAGATTTTGTGTTGGTATTTCCTATACACATTTTGCAGTAAGCATATTGCACATCATATCCAATTCAAACAATTCAGTTTAAGCTGTGCAGGGATTCTCTTTAGAAACTTTCTATCGCAGCTCAGTTACATTTTCTGAGAAGGTGGGTAAATTATGAGCCCGAATGAGGAAGCTACTCTCTCTTTGGTTGACTTACAAATACATTTAGGTTGGACCATTTTCCTTGCATTTCTCCGCTGTGATTACATTCATTATCATGGTGCAACACTACAACCACATGTGGATTGTTGCATCTACCACTTGCAACTTTATTGAAGATTTAGAACCTAGACAACCAATTTTGGCTGCCACATTTTTGTTAGTTCCTTGAATTAATTAGCATCAGAGAATAAAACACAAGAGCATTATTGGTTATTAATCGTAGTGGGGGTTATTAACGTTTGCTGCATTACTCCATGTAGGCATTTTCAATCCAGAAGTTTCAGAAAACATGTAGACTGCATTTTTTCTCTCGATGGATGTGGGCTTACCTCAGTAATGGCGTCCTTGTCAATTGTTCGAAGCCAAGAATATCTCATCTTCTTGTTGGTGTTGTAGCTAGCTCAGCTGTGTTATACATGTTTAAAAGACAGGATTAGTTCCATGTAAGATCCTTTTTAATTTTTTTAGAGTAATTGCCAGAACCGACCACAATAGTGTGTTGATAATTGATACTTGGGACATGATCATATGAATACTACAGTTAAATAATCAACTGTTAAACTTCTGCTGATGAAAAAGTTAGGACTGTGTACTTTTTGTTTTCTAATTGTTATATATGATGTACCTCTTATAAGTAGCACATGAATTGCCCCCTGTTCTCTAGGATGAACTTCATGGTCCATCATATATCCTATATTCTATCAATCTATCATAACGTTTCAGGGTTGTGATGGCACTTCTCATGTGCCCTGGCTTCAACGAAAACGTTTTAGCCCTACCCATTGCTCAACCAGCAACTTTTTCTCTGATCAGATGAACTATAAGTTTGTGAGGCTTCTCGGTCGAAGTCACACATCCCAAAAGCAGGACGTAAACCGACATAGATGAAGCAGGGTAAGCTTGTGATCGTAAGGGAGCTTTCCACAGGTTATGTTCATGCTAAAACTACCATCATACTCTCTTTGTCCGTAGCATTTCTTCTTTTCGTTCTTGGTATGTTCATTATCGATTACACTACGAAGTTCTTAAGCTCGGAGTACTACTCCATCCCTGAGCTGAAGACATTTTCCCCACTAACTCCTAATTGCACTTGCCATGCACAAAGTCACTGCAACTTTTCTGTGTCTCCACAGTTACTCCCTATCCTTACTCTTCCAAATCTAAGTGATTACATAGCTCCCCAAGAGCTATGGCATTCCATGAGTGATCAGGAGCTACTATGGAGAGCCTCAATGGCGCCGCAGGTCACCAGTTACCCTTTCAATCGCACACCAAAGGTCGCATTCATGTTCCTAACAAAGGGGAAACTTCCATTGGCGCCTCTTTGGGAAAGGTTTTTCAGGGGACATGAAGGCTTCTACTCAGTTTATCTCCATGCAGCACCAGACTTTAAGAACGAGCCACACGAATCCTCAGTGTTCTACAAACGAATGATTCCAAGCAAGGTCAGATAGTTACACAAATCTTCCAAGGGTTAGTTTCGAGTTTGCAGGTTTAGATTTTTTATATTGGAAATGTATCATATGCAGGCAGTCGAATGGGGAAAGCCCACAATGGTTGAAGCAGAGAGGCGCCTTTTAGCCAATGCCTTACTTGACTTCTCAAATGAGAGATTTGTACTGCTCTCTGAATCATGCATACCTCTCTACAACTTCACCACAATCTATGACTACCTCATCAACTCCAACCACAGTTTCATCAGCTCATTCGACGACCCAAGAGGCACCGGCCGGGGGCGCTACAACAGACGAATGTGGCCAACCGTGACATTGTCCGATTGGCGGAAGGGCTCACAATGGTTTGAAGTTCACAGAAACCTTGCCCTAAAGATAGTATCAGACGTAACTTACTACCCTATATTCAGGGACCTCTGCCAACCTCCTTGCTACAACGATGAGCACTATTTGGCAACTCTGGTGAGTAAAGTTGGCCCCGGCGTGAACTCAAATAGAAGCATTACCTGGGCAGATTGGTCCATAGGAGGCCCTCACCCTGCAACATATGAGAGACAAGATGTGAATGCAATGTTTCTAAATCAGTTGAGACATGGGTTTAATTGTACCTACAATGGTAGCATTAGTAACATTTGCCACCTCTTCGCTAGGAAATTCCGTCCTAGGGCACTTGAGCCTCTGCTAGAAATTGCTCCGGCTCTTTTCGAATTTAACACCTATAATACTACCGCTAGTATATAACATCAACATGATTTACTGATTTACATCAATCTGTTTTTGTTACATCCAAGGGTTCGAACTTCTTATTTGTCAAGTTGTCATATTGTGTTCACTGTTTTGTGAACAAAAATTTGATCTCCGTACATATGCTCAGTTTGTGATTGATTCTCAAGCTGCTTTTGAGTGTGCTTATGCTTTGGGTATCGCAGCTGATGTTGGGTAAAAATCTTTGAAGCTGTTTTTCAACGGTTAGGTTATTGAGAATCGGTTATCAATTTATAACCACTAAGTTATAAATTGATAGCTTTTGAAAAAACTGATTAGAAGTGATTCTTCTCACAACAATTTCAGAATTCATTCCTCTCACAACACAACAATCTCAAACTGCATCTTAGGTCTATTCCTAACCACCTCTGTTGATCAACGTACACAATGTGAGGCTGTGGGAGCAAACCAAAGTAGGTGAACTTTGCCTTTGCATAACTGCGTATTGAGTATTTGAATTGTACCACTTGGTGTTGTGCAACAATATAAAACCATCAGAGGGGGGATCCTTTATTTAAAGTCCGTAGCTGTATTATGCAGGGGAGTCAGGCATGCTGGATAAGCAGCCATCAGATTGGACAAGAGACAAAGACTAAACACTCGGCACTATTTTTTGGTTTCGTTTTGAGTTGTATGAAAATGACCAAAACTTCACTTTCAGAAGACGAGGCCACCGGTCCGAGTTGCTCCACCACCACCTAGCTTGGTGGCTCGAAATTTAAATCTCCAACCTCACATTTGTTCTAGATTTTACTTTTTATGCATGTTGATGAGTTTGCCAGTCTTCGTTTTTGGTTTCCTTCGTTTCTCTTGAATAGTCAAGTCCGTAGATTAAGCCTATAATATTGATAGTCATCATGCAAAGACAAATTTAGTTTGACAGTAAATCGTGGAAAGATCACATGAATTGGCAAAGGATTCTAAGAATAGTTTCAAGCCTTTGTAATGTAACCATCAAACATAACGGGAACATTATGATTTATTCGATCATAGAGATTTACTCGTTTAAAATATTTATGATTTAAAATTAACCAATCATCCTGTTTAATACAGATTTCCCCAAAAATAAAGATTTTTCCACATATGAGATATGCAAACAAACATAAAACTACCGAACGTTCAATTTCACAACAACATACACGGTACACCACGCAAAAGACATTAAACAATCATTTTTTTTGATACACGTAACATTCCAATGCGAACAAGATTATTCCACATAAGAGATACGCGAACTAAATTTGACTTGTGAACATAAAATTATCGAGCGTTCAAGTACACATAAAAAATGGTTTTCTAGATACTTGATTTTAATTTTCAACGGCAACGAAACAAACATTAGGAAAGGGTTTGTCATCAAGGTCTGAAGTTTCTCAATCTATCAGATCCAAATGTAACAAGCCACATTGATTTGAACAGAAGATTCATGATCGATATCATTACCATGCAAGTAAAGGAAACAGAATCCACAGGCCATACTGATAGAAAAAGAGAGTGATATCAGTTCCCAGAAGAATGATTCTGAATGGTTGCTTTTCCATCGAAAGAAGAAAGTCCGTTTCACAAGGACTTACATTTATTTAGAAAATAATTTAACCATAATTTAATGGCGGCTATGTACATGTAGTATTCTACTGAATCAATCTGTAACATCAATTTTGATTTTCAAAGTCCACACAGGTAACGCCTCGCTCAGTCGACGTTTCAAATCAAAACCATGACCAAGCTCAATGTAAAATTCAGAGTTGGCATCCCACCAGGAATGTTCTTCCTTTCTTCAATATCATTTACTACGTTATATATTATTTCCTTTTCTGATTATATTCGATCATAAGAACCCAGATCAGTCTTAGTTTCTGACTTTCTTCAACTGAACACAGGGTTTTATATTCACCGCGATACATTCTGGGTTTTGGGTAAAAATTTCAAAGTAAGGGAGAATCACGACGCGTTTCAGATACTTCAAATATATATTAGTATTTGCAGAATGGTCAGAAAGAGTCTTACTCGTAGTTCTACTACGTACGCCTACCCCATGGTTGTTTAGCTAGAAAGTTATAATTAGAAGCTTCACTATATATGGCCGACACCAGAGTCCCTTTCTCATTTTCTTCTTCATCTCGTTGTCTCTGCTCAACAAAGTCCCTGGTGAGACTTGCCCTCTTGTTCTTTCTGGGTTTTAGTTCATACTGATCCAATCTTTTCCTGTGTCAAAGATTTTCGTTGATATATACAAGGTTCATATATATACAGTCTTCAACTTGGTATATTGAGGTTTCTTGTTCTCAGTACCTAACCAGTCCGGAGATTCGTTACGAAATTAAAGTGTGACGGTCATTATTTGGCTCACTTTGAAGTTGTATATATCTGATCCTTGATTCAAAAGATGAAGGGTACTACTACTCAGAATCTGAACCCTGTAAAATTTGTTCCGAGGCTCATCAATGTTCAAATCCACCATCTCATCAATGCCCTCTCTTATTTCCTCTTCTTTGGTGTTGGAATAACCCTTGGGATGTTCCTGACATTCTATCTCAAGGACTTTTCATTCAGTCTCCAATTGGCCCAATTCTCCTTCACAACTTCATCAAATCAGAACATGATAATGCCAAGTGTGACAGCTACACAAACCAATTTGAGTCTCCCCCAACACATCGGATTGGAGAAGTTTCTGAAGCCCCCTATGATTATGCACGACATGGATGATGATGAATTGCTATGGAGAGCTTCTCTGGCTCCTCGGATCTCAGAGTATCCATTCCATCGAGTTCCGAAAGTTGCATTCTTGTTCTTGACCAAGGGACCTGTTTATTTGGCTCCATTGTGGGAGAAGTTTTTCAAAGGGCATCGAGGTTTGTACTCAATTTATGTACACTCGAATCCTTCTTACAATGGATCGCACCCGGAAAGTCCAGTGTTTCAGGGCAGAAGAATTCCTAGTCAGGTCAGTGTTTATCAACACCATTTCAACTTCTGACATTTTTGAGACATGAAATTCTTACTATTGTTAAACAAATAACAGAGGAAAAGTGCAGAATGATGGTACTTATTTTACTTTCACAGTTTTATCTGTGTTATTAGTGGTGAAATTTAGACTTTTGGAGGGAAAGTTAGTTCTGGGAAAGGGGCAAGTAAAGTTGAACACTATAATATGAAGTTGATCCACCATGTTTGATGTTAACTGGTTGATCCACCAGACTACCTATGTTTATAATTTTATATCAATGTGAGGAGTGCCTTAGAGTTAAGATAAACTACCAAATCCTTAATCTTCAAGTCACTGTTGTTCCCTTGAATCTTATTACTAAATGTTCTTGTATGCAAAGTATGATCAAAATGATGTTAACCACTATAACATAAGTTTGGAAGTTCATTTTCATTAGCCCCTTTCTACTTTTGACATTAAGCCCTGCATAATTATAATGTTGATGTGCATCTCCTGCCAAATTGTTCTAACAACTTCAGTTTTTCAAATGCATTGCAGGAAGTGGAATGGGGACAAGTGAACATGATTGAGGCCGAGCGCCGCCTATTGGCAAATGCGCTTCTTGATATCTCAAACGAACGCTTTGTTCTTCTCTCGGAATCATGCATCCCCCTGCACAACTTCGACACCATCTACCATCACCTTGTGAATTCGAACAAATCATTTGTAGAGTTATATGACGATCCAAGTAGTGTTGGGCGCGGGAGATACAATTCACACATGTACCCGCATATCTCGTTGTCACAATGGAGGAAAGGGTCTCAGTGGTTCGAGATGAATAGAGACATTGCCATTGAAGTTGTTGCAGACAAAAAGTACTTCCCGCTATTCCAGAAGCACTGCAGGGGCTCATGCTACGCAGACGAGCATTACTTGCCAACATTTGTTCATATGAAATTTGCAGCAAAGAACTCAAATAAGACCTTGACCTGGTTTGACTTTTCGAAAGGTGGACCGCACCCTGCAAAGTTCACCAGAACAGACGTGACAGTTGATATGCTGAACAGCTTGAGCAATGGTACCAAATGCTGGGAGTATCTAATGACGGGCAACGCTTGTCATCACTTGTTTGCTAGGAAGTTCACTCCTGGCACTTTGGAGAGACTGATGCGGTTTGCACCAAAAGTGATGCGGTTCAACAGATAGATCTATATGGGTGATGATTCATCATCACTAATTTATTCATTCTTGGGTTGATGAAGTGTAGAGAGTACAAAATGAAAATGTTCTTCCCGATTATTATAAAGATTCTTTGTTTTAATTAACACAGTTCTTTATTTTTGGTCAATCCTTTTGTTATTCTAAACATACCCTATGAATGAACCAGACCCAACAGATAGCCAAATTTATGCAGGAACTTAAGGATACGAATGTTCTTTCATTTCATTGTTGTGCTAAACAGTGAAAAAAGCAGTAACCTCATTCAAATGAACAATGTTTACTTTCAAGAAAAAAGAGAGCAATGTTTAAAGAATGAATTAATTACAAACAAGTGCCAGGAGTGAACTTCCTAGCAAACAAGTGATGGTACCAAAGCAGTAACCTCATTCAAATAAATTGTTCTATTTGTATTTCATAACCTTAAAAATAAATTATTTTGATAAAGCAAATGAAAAAACGATACATTTGATAAAATGACAAAAATGTCCTTAAAATTTAACGATGTTAGTGGTCAAGGTATCAAAATGCTAACGGAATGAAACTTAAGGTATAAAAATGCAAGTATTTAATAGTTATGTATGAAAATGAAAATAATATTATAGTTTATGTGATTTTTTGTAATTAATTCTTAAAGAAATATATGATCCTCTCTGTTAAAGAGGTAAACTAATGTCAGAGTTGATTTTGCACCAATTATGCCTTCACTATTTTGCGCCAATTACGCCTTCACTATGAATTTATGAGCGTGTTAATTATCTAATTATAATCACTAAATTATCTAATTAATTTGGACATAAGCACATATTTCCCAAAAAAAAGTGTTAATTACGTTTCTCTCATAAAGACTCCAAAATACTAAAACTAATGAGGAAATTAATCTAGGAATCTGATTTTCCAAATCTCAATTTTTTCATCAATATTTAAGCTGTAATCAAGGCTTCGATTTCATCTCTCTACATTCCAAAAATATATAACATTTCCTAATGCAGACAGGTCGAAATTGATAGCCACGCCTCTCACCCGGCCGGCCTAATGCATTGGTTGCTCCAAAAGTCGTTCAAGGCACGTATATAGCTAATAGTGGTCAATTTAAGGCTGAGACGAAAAGCTACCCTTCTTCACCGCCATCACTTTTATTTTTCGCTTCATTCTTGTTCTGTTTGTTTCTTCAAACACGTTGATCACAAAGCTTCTGATTTAAGATTAAGAACCCTGTTGTGTATGGTTTCGTAAAGCTAAACCCGAAATGACGACTCATAATCAAAACCCTTCAAGGTTCTTTACGAAACCGATCAATGTCCAAGTCCGCTTCCTCAATCTCCTTTCCTATTTCCTCATCTTTGCTGGTGGTTTAGTCCTCGGAATCGTACTTTCCTCCTCTTATCTCAGAGACTCTTCCTTTAGTCTTCAAATACCCCAACTGTCATTCTCTTCTTCTTCTTCTTCCGATAATGCCAATATTTCACATATGCAAATTAGTCCTCCAAATGACACAGTCACAATGTCCAACATAACAGAAGTTCATATACGAGCATTAGAGGAATTCCTAAAACCGCCTAAGGTTTGGCACGACATGGACGACGAGGAATTGCTCTGGAGAGCATCTATGGCACCTCGGATACACGAATATCCTTTCAAACGAGTTCCGAAAGTTGCTTTCATGTTCTTGACAAGGGGACCTATTCATTTGGCCCCATTGTGGGAGAAGTTCTTCCAAGGGCATCAAGGCTTGTACTCGATCTATATCCACTCGGATCCCTCTTACAATGAATCGTCTCACCCGGAAAGCCCAATTTTTCATGGCAGAAGAATCCCAAGTCAGGTAGTTTTTCTGCTCACTTTGAATGGTACACACTTTGTATTGTTATATTTTCATGATATCTTGTAACCTAGCTATATATTTTCGGTCGATCTTATTTGATCTAATCATCAATTGATCCACCAGCATAGGTGATGAATATAATCCCTACCGGAATTCGTTCTATGGTTCTGACGCATAACATTATAATTGAGCTGAAGAAGCAAATAATTCAGGGTAACCACAATGTGATGTGCAGTCCTTTACATTTCTACCTACATGTTTCCAATTTCTGTAAGCTGTAAATTTGGAGGGAAAAGTAGTTTTGAAAGGGGTAAGTAAAATTTCATCAACATATTATGTAACAACTCGATTGACTAAAACTAAATGTCAAGGTTTTGATTACTTGCTAAGAGGTTTTTGCTCTGTTTAGACTTTAGACAGAAGTGTCAAACAACCTTTGTCAAATATCCTGCATGTTTCTATTCAGAATAAAAAAAATATCCTGCATGTTTTGATCATCTAGTTTCATTCCTTCCAGAGAGTAGATTGGGGACTAGTGAACTTGATTGAAGCCGAGAGCCGTCTAATCGCGAATGCGCTTCTCGACATCTCAAACCAACGTTTTGTTCTACTTTCAGAAGCATGCATCCCCCTCTTCAACTTCTCCACGGTCTACTCCTACCTCATAAACACCAACCAGACTTTTGTTCAAGTCTATGATGATCCAAGCGGAGTTGGGCGTGGCAGGTATGACGAAAGCTACTACCCTCAAATCACATTGGATCAGTGGAGGAAAGGGTCGCAGTGGGTTGAAATAGATAGAGACATCGCCATTGAAGTTGTTTCAGATCAAAAATACTACACAACTTTCCAGAAACTCTGTAGAGGCTATTGCTTTGCAGATGAGCATTACTTGCCTACATTTATGAACATTAGATTTCCAACTAAGAATTCAAATAGGAGTGTGACATGGGTCGATTGGTCTAGGGGAGGACCTCATCCTGTTGAATATGCAAGCACAGATGTCACGGTTGAGCTTCTGAATAAGCTGAGGCATGGCTCCTGGTGTGAATACAATGGAAAAGGCACAAATGTTTGTTACTTGTTCGCGCGAAAGCTCCCGCCAAGTTCTTTGGATAAC
Source organism: Comarum palustre (assembly GCA_951800085.1). Taxonomy (NCBI): domain Eukaryota; kingdom Viridiplantae; phylum Streptophyta; class Magnoliopsida; order Rosales; family Rosaceae; genus Comarum; species Comarum palustre. The sequence continues at coordinate 22,549,254 of OX637577.1, read as the reverse complement.
CTTCTGAGGATTGCACCACAGGTAATGCAGTTTAACACAGACATCGAGGAGTACTAGTTTTGTTAGATTTGGTATATTGATCGAGTATAGAGTACAGAACGAAAATGGTCATTCAATACAACTTGTACCAACTTTGGAGAGACTGATGTGATTTGCACCAAAGATGATGCAGATTCATCATCACTAATTTATTCCTTCCTGGGTTGATGTAGTGTAGAGTACAAAATGAAAATGAGCTTTCAAATTACTATAAGATTCTTTGGTTTAGTACAGTTCTTTATTTTTGGTCAGCCATACATATAGATCAATCTATGTGCGCTGGATTGTTTTAAGTAACACAGGGCATCGTGGTTTGTACTCAATTTATGTGCGCACTCGGATCTAGTATTACAATGGGTCGCGCCATGAAAAAGTCTTTGTTTTGAGGGTTCCTTATAGTTTCCTTATTATAAGTTTCGAACGTACGAACATGCATCCCGAATAAACAAACTGCTTCGTATTTCTCTCTTTTAGATTCCAAAATATGAAAATTAATAAAAAACTTAATTTAGGTTTCTGATACCATTTTCCTAACTTGCCTAAATCTCAATGTTTTCATCATTTTAAACTGTAATCAAGGCTTCCATTTCATCTCTCTACATTCCAAGAATATATACAACTCAATTTCCTAATGCAGACAGGACGAAATTGAGAGCCACGCCTCTCTCCCTCTCGGCCGCCAGCATATCTCTCGGCTCCAAAAGTCTTCAAGGGCACGTATATAGCTAATTGGTCAATTTAAAGCAGAGAGAAAGAGCCATTTTTCTTCATCGGCATCACTTTCCTTAACAGCTGTTCTTCAATCTTCTTTTTGCTTCTTCAAATACGTCGATCCAAATCATCTGATTCAAGATTCAGAACCCTATTGTGTATGTTTTCATAATTCATAAATCTTACCCGAAATGAAGGCTCATAATAAAAACCCTTCAAAGTTCACAAAGTCGATCAAATTCCTCTCTTATTTCCTCATCTTTGGTGGTGGTGTAGTCATCGGAATCGCCCTTGCCTCTTCTCATCTCAAAGACTCTTCCTTTAGTCTACAAATAGCCCAGCTATCATTCTCTTCATCATCATCATCATCATCATCATCATCATCATCCCATAATGCCAATACTACTGATATGCTAATTAGTAGAAATGACACGGTCACAGTATCTAACGTAACCGAAGTTCATAAAGGAGCATTAGAGGAATTCTTAACACCGCCAAAGGTATGGCATGACATGGACGATGAGGAATTGCTCTGGAGAGTTTCCATGGCCCCTCGGATACCCAAGTATCCATTCCACCGAGTTCCGAAAGTTGCTTTCATGTTCTTGATAAGGGGACCTGTTCATTTGGCCTCGTTGTGGGAGAAGTTCTTCCAAGGGCATCAAGGCTTGTACTCGATCTATATCCACTCATATCCTTATTACAATGAATCTTCTCACCCGGAAAGCCCAGTTTTTCATGGCAGAAGAATTCCAAGTCAGGTAGTTTTTCTGCTCATCACTTTGAATGGTGTACATATTGTTTTACTTTCATGATCTTTGGTAACCTATGATTCTATATTAACACTTTCGGTCGAGTCTTATTTGATCTAAACAGCTAATCCAATGTAATCTGCAGTGTTTCTATCTCTACACATATACATGTTTTCAATTTTCAAGTTTTTTTTTGGATGCTACAATTTTAAAGTTTATAAGCTGGAAATTTGTAGGGAAAAGTAGGTTTGAGCCTTTCAGAGGGGCAAGTAAAATTTCATCAATATTTACAATATAACAACTCGATTCACTAGAAAGTCTAAAATTAAATATCAAGGCATTTGATTACTTGCAAAGAGGGTTTTCGTCTGTTTAGACTTCAGACAAAAGTGTCAAACTACCATCTTCAAATCATGCATGTTCAGATGTTCTTAATCATGTCTTCATTACATTTCAAATTGTTCTTACAGTTTTGTTTTCTGAATCTACTGCAGAGAGTAGATTGGGGACAAGTGAACTCGGTTGAAGCCGAGAGTCGCTTAATCGCGAATGCTCTTCTCGACATCTCAAACCAACGTTTTGTTCTGCTTTCAGAAGCATGCATCCCCTTGTTCAACTTCTCCACAATCTACTCCTACCTCATAAACACCAAGCAGACATTTGTGCAGGTCTATGATGATCCAAGCGGAGTTGGGCGTGGCCGATATAATCAAAGCTACTACCCTCACATCACATTGGATCAGTGGAGAAAAGGGTCTCAGTGGGCTGAAATTGATAGAGACATCGCCATTGAAGTTGTTTCAGATAAAGAATACTACACAACTTTACAGAAATTCTGCAGATGCTATTGTTTTGCAGATGAGCATTACTTGCCAACATTCATGAACATAAGATTTCCAACAAAGAATTCAAATAGGAGTGTAACCTGGGTTGATTGGTCTAAGGGCGGATCTCATCCTGTCGAGTATGGGAGCTCAGATATCACGGTTGAGCTTCTGAATTCTCTAAGGAGTAGCTCCAGATGTGAATACAATGGAAAAGGCACAAATGTTTGTTACTTGTTCGCGCGAAAGTTCCCGCCAAGTTCTTTGGATAACCTGCTGAGGATTGCACCTCAGGTAATGCAATTTAACACAGACATTATTGATAAGGAGTACTAGTTAGTATTGTAAGATTGGATATACTGATCGAGTTTAGAGTACAGAACGAAAATGGTCATTCAATTCAAATTGTAGCATTAGCTCTTTTGTGTTCAACCTTTTGTTCCATGGGTGATTTTTTTGCAATAGATTGTCATTCATATAAAATTCAGACTAGAACGGCAGATTACAATGACCTCAAAGATTATAATAAAGACATTACATTAGACATTTAGCTCACTTATTATGAGCTTAGCAGAAGATAAAACTACTCACATACAAAATACTAGAGAAACATAAAACCAGAGCCAAAACGCTCAATTGTGGTACTCCAAACCCTATGCATCCATCTAGTTACAACCAGCTCGTTCAGTCTGCTAAGCTAACCAAATACCGCGATTTAAGCCATAACCAGTTTAAAATTAGGCCAAACGACCCAATTTTGGACCTGACTTTTTTAGAGTTCGGGTTTGGACCCAGGCCCAAGGACCCGAGCCCATTCCCAAACCCTAGAATTTTGGTTCTGGTGCTTCCTTCAAGCAGTCTTGGTCTTCGTCGACAACCAAATCAGGCCAATTGCCAGCCTCTGCATGTTACTCTCCTGCTGCAACCTTTCCTACCACGATGGCATCAGCGACAGCAGCAGCCCATAATTCGTTCAACAATCCAAATTTGGTCAGACGGATCAAGCAATCTCCTCGACCATTGCTCTCAGATTCACCCTCTGCTTCAAAGCCACCTTCCACTTGGCGGCCTTCTTTCTCTCGGCCATTCTAGACCAAGCTTGTCCAAATTGCAGCACCGAGTCTTCGATCCATCCCAAATTCAGATAGAGACAAGTGCCAACGGAGACAGCCGAAACACACCTAGAAAGATACCCCTATGCCGCCTTAGAGAATGACAGAAGGCTCTTCTTGTGCGAGGTTCCCCCGTCGATGCCTAAGAAGCCATGGCTTGAGCCTTCACCGTCGAAAACCGATCGCTTGGACGGGGGAGCAGAAAACTCGCCGCCACTGTGGTCTTGAAGCCTAGGTTTCACGACTTAGGGTTGCTCCGCAAAAGGCGCAACATTAGAAACTTAAATATGGGTATTATTTAGTTGTTCCATGGGTGATTGGAAACCTAAGTGATATTGAAATTCTGGCTGATTAGAAGCGGGAAATTCCAGTTAATCATTTCGATCGTTTTTTCACCTATCCCCAATGAGTGTTCCACTAATATATCACCACCATTTATATGAAAACAACACCTCTGATGATGATTACAGGTAACTTGAATTATGACTCTAAATTGTTAGTCCAATATTTTTATGGGGTGTCATGGATATCATAACTCTAATCATTAAGTGTCAAATGGGAGCGTAGTTTTCTTTTATTATATAGCTACCAAATAGAGAGAAAATCATACCTGAAACTGACCTTATGGTTTCACTTTGACCTTGTGATTGTGTTTTTTCTGCATCATAGGGTTTTTGCCTAGGGTGGCCGCGTTCGTGATGTCGGCGACGAGCGCCAGAACCTCAAGAGCAGCTGTCAACATTGGGCCTTATGTCCATTGGAGGAGGCGGTTCTCCCTCGCCCCTAAACTGCTCTAAAGCTAGAATTTTCTCTAACTCAATTGAGTCTTCAGTCTCTCTAAGCCAATTTACTGCTCCAATCATACGCGGAGACATGACATATGTCAAGATCAATAAAGATCTCTACCAGGAGCAGTTGAAAATTTTCAAAACCAATCTTATTGGTAGACTGCTACTGCGAAAGGGCTTTGTCCCAATGAAAACAACGGTTCTCAAGAGCTTGCTTGGTGATCTATGGAAGCCATCAACGCCTTGGCGCTTAGTTCCGCTTGGGAAGGGCTACTATGACATTCACTTTGGCACTGAAGATGACCTGCGACAAGTCTGTGGTGCTGGTACGTGCACATTGGCTAGTGGTTTATTCCTTCTGTCTCAATGGAAACCAAATGTTCTGTCTAGGGATGTCCTCCCACAAACACATGTCTAACATGGATCAGGCTATATGGTCTGAGCCAAGATTACTGGTACCCTCAACATCTTATGGAGATTGCGCGTGGGGTGGATACGCCTATGCAGCTGGACAAGGCTACCAAGGAACGTAAATTTTGGTACTATGCCCAAGTTTTAGTGGATGTGGACACTGCCGATGAACTACCATCTTCTATCATGGTTGAGTGTGAGACACATTCCTTTCCTGTTGAGATTATGTATGAAAACAGGTGCTCTCATTGTGATATGGTCTGGCATATGACCGATCATTGTCGCTAATTGCACGGTGATAATACAAAGCGTCGCAATATTGAGAAACCTACAAGAGTCTCAAAAAACCGGTAGTTCGACAAGAGTATAGAGTGAAGGGGAAGATTTCCTCAACTATTCAATCTACGTAGGCTCAACCCACAATTGAAATACTTGAAACTAATGCTATGGTTCCACTTTCGGTGGAGACGAGTATAAGGATTGCACAAGAAGAGCAAGATGCTTGGGGAATTACAGAGACTATTGATAATAGGGGAGATAGTAGTCTAGTGTGTACACCTTTGCTTCTGAGGTCGAGAGTTCCTAGTGAGGATCAGTTTGACATATTGGCTCAGGAGATCATTGAGGGTGTTGCCAATGATTTAATTGAGCAATTAGCAAACCAAGTGTTACATGAACCAAATGCTCAGACCCTTGACGTAGTCCACTCAAGGGAGGATATTAGTGCACCTTCAGTTGAGGGCTCATTGCCTACTTCCCCGTTTGTGATGGAGGAGAATGTTGTTCAAAGGATAGATGATGGTTATGACACTTGTTATTCTTAAATCCCAACAAAAAAGCAGAAGTATGACACTTGTTATTCTTAAATCCTAACAAAGAAGCAGAAGTAGCAGAAGAAGAAGAAGAAGAAGAAGAAGAAGATGATGATGATGATGAAGAAAATGCGAGAAATTAGTGCAGGAACAAAGCTAAATCGCTAGTATTTATGGGGAAGTATGCTTATCATCGACGTCATATTATCCGCAAGGGTCTCTTCCTTTCACTTATCTTGGTAAGGGTCTCTTCCTTTCACTTATCTTGGCATCCCGATATTTCAGAGGTGTTCCAAAAGAATATATTTTCAGGCTATTGCAAATACAATACGATGCAAATTGTCTTCTTAGAAAGGTTCATTGCTTTCACAAGCGGGTAGATTGCAACTTATTCAGTCAGTGATTCAAGGCATCTTGGTCTACAGTTTTCAAGTTTATGAATGACCAATAGGTTTACTTCGTGATCTACAATCTTGGATTCATAATTTTTTCTGGACAGGAAATCATTTGAAAAGAGGCAAGCCTCTAGTAGCTTGACGTCATTGCTATAAGCCTAAGGAGGAAAGCGGTTTGGGTTTACATGATCTTTTTTAGGCTAATCGTGTTCTTCTAATAAAGGTGCTAGGAGGTACTATCCTTTTCCTCCCCATCCTATGCTTTTGTTAGAGCCCCGTTTTTAAAAGACAATTTTCAGCCTCTAAAGTCTTATAAATGATCTTCAGTTTGTTGGGCCTAAAAAAAGTTTAGCTTACTTTTTCTAATTCGTTGCTTTGGTCTGTGCGTGATGGTAGGAAAATATCTTTTTGGCATGATAATTGGCTAGGTAAGCCTCTAACATCTACTATTGGGATAGTTGGTTCCATACCACTTCACACCAAGGTGAATGAGTTTATTGTAGAGTCACATTGAGTTCTACCTACAGTTTTTACTGCTTCATTCCCTCATGTTGCAGATAAAATAGGTGAAATTGCACTGCCTATGGAAGCTACATCTGACTCACTTCTTTTGCCAGAATCCTCATCAGGAGGTATGACAGCAAAAGAAGCTTTTGTTTTCTTTTCAAGTCACAATGATCGTCGTGATTAGGGTAAAATTATATGGAACAAAACAATTCAGCCGCGTAAAAGCCTTGTTGTTTGGAAGGCTATTCATGGGCGGCTACTAACTTATGATGCATTGCAGCAACGTGGTTTTTCCTTGCCATCTTGCTGCTCTTTCTGTGGTAGGCATTCTGAGTACGTGGTGCATCTTCTTTTGCAATGCCCCCAGATTGTGATTTTATGGCAATAGGTTTGTCTTCTTTTTTTCATTCCTTCTCCTCTTGGCGTACTATTGATGATGTGTTTTTGGGAGCTCCATGTTCAACATTCTCTAAACGTAAAAGACAACTTTGGTCTCTTGTAGCTTGCAATCTGATCTGGTACATTTGGCTTGCCAGGAATCTACTGCGTTATGAGGGTAAGGTTTTCAATATATTGGATGCCTAAAATCACCTTCTGGGATTGTTCAAGGAGTCTGCTAAGCATTGTTTTTATCCATACAAAAAGCATGCAGTTGCTTCAATTTTCTTTGTTGGTATCTCACAATTGTCTGTTGATGCTTCTAGTTTCACTCCTTCCTCTAGTACTTAAGGGTGTTCTTTGGCTGAGGGTTTCAGGCCGGTTTGGTGGACATAGATAAAATATGTTGGTTCATAGTTGGGCATATGTTTTTCTCATCCCAATTAAGTTTGGGTACTGTTTTGCTTTTAGAAGGTTAGACTTTTCATCCTCTCGTCTGTTGTACTTTGATTTTCATTATAAAAAATAAAGAATTAAATTCAGTTTAACTCCATAAAGTTTAGGGGCAACTTCATTTTAGTCCTTAAACTTTCAATTTCATCAGAATACCCCTTAAGCTTTCCAAATTCAATCAGTCATGTCCAATTTAACAGATACCGTCAAACTTGCATGTGTGATTTTCTTATCTAATAGCTGTGGTAGTGGGGGGCCGAAGAGAAAGGTAATGTTTAAGAGCGAGGTGAATGAATATTATAACATTTGAAATTAAGGGAATGATGATGAAGATTGCTCAGAAGTCATTAAGAGCAATTTGGAAAGATTTTATGGGGGAGAATCGAAGAAGAAAGAGCATTCTCGTATGTGTTTTTTTCCTTAGAAATAAAATGACCCTTCTAGCCCTTTCAATGAGTCATATTAATAGACTTAACATCTAATTTGGACAGAGTTTGTTAAATTGGGTACGACTGATTAAATTTGGAAAGTTTAAGAGGCATTTTGATGAAATTGAAAGTTTAAGGACTGTTTATAGGTGGAACCTAATATTTCACCTTTACCGGGTTACAATTCAAGTAAGAACCTCTAAATGTCTAGTTAATTATTAAATATGCAGTATTTATTGTGCTTGAGTTATTGTTTATAGGGTGAAAGCCCAGTTAAATGTGAGAAGCCACTCTGGGTCATTTGTCAGGGCCATTCCGCCGTAAAGCTAAGTAAAAGTAAGGGAAACTGTTCCCACATTGGAAAAGGACAAGGCATGCTGCCTTTAATGCTACTATAAATACCAGCGCGGGCCTCCCGGTAAGAGGACACGCAACTTCTCAACTATTCTTGAGTTTTCTGCTTAATTGACAGTGTCTGGCTTAAGCATCGGAGTGGCTTCCCTCGGTAAACCCGGGGACGCCTCTTTGACGTGTTTGTTCTTTACACAGGAAAACTCGGAGTACAGAGAAGTTCGCTATTTCTGGAGCCGTGTGACCCGCTAAAGGGACCACGAGTTTACCCGAAAACAAGGACTAACATGTAGTTGCCTCTAAACTTCAATGTGGTAAACTGAATTTAATTCAAAAATAAATATAGCTACCAAATACAAATAGGCAATGGTTGGCAACTATTGTGCAAGTAATCGAATACTATGAACTTGTGCTTCCTAGATTATTCGTATACGGTACACATTGCAAGAAAGGTAAGATGATCAATTCTTGAAACCTTTCCAAAGAGCAAATTCGAAACTACCAAAAAAATGATGAATCGCAAGATGGCATTCTATATTATAGTTGCAGACTGATTGAAAATGAGGAGTGCTGACCCTATACATTGCAACTGATCAATGTAAACCTCTATAACACTCGATATCTCTTTTGCTAAAAACAAGGAGCGCAATCTATACCCACTAAAAATGTTTCAGAAGGTGTTCAATAGCAGACTCAATCTTGTTTCTCATTTTCTGTTCATTGGTGGTTTCACCCTTGGAGTATTACTTACCTCATCATATCTAAGAAACACTTCATTCACTTTACAGACAGACCAATTCTCCGTTGCTACTTCATCACCTCACTCTCTGAGACATGTTCCTACATGACTAAGAGCATATCTGGAGCCGCCTGATGTTATGCACGACATGAACGATGAAGAATTGCTATGGAGAGCTTCAATGGCTCCTCGGATTCTTGAATATCCATTCCATCGAGTCCCAAAAGTTGAGTTCATGTTCTTCACAAAGGGACCTGTGCATTTGGCCTCACTGTAGGAGAAGTTCTTCAAAGGGCATAAGGGCTTGTATTCGAGCTATGTTCACTCAGATCCATCTTCCAATGCATCATCACACCCTGAAAGTCTTTTTTTAAGACAGAAGAATTCCTAGTCAGGTCAGTTTCTTTGCTTAGATAAAATCATCCTCAATATTTCACTCTACTAAAATCATGACTGAATTGCAGATAGTAAAATGGGTACACGTGAATATGATTGAGGCTGAGAGACGCCTAATTGCGGATGCTCTTCTTGATATCTCAAACAAGCGCTTTGTTCTCCTCTAAGAAGCATGCATTCCCCTGTACAACTTCTACACTATTTACTCTTACCTCCTAAACTCTCAAGAAACTTTTGTACAGGCCTATGACGACCCAAGTCCAGTTGGCCGTGGCCGACATAATTCAAGTTACTACCCAATGATCACATTGGATCAATGGAGAAAAGGGTCACAGTGGTTTGAGATTGATAGAAACATTGCCACTGAAGTTGTCTTGGATCGGACATACTTTCCAGCCTTCCGGCTAGGCAACCGCTCTTGTTTTGCAGATGAACATTACTTGCCTACATTTGTGAACCAAAAATATTCAGCAAAGAATTCAAACAGAAGTCTCAGCTGGGTTGATTGGTCTACGCATGGCCCTCACCCTGCCGAATACAAACAGCACAACTGCTGAGCTTCTGGATATCCTGCGTAATGGTAATGGTACCAGATAATCAAGGGAGAGTATTCGGTGCACCTCCGTCTAACGGAGAGTGACACCACTGTACATTTGTCCTCGTTGCTGTAAAATAAGCCTTACCGCTGTAAAATGGTCATCGCCACCACTGCTACCTCCGTCCCTTCCATACACCACCGCTGCCACCTCCGCCACTTGTCGACTTGTCTGAAGGGTCTACTTTTACAGGGCAGGTCATATGCACCGTCGGTGCACTGAATCATTTATATAATCAAAGACAAGTAATTATGTTTCTTATTTGCTAGGAAGTTCCGACATTCTGCTTTAGAGCATCTGCACCGACGAGCAGGAATCGGCTGAACGATCGAGCAAAGGCAGGACCCAGCCAGAAATTGCTCGAGAAACGAAAAATGAAAACACAACAGGAGAAAAAAGTCTGGGTTTGCTGCTCGTTGACTCGAGCTCGAGCTTCGGATCGAGCAGAAACAGGGTGAGGCTGCGCTCAATCAAATGGTGGAGCCCACGGAGACGTGGGTGATGCCAGCCGCCCTTTATTTTATTTTAACCCAAGCGCGTGCTCTACACGCGCCAGTAAAAAATAAAAAACAATAGTTTGACTCACCAATAGTTGGACGACACGTGACGAGGCAGATGGAAAAAACCCCCAACGGTCCACTTGATCTGGGCCGTTTGTTTTGATTCCAAAATTCTATCCAAAGGCTGCAATTCAAAGACAACGGTATTATATGATTCGAACGAAAAAAACGGCTACTATCTAAAATATTTTTAAAAAAACCCCTAAAAATTGCAAAAAATCCCAAATAATTGCCGAACACACCCTAATATTTTCCTATAAATACTACATTTTTTTCACAACTCACACCAATTTGTGCACAACAAATTCCACATCCCTCTCCATCTCTTCTCTCATTTCCTTGAGCATTTTTCCGATAAAATGGCCACCCATTGGTTTCCTTCCGAAGATTTACAAATGTGCATCTAGTTCGCACGTCATAGCGTCGATGAATTTATCGGCAACAAACAAAGGAAGAACAAATTGTGGAAGAAAATTCTTGCTGATTTTTTTGCAAAATTGGGTGCCATGGGAAGGTGAAACACCTCGGGAGGAGCCTAGGAGCCAAATTGCTCTTGCGTCTCACTACAATAAGTTCAAGCTATCATTACATACATGGGGTCAATGTTTGCGTGACGCCGTAAGCGTAAAGCTAGCGGCACTTCTCATATGGATGAGGTAAGTCCCTCTATTTTTCTCATCTCATTTTTATTTGATTACTACTATGAATTATGTAATTGATATATTAAATTTTTGAAAATATGCCATATTGTGACATAGCCAATATTTTTTTTAGATAAAGCAAGCTCAAGATTTCTACTATGCTGCCAAGAAAAGACCATTCACCCACTTTAAATGTTATGAAGTTCTTAAGGACCATCCAAGTTATGTTGCCGTGGAACCAAGTACTCTGTCTCCGTATGGAACCTCTGTTGAATGTACTCCTTCTGTCACTGAATCATCTCCAATCATCGATGTGGGTGACGACGAAGTGAATGAAGCACCACAAGGCAACATGGGCGGTCTGTTGAGTCCTGTTAGACCGATGGGAATCAAGGCTACAAAAGAAGCAAGGCGGCAAAAGAAACAAGATAAGACTCCTATTAAGCAGCGCACTAAGGTTTTGCAAATCATAGAAAGTGATCAAGCATCGTGGCATACCGCGTGGAAGAGGCATAATGAAAGTGAGCTTAATTATTACAAAGAGTACATACAACTTCAACAACGAAATGAAGCAAGGGCGGCCAGTGAGTACCAACTCAAGAAACAAGAGGAAGAAACAAGGATCATGACAATGAATTTGGAGGCTATGACCCCGATGTTGAAAATGTACTTTACCAAGAGGAAACATCATATCCTTAAGGAAGCATAAGCTAAGGAAGGAGAAGCTGCCGATGAAACATTTTCGGATTGTTATCGTCCACGCATTGTCTTTCCGGATGAATGAATCCGAGGCTAAGAGAGGAGAAGCTAAGAATGTATCTTTCCATTAGGGTTTAGGGTTTTTGAGAAATAAAAATGCAATTTATTTTCGTAAATGGATTTTCTCACCTGTTTATCATTAATAACATAGCTTAAAATTGAAACACACATACTTAAATTGAAACACACATATTTAGAGTATTTCACCAGTCTCAAGCATACAGTTGTGCTTCACCAAGTCCTTCTGAAGCTCCTTATGGATGTAAACGGATTCGAGATTGGCAACACGGTCATGAAACCGTGATATATTATGTCCATCTCTACTCATTAGCTCAAAAATAATTCGATTCCGATTTTCATACACTGGCCCATCATAAACCTGGAAAACTCGTACTGGGTTTTGTACATCTTCTTCGTTCTCCTCAAACTCTTCCTTTACGAACTCATTCTCAACAATCATGTTATGTAATATGATGCAGGATAACAAGATTTTAGTGATTACTGATTTCTTGTGTAATGTACAGCTTTGACGAATAATTGCCCAACAGGTAAGTAAGATGACAAAACACCTTTTCACATCTTTCTGGTATGCCTCTTGCTTCTTTGCGAAGAGGTTATCTTGCGGTGTTTGGGGATTGGATATTATTTTAACAAATGTTGAGTACCTCAGATATATTTCGTCAGCTAGATAATAAGCATTGTAGTACAGCTCTCCATTGACTTCAAAGATGGCAGTCCGACTTCTTCCAGCAAGGACTTCATCGAACACATCTGATTGGTGGAGCGCATTAATGTCATTTTGAGCGCCAGACACCCCCGAAGAAACTGTGCCATATCCACGTATCATACGAGGCCACCACCTCTAGGATAATAGTAGGGCGACCCTTTCGCCAAAATTATTCCCCTGGATAAGTAGTTGGGCAGTTCTTCCATTCCCAGTGCATGCAGTCGATGCTTCCAATCATACCTGGAAACCCTCGTTGTTGGCCCTTAACTAGAAGTCGTATGAGGGCCTATTGTGTTGGAGTGCGGAGGTAGCGTTGACCATAAAGGTGAACCACTTGTCTGCAAAATTGCTTCATACATTCTAGTGTAGTCGATTCCCTCATCCTTGTAATTTCGGTACACTGATCTGCAGCTGCACCGTACGCCAGCATTCGCAAAGCACCGATCACCTTTTGTTGGGGAAGAAACCCTAGCATTCCAGTGGCATCTGCTTTTTGATGCCAATATTGGTCGAAATTACAAAGATCCGTCATGATAGTGTTGAATAAGTCTCTGCTCATTCGGTACCTCCGACGAAATTCCTGCACGTTGAAGATGGGGCGCTCGATGAAGTAATCATCCATGAGATTCTATCCCCTTAGTCTTGGTCGATTTGGTTGGCGACCTCGACGTGAACCGTGAACTTATGGTTCATCCTCAAGTTGAGCCTCCTCCATGGCCACGAGATTGACGAAATATTGCTCCATTTCGTCATCCTCTTGGTTTTATTGTTGCCTCTGCCTAAAAAAATTATGGAAGCTGAAAGGATCCATCAGAGTGATGCAGGAAGAATTGGAAAGTGTTTTCAGAGATGTGCTATCTCCCCAGATTGGAAGAGTTGTGGATGGTGTGATTGTAGAGATGAGTGACGGAAGATATTTTTATAGCAAATTCTACAAAATCGAGTTCAATTATTCTGTCATTATCGTTATCCGGATATGACACGTGTCCCATCGTCATTGGTCAAAAATCTTACCGAAAATCTGGTTAAATTATTTTGGCGATGAGGACACGCGGATATGACACGTGTCGCATCGTCATTAGTCAAAAATCTTACTGAAAATCTGGTTCAATTATTTTGACGATGACAACACGCGGATATGACACGTGTCGTATCGTCATTAGTCAAAAATCTTACTAGAAATCTTGTATATTGACTTAGACTAAATCGACACGCTCAATGACAAGTGTCACATCCTCATTGATCACTGAAAAGTAACTGCTCAAGCAATTTATGAACCGCTGCATTTGAAAATGCTCTTGCAGTCTTGCTTGAGCAGTTTGGAGATTTGCTCTTGCTTGAGCAGTTTCGAGAATTGCTTGAGCAATTGCTCAAGCAATGGATGCAGATGTTGTTAGATAGCCTTCTCAGGCTTGCCCCAAAGATCATGCATTTCACCACAAATTCCTAAACAAATTCTATCCGAATTTGGGTTCTGATTATTGAGTTGTATACGAAAACAAGTTGATTGGTCTACACATGGCCCTCACCCTGCCGACTACAACAACACAACTGCTGAGCTTCTGGATATCCTACGCAATGGTAATGGTAGCAGATGTTTATGGGAGAGTATTCGGTGCACCTCCGTCTAAGGGAGAGTGGCACCATTGTAAATTTATCCTCACCGCTGTAAAATGGTCGTCGCCGTTATAAAATGGTCCTCGCCACTGCTACTACCTCCACCCCTTCCATACACCACTGCTGCCACCTCCGCCACTTGTCTGAAAGACCCACTTTTACATGGCAGATAATGTGTACCGTGCACTGAATCATTTATAATCAAGGGACAAGCAATATATGTTTCTTATTTGCTAGGAAGTTCCGACCTGCTTTAGATAGCCTTCTCAGGCTTGACCCAAAGATCATGCATTTCACCACAGATTCCTAAACAAATTCTATCCGAATTTGGGTTCTGATTATTGAGTTGTATACGAAAACAAGTTGTCAAGAACATTGAGAAAGATATGAATCTAATTTGAGTGGGAAGAACTATTTAAGATGAAACTGTGAGCTAAACCTTGCTGATGATCAAACTTCGTATAGCATAGTTCATAATCCTTGAAATCACCCCAAACCAAAGACACTACTTAAAAGTTAAAACAGCAAGTAAAGAAATCGAAACTGCCCTAGCTAGCTGACAGATCAAATTGATCTAAGAACAAAACCTCCCATGATTTACAACGTAGCATCATCATCATCGTTAACGGTTATCACTGACTTGCCCCGCAAGTGTCCTCTGACAAGGCAGGTGACTCCGTCATGGAATCGAATGCCTCATGAGGCGGCGACACCGCCACGCCACGAATCTCATCAATCATCTTCACCACCTGGCTCATCTTCGGCCGTTGATCAGGCGTTGCCGTTGTGCAAGCCATAGCAACCTGCAAAAGCCCCACCATTTCCTCCTCAATGTCCTTGTACCTCATCAACTCCAAATCAAACACCTCGGCAGTCCACTCCTCTCTCACCACAGACTGAACCCACCTCGGCAGGTCCACCAACCCACCATAACCACCGCCGTCCACCACCGCAGACGGGCATTTCCCGGTCAACATCTCAAGCAAAAGAACACCAAAACCATACACGTCAGACTTCAGCGTCACTTTCCTACCGTCCACCAGCTCCGGAGCACGGTACCCGCACGAGCGTGGTGCGGACGAGGCGGAAGCCGAAGGTGAAAATACCGAGAGTCCGAAGTCGGAGACACGAGCATTGCCGTTCTTGTCCAAAAGAACATTGGTGGATTTAATGTTACCGTGAGTGAGCTTAAGGGGAGTACAGGAGCTGTGAATGAAAGCTAAACCTCGTGCAGCTCCGGCTGCAATTTTCAGCCTGGTGGTCCAGTCCAGTGGGGTTCTTCCCGGGCCTCTGTTACCTACATTTCAAAATAGCCCAGGTAAGTTGGTGATAATTACATACATTATAGCCGCTCCTAGGGTTTCACTTTTTTGGTTCTATTTGATCAGAGAACAGGGAAGAAGACGGGAATTAAGAATTAAAAGAAAACAAAAAGTGAAAGGAGAACAAAGATGGAGACTATAAAGCACACACAGAGGACAGCCCGTTCCCCAAATCGTAATTATTCGCCATGGTTCACTTTGTCTTTAATGGCTCCGAAAGCTACTAAAGCAACCATCCATCTGAGCCCCACAAAGGACTCTGCAAGTCACAAGAATCTTGTCTATTCCAAAATCCAAACTAATAATGTGGTCCTTTTACGATAAAATCAAACATCTACTGGCCTACTTCATGTTCATGGAGTTGGTAAGATTTAAGACTGCACTAAAACATAAACATAGAATTGGTCTCATTTTCATGTTCCTGGGGCAATAAACTCAACACATTAAGCTAACAGTGTATGGAGAAATGAAATTGAAGCAATTGCTTACCATGAAGGAGCCAAAACAAGCTTCCATTGGGCATGTAGTCATACACCAGCAGCTTCTCCTCCCTAGCGAAATAATAAGCCCTCAAGCTCACTATGTTGTTATGGCTAAGCCGTCCCAGCACCGCCATGTGCTGCTCGAACTGACTCTTGCCACCAATTTGCGCATCCTTGAGCCGCTTCACCGCCACCACATTACCATCATCCAACACCGCCTTGTACGCCGTCCCAAACCCTCCCTTCCCCAACATCTCCGCCGAGGCTCTCAGCAAATCCTCCAGCTCGAAACGCCTCACTCCTTCGAAAAACACCATCTGCCCTCTCTCGAACGTGGGCTGGCTGGAGTAAGGGCTCGACGAGTAGACTATCTTCTCGGTTTCGAGAAGCTTCGAGCTGCTCTTTCCCTGCCGCATTTTGGCCGAGAAGTTCCGCCAGAAGTAACAGTAGAGGAAAAGAGACACCAAAGCAAGCACCACCACGTCACCGACTATGATGCCGATAAGAGCCGCCGGACTAATCTTCGAACCGCCGTTGTGGTGTGACGTGGACTTTGCTGAGTCGGCAGACGTAGAGCTTGAAGGCAATGAAGTCGGAGAGGACGCCACTACGGTTGGGCTGCCGGCTGGCATTACAGGAGAGGCGATAGCTCCACCGGATCCGGGTCGGGTCGGGTCGGTTACTGTTTTACAATTCTGAACCGGAGCCCCGCAGAGACCCGGGTTTTCCGCAAATGCAGACTCGGAGAAGATAGACAAGGACTTGGGAATCTCGCCGTAGAAGCGGTTCGCCGAGACGTTGAACTCCTGGAGATTCGGGAGGTTGAGGCCGGAAATCGAGCCGGCGAATTGGTTTTCTTCGAGGCGGAGAGTGAGGAGGTGAGTCAAATGGTTGACCGTCTCGGGAATTTCACCGGTCAAGTTGTTGTACGCCAGATCGAGGCGGTAAAGGCGGAAGAGTGACGTCAGGGACGAGGGAAACTCGCCGGAGAAGTCGTTGCGGGAGAGGAAGAGGAGCTTGAGGGAGGTGAGGTTAGAGAGGTCGGGAATGGGACCGGAAAGACGGTTATGCTTCAGGCTGAGAACTCGGAGCTGAGTCAGCCCGGTTAACGCGGCGAAGGAGCCGCGGAGGTCGAGGCTCTCGAGGACGAGGCGGGAGACGCGGTTGCGGGTGCAGGAGACTCCGGCGAATTTGCAGGGGTCGGAGGTGGAGGAGTCCCACGTGGCGAGAAGGTTGGAAGCGTCCGACGTGGCCTTGAAGGCCAAGAGCGGCGCGGCGTCTGGGTGTGGAGCTGCGTGGAGGAGACAGAAAAACAAAGGGAAGAGAGAGAGGAAGAGGAAGGGTTTGGTTGCCATTGTTGTTCTCTGCAAATGAGAGTGAGGAGTTGGAGGTAGTGAAAAAGAAGAGTTGGGGTGGTTGTGTAATTAAGGGAAAGTTGAGTGGTTTAAATTTAAAAAAGCTGGAGCCTTTTGGAGGTTAAGTAGCTGATGTTGTACTTGGTTTTACGGGTGATTTGACAGTGATACCCTTTTAACCTCTCAGTGCCTGTAACGCTTGGAATCTGGTGTCGTTTTGCGTACTAGAGTGGGGATACGTTGGCGTTATGTTTCTACCGTCGATATTAATGACTTGGTTGTTGAGGAGTGAGAGATGGGACAAGATGGGGACACGTGGGGGGTTGGGCGCGCGGAGCATGAGTAAAGCGTGAGTTTATTAGTTTAAATGTAGACCGTGATACAGGGGATCATCCGTACTCTGATACGCTTGTCCTGCACATCACGTGTTTCTATTAAATGAGTCAATGTTCAAATTCTAGTTTAATCTCATACTTAATATGATTAATACGAGGGTAAAATAGTATAAACAAGTTATTGGAGTGATAGGACGGAAATTCTAGTACATTTTAATTATTTATAACTGTTTAATTATCTATATATTTATATTATATATGTGTAAATGCATTGAATATACTATAATGACACTAAATTAGATCAGATGTTCGAATCCCATGATAACTTTATAAGTAACATAGAAATAATAATAAAGTATGGAGACTTCAATTCAAGCAGCAACATAAACTTTGTGATTGTGGTTCTTTATGGCTAGAACCGATTTTATTTATGTAAATGCGCTCGTTTGAAATGTAGGATTATGATTGTTTCTTTAGGTTTGTGATATGTATTCGGTCAAATTTGTTAAGAGATTTATTTTATTTTTGTTACGTTTTTTAACAGCATAAAAGAAATTACGAGTCACCTCTAGGGCGCTCTAAGCTAAAAGAATCAAACCAAAACGCAGGCAAACAAGAATTAGAGAGTCTATTCAGCCACATCTTCGGATTAGAGAGACCATGTTCACAAGAAGCAACAACATCAACTAAGAAGTTGGCTTCCCTGTAAATATGGGCAAAAGTAATTCTTTCAAAGCTGTCAGAAAGGTGAGCAATCTCTCTGATAAAAGATCTGATGCGCCAAGGGATGTCACACTTTCCTTGAACAGAGTTGATAATTAGAGCCGCATCTCCTTCCACCTGAATCTTTAAGTAGTTAAAACGTTTAGCAACTTGCAGACCATCCTTGGGGCAGCAGATTCTGCAACACAACAGGGACAGAGACATTTCCAAGCCTCCTAGCTTCAGCCACAAGAGGAACGCCGTTGTGATCTCTAATGATGAAACCAGCGACAGCACCATTATTAGATTTCATCGAGCAATCAAAATTAAGTTTCATCACCCCATCAAGAGGAGGGTGCCACTTTATCAAGTCTGGATAGATCCTAGGACTTCTTTCACTGGCGAGGTTGAACGCTCTATAAGAAGCACCAACCGCAACAGAAGCATGAACGACCTCAGCAGGAGCAAAGTTGACAGATCGAAAAATAACATTGTTTCAAGCTTTTTCAAATCTGCCAACAAATGATAATGCAATTCTCAGTAGTAACAGAATATTCCTTTTGAAATATATGCATAAACCATTCTTCAAAACTCTTAAAATTAACATGTAAAGGAACAGTGAGCTCCCACTGGAGGTTAAGGACTGGAAATTCCAAGTTCTATTTATTTGCAAATATAATCGTATAATTGTTTTGTTGC
The DNA here is from genome assembly GCA_951800085.1 of Comarum palustre. Lineage (NCBI taxonomy): Eukaryota > Viridiplantae > Streptophyta > Magnoliopsida > Rosales > Rosaceae > Comarum > Comarum palustre. The sequence goes on along the minus strand of OX637577.1, from coordinate 22,530,363 downwards.
AAGTATGATTGCTTACTTATTCAATTGTTAAAGCCAATTAATGGGTGAACCAAGTCCGCAGGTTTTGCATATGTGGGAGTTTCTGTCTTGGTTAGGATTGTAGATTTTTTTTTGTTCAGTTAGTTAGGACTGTAGTTGTATAAGCCTATGATATTAGTCGGTTAATTTTCTGCACTTCTTTATGTCCAGCTTGTTATTAGTTCATTCAATCAACTTAAGCATTTTGCCAACTCTTAAATCCATTAAACTTTAGGTGATCGTATACACTGCGTAGTTAATTGATTATGCGATCCTTTACCTGTGAGTTGTTTGATACACTGATGTTTAATGACCATATATTTCTGTAAGTATATGTAATAGCTCATTATCTGATGTTTAATGACCATATATTTCTGTAAGTCTGTGTAATAGCTCATTATCTATTCTCTTTACCGATTGATAATGGTATGTACACATATAATTCTTCTCTCTTTTTTTGTTTTTCTTATCAGAAACGAGTCAATTCATGATTGTTCTTCATTACGGTGGGAATTGGGTTAATTCACATTATACTGGTGATCAATCGAAGACAATGTTAGTTTCAAACCATGTTACCTACCAAGAGCTTGTAGAGAAATTATTTCATCGAATTGGTGTAAATTCAGATCACTATGGAATGAAAATGCATTATCAGTACAAGAGTAACTTAGGGGTCTACAACACAATGGAGATATCTGACAATGAAGATGTAGCTAGTTGGTTGTGTGACAGCCTTTCCATGCAACCTAACAAGATTCCATTATATATTACTTTGGAGCAAAGCCTATCGAGATCTGTAAGTGGAAGTAATCAAGGCATGACTAGTAGACCTAACCCATCACAATATGATGATGTTATCTCAACAATTTTCTCTACCGAAGTTGAAGATCAGCATCTAATTGCATTGAGTTCCCAGCATGCGCCAGTAGTAGAGAACTCTAGGTTAGAGCATAGTGATACTATTGTCTCATACGAAAATAGGGAGGAAGATGAGTTTCCACATTCCAATTGGGATAATGAGGCTCCAATGGATAGTCAAGAAATTGGAAGTGAGCAACCTGAGAATGTCAACCCCGTTCCATCATCGTCTTGTCGTAGCAAAAAAAGGCGTATACAAGACTATGAGAACGTTGCATCTGTGGACACTAACGGAGATATTGTGGTAGGTCAGTTATACCCAAGCAAGAAAGCCTTGAAACAACATTTGGGTATGTACGTAATAAGAAAGAACCATGAGTTTAAAGTGAAAAAATCATCTAGTGATCGATTTGAAGTTGGGTGCATAGATCCTAGTTGTAAGTGACGACTCCGTGCAATGAAGCTACAAAACTTGGCCTATTTTGAAGTGAGAAAATTTCATGATGAACATTCTTGTTCATTGGATATCATGCATCGAGATCATCGCCAAGCAAGCAGCTCCTTAATTGGTCAGTTTGTAAAGTCAAAGTTCGAGGGAGGAACCTCACGTATATACAGACCTCGAGATATTATTGATGATGTATGTGTTCAACTTGGTGTTAATATGGGTTATAATAAAGCTTGGAGAGCAATAGAAGCCGCACTAGAAATTGCAAGAGGGTCTCCAGAGGAATCATTTGCTCAACTTCCAGCATATTGTGCTATGTTAGAGCGTCGAAACCAAGGTACAGTTACACATATAGAAACTGATGAAAATAATCACTTTCTATACTTTTTCATGTCGATTGGTGCCTCTATTAGAGGATTTCGTGATTCTATGAGGCCTGTAGTCGCTGTAGATGGTACATTTTTAAAAGGAAAGTACTTTGGAACTATGTTTGTGGCTGCATGTCAAGATGGAGAAAATCAAATATTTCCATTAGCGTTTGGGGTGGCAGACTCAGAAAATGATGCCTCATGGTCATGATTTTTGACAAAATTGAGAGGGGCCATTGGAGTTGTAGAGAACTTGGTGTTCATATCTGATAGGCATGGAAGCATCGCTAAAGCTGTAAATTACATTTTTCATGAAGCACATCATGGAGCCTGCATCTTTCATATAGCTCACAACTTGTAATCGAAGTTCGGCAAAAAAATGAAAATCCTTAAGTTGTATTACACTGCAGCAAAGAAGTACCAAGTAGCTGAGTTCAATACTTTGATGGACGACATTCGAAAAATAAAAGATGGAGAAGTCTGTAAATATCTTAAAGACATTGGGTGTCACAAGTGGGCAAGAGCTCATTTTATGGGGTACAGATACAACATGATGACATCCAACATAGCTGAGTCCTTGAATTCGAAGTTTAAAGATGCTCGAAAATTGCCAATTACTCCTCTAGCAGAACACATAAGAGAGGTGCTTCAACAATGGTTTGTGGAAAGACGCAATGCAGCAAGCTCCCTTAATACACCCTTATCCAAATGGGCAGAAGACAAAGTGCGTAAAAACATCAACAGTGGTTCACATATGCGGGTACGTATTCTAAATATAAGTGTCATAATATTTGTTCTTACTAATACTATATTAAATGAATTTTTGTTAAGAAATATGCTAACTTTGGTTTCATTTTATAATAGGTGTCTCCAATTGATCTTTATGCATTTCAAATACATGATAAAAGTGAAAAATAACATGACATGTTCATGTCGAAAGTTTGATCTTGACCGTCTTCCTTGTGCCCATGCAACTGTCGCCTGCAGAACTAAAGGAATATCAATGTATAGCATGTGCTCCCAGTATTACACAGCGAATGCACTTTTGTTAGCATATGCAGAACCTATTTGGCCAGTTGAAAATAAAAGTGAGTGGGATGTGCCTGAAGATGTGCAAAACAAAATTGTATTACCACCAGTTAGACAAGTAGTACTCGGAAGACATAAGACGGTACAAATTACATCAGTAGGAGAAGATACAATCAGAAAAAAGTGTACAAGATGTGGTGGAGGAGGTCATAATCGTGCAACTTGCCGAAATCCAATTCTACTTAACGGATGAGATGCAATATTTTATTTAGTTAATGTGTTTCAAAATTTAGATTACAAGACAACTATATACCTGTGTTGTTGTTGAATAATTATTGTTTTATCAGATTATTTATTAGCATGAAGTACCTATTAAAATTTTGTTATGAGTATTTGATGTGTTTATCAGGAAATTATGTGACTACGCTTGCTGCGTTTTCTGTTTTGTTTTTATTTATATTATGTTTTTCTTTCTTCTTCTTTGTTGTGTATCTAGTTTCTTGTTTATGTCTCTCCAGATTTTACAAGTTATAACTGAATTCATGATTATTTTCAATACGCTCTATATTCTTGGAGACAAAAAGAAAATAAATAAACTATGGGAGATGAGACTTATGGGAGCGTCAACGCCAACAAAATGAGGTTCTAGGTCTTTTACACCTTTGATTCCACATTTGATATTTATGTATATATATATATATAATGATGATTATGAATTTATAAGGTATATAAACGAGTCCATAGGAAACAAAGATCATTTTAATCTCAACAGTTTAATAAAAAGACATTATTAAGGGTGTTAATGACTTCTTATCCTGATAAAAGGTCATTTCAACTAAATTAGAAAACAAGGTTATAAATCATCTTCATGGCCCAAAAAGGGTTATTTCTCTTAATTATTCTAATACAATTATCTTTGTGATAGAAAAAAATAAGAACGACAAGGGTAAGTCATCTTGTTCTAAGGGGTCTATTGCTTTTCAACTTTTACAGTTTTATTGGGAGAAGTTAGAATAATAAATCAAATCAACTAGTCATATCTTAGTTAAGGTTGATTGGAAATGTCATGAAAAGCAGCACTAATGGATCATTACCTTATAACTATTGATAGAGAAGAATGTATACTGCCCTGAGAGGTGATGGTGGGGATATGCGGAAAAATAAATTGTAGAATGAAATCAGAAACTTATAACTTTTGATAGAGAACATTAGAAATTAACATGGTACAACAAAATGGTTATGTTTACGGGGTAACAACAACAAAGAACCTTCATTATACAAATAAAGGTTGCACCGAGAGAAACATTACTTCAAGACTTGAAGGAATACACTCTCACACACATGCTTTGTTTTGCTACACACAAATTCTCTACTTAGTGTTTTCTCTCTATCTCACACTTCTTGTATAAACACTAATGCACAATGAACACTCACCCGGTACATCTCTTTGCACCATGCAAATGCCTTTATATAGGCAATGAGCTCCATGCATAACTCTTCTACGTAACATGAAATGCATGCAATGTCAACTTCCATTCCATGATTCATGCTCAATGTTAGCATGCTCATATGAATGTTATGTTTCACATATTGCATTATTTAAAGTCTGCTCCACGGAAAAGATTGGTCTTCTCCAAACATAGTCACTTGAATGTTTTTGGATACACTGATGCAAACTGAACATGTAACATCACATATCGCTTGTCAACTTCTAGTTATTTTACATTTGTTGGTGATAACTTATTCATGTGAAAAAGAAACATAAGATGGTGGCCCGTTCTAGTGTTGAAGCGGAGTATAGAGGGATGACTAGAGGACTTTGTGACATGTTGTGGTTTAGATATTTGCTGAGAGATTTAAGGTTTAAATAGAGGAAGGTCAAGCCTCTGTATTTTGATAATAAAGCTGCAATCGAAATTGCACACAATATATCATGTCCAACATGATCGTACGCGTACATGTGAAGGTAGATCGACTATTCATTAAGGAGAAATTGGATAGACAAGTTATTTATTTCCTTTTTGTCCCTATAGAGGATCAATTAGTTGATGTTCTTATGAGACCCTCTCAGCTAAAACCTTTCGTGACTTATTTGATAAGTTGGGTATTTGCGATTTGTATGCACCAACTTGAAAGAAAGTGTTGGCGTGAGTCTCTTACCCGTGTAGTGTTAGGAATATATATTAATATTACATATGTTAGTTTCTTAATAGATTACTATATATCTTTGTATATTAACCTTATTCTTGAAGAGATGTATATACAATCAAGAATTCTCAAATACTTTCTCTTCTCTTGTTCTCTTTGACTAAGAGTATGAAATAATGTTGAACAAAGCTTCATTTTCAATCATTTACTTATATATAGAGATGTAGAAATCCTTGTTCATAACTACAAATTGTATGAAACACAGTTTAATTTGTATGCAAGCATGAAAAAATGCCTGAGTGTTCGGTTGTTCTATAGTATCGATACAGATATTGTAGAAGAATGTGCAGGGGATTTAGGAGGCGAAGACAAGTAAGGCTTTGGTGGTATCTGCAAGGACTCCACACTCCCTTCCAACATTTCTATCACTTGTTTCATTGCTGGCCGGTTTGAAGGGTCCGTTTGTATGCACCACAAGCTCACTATTATCATCTTCCTTGCTCTTACTTCGTCCTCCTCATTCATGATGCTATGCAGTCCAAGTTCTTGATCCAATTCAATACGCTTGTAGATCCAGTGTGGAAAATATATCTCACTTGTGTTTTCAACTTCAACACTGATGTTCTTTCTTCCCCCAACCATCTCTGAAAGCATCATTCCGTAGCTGTACACATCGGATTTGTGTGAGACACCACCAAAATTTCTACAGAAAACTTCTGGAGCAATGTATCCACAAGTACCTCTTGCACCGATCATTGACACAATACTCTCATTCCCTTTACATATTTTAGCAAGGCCGAAATCAGATATTTTCGGTGAGAAGTTCTCATCAAGAAGAATGTTATGAGGCTTAATGTCAAAATGCAAGATTCTTGTGTTGCAGCCACGGTGTAAATACTCTAGTCCTCGAGCAATGCCAAGAACAATTCGATCCAATGCTTCCCATCCCAAGTGATGATCTTTTTGCGGGTTATTTGCATCAAATATGAACTTCTCAAGAGATCCATTAGGCATGAACTCATAAATGAGTGCTCTTTTTGAACCCTCAAAACAAAATCCCAACAAGCTTACTATGTTGACATGCGAAGTTCTACTAATGGCTGCAACCTCATTTATAAACTCTTCTCCATTACCTTTTGATCTGTTCAAGATCTTCACTGCTACAAGACGGCCATCGTTTAGTTTTCCCTTATATACACCACCGTAGCCCCCTTGCCCTAATTTTTCCTTGAGAGAGTTGGTCATTTTCTTCACATCCAAGTATCTGTATCTCTTGACTTGAAGTGGTCCATGGTCCTCTAGAAATCCCTGAATAATTTCTCGACTATGATTTTTGTTCATCCAAAAGAACGTACATTTAGCACGTAACTTTATCCTGAAGCAGCTAACAATGACTATTAGTACTAGAATCACAAGAACAGCTGCACCTATTGATTAAAGAAAAGATATTGCAAATTATGTCAGGAACTCGGTATTGAAAAACATAAATTAACATGATAAACTTATGATATTTAAAGTTTGAATTCAGGAATTCAATCCTGCATGTATTGGGGCACTTTGAAATGACTTGATTCCAAGGGTTCAAAATCTTAGTATCAGATCAAATAGAATTGCAAATGTTTCATAATGTAATTGAAGAGATATCAAACTTACTTAGTCCTATCTTCAAATTCGTCGATGACACATCTGCACAACACACAGATGACATAAAAATATCATTAGCCGGGAAATATTGGTTATGCAAGACTGCAACTTATGATCGACTTGGAAACTGCAACTTATGATCCTCCAAGCTGAACCAACAGCCAATTTGTTTTTCAGTAAATTCTAGATGCAATTTATAAATAAATAAGAAAAGTAAAGGTCAAAGACTGACGTGTAGATTTACACCTATTTATGACTTACGAATTTTTTGGCTGGTTTCTTTCTCCTTATGTTACTTAGCTAGCTAGTTGACTTACGACCAAAAAAATGTTAGCTAGTTGTCCATTTCTCTATATTTAAGTATATATCTGACAAGGAACTCTCTCATGAGTCTCATCCCAGCATGTACCTTCCTGTGTGCGGGAACATTTGAATTCAGTCAATTCACCATTGTCATCCACAATGGGATGACAATGGCAGAGCCAAGATTTATATTGTTGTGGACTAATGAGGTTAGAAATAGACTATTTTTAAAAATATGTGTGCTAAATTTATAAATTTAGGATGGACTTGATTTTAATTTTTAGGGTTTCATTACCAGAGAATGTATTTTAGCTGATGAAAAAAAAAACAGACCGACAAAGGAAAATTTCATCAGCTAAAGTGTACTTTAGCCAATGAAAAAAACATTCGTCTGCCAAAAAAACATTTGACGGCTATAATAGACTTTAGCTGACGAAACTCTAATTCGTCGGTTAAAGTCCATAATTCCGTCGGCTCAAGTTTTTAACTTTAGCTGATGAAAAAAAGAATTGCATCGGCATTGGTCTCTATATTTTAGCCGACGAAAAAAAGAGTTTATCTTCACATATGATATAATAAATAAAATAAAAAATATTTAAATACCATAGCCGATGATGACACAATAAATTCATCGGCTATGGTATAATAAGGGTTTAGGGTATCGTCGGCTATGATATAATAAAAAAAAATTTAAATACCATAGCCGATGATGCGCAATGAATTCATCAGTTATGATATAATAAATAAATTTTAAAAAAATTAAATATCATAGCCGACGATAAAACATTAAATTCGTCGGCTATAGTCTTGGTGCCGACATTATTTCTCCTTATGGGTAGCCCTATCTTCGGGAGTTATTTTTAGTAATTTTTTATATTACTAGTTGCGTCTCATCGATTTGAAAATATTTTGTGTTGAAGGTCCAGTCAAAATACGTAATTTAGACGGTCAAATAACCATTGCCATGCGTTTAGGGGTTTGACTTACATGATTGACCGTTCGGATCGAGCCTTTAAAGTTATCAGATCAAGTTGAATTTTTTTCCACACATGTATTTTATCATGATGGTCATATCAGACGGTCGGATTTTTGTTTCTCAAGTTTGATTATCGGAATCACGATGTGGTCACTAATGTTGTATAACTTGGTTACTAATTTTTTTTTAAAAAAATATTTCATTTCAAAAACAAACTGTACGTATAACCTTCAAACTTAAAAAGTCGTGAAATAAAATATGGCCGGAATGGTGAAATATGTCTACGGTTGAAAAATCACATAATTCCGGTAAAGTCTTGGTGACGATAGTTGCGCTCAATGCAATTTACCATTCTTTCTCTCTATGAGTAGCCCTCTCTTTCGAGGTTATTTTTCAGTAAATTATTATACCACTAGTTGCATCTCATCGATTTGAAACTATTTTATATTGAAGGTCCGGCCAAAATACGTAATTTAGACGGTCAATGACCGTTGTCATGCGTTTAGGTGTTTGACTTATGAGAATGACCGTCCAGATCGAGCCCTTAAATTTATTAGATCAAGTTGAATTTTTTCCCATACATGTATTTTATTATGATGGTCATATCAGACGGTCGGATTTTGTTTCTCAAGTTTGATCATCGGAATCACGATGTGGTCACTAATGTTGTATACTTGGTTACTAAGTTTTAAATAAATGTTTCATTTCAAAAACAAACTATACGTAAAACTTTCAAACTTAAAAAAGTTATGAAATAAGATATGACCGGAAAGGTGAAATACGTTTACGATTCAAAAATTAGGTAATTCCGGTAAAGTCTCGGTGCTGATAGTTGCGCTTAACGCAATTTACCATTCTTTCTCTTTATGGGTAGCCCTATCTTTAGGGGTTATTTTTAGTAAATTTTTATACCACTGGTTGCGTATCATCGATTTGAAACTATCTTGTGTTGAAGGTCCGGCGAAAATATGTGATTTAGACGGTCAAATGACCGTTTCCGTGTGTTTAATTATGTGTTTCACGTACGGGATTCACCGTCTGGATCGAGTCCTTAAAGTTATCGGATCAAGTTGAATTTTTCCATACATGTATTTTATCATGATGGTCATATCAGACGGTCAGATTTTCGTTTCTCAAGTTTGATCATCAGAATCACGATGTGGCCACTAATGTTGTATAACTTGGTTACTAAGTTTTAAATAAATGTTTCATTTCAAAAACAAACTCTACGTAGAACCTTCTAACTCAAAAAATTCGTAAAAATAATATATAACCGGAATGATGAAATACGTCTATGGTTGAAAAACCATGTAATTCAGGTAACGTCTCAGTACCGATAGTAACGATCAACCATATTTGCCATTATTTGTTAGTAAAATGTATTTTAACTGACGAAATTAAAATTTTAAGCGACGAAATTTAAACTTTAGCCGACGAGTTGCACACTTTAGCTGACGAAATTTCTTCGACTAAAGTTTAGTCAGCCAATCATTTTGACTAGGCCTGTCATTCGGTCGGTTCGAATCGGTAATGTGTGTTACCAATTTCAAAACCAAAGCTTTCAGTAATGAAATATTACCAAAAACCAACCAACTTTTTCGGTACGAGATAAATCTTACAAAAATCGGTATTTCTGTTTTCGGTATTACCAAACTTTACAACAAATATATTTTCTGAATATAATGAAACAATAGAGGAAGAATTTTTTTTTGAAAATATAGTTATTGACACCATAACGTGCCTACTAATATAGTGTAACTTGTTTACTAGGTTAATTATATACAAGTGTACATCTTTGTGAACCAACCGTATAAAGTACAAAATTTTTGAAAATATTATTAAATAGGATATGATCAATATGGTGAAAAATAACTATGGTAGAAAAATCGCATATTGCATGTAACGTCTAGGTCTTGATCAAATCAGTCAACATTATTTATTCTTATGATTCTCCATGGGGAGCCATATCATTGGGACGTAAATTTCCTAATATTTTTACACCGAAGCATTACTTCTCATTCATAAGAGAGACTATGAGCGGAAGTATCAATCAAAATAAGACATAAAGGGCTAAATAATAGCGTTTTCGTGTAATAAGTTATATCAAATTAAGGTTGAGCGCATTGATCAAGTTCTAAACATTGTCGAAAATAGGTGAAATTTGTTCCATAGTCGTATTTAAGTATACTGACCAAATCGAACGGACAAATTTTGATTTTATAAATTTCAGTGTTAGAAACCATAACATGTCTACTAATGTGGTATAACTTGTTTAATAGGTTATTTGCAAGTGTAGATCTTTGTGAACCAATTGTATGGTGGAAGAAAAAATTTTGATACTCATGTGAAATAAGATATGATCAGTATAGTAAAATACGGCTAAGGTAGAAAAATTACATATTTTGGGTAACGTGTGTGCTCAGATCAAAGTGGTTAACCTTATTTCCAAATATAAGTGTTTAAATAACTAACATTTAGGTAAATTCGGTATTTACCAAAAACCAAACCAACTTTTTCAGTATTTTTTGGTTTCGATTATTTCGATTACCAAGTTTCGGTTTATTTAATAAAAAATATTCAGTTGGTTTTCGGTCGGTTTGGTATTTACCAAACCAAATGGCAGCCCTAATTTTGACCAAAAGGGAAAGTTTCCTACAACGAAATATCGTCGCCTAAAGTCCAGACTTTAGATGACGAAAAGTTTTTTCATCTGCTAAAAGTTCAAACTTTAGGCAACGAAAAGTTTCTTCGTCGGCCAAAGTTCAGACTTTAGGCGATGATTGAAATTTATTTCGTCGGTTAAAGTATATCCGACGACTTCTTAACCGACAAAATTTTGTAACAGGCTGACGAAATATTTTTGTTAGCTACAATAGTTGTTCTGGTAGTGTTTTGGACTAAATTTTGGTTAGAAATAAATGTTTTTTTTTTTAAAATTGAGATGAGTTATAGTTCACCAAAACCTGTGTGCAGCTACGTCATTGGTCATCCAATGTTTATACCAACCTCCAGTAGTATAGCACTAAAAACATCCTTATTGGTATATATACTGCTTGAAGGGAGATTTTAATAGTCAATGCAGAAGAATCGACAGTGTACAACCCGCATTCAGGTGAATATGTTTTATTTTTGAAAGGAACGAGATACTGCCTGCTATGTCATCGCACAAGTATGTTGACAATAAGTTTGACTTATAGCTTCTACAATGGAGGGCATTACAATCACTAGACGAGTGAGAGCAGAGAGAATGAACAAAGCAGGATGACTATTTGCTCCCATTCTCTCCCCAAAAACCACAACCAGTAACAAGCTTAGGATTAGAGGTGCCAAACGGGCCCGTCCAGCCTAATCTGTTTAATCGATTTCAGGCTGTGATTGGGTCGGCTCACAACGGCCCACGTTTTAACGGGCTCAGGGTTACGCCGGTCAATTTACTCAAATATAAGACCCAACACGGTCTAAGCCCATAATGTGTTGGGCCGTGCTTGGGTTGGGTCAGACCTATTAGAGAGTCGGGCCTGGTCCGTTTCTAGTTGAAAATTAAAGTTAGTCGAGAGTTGATATCATAATATACCAAAATAATAACAAATGAAAACTAATTCACACTTTCTATCTATCTTTTTTTCTTCGTCAACAAACTAATGAAATATATGATATATGAATCATATGATCATTATTTAATATTTATAGTTAATAATATTTTAACAAAAACTTCTTATGATTCTAAAATAATTAAAATGAATGATTATTAATATTTATAAGTTATTGTTCGATTCACACTTAAAATGAATTTTATATTATTTATAAATATAAATATATAATCTTTATATATATATATATATATATTAGAGTGGGCCGGGTCGTGGGCCTCAATTTGTCATACTTGAGCAGTGTCAGGCAGTTAACGTACTTGTGTCATGCCAGACCACTTTTAAACATGTCGTGTGCTCGTGCCGTGTTCGTTCTTTACGGTCCGTTTACCACCTCTATTTACGATTTTTCTGCCTCACTCATCTCTAATATGAATAATATCTCGCTGCCTCTCAAGTCTTAGCACGCAAGTTTGACTTGTACAAATATTGAACGCACAGGACTTTGAAGTCTTGGATTAGATTTGGTGATGAATTGAAAGGTTCCTACCTTAAACACGATTTTTGCTAAACCTGTCTCGAATGGTTGAATTAAGAGAAAATTTGAGAAAAATCTAAAAAATAGAATATTTTTTAAGATAAATTCATTCACGTATTTCATTTTAATTTATATCTAATTCAAATCATTTAACCTGCTTTATAGGTTTTATTTTTAAAATTAAAATGTGTCACCATTCTTTAATCTCTTGACTTTTGTCCTCCGATTTTAATTTTGTCTTTTTGAGTAGATTTTATCATTTTGTTTTAGAGGGTTCGAGTCACATCTTTATATTTGCTGAATACACCTCCATAAATTTTTAGAATTTTTTTTCTTCTTAGTTTACCCATCAAAAAAACTGCAAAAAGAAAAAGACTACCAAACATGATGGATCTAAATCATCTAATCAAGTAAAAATAAGAATGTATTATTTTTCCTTAAACTTTTGACATTTTTTCTTGGAAATTGGTATGTTCATTTTTTTTTGGTCACTTCACCTCCAAAATTTTAAGTTCTTAATTTCTGACAAAGTAATTTTTTGTCATGATCGATTCACATTAACGTGGTTTGCAGCCCCTCTTTCTCACTTCATGACCCTAAATTTCTAGTTTTTTCTTGGATATCATAGAAAATAAAACCACTTTCTTAATAGATTTCTTGAAGCTCTCAATCACCCCTCTCCCCAATAGGCCATCAATGAGAGAGAGAGAGAGGGCATGGTTAAAAGACAAGGGAAGAATAGAAGAAATTGCAGAGAGATGGAAAGAAAGAAAAAAACAGAAGTTAGATCCATCACATTTGGTAATCTTTTTCTTTTTGTTGTTTTTTGAAAAGGCAAAATAGTGATAAATTTTTTTATAAAAAATCATAAATATATACTCAACAAATATGAAGATGCAACTAGAAGTCCTCAATCTAAAAATCGGTATATAGTAAAAAAACGCTAATATTGAACGCCAGGACTTAGAACGTTAGAATTGATGATGAATTGAAAGGTTCCTAACTTGAACACGAGCAGTCAAAGCTCTACCTGTCTACTATTCCAACATAATAAATATCGAAGGCCATGTGAGAGTGAGAGGTTAAACGATTAAGCTACCTAAATATGAGCTAGAAGGGCATCTAAATAATTACTAAGGTTACCATTTGCTGAAATCAAAGAGCAGAAGAGATAATTATATATGCATAATGATAAGCAGATAAAGCGTAGATATAATAATTACCTGATGACGGACTGTTGGGTAATTTTGGAGCTGCTGAAGTTGAACCACATGTGGTTGTTGAAGGGCCATTTTGGCAATAGCAAATGAACGAAGCATTAGTAGTGTATTGCCCACAAACTCCTCCTGAGGTAACACAGTTGTTGCAAAGACCAGTAGCATCATTCTGCACATTCAATTCAAAGCCACCATTTACCAAACTCTGGATAGTTGATGTTTTATTGTTGTTAAGTGCATCAGCAGCTGCCGCAGACACTGGAACCAAAACCTCAGCTGTACAGGAGCCCAAGGCACTCGCATCAGGAAGCCTAGCTCTCTGCGTCTCTGTGAGAAATGTAACGTTCTCTGAATTATTGCATTCATGCGTCAAACTAGACGCATTAAACCCCAAACGTGACAACGCTGAACTTGCAGCCGCACTGCATCCGTAGTAAAAAGACACGTTTTGAGGGCCAGACGCATAATCAAATAGAGAGAAATTGAGGTCTGTGGGAATATAACTCGGAGGACAGAGAGTATTCCAGTAATCCTCCCTTGCAACTGTCACAGTCGGAGTTGATGTAGTAGTGCTATTGCTCATGTCAAGAATTCTGTAATTGACTTTCTTCATGGTGATCATCGGGACAGTGTCGTTGCATGTGACCTCAAAGCCGGATTTGCCACAGTATTCGGGTCGGTCCGACCCCCAAAACGGGTAAGAGACGTTGCCTTTGACGCTCCCGCAGGTAATAGGTTGGCTGCAGTTGACATACTCGGCTGTATCAGCAGACACACTCGATTGAGAATTGATCGCCAGAAAAGTGATCACAAGCAAAGGAATCAAAGAGAACTGAGTCATATTAGCTTAGCTAGGGAGGCTCAAGGATCAGGAATCGGCCCTCATCACAAGTAATTAAAATGAAGAAAGAGCCCGCTAGCTAGCAATATAGTTGCGACGACACCAAGTCACCAAGTCTATATTCATTTTTAGTCCAACTTTGAAATTTTCAATGGAGAAATACTAAGACAATGCCTCTTATCTCTGTTCCCTGTATTACCAAGCTAACCTAAATATGATGAAGTATGTTTCCAGGAAGGTCCATTAGGGTTGAATAAATAATGATAACAAGGACGATGCTGATGATGAAAGGGGTTTCATGATTGACCATTTCTTTTATTGGTTGAAAGAGATTGAACCTGTTGAGAAAAAAGATCTAGCTAGAAAGAATGGACTAGCACGAATATAATTCGCAATACACACATACAAAATAATGCATTACAGCTAGTACCCAATTCTCAGAAAGTTCGTATAAGGCAAAGAGATGAAGTGGCATAAATAATATTGGCCATGACCATACAAGCATCATATGAAGCATTGGAGCATAGTAGAAATGACAGGATCTAGTGATGTTAACGTGAGTTAGAATATGAATGTAAATATATTGTAGTTATGTCGGAGAGTAATTTCTGATATATCATAGTTAGTACTTACCATTTGTATTCCTCGTAAACTCTTATATAAACCTCAATGGTGAGATGCAATGTTCAAAAGACGTTAGACGGGATTAGGCGATGCAGCTACTGCCTAGCGCCTCTACGTTTTGAGGGCCAGACGCATAATCAAATAGAGAGAAATTGAGGTCTGTGGGAATATAACTCGGAGGACAGAGTATTCCAGTAATCCTCCCTTCCAACTGTCACAGTCGGAGTTGATGTAGTAGTGCTATTGCTCATGTCAAGAATTCTGAAATTGATTTTCTTCATGGTGATCATCGGGACATTGTCGTTGCATGTGACCTCAAACCCAGATTTACCACAGTATTCGGGTCGGTCCGACCCCCAAAACGGGTAAGAGACGTTGCTTTTGACGCTCCCGCAGGTAATAGGTTGGCTGCAGTTGACATAGTCGGCTGTATCAGCAGACACACTCGATTGAGAATTGATCGCCAGAAAGGAAGTGATCAAAAGCAAAGGAATCAAAGAGGACTGAGTCATATTAGCTTAGCTAGGGAGGCTCAAGGATCAGGAATCGGCCCTCATCACAAGTAATTAAAATGAAGAAAGAGCCCGCTAGCTAGCAATATAGTTGCGACGACACCAAGTCACCAAGTCTATATTCATTTTTAGTCCGACTTTGAAATTTTCAATGGAGAAATACCAACACAATGCCTCTTATCTCTGTTCCCTGTATTACCAAACTAACCTAAATATGATGAAGTATGTTTCCAGGAAGGTCCATTAGGGTTGAATAATGATAACAAGGACGATGCTGATGATGAGGGGGGTTTCATGATTGACCATTTCTTTTATTGGTTGAAAGAGATTGAACTTGTTGAGAAAGAAGATCTAGCTAGAAAGAATGGACTAGCACGAATATAATTCGCAATACACACATACAAAATAATGCATTACAGCTAGTACCCAATTCTCAGAAAGTTCGTATAAGGCAAAGAGATGAAGTGGCATAAATAATATTGGCCATGACCATACAAGCATCATATGAAGCATTCGAGCATAGTAGAAATAGCCGGATCTAGTGATGTTATCATCAGTTAGAATATGAATGTAAATATATTGCAGTTATGTCGGAGAATAATTTCTGATATATCATAGTTAATACTTACCATTTGTATTCCTCGTAAACTCTTATATAAAATTTCATAGTGAGATCACTGAGATGAATAATATGTTAGAAAGTTTATTCTCTCAATATCGTTATATTTAAGTTGGTATCAGAACAAAGATTCGAAAGGACTTTGTCTCTTTTATTTTATTTTTTTTTCATTATTCTATCTTGAAGAATTGATATAGAGCACCCTTTAATTATGGTTTGTTTCTGTCATTTTTTTATTAATCTGATTGATTACCCTATTGTTGTTGGGGTTTTGTTTTGTCTGTGGCCTTTATATTTATTTGATTGGCGAGAAGAAGTATTGTCCTTTTTTTTTTTTCAGATCAATAGCTTTTCGGCGTCATCTTTCTGCTGAAGTCTCACTCCTCCACCCAAGTCAGAAATTCCTAACCGGCTGCCCCATCTGTTTGTGTCCAGGCCACCGACAATTCTCGATCGGCTGCTCCATCCTCCACCCAAGTCTCACTCCTTAAGTCCGACCCGGCTAGAATGAAAACCCGTGAGCCTAGATCCATCGGCGAGTCTCGAACCCGAACCCAGACCCACCAACGAAGAGATTATAAATCCGGCGTTCCTTCCGCTGTGTTCCCCGAGCAAGCCGATCCGACCCGCACAGCCGATCCGTTGAAGCGATCCGACCCGCCCACAGATCCAGCCCAATCTGACCCAATCCAGATCTGACCTGACCCGGTCCAGCATTTGACTAGGCTCAGTCTAGCATCTGACCCGACCCGACACGTTGACCCGGTCCAGCTCATCTGACCCATCCGTAAATCTTTGTTCAATCTAGTTTGGGTCCGAGTCCAAAACTAAATTCGGCTCATCACATCCATTTCAGTGTTTCGTTACACAAGTACATTTACACTTTAGTGGAAATCTACCTAAGTAGAGGCACACCTAAAACAGATTCCTTAAGGTTTTTTGTTTCTTCCACTGCATACTCCAACCTTCTCAATGGCGGATGATGATCAAAATGAGCTGGTTACCAAGAACAACGAAGTTCAGAAAGTTGAAGTTTTGGTTCAAAGTTCAGATGGTAGTTCGTTTGGGGGTACCAAACTCAATGATACCAATTACCGGACTTGGAAAAAGCTGATGTCATTTCATCTTCGTGGCATGCACAAGATGAGACATGTGGCCGGAACTACCAAAACTATAAGTGAAGATGATGAAGATGCATTTGCCAAATGAGAGGATGATGATAGAGCTGTGATAGGAACCTTGTTCAAAGCCATGAATGATGGCGTGGTACAGTTAGTAGAGGAGTGTAAAACTGATGAGGCAATATGGAAGACTTTAGCAGATCTTTATACAAATGAGTCTGACTTTATTTAGGTTCATGAGTTGATGTGCAAAGTGCTGCAATGTAACAAAATGGACAACCAGTATCGTTGTATTTCACCAAGTTGAAGAATGTATGAGCCGAAATAGATCAGAAGCGTCCATGCAAGATTAAAAATCCTGAGGATATTATCTAGTACCAGAAGAAAAAAGAGCTCGAAAGGGTTCATGTGTTCTTGAGAGGACTTGATGCAAAATATAACAGTGCGGAATAAGAATTGTTGAGAATGTCAGATCCTCCCAGCTTGGCAGTGGTTTTTACATACATTCAGAAAGATGAGCCTCAACCAAGCACGAGTTGAAGTGTCTAGCGTAACCATTTAAGAAAAACCATTGAATCCTCCCTCCAGCAACAGAATCATATTCCACTCCATCAACCAGGCTTCAGTTACCGTCCCGTCAATGCTCTCACTACAACAAACTCGGGCATGTTCGACATGCTTGTTATAAGCTACACCCAACCTCAGACCCAAAATTCATGGTTCTCGTCCTAAAGCCAAAGTAGTTGCAGTTTAATCGACATGCTTGTTATGAAGCATTGTTTAAACAAATCCCTATTATTAATCATATTAGAGTGCTTGGTGCTACTTGTTATCCACTGATGAAACCTTACAATTCAAATAAGCTACAACCTAAAACTGTTGCCTGTGTCTTTCTTGGTTATGCACTAGGGTACAAAGGGTTCATTTGTTACAATCCTGTGTCTAAGAAAACTATTATTTTCAAAAATGTCATCTTTGATGAAAGCAACTTTTATTTTCAGAAAAACTCTAGCTGTTCTCTTTCTGATAATATTGAACAGGTGACTCAGTTCTTTTCAGTCCCTTGCACTCTTCCATCTGCAACTCAGAGTAATTCACACACATCTTCATCAAGGCCTCTCCTTGTCCAAGATCAGTCCTCACCTGTTTCTCCACAAGATAATTCTCCAATTCAACAGTTTGTGCTACCAGGAGACCATAAATCTGATAGTGATCACTCCAGTGCCTCTCCTACCTCAGATAATTGTGGGACTTCAGATGAGATGTTTAATATTGTTAGACCTGAAGATCCTCTTGTCATTGATCAGAGTGCAACCTTTCCGTCTCAACCTGATCAAATTGCAAGAGTTGAACCCTATGTCTCTTTTACAGATGAGCCTTACACTCCTAACTCAGAAATTCACATTGATACTCATCCACCAACACCAACATCTTTTGAGAGAATGGCATCATTTATTCCTTTTTCCAATCTGAATACAAATGATCATCCAATGATGACTAGAAGCAAGCATGGAATCTTCAAAAAGAAGGTCTTTTATGCTGCTAATGCTGTTGTGAAGGTGTCTCCAGACAGAGAACCACATACATACAAACAAGCACTTCTAGTTCCTGAGTGGAAACAGGCAATGAAGGATGAGTTTGATGCTCTCACAAATCAGGGAACATGGTTTTTAGTTCCTCCTCAGCAAAATAAAAACATTGTGAGCTGTAAGTGGATTTTCAAGTTAAAGAAGAATGCTGATGGATCTGTAGCAAGGCACAAAACCAGATTGGTGGCAAGGGGGTGTAGTCAAGAGGAAGGTGTTGATTATGATGAAACCTTCAGTCCAGTTATCAGACACACAACAGTTAGATTATTCCTTTCTCTTGCTGCACAATTCAATTGGAAACTACATCAGATGGATGTAAAGAATGCTTTTCTACATGGAGTGCTAAAAGAAGAAGTGTACATGTCTCAACCACAAGGATTTGAAGACCCCCATCATCCTCACTATGTCTGCAAACTGGTAAAATCCCTTTATGGCCTTAAACAAGCTCCTAGAGCTTGAAATGAGAGGTTCACCTCTTTTCTTCCATCTTTGGGTTTCAAAGGCTCACATTCTGACCCTCACTTTTTGTCAAAGCCTCTGCCTCTTCCATGGTGTATTTACTGTTATATGTAGATGACATCGTTCTAACTGGTAATGATGAGACTGAAATTGGAGTTGTAAAGCTGGCTCTACAACTGGAATTTGAAATTAAGGATTTAGGGATGTTACACTATTTCTTGTGACTGCAAATTGAGTATCCATCTACTGGAGGTATTTTTATTTCCCAGTCAAAGTATGCTTCTGAGGTGATTATAAAATCATTTATGAATGAGAAGAAGAGTTGCAGCACACCATGCCTTCCCTATACCAAGCTGCTTAAAGATGATGGACCTTTGTTTAATGATGTTACTCATTACAGAAGCTGTTATAACGGATGGAAGAAAGAACACAGATTTACGTGGTTCACTAACGATATGTTAGCTACGTCCACGGCAGTAGGAGAACAGTTTTATTGATTGAGGAAGAACCCAGAATACAGAGTGCGGAACACAGAAAATACAGAGAGTGCGGCGCTAACAACCCACTACACTAAATACAATTAGGTTTAGGACGTTTATATACTAAACGTCCGCGACCGAAACTGTCCCCGCGAGCGACTGATGAGCGCGCGAACGGTTGATGCGCGCGAACGGCTGATGCGCGCGAACGGCTGATGCGCGCGAACGACTGATGCGCGCGAACGACTGATGCGCGCGAACTGAACCCAGCATAACAGACAACAGGTTTCGTGGGCTCCAGGGCGCCTCGCCCCTGGACCCCGACTCGCTGACCGGGCAGCGAGATCCCCGAATAGCTGGTTCAAGGCATATTTTAACAAATCTCCACCTTGACTTGAATCCTCTCACAAATCTCCACCTGAATGTACCAGATGCACCATAATAGTGCCAGATGTACAAATAACTCCTCTGCCTCAGATGTATCAGATGCACCACAATAGTGCCAGATGGCTCCTCAGCCTCAGATGTACCAGATGCACCATAATAGTGCCAGATGTACCAGATGGCTCCTCAGCCTCAGATGTTACACAGATGTACCAGATGCACCACAATAGTGCCAGATGTTGCCCCCGAAGAGCAACTAACAGCTTGTAACATTTAGCAAGTCCAAACAGTGTTGAAACTTGCTGTGCGGAACCGGCTTGGTGAACATATCAGCGGGATTATCAGCAGTACCCACTTTCTTCACCTTAATTCTGCTCTCACTTCTCAGAAAATGATTCCTGACATCAATGTGCTTAGTCCTCTCATGATGAACCTGATCCTTTGCTAAACATATTGCACTCAAACTGTCACAATATACTATAGCCTGATCATGATGCAAACCAAGACTACTGACCAGTCCCTTCAACCAGATTCCTTCCTTTGCAGCTGCTGTCAAAGCCATGTACTCTGCTTCAGTAGTAGACAAAGTCACTGTAGGTTGCAGAGTAGCTTTCCAACTAACAACAGAGCCACCAAGGGTAAATACGTAACCGGTCATAGATCTCCTAGTGTCAACATCTCCAGCATAATCGCTATCTGAATAGCCTGTTACTAAGCATTTTGTATCACCTCCATAAATGAGACCAACATCAGACGTACCTTTAAGGTACCGGAAAATTCTCTTCACCGCTTGCCAATGCTTCTTTCCGGGATCACCCATAAATCTGCTGACAACACTAACAGCATGTACGAGATCGGGCCTAGTGCAAACCATAGCATACATCAAGCTTCCTACTGCACTTGCATAGGGAACTCGAGACATGTATTCCTTCTCCTCAGCAGATTTAGGTGCAAACGCAGCAGACAGATGAATATTTGCAGCACTTGGAGTAGCTATAGATTTGGATGTAGACATACCAAACCTGGATAGAATTTTCTGGATGTAACCTTTCTGTGATAAGAAAAGCTTCTTCTGACTTCTATCCCTGTAGATCTCCATTCCCAAAATTTTCTTGGCTGCTCCCAAATCCTTCATCTCAAACTCTGCACTGAGGAAACCCTTCAACTTCTGAATATCAGACTTGTTTTCTGCAGCTATCAACATATCATCTACATACAGGACCAGATAAATGAGAGACCCATTTGTGACCTTGTTGTAGTAGACACAACAATCATACGGACTCCTGATGTAGCCTATCTCTATCATATAGCTATCAAACCTCTTGTACCACTGTCTAGGAGACTGCTTTAGTCCATACAAGGACTTTTTTAACTTGCAAACATAGTCTTCTTTTCCAAGAACTTGGAAACCATCTGGCTGAGTCATGTATATCTCTTCTTCCAGCTCTCCATGTAGAAAAGCTGTCTTCACATCTAGTTGTTC
The DNA here is from genome assembly GCA_951800085.1 of Comarum palustre. Taxonomy (NCBI): domain Eukaryota; kingdom Viridiplantae; phylum Streptophyta; class Magnoliopsida; order Rosales; family Rosaceae; genus Comarum; species Comarum palustre. The sequence goes on along the minus strand of OX637577.1, from coordinate 22,509,115 downwards.
AAGCTCCAGATTCTGATGTGCCACTATGGCTAGTAACACCCTGATAGAGGTATGTCTGACCACTGGCGAGAAAATCTCATTGTAGTCTACTCCCTCTTTCTGATGGAACCCTCTTGCAACTACTCTAGCTTTATACTTAATGCCCTCAGCAGGTGACATCCCTTCTTTCTTCTTGAAGACTCATTTACAAGTAATGATCTTTCTCCCCTGACCAGGTCGTTTGGTCAATTCCCAAGTCTGATTTCTCTGAAGTGATTCCATCTCATCTCCCATTGCAGCAAGCCATTGGGTTGACTCTGGACATGTAACTGCTTTCTTATAGGTGGATGGCTCATGAGGATCCACCTCTTCAGCAACCTGTAGTGCATAAGCCACCATGTCCTCAAACCCATACCTCGTGGGAGCTTTCCCAAAATTTGCTCTCCTAGGTCGCTCATGAGTCAGAATATGTTGATTAACTACCGTTGGTTCTGCTTCTGAATGTAAGTGTTGATCTTCCTGTTGTGGTTCAAACTCATCTCCAGTGACTTGTTGCTCCACTTGTCTCTCAACACTACAATTTTCTGATACTACCGTAGACTTCACAGTAGGGTTAAACATAGAATTTTCATCAAATACTACGTTTCTACTGAGTATAACCCTCTTTTCAGATGGAGACCAGATTCTGACACCTTTAACCCCATCCCATAGCCTACAAACACTCCCTTTTTAGCTCTTGGTTCTAACTTACTCTCACTTACATGATAATAAGCAGTACACCCAAAAACCCTCAGATTGGAGTAATCAGCAGACTTACCAGACCACATCTCATAAGGTGTTTTGAGATGTATACCTGTGTGAGGTCCACGATTTATCAGATAACAAGCAGTACTCACCGCTTCTGCCCAGAACCTTCTTTCTAATCCAGCATTAGAGAGCATGCACTAGCTCTCTCCAGAAGTGTCTGATTCATACGTTCTGCTACACCATTTTGCTGTGGTGTATCCCGGACTGTATGATGTCTTGCAATGCCTTCAGATTTGCAGAGCTCATCAAATTCAGCAGAACAGAATTCCAGACCATTATCAGTTCGCAGCCTCTTGATCTTCTTCCCTGTTTGATTTTCCACTAATGCCTTCCATTGCTTGAAGTTCTTGAAGGCGTCACTTTTATGCTTCATCACGAACACCCAAGTCATCCTTGAGTAGTCATCAATCATAGACACAAAATATTTGTGACCTCCCAAAGAATCAACACGAGAAGGACCCCAACAATCAGAATGGATATAATCAAGCGTGCCTTTAGTTCTATGAACTGTTTTAGGAAACTTTCTGCGATGTAGCTTCCCAAAAATACAGTGTTCACAGAAATCAAGATCCTTGACCTTGTGGCCACCAAGAAGATCATCTTTTGACAGAATTTGCATCCCTCTTTCACTCATATGACCGAGCCTCATGTGCCATAGCTTGGTCATATCATCCTTGTGAAACTCCGATGATGCAACAGCAGCAGAACCTGAAAGCGTAGAACCTTGCAGAAAATACAAAGTACCCCGCTTGACACCTTTCAGGACTACATTAGAACCCTTGTAGACATTTATGACTCCACGTGAGCCTTTATAACTGAACCCTTTGCTGTCTAGTAGACCCAAAGAAATCAGATTCTTCGTCATGCGTGGAGCATGCCTAACCTCATTCAATGTACAGAATTTACCATCATGTGTCCGTATTTTGATTGAGCCTACTCCAACCACCTTGCATGAATGACTGTCAGCCATAGAAATATTGCCTCCATCAATCTGCTCATAGGTTGAAAACCACTCTCTACGTGGACATATATGATAAGACGCCCCAGTATCTAAGATCCACACATCCCTATGATGTATGTGTGCATCTGCAACCAAAGTCAAATCCTCTTCAGAATTGGTGTCAACCTCTGCTACAACAGCAGTACCTGATGCTTTCTCATGCTGCTGCTTCTTCTTCTTTGGACATTCATTTTTCCAATGTCCCTTTTCTTTACAGTAGTTACAGACATCATTGGATTTGGAACTCTTTGAAACTGGTTTCTTGAATTTCTTCTTCCCCGAGCTTCTCTGTCCTATACTTCCACTAGCTACCAACCCAGCAGCCTGACTGTCTGAACTTGTACCGGTCGCCTTATGACGCATCTCTCTAGTATGAAGAGATGATCTGACCTCCTCCAGAGTCACAGTATCTCTCCCACCAATAAAAGAATCTACAAAATTCTCATACGACAAAGGTAGAGAGACCAGCAGAATTAAGGCAGCATCTTCATCATCAACCTTAACATCAATATTACGCAACTCTAATAGAATTGTGTTTAACTGATCTAGGTGATCTCTTAGAGTCGTGCCTTCTTCCATTCGCAGACTGAACAGACGTCGCTTTAGAAGCAACTTGTTGGTTAAAGACTTCGTCATGTATAGACTCTCAAGCTTCAACCACAGACCAGCCGCAGTTTCCTCCTCTGCGACCTCGGTGATAATATCATCTGCAAGACACAACAAAATTGATGAGTGTGCCTTCTCCTCCAGACTGGCCATCTCAGCGATTTCTGGATCCCCCGGTTTCTTCACCAGCGGTGCCCACATCCCTTGTTGTTTTAACAAGGCTCGCATCTTGATCTGCCATAAACTGAAACTGTTTCTCCCCGTGAATTTATCAATCTTCACGTTTAACCCAGACATCTTTCTTCCCAGAATTTGAACCCCTCCTGGGCTCTGATACCAGTTTGTTATAACGGATGGAAGAAAGAACACAGATTTACATGGTTCACTAACGATATGTTAGCTACGTCCACGGCAGTAGGAGAACAGTTTTATTGATTGAGGAAGAACCCAGAATACAGAGTGCGGAACACAGAAAATACAGAGAGTGCGGCGCTAACAACCCACTACACTAAATACAATTAGGTTTAGGACGTTTATATACTAAACGTCCGCGAGCGAAACTGTCCCCGCGAGCGACTGATGAGCGCGCGAACGGCTGATGCGCGCGAACTGAACCCAGCATAACAGACAACAGGTTTCGTGGGCTTCGGGGGCGTTTCCCCCGAACCCCCAAACCAGGGCGCGTCGCCCCTGGACCCCGACTCGCTGACCGGGCAGCGAGATCCCCAAATAGCTGGTTCAAGACATATTTTAACAGAAGCATTGTTAGGTGTCTACAGTATCTGACTTTTTCAAGACCAGACATTGCATACAGTGTTAATACAGTGTGCCAATTCATGCAAGCTCCTACGGAGTCACACTATGCTGCAGTTAAGAGAATACTTAGGTATTTGATTGGCACTGTAAATTATGGCTTGACATATAAACCAGCTCCAAATCCAGTTGAAGTTAGAGCCTTCTCTGATGCTGACTGGGCTGGAGACCCCAATGATAGAAGATCAACAACTGGGTTTGTAATTTATCTTGGAAACTGTCCCATTTCTTGGTGTTCCAAGAAACAACACTCAGTATCTCGCTCATCAACAGAGGCTGAATACAGAGCTATGACAGACACAGCAAGTGAAGTCTTTTGGTTGAGGCATATGCTCTCAGATATCTGTGGGTCTACCTCCACCTCCTCTCCTACAATGTGACAATGCTTCTGCCCTCTCTCTTGCCTCTAACCCAATTCACAAGTCTAAGTGTAAACATGTGGAGGTAGACATACACTTTACAAGAGAAAAGGTTGTTAAAGGCGAGCTCAATCTACAGTTTGTTCCATCCCTGGAACAGTTTGCTGATATTTTCACTAAAGGCTTGAGCACTGCACATTTTCAATACTTATGTTGCAATCTAGTGCTTGGTAACCCTAGCTCTAGCTTGAGGGGGGCTGTTAAGATTATAGAGCTCAGTAAGCTTGATGAATATGGTGATGAAAAGATCATTATACAAGATGATGGTGCAGACAATATTCAGGATGGAGCAGCAGCTAAAGTCCAAGTCAACAATTTGAATATTGATCAACATGCGCGTGGTTCACAGATGAGTTCTTCAGCATACTCAGCAATAATGCAGACGTTCCCCACTCTCAGACAAACTCACAGCCATTTCACATATGCACTACAGCACTAGTGTGTCGTATATATAGATAGTGTGTCGTATATATAAAAGAAACTATTATTATCTTTGGTTTTTTTCTCGTGTACAAATACTTTCATCATAAATACAAGCTGCATTCTCTTCCTCTGTTTTTCCTTTTCAATTCACCTACTACTACTTTGAGCCTCTCTCAATAGTCTTTTCAATTTCATAGACTGTGCTTTACTTTTTTTTGTTCAAGTGTTTCATCTACTATCAAAGTTTACAGACTGTGCATGATTTTTAGCAATCACCAGTAAAGTAATATAGTTGGTCCCCAACTTTTTATTGACACAAAGTCCAACTTTGAAATGTTCGATGAAGAAATACCAAGACATGAACAGAATAGCGACTCATGATGGTTCCAAGTTCCAACTACATTGGCGTATGTTCATTGTGGTTAGCTTGCAAGGGTTCAGTCTGGCTACATTTGAGACTAATGCACGAGTCATCAGCTCAAAAAAGGCTCTGCTGGAGAAGATTATGATGATGATGATGATGATGATGATGATGATGGAAATTAAGATGCTTAAGTTCAGACTAGAATTGGTCAAGACTAGCATTTAATTGAATTGAATTGAATTGAATTTTTTGTCTCTGGAATCTGGATGGTTTAATCTTAATCTATAAGTATGAGCAACCAAGCTAAAAGTCTTAGTACGTGCTAATTAAACACCAAAATATGATGAAGGTATGTTTCCAGGAAGATCAAGTAAGGTTAAATAATGATAACAATGACGTCAACGACGATACTGATGACGAGAGGGGTTTCAAGACTGACATTTTTTTATATTCTTTTTTGTTGGATGAAAAGGTACTCTGCTTTCTTCATTCCCTCTCCTCTCTTCAGTGTATTGAAAGCCCGCGCTTTTGAGGAACTCAGGCAAACGGCGTCGCATTCCTCACTCAATTAAAACCTGTTAAAAAAACAGGATTAAAAGTAAATAAAAAAATTAAGTCGGGATGGTATTTATGCGGGCGAGGCAATCGAGGTGGCATGGCCCATGCGGATCGGGGGTCCACCATTTAAAATTCAAAATAAAGTGGGCCGTGTATTGGGCTAAGCGTAGAAGGGATGCGGATTGGCGGTTCGAGGTTTCGTACGCCAGTCAGATCGGGAGGTCCGTAGGAAGGGGCTTAAACTAAACAGTCGATGTTGTGCTCTAGTGCAGCTTTACTACATTTTTCATACGAGTCATCTTGTGGTTCTTCACTACTATAATTTCTCAAGATACTCAGGATGTTGCACAAAGATAAATTAGAAACCCGCTTTAGGTGTGTACCAGTGAAATGAATATAACTGCAAAAGATGTCATTCAGATCTGAAGGTCAGCTTGAACTTGAATGAAAGCAAATTCTATTATTCTTTTTTATCCATTGTAATTTACTTTACTAGATTTACTTGATTTATTCAAGTGAAGTAAAAATGCTGAGTTCAATTGTTCTGTTGAATCGATACAGATGTAGAAGAAGAATGTGCAGGGGATTTTGGAGGCGAAGACAAGTAAGGCTTTGGTGGTATCTGCAAGGACTCCACACTCCCTTCCAACATTTCTATCACCTTTTTCATGGATGTCCGGTCTGAAGTGTTGGTCTGTATGCACCACAAGCTCACTATTATCATCTTCCTTGCTCTTACTTTGTCTTCCTCATTCATGATTCTATGCAGGCCGAGTTCTTGATCCAATTCAAGACGATTGTAAATCCAGTGTGGAAAGTATATCTCACTAGTATTTTCCACTTCAGCATTGATGTTCCGTCTTCCCCCACCATCTCCGAAAGCATCATTCCATAGCTGTACACATTGGATTTGTGCGAGACACCTCCAAAATTTCTGCAGAAAACTTCTCGAGAAATGTATCCACATGTACCTCGTGCACCGATCATTGACACAATACTCTCTTTTCCCTTACATATTTTAGCAAGGCCGGAATCAGATATTCTCGGTGAGAAGTTCTCATCAAGAAGAATGTTATGAGGCTTAATGTCAAAATGCAAGATTCTTGTGTTGCAGCCACGGTGTAAATACTCTAGTCCTCGATCAATGCCAAGAACAATTCGATCCAATGCTTCCCATCCCAAGTGTTGATCCTTTTGCGGGTTATTTGCATCAAATATGAACTTCTCAAGAGATCCATTAGGCATGAGCTCATAAATGAGTGCTCTTTTTGAACCCTCAAAACAAAATCCCAACAAGCTTACTATGTTGACATGCGAAGTTCTACTAATGGCTGCAACCTCATTTATAAACTCTTCTCTGTTACCTTTTGATCTGTTCAAGATCTTCACTGCTACAAGACGACCATCGTTTAGTTTTCCTTTATATACACAACCATAGCCCCTTGTCCTAATTTTTCCTCGAGAGAGTTGGTCATTTTCTTCACATCCAAGTATCTGTATCTCTTAACTAGAAGTGGTCCATTTTCTTCTCGACTTTGACTTTTGTTCATCCAAAAGAACGTAGGTTTATCAAACAACTTTATCCTGAAGCAGCAAACAACAACTATTACTAGAATCACAAGACCAGCTGCACCTGTTGATTAAAGAAAATTAATTAATTTCAAATTGTGTCAGGAACTCAGTATTGAAAGACAGAATACTGATGATATTTATAGTTTGAATTCTGGAACTCAATCCTGTATTGGGGAACTTTGAATGACTTGATTCGAAGGGGTTCGAACACTGTACCAGATAGATCGAATTGCATGATTTTTTATAAGAATTAATTACAAAACATCACCTGAATTATTATCTTATTTTCATTTTCATACCTAACTATAAAAAAACTTGTAATTTCATACCATAAATTTAATTTCGTTAGCATTTTGATATCTTGACCACTAACATCGTTAAAATTTAAGGGTATTTTCATCATTTTATCAAATATATCATTTTTTTACATTTACTTTAACAAAATAATTTATTTTTTGAGGTTCTCAAATACAAACAAAACAATTTACTTTAGCAAAATATAAAAAACAAAATATTTTTTGAGTTCTGCTAACTTTTGATCACTATTGTTGCAAAATTAAATATTTAATTTTGAATTTTTTTTTATATTTTGCTAGTAAATTGTTCTATTTGTATTTGATAATCTCAAAAAATAAATTATTTTGTGTAAAAAATATATATTTGATGAAATGACAAAAATAACCTTACATTTTAACGGTGCTAGTGGTTAAGGTATCAAAATGCTAACGAAATGAAAATACAAAGCATTGATAGTTAGGTATAAAAATGAAAAAATGATCATAATTAGGTTGGTGTTTTGCAATTAATTCTTTTCATAATGTAATTGAAGATCGAGAGATATCAAACTTACCTAGTCCAAGCCCTAGTCCTATCTTCAATCCCAATGCATAATCTGCAACACAAATGGCAAAACACATATCATTAGCCAGGGAATATTGGTTATGCAAGGCCTTAATTAGCTGATTAAATGATCCTCCAAGCTAAGCCAACAGCTAGTTATGAATGTTTTGGTTGGTTTCTTTCTCCTTATGCAGTTGTTACTTAGGTAGTTGGCAATTCTCTATATCTAAGTATTGTTATCTAACAGTTCTATATACTTATGCAGTCATCACCTTCCTGTTAATTTGAATTCTCCATTTTCATCCATGCATGTGGCACTGAAAATTCTCCCCCAAAACCACAATTAGTAGCAGGTTTATGTTTTTGCTGCCTCACAAGTCAACATACGCTAGTGTAATTTTGCTGCCTCTCAAGTCATAAGACTTTGAAGTCTTTGCTTAGATTTGGTGATGAATTGAAAGATTCCTACCTTGAACATGATTTTCGCTAAACGTGTTTAAGGGTGTCAGATAAGGAAATGAAGTCGAAACTTCAGAAACAGGGGAAGAACAAGAAGGAAGACACGTTTAGGCAGCAGTCAAACAGACCTGTCTTCTACTCAGCGTAATGAAGAAGCAGAAGATGGTTGAGAAAGGAAAAAATTATACGTAATTACCTATATGACCAAAACATAACAATATTTTTTTAATATAATAGTACATGTTCGTGTCGTTGGTTAAGATGTTTAACTGATAACTTTAAAGTCACAGATTCAAAACTCACGAATATATATATATATATATATATATATATATATAGGATGTGTAAGTTATTAATAAAAATTAAAAAAAAATAGCACATGTTATTAGTGGGTGAACAATCCAACACATGAAACATAACAATCTGTAAGGGTATGTTGGAGTTTAAACGATTCGGCTACCTAAATATCAGCTAGAAGGGCATAAATCCTAACAAAGGTCATCACCAGTTGTTGAAATCGAAGAGGAGAAGAGCTAATAAAACATATTGATAGGCAGAGAGCGTGGATATAGTTGATACCTGATGAACTGGTGGCAGATTTTAGAGGTGCTGAAGTTGAATCACATGTGGTTGCTGAAGTGCCATATTGGCAATAGCAAATGAACTCAGCATTACTAGTGTTTTGTCCACAAAATCCTCCTGAGGCCACACAGTTGTTGCAAAGACCAGTATTATCATTCTCCACATTCAATTCAAAACCCCCATCTACCGCACTCTGGATGGTTGATGTTTGATTGTTGTCAAGTTTATCAGCAGCTGCCGCAGACAGTGGAAACGAAACCACAGCTGCACAGGTGCCCAAGCTAGTTGGACCAGGAAGCCTAGCAGTTTGCTTCTCTGTGAGAAAGGAGACGTTCCTAATACTATTGCACTCATGCGTCAAACTAGAAGCATTAAACCCCAAAAGTGACAAAGCTGATGAACTTGCACTGTATCTGTAGTAAAAAGACAGGTTTTGAAGGCCAGATGCATAATCAAATAGAGAGAAATTGAGGTAAGTGTTAATATATCTTCGAGGACAGAGAGTATTCCAGTAATCCTCCCTTGCAACTGTCACAGTCGGAGTTGATGTAGTAGTGCTATTGCTCATGTCAAGAATTCTGTAATTGACTTTCTTCATGGTGATCATCGGGACAGTGTCGTGGCATGTGACCTCAAAGCCGGATTTGCCACAGTATTCGGGTCGGTTCGCTCCCCAAAATGGGTAAGAAATGTTGCTGCTGACGCTCCCGCATGTAATAGGTAGGCTGCAGTTGCCATACTCTGCTGTATCAGCACACACACTAGATTGAAAAATGATCGACAGAAAGGAAGTCATCAAAAGCAAAAGAATCAAAGAGGACTGAAAGAGCACACAGGAATTCATATTAGCTTAGCTAGGAAGGCTCAATGATGAGGATTCACCACCAGTAACGAAATTGAAGAATGAGCCTGTTAGCTAGTAATCAATGTTCAATGACTTGCGGTAACACAAGTCACCAAGTCTTTATTCATAGTCCGACTTTGAATATTCAATGAAGAAATACTAACACAAGGCCACTTATCTCTGTTCCCTGTATTTTCATTCCCAAGCAAACCAAGTCTTAGTGCATGTACACCAAAATATGATGAAGTATGTTTCCAGGAAGGTCAATTAGGGTTGAATGATAAGAAAGAGTGAAAGACGATGCTGAGGGGTTTCAAGATTGACCATTTCTTTTATTGGTTGAAAGAGATTGAACTTGTTAAGAAGGAAGATCTAGCTAGAAAGAATGGACTGGCATGAATATAATTCGCAATAAAACAAAATAATGCATTACAGCCAGTACCCAATTCTCAGAAATTTTGTTTAAATTGCATAGATAATATTGGCCGTGATCATACAAGAATCATATCAAGCATTGGAGCATAGTAGAAATGACAGGACCTAGTGAAGTAGAACTTAGTGACAAACAGAATCCAGCAAAGTAGAAATCTTCAGAATGGGAATGAGTCTAGTACAATACTTAAATGATCTTGTTAAAACGAGTATGAAAAAATGTTGACCATAGCTTCATTTTCAATCATTTTGCTCATATATAGAAATTTACAAAGTATTGTTCCTTGTACATAACTACAGATTGCCCAAGTATGAAAAATGACGAGTGTTCGGTTGTTCTATTGTATCGATACTGATGTAGTTGAAGAATGTGCAGGGGATTTTGGAGGAGAAGACAAGTAAGGCTTTGGTGGTATCTGCAAGGACTCCACACTTCCTTCCAACATTTCTATCACTTGTTTCATCGCTGGTCGGTTTGAGGGATCAGTCTGTATGCACCACAAGCTCACTATTATCATCTTCCTTGCTCTTAATTTGTCCTCATCATTCATGATGCTCTGCAGGCCAAGTTCTTGATCCAATTGAAGACGCTTGTATATCCAGTGTGGAAAATATATCTCACTTGTGTCTTCAACTTCAATACTGATGTTCTTTCTTCCCCCAACCATCTCTGAAAGCATCATTCCGTAGCTGTACTGTTGAGAATGTTTTTCCCATTGCAATATTCATCGTCAGAATACAACTATATATCAGCTATACAAGCTATAGTTACGGGTAGAGAACCACTCCTAATTGTGATAGAATACATACAGATATGCATCTACAGCTATGAACCACATCTGATCCTAAAGCCAGCTAATGAGATAATCTCTAAAACCAATCTAACGCTAAACTGTAGGCAATGAGATAACGTCTCTAACATCCCCCCGCAAACTGGACGGTCCAGGACGGACAAGTTTGGCAGTAAGAAAGGCATGACGCTGCTTGTAGAGGGACTTGGTGAGAAGATCAGCTGGCTGATCAACAGATGGTATGAAACAAACACGATGGCTACCAAGAAGTACTTTCTCACGAACAAAGTGATAATCAAGCTCAATGTGTTTGGTGCGAGCATGAAAGACCGGATTGGATGCCATGTACGTGGCACTAAGATTATCACAATGTAGTAAAATAGGGAAGTGAATGCGGGCACCAAGTTCATAGAGTAGAAATGCTAACCATGTGGTCTCGGCACAAGCATGAGAGAGAGACCGGTACTCAGACTCAGCGCTTGATCGGGCAATTGTAGGCTGTTTCTTGGAGCACCAAGAGATCAAGTTAGTACCATGGTAGCAAAGATATCCGGAGGTAGAACGACGGGAATCAGGGCAGCCGGCCCAATCTGCATCAGAGTAGGCAGCAAGATGAGCTGGTTGGTGTTGTTTGCTGAAAAATAAGCCATGTGCTAAAGTGCCTTTGATGTAACGAAGAATGCGTTTGGCTGCAATGAGATGGGGTTGGCGAGGCTGGCTCATGAACTGGGAGAGAGAATTAACAGCAAACGCAAGATCGGGACGAGTCATTGTCAAATACTGGAGAGAGCCAAGAATTTCCCGAAACTCTGTAGGGTTGAGGAGGAGAGGTCCTTCGGTGGCAGTGAGAGCGGCTTTGGCAGAAAGAGGGGTGCTAACGGATTGACTGAGCAACATCTTATGCTTCACAAGTATATCGTAGGCATACTTTAGTTGAGTAATGTGAAGACCAGCATTGTTGTAGGTGACTTGCAGACCAAGAAAATAATGCAGAGGGCCAAGGTCCTTGATATCAAAACCACGACCCAAGGCAGTAATGAATTGCTGAAGAAGAGCATCGTCACTTCCTGTCACCACAATATCATCAACATAGAGCAAGAAATAAATTCTGTGCATCCCATTCCTGAATATGAAGAGTGAGGAATCTGCCAGACTCTGAATAAAACCAAGTGATAAGAGAAAGGATGTCATGCGGTGAAACCAAGCTCTAGGTGCTTGCTTTAGACCGTAGAGAGCTTTGTGGAGTTTGCACACATAAGAGGGCCGAGAGGAATCAACAAAACCAGGGGGCTGAACCATGTAAACATCCTCATTGAGAAAACCATGAAGGAAGGCATTTTTAACGTCCAATTGCCGAAGTGACCAACCGCGGGAAACAGCAATGCAAAGTACAGTACGAATAGTAGCAGGTTTAATTACTGGACTAAAAGTTTCTTCGTAATCAATACCTTGCTGTTGATGAAACCCCTTGGCCACAAGTCGAGCTTTGTGCCGTTCCACTGAACCATCCGGGTTATGCTTGGTCCGGAAGACCCATTTGCAGCCAACTGTATTCTGAGATGGAGATGGAGGAACTAGTGTCCAAGTATTATTTTTCAACAAAGCATTGATTTCTTCTACCATTGCAGCTCGCCAAACCTCATGCTTTGATGCTTCAGTAAAGCATGTAGGTTCAGACGAGTCAAGGGCAGTGATGAGAGCATGAGGGATGGGGTACTTAACTGTGCCGTCGGTGCGTACCCGGTCCTTAACAATTCCAGCCTTGAGACGTGTAGTCATGGGATGGGAGCTGTGGGACACAGTAGGTGCAGAAGGGTCGGGTGCGGGAGGAGCAGAGGGAGCAGTGACAACCGGAGGGGGAGACGGCGGGGCCTCATTGACCGGAGCTGAATCACGGTTAGCAGGGTGAGAATCGGTGGCAGAGCCGATTGGAAACACTGGATTGCTGCCGGGAGGAGTTGGGGTAGGCGCGCGGCGGCGTCGGCGGTGGTAGGTGACAATCGGAGAGGCAGTACCGACCGGATCTGGTGGAGGCGAAAGATGCGACTGAGGAGGATGCGGATTGAGGGGCGCAATGGCGAGCGGATGTGTTGTGGTGGATGAAATGGAGACCTGTTCAATGTGAGAGTTTGTGGACTCAATATCTGGATTTGGGCCTGGGCCTTGGTGTACCTCAGAAGCTGTGATGGAAGGAACAGAGGTGGTGGTGGTAACTAAGGTGAATTCCATCGGTTCAGATGCTTGTACCTGCAAATTCTTGTAAGGAAAAGATGTTTCTTTAAAAATAACATGCCTAGAGACATAGACTCGACCAGAAGAGGGATCAAGACAACGATAACCCTTATGTTGAGGACTATAACCTAAGAACACACACTCTATACTGGGACTCGAGAGTTTATGAGTCACGTAAGCACCAAGATGAGGAAAACACGAACAACCAAAGACACGAAGAGAGGAATAAGAAGGAGAACTACCATAGAGACGAGTGTGAGGAGTGTCCCAGTTAAGGGTCGGGGTAGGCAGAATGTTTATGAGATGAACAGATGTGAGGACTGCTTCTGCCCAAAGATTATGGGGCGCATTGGAAGTGAGTAGAAGGCTACGTGACATGGTGGCGATATGACGATGTTTGCGTTCGGCAAGGCCATTCTGTTGTGGGGTGTAAGGACAAGAGAATCTTTGCTGAATGCCCAAGGATTTACAAAAATGGGAAAAGGCATTATTAACATATTCGGTGCCATTGTCGCTTTGAAGAAATTTAATTGTGGTGTTGAAGAGATTTTGAATCATGGCCACAAATGTCTGAAAATGAGTTAGAACTTCATTCTTGCGACGCATGGTGTAAATCCAAGTATAGCGAGAAAATTCATCAGTAAAGAGAACATAATATTTGAAACCACTAACAGAGAGAGTTGGGGATGACCATACATCACTATGAATAATATAAAATGGAGAAGAAGCAGTCTCGTTATTGGAAACAAAAGGTAACTTATGAGATTTGCTTAGGACACATTCACGACAAAAAGTACGAAAGGACAACTTGGAACCAATAGATGAACTAAGACGAGACAAGACATCAGACGATGGATGACCAAGGCGATGATGCCAAATGGTGGAGAGAGTGGACGCAAGGGCTTGAGGAGAGGAGGAATCACCGGACAAGTGAAGGGGATATAAACCATCTTTACATGGGCCCTGAAATAAGAGACGACCAGAATGTAAGCAATAAATTTGATAAAAATCAGGGGCAAATAGAAAGATAACTTGATTGTCCTTAGTGAAACGAGCAACAGATAAGAGATTTTTATGAATAGACGGAAGACGAAAGACATTTTGTAAGGAGAATTGAGAGGAACCAAGAGACAAGGAAAGGTTACCGGTATGAGAAATGGGCATGGAGTCCCCATTCCCCATAAGAACATTGTGAGGTCCAACATATGGGATTGGGTTTTGGACAGGCATGGCAGTCATATGATGAGTTGCGCCAGTGTCCGGGTACCATGTTGGGTCGGCAGCAAAATGAGCTCCAGCAAAAGGAGCAGTCGCAGTGGCTGGGCCTGAAAACCGATGAGGACAATTATTTGGTCCATGCTGAGGTGTATGACAATTGGGACACCAAGTTGGAGCTGGGCCTAGCAGACCAGAAGAAGGTGGTGGACGAGGGGCCCAATGAGAAGATGGACCAAAACCAGCGTACGGTTGGTGCGCAACCGGTTGAAACCCCGCATATGGCTGCTGTTGGAATGGGCGTCGACCACCTTGGAAGTTCCGGCCAGATTGAAAGCGGTTGTCACGGCGCCCGTTGGAATTGAAAGTCCGGCCAGATTGGGGCCGATTTCGTCCTGGCTGAGAGGTGCTGCCATGGAAGAGCGCTGTTGCTGCTGGGCTAGTGTCAGCGGCTCGTGGTTGTTGGGCATCAAAGGCAAGAATGCGAGCACGCAAATCAGAGAAGCTTGGGAGGGCTGGAGATTGAGCAAGAGCTGTCCGAAGCATGAGATAGTCGGGACCCAGACCATGGAGAGTGGCAAGAACCAAATCAGCATCAGATACAGGTTGAGCAATGGAGGCCAAGCTGTCTGCAATATTTTTGACTTGTCGAAGGTAAGAATCAACGGTTTGGGAGCCCTTCTGAAGATCATAAAGTTGAAGTTTCAAGCTGGTAGCACTAGCGACAGATTTTTGGGTGAAGTGATTGGCTAAACAATCCCAGATGCCTTTGGAGGTGGTTTGCCCAAGACAGATCCGAGCAACAGAATCAGTAAGAGAGGTGGTAAGGAGGCTGACAATTTTTCGATCCTCTTTAAACCATGCTTTGTATTCTGGGTTAGGGGTTTTGGAGGCAGGGGTGTCACCACTGGCAGAGGTGGTGATGGTGGCATCTGGAGCAGCAATTGAACCATCTACATAACCCCACAAGTCTGTGCTTTCGAGATGAGATTGGATGGGCACGATCCAAACAAGATAGTTGTCATCAGTAAGTTTGGGAAAGGTAGAGGAGGTGGAGGTGGAGGAGGAGGAAGAGGAAGAGGCCATGACGGACAAAGAGAAGAGGAATCACAGGAAAAGAAGAAAAGGATCAGAGGTAAGAACCAGAGACTACTGATACCATGTTGAGAATGTTTTTCCCATTGCAATATTCATCGTCAGAATACAACTATATATCAGCTATACAAGCTATAGTTACGGGTAGAGAACCACTCCTAATTGTGATAGAATACATACAGATATGCATCTACAGCTATGAACCACATCTGATCCTAAAGCCAGCTAATGAGATAATCTCTAAAACCAATCTAACGCTAAACTGTAGGCAATGAGATAACGTCTCTAACATGTACACATCGGATTTGTGTGAGACACCACCAAAATTTCTACATAAAACTTCTGGAGCAATGTATCCAGCAGTACCTCTTGCACCCATCATTGACACAATACTCTCCTTTCCCTTGCATATTTTAGCCAGACCGAAATCTGAGATTTTCGGTGAGAAGTCCTCATTAAGAAGAATGTTGTGAGGCTTAATATCAAAATGCAAAATTCTTGTGTTACAACCGCTATGTAAATACTCTAGTCCTCGAGCAATGCCAAGTGCAATTCTATCCAATGCTTCCCACCCCAATTGATGATCTTTAACTGGGGACGTATTTGCATCAAATATGAACTTCTCAAGAGATCCATTAGGCATGAATTCATAAATAAGAGCTCTTTTTGAACCCTCAAGACAAAATCCCAACAAACTGACAATGTTAACATGGGAAGTTCTACTAATGGCTCTGACCTCATTCATGAATTCTTCTCCATTACCTTTTGATCTGTTCAAGATCTTCACTGCTACATGACAGCCATCGTTTAGCTTTCCCTTGTATACACCACCGTAGCCCCCTTGTCCTAATTTTTCCTTGAAGGAGTTGGTCATTTTCTTCACATCCAAGTACCTGTATTTCTTAACTTGACGGGGTTCATAGTCTTTCAGAGATTCCTGAACAATTTCACGACTCTCGTTTTTGTTCATCCAAAAGCAAGTAGAATTACCAAACAACTTTCTCCTGAAGCAGCAAACAAAAACTATTACAAGAACCACAAGACCAGCTCCACCTGTTGATTAAAGAAAAGAAATTAATTGCAGATTATGTCAGGAACTCAGGATTGCAAAACATAAACTACTATGTTAATACTAATGATATTTAAAGTTTGAATTCTGGAACTCAATCCTGTATTGAGGCACCGTGAAATGACTTGATTCCAAGGGTTCAAACACTTTGTATTGATCAGATCGAATTGCATACTATGTCACATGTAATTGAAGGGATATTAAACTTACAGAGTCCTAACGTCAAATAGGACGGAAAGCGCAGGAAGGATTTCTTATTAGCTCAGCTAGGAAGGCTCAATGATCAGGGATCAGCTCATCACCAGTAATGAAAATGAAGAATGAGCCTGCTAGCTAGTAATATAGTTGCGGCGACACCAAGTCACCAAGTCTTTATTCATATCTAATCCAACTTTGAAATATTCAATGAAGAAATACTAACACAATGCCTCTTAAATTTATAATATATTGAGTATGAAATAATGTGGATCATAGCTTCATTTTCAATCATTTGCTCAGAATATATAGAGATTTAGAAATCCTTGTTCAGTTGTCATAACTACTGATTGCAAATGTATACAACTAGCACAGTAATGCTGATTGATATTAAAAGTAAGAATACTAAATGGATGGTTAATCCTGTATTGGGGGTCACTTGGAAAAGACTTGATTCCAAGGGTTCGGACTTCAGACACTTGTATCAGATGAGAATTGCATATTGAATCTTACCTAGTCCGAGGCCTAGTACCAGCTTCAATCCTACATCTCCTGCAACACAAATGGCAAATACATATATCATTAGCTTGAAATATTGGACATGAAACTTTAAATTTGACTCGAAAATGGACTAGCAAGACCTCAATTAGTTAATTAAATTGTCCTCCAAGCTGAATACCTAAATCCACAGGAACTCTGTTTCAAAATCTAAAATTATAAAGTTGGAAAACAATATTGGACTCTGCATTTGTCAATGTCTTAAGAAAATAGTGTTGCTTTAACTTGAGTAAAATTCGTAGATATGTAAGTGTAAAACTCTATCCTGTTATGAGTGTTATCTATGTCTCTCATTATTAAAAAAAATCTATGTCTCTCATTAAGAGTGTGAGACTTGTCATGTAAATGAACCAATGAGCCAATGAACCTGATTAACATTGAGAATTCTTGATAAACCTTAAGTCTTGTATCTGATGATTGATGAACATGAAGTGCAATTCGGACTTCTTTATGGGATGAGCACGAATTGTGTTTTGAGGCCTCTCTATATATATTAGTAGAAATTCTCTATGCTAACTACGCCTTTCATTGAGAAAAAGCAATCCCATTCTGTGAGAAACTAGTATAGCATACACAATTTTCTCTACTTCTCTATTTGTGTTTGCAGTGATTTTGTGTTGCTCTAGTTGCTGTGTTGCTGACTTGCTGTTGAAGTTGTCTCAAGTAGTTATGAATGGATCTGGAATGATATTGCTGCCTAATGGTAATATCCTACTCCAACTAGGAAAACTTTAGCTACTGGTTTTTTGTGAATATGCAATTGTCTTTGTGCTTACAGTGAATAGATTTTGATCTTCAGTTGTTACGTTATTCATTACAGGTATAACAATAACAATAAATTCAAGATGCAAGTAAATAAATGAGAAAAGAAACAGTGAAAGACTGACCTTTAGAAACACAGCTAATCAAATGAGGCCTATCTGGGCAAAAACATCTGAAATGGTACGTATCGGAATCGAAGCCACACTTGCCTCCACTGTCCTCACACCGGCTGCAGTTGCTTGCAATCCATTTCATCATAAACCCTCTACTCAACGCCTCTTCACTACCTAACTGACCATCAGTGGCATAATCCAAAACCGGAGACACCACCACGTTGCTTCCACACTTGACTGACACATTAGCAATCAGTTCCCCAGGCACAGACAACACTGAAGTACTAGTACTACTGTTTGGCTCAAAGCAACTAAGCTTGTTCATTGAAAATGACTCGTAAACCAAAGAAGAGTTGCAGTTATACAATAAAAAGAGTTCTTTCTGATTTGGGACAAGATCATATTGATCAGTAGGAAAGGTTAAGTTTTTGAATAGTGGAATGCAACCAGCTGTTCTTGAATTTGAAAGAGCAGCGTTTGAGACCACAAGAGTTTGGTCATGGTAACTGATATTGTGGATCAAGTAATCATCGCCGACCAATTGGAGAATAGGGGAGCCGTTTTCTTCATTGCAGGTGACTTGGAATCCCGGAAAGCCGCAATATGGTTCTTGCTGGCCTGAAATGAATAAAGGAAAGCTTATGTACAAATTACCGCAAGTCTTGGGCATTCTGCATTTCTGGTAATGAATGTCCACAGCAAATGAGGTTTCTGTTTGAAGAAAGAAGATGAAAATGCAGAGAATTATGAAGAACATGCTTTGCTTCATTTTGGATCTTGAAAAGTTGGATACAACAGTGAAGAAAGATGAAGTAAACAGGTTGAGAGAGAATTAAGATTATATTGATGTAGCGTTGATCGTTAGTAAATGACAGTTTGACTCTTGACTTGATGTGGCCGACATTGAAGTCTCTGGCTCTCTTTTGAGTGGTAGGAGGCTGACCTATTTGACTGGTTGAATTACTGAGAAGAAATAATGTTGATCTTAGCTCGATTATCAATCGTTTGCCCATGTTTGTAGAGATTAAGGAAATAGTTTTCACTGTACACAACTACAGATAACCTGAAACACAGATGTATTCAAGTAAAGTAAAAATGCTGTGTTCAGTTCTATTATCGATGCCGAATTACCAATGTAGGAGAAGAATGTGCGGAGGATTTTGGAGAAGATCAAGGCTTTGGTGGTAAACAGTAGACAAGCGTCAAAACTGAAATATAGGATAATAATGAGAATAATCTCTGGGTTTTGAAATATTATTGAATTGTTGAATGCCTAATACAACATAGAGGGTACCTATTTATAGGCTCTAACTCAAGACTAAATTTTTTTTAGAATAAGACTAGAAAATAACAAAACCTATTGAAACTAGAAATTCCTATTAAATCATAAATCATAATCCTAAGAATAATAGAAAACTTATACTTGCTTACGACGTTGACTTTCCAGCTGCTCCTCGAACTCTTTTGCGAGTCGTTCTACATCAGTCTCCCCCACTTGAGAAAAACTTGTCCTCGAGTTGATATCAGGATACGAAGCATGGTCATCTGCAAGAAATTCATGAATATCACTTACAGTGAAAGTCTTCGAGATTCCCATCGATTCAGGCAAGTCAATGACGTAGGCATTATCATTGATCTTTTGTAGCACTTTGTATGGACCATATTTGCGCGATTGAAGCTTGTTGTAAGTGCCAGCGGGGAACCTTTCTTTGCGCAAATAGATTATAACATAATCTCCTTCATTGAACACCTTCTCCCGCCTATGAGAATCTGTATGTGCTTTATATTTTGCATTGCTAGTCTCTAGCTTTTTCTTGACTTCTTCTTGAACCCCATGCATATCCTTAGCCATAGATTCTGCTGCCACACTAAAGCCGTTCTCTTTTGATATTCTTGTTAGATCAACAACATGCATAGGTGGAGAGACATACACCACAGAAAACGGAGTCCTCCCAATTGATCGATGAACGAAATTGTTGTAGGCGAACTCAACTTGTGATAAAACATAATCTCATTGCTTTGGTTTTTCTCCACAAGTACTCTGAATCATATTCCCCAATGTACGATTTGTAACCTCGGTTTGACCATCAGTTTGGGGATGAGTAGTGCTACTACGATTCAAAGAAGTTCCGAACATCTTCCACAACGTAATCCAAAAGTGACTTAGGAACTTAGTATCACGATCGGAAGTGATGCTACGAGGCACTCCATACAGACGAACAACTTCTCGAAAGAACATCCGGGCAATGTGAGATGCATCGGAGGTCTTTCGGCAAGGAATGAAATGAGCCATTTTAGAAAATCTATCAACCACCACAAAGACGGAGTCGACTCCACGTGTTCGAGGTAACCCCAAGATGAAATCCATGCTAAGATCTTCCCAAATGCTGTCAGGAATTGGTAAAGGCATATAAAAATCGGTGCTTTGCGATTGTCCTTTCGATGTTTGGCATATGTAGCACTTCCGAATAATGTTGCCCACATCTTTCTTTAACTGAGGCCAGTGGTACCTTTCCTCCAAACTTGCAATTGTTCTGTCTCTACCAAGATGACCACTTAGCCCACCACCATGTAAATCACGTACCAACATCTCTCTTAATGAAGATTGTGGTATGCAAAGCTTGTTGCCACGAAAGAGATATCTATCTTTTAGAAAGTAGTCATTGCATGGTTCATATCTTATGCACTTGCTCCAAATTTCTTTAAAGTCGTCATCCTCCTCATATAGTTCCTTCAAAAATTCAAACCCTATAACTTCTTGGGACAGCGTCACCAATAATTAGCTTCTTCGACTTAACGCATCGGCCACTCGATTTAGGGTCCCGGACTTGTGCTTAATTACAAAAGGAAACTTTTGTAAGAATGAAACCCAACGTACATGCATCTTGCTCACTAATCTGGCTGTTAAGGTACTTCAAGGCCTGATGATGTGTGTAGAGAACAAATTCACGTTGTACCAAATAATGCTCTCACTGTTTTAATGCTCGCACCACGGTATAAAATTCTTGATCATGGGTACTCCACTTTTGTCGAGCATCGCTAAGCTTTTCACTAAAATATGCGACCGCTCTCCTTTCTTGAGATAAAATTGCACCAACTCCTACGCCGCAAGCTGACTCTACCTTAAAAACTTTATTGAAATCTGGTAAGGCTAATACTGGAGTTGTGCACAATTTATGCTTGATCAAAGCAAAACTTTTCTCTTGCTCTTCTTCCCATTGAAATTTCCCCTTCTTTATACACTTGGTAAGAGGTGCGGTAATGACACTGAAATTCAGAACAAACCGTCGATAAAATTTCGCTAAACCATGGAAACTTCGCACATCATTAACGGTTTTCAGAGTAGACCAATCCTTAATTGCCTTCACTTTGTCTTCGTACACATGTATTCCTTCTGAGCTCACTACATATCCCAAGAATAACAATTTGTCAGTGAGGAAAGAACACTTCTTCAAGTTGATAAATAATTTATTTTCTTGAAGAATCTCAAGGACTTGTCTAATATGATCCAGGTGCTCTTCTTCAGATATGCTATAGATGAGAATGTCGTCGAAGTAGACGACCACGCATTTGTCAATCAAACGACGTAGCACTTGGGTCATGAGACGCATAAAAGTGCTCGGGGCGTTGGAAGAGCTAAACGACATCACTAACTACTCGTATAAACCGTCCTTGCTCTTAAAGGCAGTTTTCCACTCGTCGCCAGGCCTAATTCGAATTTGATCCTCCAAGGACATCGAGCATATTTTCTAAGCGTGAAATTGGAAACATGTACCGAACGGTGATCTTATTAATCGCACGACAATCAATACACATACGTCAGCTACCATCTTTCATTGGCACCAATAGCACAGGAACTGCACAAGGACTTATGTTTTCACGAATGAACCCCTTTCGTAACAAATCTTCGATCTTCTTCCTTAAAATTTCATTCTCTTTCGGACTCATGCGGTAGTGAGGAAGATTAGGCAAGCTAGCTCCTGGTATTAAATCTATCTGATGCTGGATATTTCTCATAGGTGGTAGCGCATTAGGTAAGTCATCAGCCATCAAATTTTGGAAGTCATTAATTATAAGCTTCACCATTTCAGGAATTTTTGCCTCCATTGCTTCCTTCTCGGTGGTGAAGAGACCTTTCATCACAATAGGACAACACACTAGTGTCTCCTTGATTCCTTCTTCAAGCTCATGTTCATAATTTGATTTAGTGAGAAAGTTTGTTGTCTTCTTCTTCCCATCATTAAGAACCTCACGTGGACTACTAGGCTTTAAGACAATCTTGTTCTTCTCCCACAAAAACTGTAGGTATTTTTGTACCCATCAAATAACACTCTTACGTCATACTGCCACGGCCGTCCAAGTAGAATATGAGAAGCGTCCATGTCTACAATGTCACACACAACCTCGTCCTTATATGGTCCTATGGTAATAGGAACTTTGCACGTTTCTGTTACTGGCTCCGAAGGACCTTTCTTAATCCAACCAACAGAATAAGGCGTTGGATGCTTCGCTATTGGCAACTTGAAATGGTCAACCACCCTCTTGCATACAAAATTCTCACAACTACCGGTGTCAATAATTAGGTTGCATGCCATGCCTCTGATGATACACTTAGTGTGAAATAAGTTATGCCTTTGTGTGTCGGGTCTTTGCTTTACTAATAGAAGTCGTTGGCAAACTAGGAACTGTGGGATATCATCAAAATCTTCACCTTCGATTTCAGTAGTGACAACCTCATCCTGCTCTTCAACATCCTCATATTCTTCCACAAATGCAGTCCCCTTGGCTTTGGACATCTGTCGGAAGGATGACCAGGCAAATTACATCGATTACACTTTTCTCCCCATGGTTTGGCATATTCCTCTAAGCTTCCAGGTGGTTCTTGTCTTCGAAATTGGACAATAGATTTTCCTTGGTCTCTGCTACTTGTTTCTGTCCTCACCGATTGCTCTTTTGTGGGCTCTTTGATTAAAGTAGATGACTCGCCCCAATTTCTACGGTAACTCATGACAGTCTGCTGCTTAACTTTACTGCTTGCTAGTAATGCTTCAGCTCTTAGAGCTATGTTCATGGCTTCTGCGAGAGACCATATTGTCTGCAACCCTATCTTCTCTCGGATTTCTGTCTTCAAACCACGTAGATATCTTGCAACCTTCTGAGTCTCTCTTTCTTCAAGTCTGTTTCGCTCACAGTCGCATAAACTCATGGTTATAATCAAATACAGACCGATTATTTTGAGCACAGTCATAATATTTTTCAAACAAAGTCTGCTCATAATCTCAAGGTAGGAAACGCCCCCTGAGTAGAGCTTTCATCTTTCGCCAAGTCTTGACAGGTTCTTTTCCTTGTCGAATGCGTGACTCTTGCAAATCATCCCACCAACAAGCAACTGTGCTTTTTAGCTTCCAAGCAACTGTCTTCACCTGCTTATTTTCTGGAACATCCATTAAACTGAAGAACCTCTTCACTTCTGAAAGTCAATCTAAAAACTCTTCAATTTGTAAGTTCTCATAGAAGAAATATATGTCTGCTTTCATCCTAAAATTTTCTTCATGGCGATTCTGTTGATGATTGTTTGGTGGGCCCCTTTCTTCTTCCTTAGAATCATAGTTTTGTTCTTGATGACGGCGTTGGCCTCAGGCAACTCCTCCGGCTCGTACCTCCATCGTAAGCTGCTGCATAAGAGTAGTCAAGTTTGCCAAAGCATTATTGGTGTCTTGACGAAAATTCCCAATATCCTATTTAATAGCAGCAATCTCCCGACCAGCGTCGGCGAGTGTGATAGGAACCCCCTCTCCGTCGTTGACATCGATCCAAGCGAAACAAGGCTCTGATGCCACCTAACGCAGTGAAAGCTATGGGTTGAATAGGTGAAAATGGTAGACAAGCGTCAAACCGAAATATAGGATAATAATGAGAATAATCTCTGGGTTTTGAAATATTATTGAATTGTTGAATGCCTAATACAACATAGAGGGTGTCTATTTATAGGCTCTAACTCAAGACTAAATCCTTTTTAGAATAAGACTAGGAAATAACAAAACCTATTGAAACTAGAAATTCCTATTGAATCATAAATCATAATCCTAAGAATAATAGAAAACTTATACTTGCTTACGACGTTGACTTTCCAGCTGCTCCTCGAACTCCTCTGTGAGTCGTTCTACATTATATCCGCAAGGACTCAACACTCTCTTCCAACATTTCTATCACTTGTTTCATTGCTGGCCGGTTTGAAGGGTCGGTTTGTATGTACCACAAGCTCACTATTATCATCTTCCTTGCTCTTACTGTTCTTAGTCTAATTCAAGACGCTTGTATATCCAGTGAGTCACTAGTGTTTTCATTTTCAGCATTGCTGTTCCTTCTTCCTCCAACTATCTCTGAAAGCATCATTCCAGAACTGTACACATCAGATTTATGCAAGACTACCCCACCAAAGGAATACTTTATAAGCAGACTTAATTTTTAGATCTTTGCTTTTGGTTGTTTATATGTATGAGATCCCAAACAAGCCAACCATTATTTGGAGTTTACTCCCAGACAATTTCCACGATAAAGGTAAAACTTGGACACAATGGTTAACTAGAGGGGTTCATATTGAAAGAAACATATATGCATGATCTTGATGATCTTCAACCTCAAGGTCGTCAACAAGAACAGGGGAATGAATCTTTCATCTTATACACCAACTGAGAACATAAACGGTACAAATATCATAGTTGTAATCTGCTAACTGATGCTCTTGTATACTTGACATAAGATGAAATTAAATCCCACACAATAGAGTGTATAATAGCTTCATTGTCATCCCTTTTAATATCTACATACACGAATAACATGGTCAATTTAAAATTTAAATGCAAGTATTGTGCAATGCCTTGCCATGGCTTTGAACTTGAATGAATACTAATGTGTTAAAATTCATCGCAGCTTCATTTTCATTCCTTTTCATTCACATAGTCCACAAGTTTTATCCAGAAACGAAACGTGATAAATTGTAGATGTCAGTAAATAAATGGGGAAAGTAAAGGTGAAAGACTGACCTGCAGAAGCCCAGCTGATAACATGAGGGCCTATCTGGGCAGAAGCGCAGCTGAAATGATACGAATTGAAAACCAAACCATACTTGCCTCCACTGTCGCTTGCCACACATTTCAGCATAAACCATCTGCTCAAATCCTCTTCAATATGAATCATAACTTCCTTGAAGACATCCAAATCGAACCCGAAAAGCTATCCAGAACATAAACTGATTCAAAGGATAGCTTATCCCAAATCAGAATCGATCAAATAAAGCTATACTCACACATAAAGATCCACAATTTAAATTGTTTCCTCAACCTACAAGATACCCAAACTTTCTCTATCACATTTCTGGGTACACAGATATAGAACAACCTCATGAACTGAACCAAACAAGTACAATCACATTCAAAGATTGAAACTTTATGCAAGGGGTGAAGAGATAGAGACCTTGAAAAACTTCCCAGATGCATGACAGTGATGAAAGTCCATTCACGGCTGAGATTCAGCTTCTTCTGCAACTGAAGGAGAAACGACGAGTCGTCTTCCACCCTAGGTTGCACGGACATGAACACGGGTACGGGGACACCACACGCCGTAACAGGCCGATACGACAAATGTCAAAAATATCATTTCCGACACGGCTTGGACACGGCAAATAGAATAATATATTTAACATAAAAATATATATTAAAATATGAAATAAGTTCATAATATTACCAATATGATGTTCTACATGAATAAGTTCATAACATAACTAATAAGTTCAGAATTCATAAACAATCATAATGACACAATACATAGCAATAGTTCTTTAGAAATAAAAACTAGACACATAAACAAAAAAATTGGGCATCAACTTAGCACACGCAGACCTCCAAAACAGCAACACCTAATAATAGAGTAATAGACAATAAGATTTCAATTATTCTATAATCCATCCATCAACAATCATCAACATAGGTAATTGAGATAAAATGACTTTAGAATTTACCTATAAGCTTCAAGACATCATCTCATCATCAATAATCATCCTCTCTAATGCCGGTTCATCAAGGGACAAATTTGCAAGCTCAAGCACATCATCACCCCCTGGTTCCATAGAGTCATGCTCATCTCCCGCAAGATCCCACATTGTATCCTTGTTTTTATGATAGTTAGGATAAACCCTAGCCAAAAGTCTAAGGTTCGTATGAACATAGACTAAATCTTGAGCTCTTTTTGGCTCTAACTTGTTCCTCTTCAAATCATTTATAAAGCTATATGTACTCCAATTTCTTTCGCAACAAGAAGATGAACAAGGCTGATTTAGCAACTTTAAAGCCAAAGTTTGGAGTGTTGGTGTATAAGCCCCATAGGCAGCCCACCATATTATAGGCTCAAAATAAAAACTTGTTCTCCAAAGCATTTGCTCTTGCATAATCACCCTCATTTAATGAAAAATAGGCAAATTCTTGAATCACTTTGTTGCGTTCTTGAGCATCCGGAAAGAGCTTTTGAAGACAATTGCTCCTTTCAATGGTGAGCTCAGTATCCCTATGTGGAGCAAGCCGATTAGAGTCCTCTTCAAGGCATTTAGAGCTATAGTACTTAGGATTCAAAGAGTGTGGCATGCAATGAAGTAAGGTGGAACTTTTATTCCACCGAGCAATTAAGATGGAGTGAACAACATCATAAAACCTTGAAACCCCACAATGTATTGTTATGACTTGTTCAAATTCGGACATAAAAATTGTCTTCTTCACTTTCTCAAGCATCACATCCCACAACTCATAAACCAAATGAAGACAAGGCCTATCCAAATCAGCCATCCTTATCATCTTATATATAGGACTCATAAATGCAATAATGAAATCAATTTGGTCCCATAAGTTGTCATCCAATAACATTTCCATCATCCTTTTTGCTTTTGGAACATCATCTTCTTTATACATATCACATCTTGCACTAACCACCATTTGTTGCATGTCAATCTTCACATCTCTAAACCTTTTAAGACTCACATAATGAGAAGCAAATCTAGTCTCGGCAACTCGGAGCAACTTCAAGGCACAGTTATTATTATACATAGACAACGCATGTTATGATTCAAGATGAAATTCTTTATGAACCAAACATCATTGACAAAATTCATAAGCCACCCCAACTTTGGATACTCATTCTCACCCGGTAGATAGGATTTTGCTTTCAATATATCCTTCAAAACAAGATTCAAAGTATGAACCACACATGGTGTCCAGAATATGTGCGGATGTGTATTTTCAACAATTGAACCAGCAGCACACACAGGTGCATTATCTGTCACCACTTGAACAACATTCTCATGACCAATCTCATTGATCGATTCCAAAAGCAACCTTCAAACTTCATTTTTATCCTTATATTGGCATTCACAATTGATTGCTTTCAACATTATAGCTCCCTTTTTTGCAGCAGCTATCATATTGATTAATGGCCTCCTTTGCTCATTAGTCCACCCATCATAACACAAACTAACACCAGTCTATTTCCATGTCTTCTTGATGGGTTCTAGTGTCCGTTCAACATGACGCTTCTCACTATCAAGAGGTGTGGTCCTCAATGCATTGTACCCTGGAGGAACATAACCTGAAATTGTTGAAGCACGAGAATAAGAGCTCCGGTAGAGTGGATTCCTTGCAACATTGAACGATAATCCACTAGTGTAAAACAATCTTGCAATCTCAGCATCATATTGTTGTTTTTCTTCAAGCTTGAAAGCTTTGCATAGCTGTGGACTCACTCCCCTTCTCTTTTTTACTTCACTATCCCTCTCCATCAATGGAAAATAACTTGAACCACTTCTAGACATACTTAAAGAGGGAGGTAAAGCAACCTTTTTAGGAGCATTTTCTCGCAACTAATGCTCACAAGATTCTAGAAGTTCTTTTATTTCTAGAATTTTTGTTTGTGTGATTTTGCTGCAAATCTTGATCCCTTTTCTTGAGATTTTAAGCAAATGTGCTTTGACTCTCGAATGTGACCCAGTATACCCACATTGCAGATGTTACACGTGAAAGGAATATTTTCTCCCCCTGTCTTCCTTCCACCATCGTCATCAGCAACTACCCCTTTAGTGACATACTTCTAAATGTTAACGTGAGTCCTAGTCCTAGTATGATTAGAAAGTATAATCAAATTAGGATTGTATAAGTCTTTCTGTGTAATTAGTTTTCTTCTAAAATTACAACTATTCTTATATATAAATAGGACCCTAGAGGCATAGTTTTAGTTGTGGTGTGATGTAGATCGTTGAGAGTTCTGATCTTGGGAGCTGAAAGCTATGGTAGATCATATGTATGTGTGAAATTCCTCAAACTCTTGTATTCTGTTTGACTTGATATCAGAGCCTAAGTCGATCCTGGTTATCTTGACAATCTGAACCTGTTATTCCTAAAACTGAACTTGTTGTTTCCGCTGCAAATCTGTCCTGACTATCTTGACATTCTGAACATGTTATTCCTGAAACTAAACTTGTTGTTTCCGCTGCAAATCTATCCTGACTATCTTGACAATCTGAACCTGTTTTGAATCTGAATCTGAATCTGTCCTGAATCTGATTTGTTCGCCGTATTGAAATAAGCTTTCGCGTCCGTCGAATTCTGTCATATTTTGATCTGCCCATTTGTCATCCAATCCTCTTTGCAATGGAACTCACAATTTTTTGTGACCAACCTGAAGTTACCCATGATCAATTGACAGCTCTTCAAAACGAGAGCTCAGGCTTTGGAGTGAAACTGAATGGCACAAACTACCCACTATGGCGAAGACTAATGAAGCTGCATCTTGGAGGTGTGGGCAGGTGGGAGTATGTCGCTGGTACTCTCCACCGACCTGAAGAAGTTGGCAAGGCACAAACTATGTGGGATGTTGTAAATTATAGCACAATGATGCTTCTTCTAAAATCCATGATAAGACCAATTATGTTGTTATTTTCAAGCTATACGTCGCCAAAGGCAATCTGGGATGCAGTCGCAACCACATATTATGATGGAAGTGATTTTGCAAGAGTTCATGATTTGACATGTCAAGCCTCCACAACTACTCAAACTGGTAAACCTCTTGCAGAATATTATGTTAGCTTGAAGGCTATATGGCAAGAGTTGGATGAAAGGGACCCAAACCATATGGTGTGTGATCTGGATATTGCTACACACAACCAGTCTCGAGACAAGATGCGAGTTCATATCTTTTTGAATGGATTAGACTCAAAATTCGCTACTGCTAAGGGAGAACTGTTGCGACAAGCCACACCACCAACCCTGAAACAAGCATATGCTTATATCCGCAAAGATGAGTCCAACCAGTCTAGTGTAAATGAGTTACATACCGAGGTCTCTAGCCTTACTGTCCAATCTAAATCTCAACACGATTGGAAAACCAAGAACCAAAACAGTGAACTTCGGATTCAGCCTGCTCGTGGACCAGATCTCACTAAGGTGTAGTGCTTTTATTGCAAGGAATTTAGACACTACAAGACCTCGTGCCCTAAGAAAGCAAATCAAGACGCCACCTATGATAAGAGCCGTGGAGGCAAAGCTGCAATTCAGTTGGTTCAAGAACCTGATTTCTATGGAGTAGGCGGACAAGACCTCACTACAGAACTTGTCAACTCAGGCGATAATAGGCAGGGGAGATCTAAGGGGGAGACTGTTTCACATGGATTGCATGTACAGCGGGGTAGACAGAGCACCATCACCAAATGTTGCCCTAACATTGAGTTCATATCGAGTAAAAGAAATTTGGTTCTGACTGAAAATGATCCTCAAGTTGTCATCGGCCAAATCCAGTATCAGACAGACGATACTCTGAAACTGCAAGAAGTGGTTCAATCTATTGACCCTACTAACGTTGAGGAATCTGTTACCAGTTCTGAAGATATTCGACATGACGAGCAAGTGCCCGACAGTCAAAAGGAGGAGAATTGAATACTGATCAACTAGTTGAAGATGTACATACAAGACCAGTCTCTTCCCCTACATCAACGATCTTTCCTGACTTGTCATCACCTGCGGATACAATCAAGGAGGAGAAGTGGGCCAAAGCAATGGAGGTCGAGATGGATGCTCTCAAGAAGAATGGTACTTGGAATTTGGTTCCATTACCACCTGAAAAAAAAGACTGTTGGTTGTAGATGGGTTCATACTGTGAAACACAATGCAGATGACAGCAGTCTGAGAGAGCTGGAACTTGAATCTAGTGATTCTGAAGACAACTGTGATGAAGATGATTCTAAATTTGAGAATGAGGTTGAAGCAATTTTCCTAAGAGCTGTGCATGAAAATATAGAACGAGAGAATGTGATCCTGGAAGTGAACGAAATGTGATTGTCATTCAACAAGCAAACTGCAGATTGTGCAGGAGCTGTATTTTACTCTATGATGAAATTGGCATTGGAAGCTCCACATGAATCGGCAAGCGAATTGGTACAAGCTGCTTCCAAGGTAATTTCAGAATGGAAACACCTGCTAAAGTATTACCTATTAGGCATAGATGAGGAGATAGAAGTGAGTATGAAGTTTGAAGAAATGTGTTTGGAGTCTACCAAGACAGTTTCGTCTAAAACATTTAGTGACTCACTTGACAAGTTGGGCATTCAAGACTTGTATGCGCCAACTTGAGGAGTGTTAAAGTGAGTCATAGTCTAGTATGATTAAAAGGTATAATCAAACTAGGATTGTGTAAGTCTTTCTGTGTAATTAGTTTCCTTCTAGGATTACAACTATTCTTACATATAAATAGGACCCTAGAGGCATAGTTTTAGTTGTGGTGTGATGTAGATCGTTGAGAGTTCTGATCTTGGGAGCTGAAAGCTATGGTAGATCATATGTATGTGAGAAATTCCTCAAACTCTTGTATTCTGTTTGACTCTAAAGAGGTGCATATATATTGTCATCATCCACATTCGACTCAACACGAGGTTTTGAACTCATCCTATTTATTAAACATTATAGGTTCAGAACGTCATATACTCAGGACAAAGAACTTGACATCTATGTAAAGCAAACAAATTTCACAAAGAACTAGGCAGTTGTATTATCCGAATACCTAAACATAATATAGAAAACATAGCTCATAAAAAGCCTACTCCTAGTATTTGTAATTAAAAAATCTGACACAATTTTCCAACATTTTCATGTAGCCTACTCCTAGAATTTCAGACCAACAAAGTAATGATAGATATGAAAGAAATGAAGAATTATGAAAAAGATGAAGAACATGCATTATCACATACCTATTACCCAAAGCAGTGTGCAACTTAACAATGATTTCCTCCTCTTGAGTGATGTTCCCTCTCCTCAAGTTAGTCATCACTCCTCAGATAACTTTAAATCTAAGGAGAGATATAACTCAGCATCTTGCAAAACAGATTAATTAAATTTGGAGCTGGCATCAACAAATGCATCCAAATTCATAAGCAATTACCAAGAAATTTAATTTATGCCACTAAATAAAACCAAATTTGCATTTTCAATAATTTTGGCTTATAAAGAAAAACAATGATGGACCTGAAAGATACCATGATTGGATTGAAATTAGGTTCTGCTCTTCTTCGTGAAAGTGTTTGTTTTTCCTTTAGGTTTGGCCCTTTTGTTTGGCTTCCAACTCAACCATACAAGCACCTTTTATTTTTGTGCTTTCAAATCAATACATCATTTATATATCCCTAAGAAATATATAGTGTCATCAGTGATCCCATGATGTAATATACATTTACACCTACCATCACTGTAAAGAATCTGAATATAAATGTACCCTAGGCAATGTGTATGCAATGTCTGTTCCTACGCCATCATATATACCAACTCAGAAGTGATTCGTTTTGGATATAAAATCACAACAGTTCTATTAGAATGCCACAATCATTTAATCGCATTCAACTTAGTGGAGAACCATGATTTCATACAAACAACACACAGATTCTGGTCTGATACACCAATTTCCTACAACTCATTTCATGAGACAAATTCAAGACCTAATTAGAAAACACCAACTACCCTATACATACAACTCCAAACAACTAAATACCTTATTCTATGAGGGTAACATGATCGCTGCCCAGGAAAAATCAAAACCCTGAAAAACCAAAACCCCCATCAGACCAATAACATAACAAAAACTTGGATTAATTAGATTCTGTTGTCAGCAGAAACAAAACAATAATGAAGAACTTACCCATAAATGATGCTATTGTCGAAATCGCTAACATGTAGAGTTGCAGACCAACAGCGAACCAATCCAAAGTCCAAGCGTACACAAAACTTCTGATCAAAGAATTAACCCACAAAGAGTCTGCCAAACCACAACCGATTAAAACCCAGGTTCCTATCGACAAATTGATGAAGAGCAAGAATGAAACTGTTTAAAACGAAAATCTAAAGGAGACTGAAGGTACAATTCCAAATGACAAAAAAATATCGTTACGCCGATGAATTCACTGCCCAAAGCCGAAGATGAAAAACTATTTTTCAGGTTTCGATCAATCCCGAAAAACTTACGGGAATCTGAGGTTTGGGGCGCAGATCGATAAATCAGAGCAATACCCAGCCGTAATCAGATCTCCTCTCACTTCACTTCGGTTAGAGCTCCTCTCGTTTCACTTGGTCGCCTCTCTCGTCTCTTTGTTTTTTTCGATTTGTTTAGTTTGGTTCGATTTGGTTCTGAGGTATCAGTTTAGTTTTTTCTAGTGGTGACGTGGCGTGTCACAGCCGCGTCGGAGCCGCGTCATAAACGTGTCTGCAGCGTTGTCAACGCATCTGAAAAAGTCAAAACCGCGGACACGCGGTTCCACCTAACAAGGTGATGTCGGTCCGGCCGTGTCAGACGCACAGACTATCGGCCTCCAGCCGTATCTATGCAACAGGGTTCCACCTAACTCTCAGCTCATCACACTTGAAACCTAGCGCTTTCGCTCCGCCGGAGGTTAGTCAAACTGCGTCGTTTCAAACGAGATTCAAAATAAATAAAAGATAAAAAAGGTCAGAATTGGTATTATGCGGCTAGGCAAAAACATGTCATGTCATAGCAGTTCTAAGTGGCGTGCCCCTTGCGGTAAGGGGTCCACCAATTAAAAGTAACAGGGCCGGGTAGATAAATTAGGCTTGTGCCGACTAGGCCGAAAAGGGATGCGGTTAACGGTTCGAGGTTTCGGGGGCCCAGTCGAGTCAGTAGGCCCAACATTAAAACCTAAACAGTCGTTCTGTGGTTTTTTTCCTCTGTAAATTTGTAATGACAATGTGAGCTACATTTTCTCAAGATGGTGCAGAAAGATAAATTAGAAACCCGCTTTGGGTGTATAAAAGTGAAATGAATATAGCTGCAAAAGATGTCATTCAGATCTGAAGGTCATCTTGAACTTGCATGAAAGCAAATTCTTTTTTTTAGTTGTAATATAATTTACTTGATGTATTCAAGTAAACGAAAAATGCTGAGTTCAGTTGTTCTATTGAATCGATACAGATGTAGTAGAAGAATGTGCAGGGGATTTTGGAGGCGAAGACAAGTAAGGCCTTGGTGGTATCTGCATGGACTCAACACTCCCTTCCAACATTTCTATCACTTGTTTCATTGCTAGCAGGTTTGAGGGATCAGTCTGTATGCACCACAAGCTCACTATTATCACCTTTCTTGCTCTTACTTTGTCTTCCTCACTTTTAATACTCTGCAGGCCAAGTTCCTCTTCCAGCTCAACACGCTTGTAAATCCAGTGTGGAAAGTATATCTCACTAGTATTTTCAGCTTCAACATTGATGTTCCTTCTCCCCCCAGCCATCTCTGAAAGCATCATTCCGTAGCTGTACACATCCGATTTTGCGAGACCCCTCCAAAACTTCTGCAGAACACTTCTGGAGCAATGTATCCACAAGTACCTCTTGCACCCATCATCGACACAATACTCTCTTTTCCTTTGCAAATTTTAGCTAGACCGAAATCTGAGATTTTTGGTGAGAAGATCTCATCAAGAAGAATGTTATGAGGCTTGATGTCGAAATGCAAAATTCTTGTGTTGCAGCCACGATGCAAGTACTCAAGGCCTCGAGCAACGCCAAGTGAAATTTGTTCCAGTTCTTCCCATCCCAAGTGATGATCCTTTTGCAGGTTATTTGCATCAAATATGAACTTCTCAAGAGATCCATTAGGCATGAACTCATAAATGAGTGCTCTTTTTGAACCCTCAAAACAAAATCCCAACAAGCTTACTATGTTGACATGCGAAGTTCTACTAATGGCTGCAACCTCATTTATAAACTCTTCTCCGTTACCTTTTGATCTGTTTAAGATCTTCACCGCTACCAGAGGGCCGTCCTTTAATTTTCCTTTATATACAGCACCATATCCCCCCTGTCCTATTTTTTCTTCAAAAGAGTTGGTCATCTTCTTAACATCAAAATAGCTGTAACTTTTAACTTGAAGTGGTCCATGGTCTTTTAGAAATTCCTGAACAATTTCTCGACTATGATTTTTGTTCATCCAAAAGAACGAAGATTTTTCAGACATCTTTACCCTGAAGCAGCAAACAAAAACTAATACCACAATCACAAGACTAGCTGCACCTGCTGATCAAAGAAAAGAAATTAATTGCAAATATATACATATACACACACATTTATATATGATTATATATGCGGTGCTAGAGATAAAAACTGTAATGCTGATCATTATTCAAGAGTGTATTCTGAAACTTATTCCTGTACGACTGGTGAACTGGGGCACTTGGAATTCAGGAGTTGTGTATCTTTGTTGGAACACTACACGCACATTGATATAGACTAAACAAGAGAAGTCTAGAAGAATCAAGGTAAGTGCCATA
The DNA here is from genome assembly GCA_951800085.1 of Comarum palustre. NCBI lineage: Eukaryota > Viridiplantae > Streptophyta > Magnoliopsida > Rosales > Rosaceae > Comarum > Comarum palustre. The sequence continues at coordinate 22,474,532 of OX637577.1, read as the reverse complement.
GAGCTAGCTAGAACTGCTAGATTATTCTAGATTAAGAAAGAATGATCAAGAAAATGTAATATGAATCTAGAGCTAGCTAAAGTCTAGCATGGTCTAGAATGACACAACGGTGGCAATAGTTACTAGCAAGGAGGTCGGTTAAGAAATTCTATAAATATGTATGCATGTAATCAACAAGCAATTGTAATTCAACTTGACACGTCCCGACCCAAGTTTACCCTCTTAAATCTGGATAGGGACGTGCGAGATCCATCTCAAGAGAGATTTACTCAAAATCTCAATTGAGAAAGGATAACCCTCTTTCCAAACCAAATTCGAACAGTCCAAACGGTACCGGAATAAACCTCACCGCCGGAGGTTATCCCGATTCCCGCATTTGGATCTCAAACCATTCATTTGGAGGACCTAGGTTTCTAATAATAATTGTGACTGCGCCTGAATCCCGGTCAGGCTGCCTACGTACCATGTCCTTAGGGATCAAGCCACACGTAGCTCTTGTTACTAACGTCCTAACCGGGCAAATTCCGCTTTTCTAATTATCAGTCGATTAATAGTATGGATAGCAAACAACCGTTGCGTATCTGGAGTTTAACCTCGTCGTCGAGGTATCCACCGACCATCTAACTGTCGGGACTATCCCTAACATTTCCACCATTCATCACAACACGATACAACAATCGCATAAATATAAACTACATACACACATAAACATAATATAGTGGCAATCATGAAAATAAAAGATTCTCTAGGGATATAAAGGTAAGTCTACTCCCAAATGGCACTCTGGTAATTAGCCAAAACTGTCAGGGGCAGCATGGTCATTTTAGCTTTAATGGTAGTTTGTAATTAATCTAAGTACTAGGGGCATTTTGGGAATTTAAGCCTTAATGGCAGCCCCTGTAAATAAACAAATCAGCCAGGGGCAGTCTGGTCTTTTTAACCTCAATGGCAGCCCCGTAAATATACAAATATGTCAGGGGTATTTTAAGAATTTCTGCCCTAGTGGCAGTTCGGTAAATAACTCAAACTACCAGGGGTATTCTAGGAATTTTAACCCTAGTGGCACCCTTGTAAATACTCTAAACTACCAGGGGTAGTTTTGACATTCTGTCTCTCGATAAAACAGTAAAAAGATAGTTTTACTGTGGTGAAAACCAGGGTTTTTACCCTCTATTTCACCGATCGGCTGGTTCGCCGGAAAACCAGGGTTTTCCGGCCAAACCAACTTCTATTAACTACAAAGCTAGGTATCCTCCAAGCATTCCAACACAATAGAAATAGAGAGAGAAGGTGGAGTTTTTATACCTCACCATCGAACTCCACTGTTTTCCGGCAGTCTTCCTCTAGTGGAGATCCGTTTGTCATCTCCTCCCTCCTCCATGCTCCTGGCAGCTGTTGGAAGCTTCCGGGAAGCTCGTTATCACCCCCCTCGTGACTGGTTTGTAACAGGGCCGAGGAGCCGAGGTGTTCTCACCTTTGCTGGCGGTGCTCTCGGCGGATCTGACATGTGTGGAGGCCAGGGCTCGGTCGAGAGGGACGGCGAATCCATTGATGATGACGGTGATGCCGGACGCGCGCCTAGGATGGAGGTGGTGGAGCGATCTCAACAGCTCGAGGGTGAAGAGCGAGAGAGAGAGAGAGAAGGAAAGATTCGGTCTCCCCCCACCAGTCAACACCTATATATATATATACCAACAATCCAGATTGGATCTCCACAATCAACAGCCCAGATTGATCTATAAAGAGTTACCATAACAGTAAATAGATATTTTACTTTTTACTATTTACCGTACAGTAACAACATTTTATCACGCATAACTTTCGCATACGAACTCCGATTAAAGCGTAGGACATACCCACGAGTTCGTATTAACGTCCTCTACAACTTTCCCGTAAGAAACTTCCTCAAATTCTGGACTTATCGCAAAGTCATCTTTTTACGGTAAAGTAATTAACATTTATTACTTCCGTATATTGGATAAATTCATAACAAACAGCTCGTAGCTCCGGAAAATCTTTCGGACATACCGGAGCACTCATATTAACATAATCTACCCCTTAGGACATTTATTTTATTTTCCCCTAAAACCGAGAATATCTCGATATTAAACTCGAATATTAATTCGGAGAAGATTAACAACGCGGTTACAACCCTCTATAACCCGCCTAATCCCGGTAAAAAGGTAAATCTCGGGACGGGGTGTTGCACAACTTATGAGTGAATGTAGAGCTGGGCATATTCGGACTGAATATCGGTTTTAGGTCTAAATCGTATTCAATCTGAATAATTCAGATTTATCAAATCTCCATCCGAATCTGAATTTCGGTTAACCTATTATTCAGATCATCCGAAATCCGGATCAGATCGGTTTTGGGTTTCACCCGAATTTGGAAAGTTTCACTTTCAGACTTTCAGTTTACAATTTTATTCAAACAGTTGGCGAACAATATCAGTTTTTCATATCCATTCCTATACATAATCCGTAGAAGCAAGTGTCGATAAAACAAAATCATAAACCCAGAAAACCTCAAAACTTAAAAACATAGACCTCAAAACAAATCAAAAACGCATAAAACCTCAAAAATAAAAAACCAGTGATAGTGAAACAAAATCATAAACACATGAAACCTCAAAACTCAAAAACACAGAAACACAGAAAATCTCGACAAAGAAGCCTCTCGATCTCAAAACCTTGCTTACATCACTGAACGGGTAAGTCACCGCATTCTCTGCCGCCGAGTTAGGGTTTTCGGTGCGAGGAAGAAGCAATTCTCGCGACGACAGGTCAAAATCGGACTGGAGATCCAGTTCGGACTGGAGATCCAGAAATACTGGTCGAAGAAGCGGTCGGTGTCGTTGATGATCAATTCGCCATTCTCGTAGATCGGAGTTGGCGTGACAGTGACATTGTTGAGAGAGACGAGGCCGTCGGCGGGGATTGTTGTGAAGGGGTGGCCAGCAAGCAGAGTTAAATTTGTCAAATCTTGGCTTCATGACGGCGGTGACTGAGAGAGTGAGAGACTGATGAGAGAGGCGAGAGAGAGAGGATTAGGTCACTAGGTTTTTTTTCCTATATATAGTGGTAGGGCTGTGATCAAGTGTGAGAAGATGAGGAGTAAGAAATCAGATTAACTAGTAAAATGGTGACACTTATTAATATATATATATATATATATTAAAAAATTCAGGTAATTTGGACCGGTTTTCAGGCAAAACCCGTACCAACCCGGTTTAAATCGGATCGGTTTGAGCTATTTTTTCACCCACTTAAAATGGAACGGTTATCCGGTCCATTTTTTCTAATGGTTTTTTCAGTTTTCGGTTGAAAACCGGTTTTTTGCCCGCCCCTACGTGAATGTAATAGAAGCAAGTCATTCAAATTAAGTCCTCTGTTATCACTGTTTTGTCTAGAATTTGCAGTCCTTCAAACAACCGGCTTGTAAATTTGTGCTAGGCGTGCCAGTACCTTTGGGTCAGGTACAACCTTGAAGTTGGATGCTACTTGCGTCCCTCTTCTGACTTCTTCTCACAGCGACTGTGACAGACGCCGATCTTCTTCCTCTGTGCTAGGTTCTCTTCTTAGACCTACAAGGGAAAAGTCCCTCTAGGATTTTTCTCCAACCTTTGAGGATGACCGAATCTTACTTAGTATGCAAGGAAACTAAGCAGCGGGTATCAAGATATAAACTGGCGAACGGATTCTCCAGAACTGATTGCGGGAGTAGAACTGCTCAACGGATCGAACAGGGGAGTAGAGAGATTTCAACGGATTGAAACCTGTCAGACTTAACGGATTAAGTCCCTTTTGCAGCTTGACGGATCAGGCTACGGTTGCTGACGGATCAGGCTTAAGTTGCTGACGGATCAGGCTTGGTTGCTCCGGAGAGGCTTGAAGACTTTCGCGTGGCGAAGTTGTTGTCTGTTTGTTGATAGATGTAGTTGTTTCTTCTTGATCATCGAGTCCTCTTATATATATGGCACCATACCGCTAGGGTTTAGGAATCCTCCTTGCACTGCAAGACAACCTCTTAAAGCCCAATACTTTTCTGTTTGTAACTCAATCTCTTGTAGCCATGTGTTTTCTCTCTTCTGATACTCTCGCGAACGCTTTCCCTCACGCGAGCGTGTTTCCATGATACACAGCCTCTTCCGCAAGCGCGTCTCCTCCTGCGAGCAAACTATCTCCCCTCGCGAGCGTGTTTCGTTAGTGCCCTCCTCGCGAGCGCATTTGACTTTCTGAGCATTCTTTGACCTTCCTGACCGCAGGTATCGGTCCACTTGTGCTTTCATAAATGGGCTTTCGTCATTTACTTTTGGATCTAACATTGCCCCCCAGTTTTATTGGGTGCACAAAAAGCAAAACCTCAAATAGGTTGAGCGTTGAGCAACACGAATGAAACTGAAAAGATTCCCAGTGCTGCTATAGGTCAGGCGAACGAACCCTAAGGCCCCAAACTCTGCCCCCCCGCCGCCTGGGAAACAGTCTGTTCTGTATTCTGCGGAGGCAAAGGATCTTCATATGCCCAGACACTTGGAAAATACTTCTTTAGATGCCTTTCATTAATAGGGTTATTATGGACTTCTCCATCCAAGTCTCGCAAATAGTAAGCACCTTTACCCACAATCTGATCAATCACAAAAGGCCCTTGCCACGTGGGAGACCACTTACCCCTGCCGCGAACATGCTCGCCAAAGGGAAGCACTGCTTTCCAAACCAAGTCGCCAACGCCAAAACTCCTGCCACCTGTCCTGGCATCATACGCGCGAGCAACCCGTTGCTTTTCCACCATAATAAGATCTAGGGCTTCCATTCGTATGGTGTCCAACTGTTCATGCTCTTGATACATGGCCTGGACATAATCTTCCCCTACTAACTGATGTTGTTCTCGAACCCTTAAGGAATTGACACTTATCTCCATGGGAAGAACTGCATCATGCCCAAACATCAAGGCATAGGGGGTAGTCCCTGTAGGTGACCGCTTAGATGTCCGATACGCCCACAGGATATGATCAAGCTCATTGTGCCAATCTCTAGGATTATCGATCAACATCTTTCGTAAGATATTGATTATCACTTTGTTGCTAGCCTCAGTCTGGCCATTTGTCTGAGCATAATATGGTGTGGAGTGTAGAAACTTAATCCCATAGTCTGCAATGAAGTCTTCAGTTTCCTTTGCTATGAATGCTGCCCCCCTATCTGCTACTAAACACTCTGGAATGCCATATCTACTAATGATATTGCTGAAGATGAAACCGCAAACCGTACGAGCAGATGCATCCTTCAAGGGTACAGCCTCCACCCACTTTGTGAAGTAATCTGTTGCCAACAGGATGAACTTATGCTGTTGAGACGAAGCTGGATGAATAATCCCTATGAAATCCAACGCCCATCCTCTTGCTGGCCAAGGTTTAATAATAGGCTGCATAGGCACAACTGGAACATGCCGCACTGGTCCGTGCGCTTGACACTCCTGGCATCCTTGAGCAAACTTAATGCAATCCTTTAAGATGGAAGGCCAAAAGTAACCATATCGACGGATAAGCCACCTCATTTTCAGTTCAGCCTGGTGTGAACCACAAACTCCTAAATGTACCTCCCTCATTACTCGCTTAGCTTCCTTTCCATAGATACATCTAATATCAACTCCATCCTCTCCTCTACGTAGGAGTTCGCCACCTCGTAACACATAGTTAGTGGCAAAATGTCTGACTTGCCTATTCACTAGAGTAGATGGATTATCCAAGTAATCAATGAGTGGCTGACGCCAATCTGTATCAATAGCCTCCACTGTAGCAACATACCATTCATCTGCGTCTACCCTTCGAGCCATGAAAGAAGGTAACGTCCTTCTTTCCACCTTCAAAATCCGCTCGCAGACTCCATCAGCCAACGTTATGCCAGTGGCGATTTGGGCTAATTCATTCGCCGCGACGTTGTGTGCTCTTGGGATATAATCCAGAGTGACATCACTGAATTGCTCCAACAACTCTGTAGCCCTTTCCCAAAAAGGAACCAAAGTAAAGGTGGTACATTTGTATAACCCCTTAAGCTGATTGATCACCAACAAGGAGTCACCAAACACACTTACCACTGTTGCCCCCATTGCGAGCAACATTTCCAATCCAATTATGAGTGCTTCATATTCAGCCTGATTGTTGGTGCATTTCCACTCTAGTTGGAAAGAATATGCATGACGAACCCCGAGCGGACTTACTAGAGATATCCCTGCGCCAGATAAACTCTCAGTACTGCTCCCATCAAAGTATAATTCCCAAGGCTGCATCAGAATGGCCACCACATCTAACTCCCTGTATTGTAAATCTTGTTCCACAGGATGATGAAGCAAAAAATCTGAAACCGCTTGTCCGGTTTGTGCCTTCAAAGGTGTATATTGTAGTGAGAACTCCGACAAAGCTAACACCCATTTACCAATTCGACCCCTAAGAATGGGTCTAGTTAACATGTATTTCACCAAGTCCGTCTGTGCCACCACTACCGTTGTGAAAGATAACATGTAATGGCGTAATTTGCAACCGGCGAAATACAACGCAAGGCACAACCGTTCCATGTCACTGTACCTGGTTTCTGCATCTATCAACGTCCTGCTAAGGTAATACACAGCATGCTCAACCACTTTACCATCCTCTTGGTGTTCATCTTGTGCTAAAAGTGCAGCAATGGATGTCTCGCATGCTGAAATGTAGAGCTTCAAAGGGTGACCCGGCCGTGGAGGCATCAGAACTGGCGGTGAAACTAGGTACTGCTTTATTCTGTCGAACGCTTCCTGGTGACTTGTCTCCCAACGAAACTCCGTATCTGCCCTCAATTTTAACAAAGATGTAAAGGGTTGAATCTTTCCTGCTGAATTCGAGATGAACCTACGCAAGAAGTTAATCTTTCCTAGTAACTGCTGCAACTCCTTCTTGTTAGTTGGGGCAGGAGCTTCTATGACTGACTTGACCTTGTCCGCTGGAATCTCGATCCCCCGCTGATGGACCACAAACCCTAGGAAATCGCCTGACTGAACCCCAAAGACGCATTTAGCTGGGTTCATTCTGAGTTTATGTTTTCGCATCCTTATGAAGACTTTTCGTAGATCCTCTATGTGGTCTGCCTTAATCTTGGACTTTACTACCACATCGTCAATATAAACCTCCAATATCTTCCCTAATATGTCATGGAAGATAAGGTTCATCGCCCTTTGATATGTGGCACCAGCATTCTTAAGCCCAAAAGGCATGACTTGGTATTCGAATGCTCCTGTAAATCCCGGACATCTGAAAGCCGTCTTGTGCTTGTCTTCCTCCTCCACAGGAATCTGGTGATATCCTGCGGTTCCATCCATGAACGATAACAACTCATGCCCTGCCACTGCATCTACCAGCATGTCCGCCATGGGCATAGGATACACGTCCTTTGGTGTGGCAGTATTTAAATTCCTGTAATCCACGCACACCCTCATCTTACCATTCTTTTTCCTGACTGGTACTATGTTAGACAACCACTTGGCATACTTTGTAGGTCGAATAATTCCTGACTTAAGCATCTTTTCCACCTCTTCCTTAACTGAAGCCGCTGTGTCGGCATGCATTCGCCTAGGTTCTTGTCTGACTGGCCTGTAACCATCCATGATTGGTAGCTTATGACAAACTAGCTCTGGTGCTAAACCAGGCATGTCCTCGTATTTCTCTGCGAAGCAATCCTTGTACTCGTGAAGTAGCTCAATGAGCTTCTGTTTTTGTTCAGGCTCCAAATACACACTTATTCCAACCTCTATTGGTTCCTCTAGGGTCCCCAGGTTGACTTTCTCTACTGGATCCTTGACCTTAGGTGGAGTATCATCCAAGGCTGCCGGAGCTGCCTGGATAATCTCCTCCTCTTCCTCGTAATATTCCAACACATCATCGTTAACGCACTCTACTGCCGCCACCTGTTGGAAAGCCTCTTGCTCCTGCCTAAAAATAGATAATCTCTGATGCAGGGAAGCGTAGGCTTCCAACTCCTCCTTGCTGAGTTGTGGCTTCATTGATTGTTTCGGGGTAAAACCATGGAGATTGGTCTACTGGCGTCTGCTTGAAGTTGCGCCAATCCCCATTGCGTAAGCTCAGTGGAGGTCACCCCATATGGATGTCCTTTCTTTGTGATGCCACTGACTTTTAAAGGCCTCATGTCTTCACTGTAATAACTTGCATCAACAAAGCAAGCTGCTACTGAGAACGGTCTAGGATCGGCCTTGATTATTTCAGATTCATCAGTTTCTGGGTTCCAGATAGCGAGCTCTTGATGGAGCGATGATGGAACACAACCGGCCTGATGAAGCCAATCTCTGCCCAGAATCATAGTATAAGGAGCAGTGCACTCAGCTACGAAGAAAGTTTGATACATCTCTGATGGGCCAACCCTAATTTTTAGTATCACTACACCGAGTGTCTGAGCTATGTTTCCAGCAAAACTTTTCACCTTCATCTTGCTATCTAGAATTTTCTCCTTCGGAACCTGAAGGAAATTCATGGTCTGTACGGTAAGGACACTTACAGCAGCCCCTGTATCCACCAATATCCTACTGACCCTTTTGTCCATCATATCAGCAGATACGTATAATGGACGCAAATGCTGCCTCATGGCGAATGTGGGCTTGGAGAACAAAACGTACTTTCTTCTCAAATCAGGGTCCATGTCCTCTTTATCCTTCTTTACAGCCAACTCCTCTCTGCGAACGGATGACTCCACTCCAGTCTCATCTTCTGACATGTTGAGGAAGACTTCAGACGAAATTAGCTCATCCAATGCATACATAGAAGGTAAGACATACACCATATTGCAATAAGTGTTTGTCTCTGGAACTGGTATCACAGCTTCGGTCGTCACGTACACCTGAGCAGATTCAGATTGGTCTGAAATCATCTCACCATGCTCGTTTTCCACATAAAGCATGCTACACGGCAAACTTTCGTCCATACCCCCGGTTTCATCTTCCTCAGTTTCCTCCATATCATCTTCTATGACTCGAGGTATATCGACTTCTGACTCTTCTTCTACGCGGGCAAATGCTTCAACCATCTGCTTTACTAAAGAAACCTCTGGAACAGGTCTTTGTTGCTCAACCTCAATCATAGGTCCAACCTTATCTGTTTCTTGGGACCCCGGATCCTGACGCTGAACTACTTTTGGTCTCCATTCGACCTTTGTTTTCGACGTCTTGATATTGTCTCCGCTCTCAGGGACTTCTGATATCCTAACCCTTTTCGCCGGAGACGTCTCAGGTGTCTTACTAAAGGTGGAAATAGATATTTCACCCACCACCTTTTTACCTACCCGTGACCAAACTGGTTCTCGCGTATGTTGACTTTTGTCAATGCTCACCCTTGACCATACAGACTTTCGTTCGCCGCTATTTCCTTCTCGCGAGACTCTCTTCTGTCCGCTATGTTTCGTGGTAGAAGTCTCGGTGGTATCGCGAACGTTTCTGATAGGGCAATAAGGTCTAGCTGACAATAAATCCAGCTTCCGCCTTAACTGTTCCGGAGTCTCCCTGATCTGGTCTGGGCTGACTAGGCCTTTATCCAATGCCTCCAAAAGCCTCTTGGTTTTGCCATATCTTCGCTGCACGTTCCTAGTCTGAGTAGGTGTGGCTTCTACCACCTTTCCTCTCTCTCTGACCATCCAGACGTTGTCTTTGAGGATATTCCGTGAAGCTGGTGGTATATAGGGCTTAGTTATTACGTCCTGCGGGTAGACCACTGGCTTCTTTTGCTCCATTCTTGCCTGGCGTAAACGCAAGTAGAGGTTGGAATCCCTCTGACTAGGGCTTGCTGATCTCCTCATCTGCTTCGGGCTGTGTGGCTGATATGCTTCAGGGGGTGTAGCAACCGCACTCTTCTGCTTGTGTTGTGGCTCTTTAGCAATGCCACATTCAGTTTTGCACCTATCACACAACATGACTGCTGATGTACCTGCCATTGGTTCTTTCCGTTTGACAACTTCTGTTTCTCCAGCTATAGTGCTTAGGTCAAGCGTCAGTTTTCTGCTACCCCGAGCCAAATCAACCACAGCCACATCTGCTACCGCTGGATCACAAAAGGTGATTGACCCCTCATTGACCCATTGTTGTATCTGATCTTTGAGCTGCATGCACTGAGAAGTCTTGTGAGTCCACAAGTTATGAAACTTACAATAGGTCTTACCAGCTATTGCCTCTTCTGGGGGAAAGACTCCCCAAGGGATGGCCACCTCGTTGGCCATGATCAGCTTGTTCAGGATAATATGAGCCCTACTGGCATCATAAGTGTATTCTTTGAACTTCGGCCTTGTTGGTAGTGGCTTTTCCTTCTTCCCTTCGCAGGGCGCTAAATCAATCATATTGATGGTGGGAAAAGGATCGATGTCCACCCAAGCCGCAGTCTTTTCTTCATTCGCTCCGAGTTTTCCCTCGTTGATCCAAGTCTGGATAGTGTCCTTCAAGCGAATGCACTCCGATGTGTTATGGTTCCAAAGATTATGGAACCTGCAGTACTTCTTTCCTTTGAGCTGTTCCTGTGTAGGGGGAGGTCCAAAGTCATTCCTTACCTTCCCTAATGCCGTCAGATCTTCCAAAATTTCCGGTGCCTTGTGTGCATTATATGTATAGGATTCGTACTCCGGCTTAGCGAACGCGGCGAACGAGATCTTTACTGGCTCTTTAGACATTTTCAACACCTGGGACTTGATAGGCTGTCTGCCTGCTAACTCTACTGCTGCGACTTCTTCCTCATAACCCATCATGTATGGGTCTGCATAGGGCATAGCTTGTGGGGCCGAATAGTAGGGATCCATATGGGAATATATTGCCCCCACAGTCTTGTGCCTTGCTGGAGGCATTCTGGGCCTCAGCGTTCCTGGGATGAGAGCTAAGTTGTTCCTGGAATTGTTAGCGTCTTCGTCCAGCTCATTCAGGAAGTACTGGTAACTGCCAACCCTGTTCATTAAGTCAGCCATGCTAGAGAACACTCCATCGTGGTGTTTTGCTCTCTGTCTCTTCTCCAACCCACGAATTGCGATTTTGATCAAGTCAGGCTCCGGGATTGGAGTTTTGCACTTGGCCTGTTGAATCTTGAACCGCTTGAGGAATTCTACAGATGACTCCATAGGTTGCTGATACATCGCTGTCAAAGAAGACAAGTCAACCTCTGGTTCCACAGTTCCAAATGTGGTTCTAAACATGGTCTCCATCACGTTCCAGTCAGGGACCGATCTTGGTATCAACTTGGTATACCATGTCAGTGCTGACCCTGACAATGAGGCACCGAATGTGCGTAACTTGAAAACATTGTCCGCACCATATGGTCCACACTCGCCTGTGAATCTTGCGATGTGGGTGGCTGCGTCTTCAGATCCTTCTCCTGAGAACGAAGTGAATCTAATCTGCCGATAATGTTCCGGCCATGGGCTCTCAGCTACCCATTCTGGATACGGGTGTGCGTATGCAGTGTTCACAGCAACAACGGGAGTTGCCCTTATGGCCTCCTGTATCATATTCTGGACTGCATCCCAGTCCAGCTGAGGTCTCCTTTGATTAGGTGTTGGCGAACGACGTGGCTGCTGCCTTGGAGCCCTCTGTCGTCCTCTAGCCCCTACAGGGTTCTGATTATTGTGCACCGCTAATTGGTCATCACCCACACGAAGTGGACCAAATCCCTCCCGGTGCACGGTTCTTCTATCCACCTGGTGATCGACCTCTTCTAGCAACTCTTCTTCTGGAGGCTGTTGGCGGATAAGCTGCTCAGTTCTCATGGCATTTAAAGCCTCCATGAACATATCCATCCTCTTATTCAGCGCTTGCTGATTTTCATTCATCTTAGTTGCTAGGTCTGCATACCTTAGGTCCTGAATCTCGGCCTTTTTGTCTTGTTGCCGGGCTCGGTCGCGGACCTCCTGGAAACCTTTAGTCAGGTTATCCAATGATGAGCTTAATGCTCCTACCTGTTCAGCAAGGTTCTGTGACTGTCCTCCGTTAGTCATGGCACCGAACTTGCTAATAGCTTGTTCTGCAGATAGCTTCCTACAGTAAGCCGAATTATGTGGTCTTGCGACTACGTGTTCTGGTTTGGAACACGAAGGATATTCCTTTTGATATTCGCCGAAGCCTGTAATCTTGACACGGTCCCACTGGGCGTGCCAGATGTTTTGTCTAGAATTTGCAGTCCTTCAAACAACCGGCTTGTAAATTTGTGCTAGGCGTGCCAGTACCTTTGGGTCAGGTACAACCTTGAAGTTGGATGCTACTTGCGTCCCTCTTCTGACTTCTTCTCACAGCGACTGTGACAGACGCCGATCTTCTTCCTCTGTGCTAGGTTCTCTTCTTAGACCTACAAGGGAAAAGTCCCTCTAGGATTTTTCTCCAACCTTTGAGGATGGCCGAATCTTACTTAGTATGCAAGGAAACTAAGCAGCGGGTATCAAGATATAAACTGGCGAACGGATTCTCCAGAACTGATTGCGGGAGTAAAACTGCTCAACGGATCGAACAGGGGAGTAGAGAGATTTCAACGGATTGAAACCTGTCAGACTTAACGGATTAAGTCCCTTTTGCAGCTTGACGGATCAGGCTACGGTTGCTGACGGATCAGGCTTGAGTTGCTGACGGATCAGGCTTGAGTTGCTGACGGATCAGGCTTGGTTGCTCCGGAGAGGCTTGAAGACTTTCGCGTGGCGAAGTTGTTGTCTGTTTGTTGATAGATGTAGTTGTTTCTTCTTGATCATCGAGTCCTCTTATATATATGGCACCATACCGCTAGGGTTTAGGAATCCTCCTTGCACTGCAAGACAACCTCTTAAAGCCCAATACTTTTCTGTTTGTAACTCAATCTCTTGTAGCCATGTGTTTTCTCTCTTCTGATACTCTCGCGAACGCTTTCCCTCACGCGAGCGTGTTTCCATGATACACAGCCTCTTCCGCAAGCGCGTCTCCTCCTGCGAGCAAACTATCTCCCCTCGCGAGCGTGTTTCGTTAGTGCCCTCCTCGCGAGCGCATTTGACTTTCTGAGCATTCTTTGACCTTCCTGACCGCAGGTATCGGTCCACTTGTGCTTTCATAAATGGGCTTTCGTCATTTACTTTTGGATCTAACAATCACATCTCCTCTTATCCTCCTAAAGTAAAACTACTTGTCCTAATTACATCTTCTCCCAATTTTTAGTTCCTACACTTTGTCTTAACCCACCACAAATTAAACACTTTCGCACATAACTATGATTGTGGTAACCACAAATCCTAATAGTGGTATAAACCCACAACAATTTCTAACCGTGGAACAGATCCACTTCTAATATTTAACAATCTTATTTGAAGAGATATCAATCTTACCTAGTCCAAGGCTCAACTTCAAACTCAATGCAACTCCTGCAACACAAAGCACCGAAAGAATTAGCTGGATGTAGTGTATTTGCTATGCAAGACTAACTTTGACTTAGAAATTGGACTTGCAAGACCTTAATTAATTGATTGGATTCTCCTTTAAGCTAAATTCACATGCATTTTGTTTCTCGCTATCTAAATTCTAGATGTGGGTAAATAAATGGGAAAAGTAAAGGTGAGATACTGACCTGCAGAAGCGCAGGTGGTAAAATGAGGCCTATCTGGACAGAAGCAGCGGAAATGATACGACTCGGAATCGAAACCACACTTGCCTCCACTGTTCCTGCAGCGGCTGCAGTCGCTTGCTATCCATTTCAGCTTAAACCCTCTTTTCAAAACCTCTTCAATATCCAACTCATTAGCTTCATAATCTTCAACATCAGTCACCACCATTTCTCCTCCACACTTGTCAGACACGTTAGAAACCAATTCTTCTTGGTCACCAGGCAGCGCCAGAACTGAATTACTAGTCCTATTGGCCAGAGTTTGCTTATAGCAACCGATTCTGTACTCCGAAAACGACTCATCAACCAAAGCCATGTTGCAGTCATATAGCAAAACGATTTGTTTTTGGTTCTGAACAAGGACATACTGATCAGTAGGAAAGGTTAAGTTTTGGACTAATGGAATACAAACCGATGTGTTTGAGTTTGAAAGTGCAGCGTTTGAGACGACAACAGTCTGGTGTTGGTAACTGATATTGTGGATTAAGTAATTACTTCCAGCCAAGTGGAGAGTAGGGTATTCATCTTCTTCATAATCAATGCAGGAGAGCTCAAACCCCGGGAAGCCGCAGTAGGGTGGTTGCTGGTCGTGGATGAAGAACGGAAAGCTTATGTTTTGGCCGCCACAAGTCTTGGGCACACTGCAGTTTTCATAGTGAAAATCCACAGCAAATGAGATTTCTGATATGAGAAAGAAGATGAGGATGCAGAGATTTACGGATGAGGGGAAGAAGAAGAAGCTTTGCTTCATTTCGGATCTTGTAATTGGGTACAAAGTACAAACAATGAAGAAAGAGGAAGGAGATCAGGTTCAGAGGGAACTATATATATTAGGCTTTAACTCTTGACTTGATGGTGGCCAAGTTGGAAGTCTTTGCCTCTAATACTAACGCGTACAGAAGAATTTTCCGGGTAAATGGTGTCGTCAAATTTGGTTTCATCCGAGTGAATGATTAGTATTTGAATGGGACTACTTCGACAGAAATCAATTAAATAAAATTTCTATCACAGCTTCATTTTCATTAATTCCTTGTCGATCAGATAGTCCATAATTACGGTTGATCTAAAATCAGACATGACAAATAAATAAATACCGTATAAAATTACAAGTCCAATACAGAATTATGTTGTACTGAGACTAATGTAATAGAAGAATCTGCCAGTGAAGTGGATTTTGGAGGAGAAGACAAGTATGGCTTTGGTGCTATCTGCAACGGCTTAACACTCCCAACATTTCTATCACTTGCTTCATTGCTGGCCGTTTTTTTGGCAAAACATCACTGGCCGTTTTGATATGCACCACAAGCTCACTATTATCATCTTTCTTGCTCTTACTTTGTCTTCCTCATTGATTCTATGCAGCCCAAGTTATTGATCCAAATCAAGACGCTTGTAAATCCAGTGTGAAAAATAAATCTCACTGGTATTTTCAACTTCAGCATTGATATTCCTTCTTCCCCCACCATCTTCGAAAGCATCATTCCATAGCTGTACACATTGGAGTTGTGCGAGACACCTCCAAAGTTTTTGCAAAACACTTTGGAGCGATGTATCCACAAGTACCTCTTGCACCCAGCATTGACACAATACTCTCATTTCCCTTACATATTTTAGCAAGGCCGAAATCAGATATTTTCGGTGAGAAGTTCTCAACAAGAAGAATGTTACGAGGCTTGATATCAAAATGCAAAATTCTTGTGTTGCAGCCACGGTGTAAATATTCTAGCCTACCAAATCTCAAAGCCTTACATATTTTATGACTGAAAACTCAAAGGCACACACGTGGCAAACACTAAATAGGAATTAAGAAGTGTTGAGAGATAATTAATTACTTCTGAATATAAAATATTATTTTAAGAGGAGATAATTAATTGTTTCTGAATATAAAATACTATTTTAAGAGGCTTGATCTCAATATAGCTCTTTGTTAGTGGAGATGGCATTAAGAAACTACAAATGTTTGCACAATTATAAAATAGAAACCCGCTTTGGGTGTGTAACAATGAAATGAATATAGCTGCAACAGATGTCATTCAGCTCTGAAGGTCATCAAAAAGTTGAATAAATGCAAAGTCATTTGAGACATGACGAATAAAATACATCGAATGTTACTAGTGAAGTGCAGAGTTCTTATTGTATTGATACCAATGTGCTAGAAGAATCTGCCACTGCAGGAGAAGACAAGTAGGGCTTGGGTGGCATCTTCAAGGACTCCACACTCCCTTCCAGCATTTCTATCACTTCTTTCATTGCTGGTCGGTTTGAGGGATCAGTCTGTATGCACCACAAGCTCACTATTATCACCTTTCTTGCTCTTACTCTGTCTTCCTCACTTTTAATACTCTGCAGGCCAAGTTCCTCTTCCAGCTCAACACGCTTGTAAATCCAGTGTGGAAAGAATATCTCACTAGTATTTTCAGCTTCAACATTGATGTTCCTTCTCCCCCCAGCCATCTCTGAAAGCATCATTCCGTAGCTGTACACATCCGATTTGTGCGAGACCCCTCCAAAACTTCTGCAGAACACTTCTGGAGCAATGTATCCACAAGTACCTCTTGCACCCATCATCGACACAATACTCTCTTTTCCTTTGCAAATTTTAGCTAGACCGAAATCTGAGATTTTTGGTGAGAAGTTCTCATCAAGAAGAATGTTATGAGGCTTGATGTCGAAATGCAAAATTCTTGTGTTGCAGCCACGATGCAAGTACTCAAGGCCTCGAGCAATGCCAAGTGAAATTTGTTCCAGTTCTTCCCATCCCAAGTGATGATCCTTTTGCGGGTTATTTGCATCAAATATGAACTTCTCAAGAGATCCATTAGGCATGAACTCATAAATGAGTGCTCTTTTTGAACCCTCAAAACAAAATCCCAACAAGCTTACTATGTTGACATGCGAAGTTCTACTAATGGCTGCAACCTCATTTATAAACTCTTCCGCATTACCTTTTGATTTGTTTAAGATCTTCACCGCTACCAGAGGGCCGTCCTTTAATTTTCCTTTATATACAGCACCATATCCCCCCTGTCCTATTTTTTCTTCAAAAGAGTTGGTCATCTTCTTAACATCGAAATAGCTGTATCTTTTAACTTGAAGTAGTCCATAGTTCGATAGAATGGCCTCCAGATTTTGGTTTTGCTTCTTCCAAAAGAAAATAAATCTAGAAGACGCTAACTTTCTCCTTAAGTAGCAAAGTACAACCAGTACTAGGACCTGGAGACCAACTACTCCACCAGCTGATCAAAGAAAAGAAATCACAAATTTATGCAATTAAAGATCTATAAAAATACAAAGTAGCTTGCCTTCTGAAAAGGTTTGGTAATGCTCAAAGCATTAACTGACACCACAGTATAAAGAAGCATTGCTGCAAGCCTACAATAATGTTGGTACTCCAAGTCCGTTACCTAAAGCACGCAGTGTCTACCTTGGTGAAGACCGAAACATCAAGATAGACACTGCACTTTTCTAGGTCAGAATTTGGAGTGTTCCTTGATAATTCCAAGTTTGAAGAAGCATATTTTCGCCTCTAACACCACAGAATAAAGAAGCATGCTACAAGAAATATTGGTACTCCAAGTCCGATACCTAAAGCATGCAGATGAGAGAAATGGAATTTTAAGCAGAGGACTAGAGAATGGAATAAAATACTATTATAGTATATTCCCCTGGTTGCACTGTTGAATTTGATCTGGGACTGGGATGTGGCTAGATTTTCTACTCCCAGTATTTACTACAGTTAACAGCCTTCTAGTGGCGAAAGCTAACAATGTATAGATGTGTCTGAAACCTTTAGCCAATGATCATGGGAAGGAACTTGGGTGACAAGGGCTGGGCACCCCTAGCTGACCATAGCCACTAATAGATCAACATGTGGTCGGCCGTTACAAGGTCACTACTGATAATAAATGGTACTTTGTTCGAACCCTAACTTGTTAAAAAACATCCCTTAAAAATAGTAGCTCACTCGTTTACATTTTTTAAAATGTATCCAAAAAAATGCTAACGGGGAGACATGTTAACGCATCACAAACGAGAGACAAGGAGAGAGAGGGGTTCAAGCAAAGATGGGATTACTGGGTCGAGTTGGGATTGAAGATCAAAAAAAGAAAAATCAGGTTTTGCTTGAAGGGTAAGTAGATTCGACCGATGATCGAGGACGATCTGTCAAGGACCAAGAGCTTGCGGATGAGGATAGTGATAAGCTGAAGGGATGCTTTGGATCTGGGATTTAGTTCAGCTACGAAGAGCTTTACACCTTGGGTTTACTCATATTGTGCAGCTAGATGTGGTAGATCAAGAGTTTATGCTTTAAAGCCTATGCAATTTTCTGGTGGAAATGAAACATGAATAGGTGTGGGTGGGGGAAAGTTGGGTCCAAAATCTGTTTGTGTTGTGCTGTGAAGCCATTCTAGAAAAGTTGTGAAGCTTGTGTTTTGAAAATTCTACCGTCCACCTGTGCATATGAATAATAGATCAATTTTTTTATGAATTTAATTTTTAATTTTAATATTTTATTTTTATTTAATTTGATTTTGTTACTGTCGATCTTAGCTCGGTTTTCCTTTTCTATTCTTTTTCAAAACGTGTAACCCTATTAAAAAACAGTGGATGATCCCAGATGCATACCAGCCGTCTCCTTGTGTTGTGCTTGGTTTATTCAAGAATGGTTTCCATATCACGAACAGTTTGTTGATGAATCCTAAAATTGGAAAATTTGCCATGTTAATGACTATGATCCGCTAGGGGTGACCAGCCCTTGTCAACTAAGTTCCTCCCCAGGGGTACGATATGTCATATGTTAGTGGCTATGGCCGCTAGGGGTGACCAGCCCATGGAGATATGGTATTATTGCTACTAAAAAAGTAAAATAAAAAAAATATACCAAAAAAAGTAAAATAAAAATAAATCCACTTGAGTCAAATAGATTTCAGTTGAAGACATATTGCCCTTACCTAGTCCTAGCTTCAACTTCAAGTTTTCTCCTGCAACATAAATTGCAAGTAAAATGTTGTTAGATGAGAAAAGAAGAGAATAAAAACAGATGACAGTCATGAAAACTCTTTGGATCAACGAAATTGCACAAGGCATGACATAGAAAGATCAAAAGTTAATATTTTGGCGACTAAGTTTGTGTACACGTACCTTTTGGTGCAGGGAAACAAACAGTTAGGCAATTGTCTCCTCTGTCAATGCATTCATAACATTCTTCAGATACTGTCACTTGAACGCTGAATTTTGGAGCGATGAATTTCGAGAAAGGTTGTTGATTCGTGAAATCCCAACCCGTAAGAGGGAGGTGAACAGCTGAGCACTGTGACCTAGGCGGCCAAGCACTTGGTCCAGAGTTGGAAATAATATAATAAAAATCGGAAGCACGGCAGCTGAGTTTAGTAAGATCCTTATAAGTTGTGTCGTCCAGGAGGCTGCTGCACTTTAACAGGGTCTGATCGGGTGTGATGGACACATTAAATGCTGGAGAAGGGCTGGTAAGACTTAAATCCCCAATGCTTTCATCATCGCAAGGATGACTATCTATGCGCTCTCGAAGATCTTTGCTGATGATCACTGAAACATTCCAAGTAGTATTCTTGGAGATGGAGATGTTTGTAATTTCATGCCAGTATCTTCCCTCTTTGAATTTGATCCTTTGAGCGCCTTCAGAACAATAAACAGAATACAATCCGCATTCAGGAGATTGTTCCTCAGACTTGAAGGGGAAAGAGAGTTTGCCTATTTTATCATTACAGAAGTAGGGTCGACAACGTGTGTAGTTTCTCTCTTCTTGAGCAGAGTGAAGAACAGCAAGATTAGCGAGAAGAAATGAAATAAACAAAGTGACTGGAGCCATCCAGGAATTCCCAGCTGAACAACAACCACAAGAAAACGGTTGAAGAAGAGTTTTCTTTTAAGATGTTGGCAAGTAAAGTTTGTAACACGCTAGCTTACTTGACTTGGAAATTGGCAATGGAAGACTTGGAACCTTTCCTTGGATGAGGTAGTTTCCTCCTCATCTTCAACATTGACTAGTACCAGATAGACCTCAGTTCTTGACTCTTCAAACAAAATGATAAAAGACTTCATTCTCCATGGAATATGAGCTAGCCTGCTTCTATGGCCCCAGCTTCCAATCTATATTGCTGAGTTTATACTCTAGATAGATGAACTACAGTGATGTCATTATTATAGCAATACTTACAATTATCTAAGTAATTCTCTTCTGACTGAAAACTCAAAGAAAATCTAGTATGTAAGAGACTAATCAAACTTTGTTTAATCAAAGAGTGATACAAACTTCTCACCTTTCACTATCACAGTCCAAGAGGACTAGGTTCAGTTGATTCAGGATGTTAGAGAAACCACTGTATTCAAAAGGCTAGGCCAAAGCCAAAACTCCAGGATATAAATGGAAAATCTTGTTCTGATATTTATGCAAAATATGAACATAGGGACAGTAACTCCATTTAATATGTCCATTTCCTCATGCCTTACCTAGCAGTAATGTGCCTAATTGGAATGTTTTCCTATTAGTAACAGATCAAGTAGATGAGTAGCAATCATGTTTAACCCATCTAATCGAATCTGAGATATACAATCATATAATTCATATGGGAGTTCAATAGAAATCTGGCATTGGCTGTATACTCGTTGTCATCTCAACATCATCAAAGACCTTCGGATTCTGTGGAACATCTTTTCCACTTTCAATCATCTGCAACGTTTCCAAAACCTCAGACATGGTAGACCTTGCATCATTGTCCTGCTGCAAACACTGGAAATCCAACTCCGCCACTGCAATTGTCATCCTTTTAACTTCATGGTTCGAGTCAAATCCAAGACATGAATCTACCAGCTCAGTGTATAAACCTCTTTGAATCTTGTTTATGGCTATGTTAGACAAATTGATCTCATGCCTATGCCTAGTTATATCAAGTATCAACTGCTGGCAGAGATGATATCAGCTCAACGAGGACAACCCCAAAACTATAAACATCACTCTTACTGGTTAGCTGGTAACACTGGTGATACAACATAACCAGGGGTACCTAATGAAGCAGGGTTAACATCCGCATTCAGGACGATCTTCCTTAGACTTGAAGGGGAAAGAGAGGCTGCCAATTACATCATTACAGAAGTAGGGTTAACAACGTGTGTAGTCTCTCTCTCTTCTTGAGCAGAGTGAAGAACAGCAAGAGTAATGAGAAGAAATGATAAAAACAAAGCTACTGGAGCCATCCAATAATTTCCAGCTGAACAAAAACCACAACAAACTGTGGAAGAGTTTTCTCAGCTTGTTATTGATGATTGCATTTGGTAATATGCTAGCTAGCCAGCGTCTTGGAAATTGGAGAGAGAATATAGTTGGAAACTTTGATTGGATGAGGTAGTTTCCTTCTCATTTTCTCTGTTGATCAGGAAAGACTTGAGGTTCTGACCCTTCGAACAATGGTACAAGACGATATTGTCCATTGAGACTAGCCAGCCTCCATAAATATTGAAAGTATTTCGTACACTAGTAAAAGACAAAAAAAATGAGCAATGCACACATCTGATGGTGTAGATTAGACGGGTCACTGACGGTGACGGTGTTGTTGAGATATATATCCCACATCGGGAATATGAGACCTTGTCTGTGGGTTTATAAGAGTTTGGGTTACTCTCTTCATTGCCAATTAGTTTTGGAGTTGAACCCCAGACTACTTTATCATGGTATCAAAGTGGGTTACCCACGTACACGTGTGAAGCCCAAAGGTCACACAAACTCCACGACCACCCAAGTTGTTGTCCACGTGTTAGGCTTAAAGATTCGCCACACTTGCAGGGGCGTGCTGAGATATATATTCCACATCAAGAATATGAGACATTGCTTGTGGGTTTATAAGGGCTTGAGTTACTCTCTTCATTGCCAATTGGTTTTGGAGTTAAACCTCAGACTACTTTATCAGGTGCAATGAATAAATTTCGATAAATATCTAACTGTTTTAGGAGAATTGTGTTGTCTATCATCAGAATGAGTGAGCTCCTAGTTATAGGAGATTACAGATAACCAGAATACAAGAATATCCCTTTGTTCTATGGTACATGCCACTACAATAAAACCATCTTGACCAAGTAAACTGACTAAGTAAACATTGACTAAATAAACATCTACATATTTATAGGAACATAATTATCCGATAACACTCCCTCTTATTCCGTACATAGTAGATGTTGCTTTCTTGATGCTTCTGCAATGCCTCCTTAAAATCCTTGTCAAGCTAAAAAACCTTTGCATGAGAAAAAATGATCTCGAACAAGTAAAAAGAGTGCAAATCGTCGTGGACGATAATATGACACTTATCTATGTTGCCTCATTAAAACCTTGTCAAGTAATAAAAACCTTTTGGAATAAAAACAACCTTGGTCAAGGAAAAACAGTAAAACGTGTCCTTAGCATTTAGAAACATTCATGTGTATGTCAATGTTTCTCACATGCTTCTCAAGAAAAGATTTATGACAAGAGTTAAACAAGTCGGTCATGTGTAATGATTAACCTTAACCAAACACATTTATTAACAACCTCATGTTGATTAATGGTCTCTGCATGAGACAAGCGGTGCATGCAATGTTGTCTCGTTAAAAACTTTGTCAAGCAAAAACCTAGTAGGGTAAAAGGCTTAGACTAAGGAAAAAGAGAACAACATGGTTGAAATAAACAACCACACCCTTCACAGTTGATGATGACATATATATGCTAGACTTTCTTTCAAATCTGGATCTCCTCCTAATTTTAAAATCAATCATAGGATGCTTCCGGATTCTTAATGACCACGAAGCTACTTTAACAATTTGGCATATGAATGCTCTTTTAACATGTCTCAAATGTGTCATTATCTTCAGTCTAGACCACTCACACATAAGTCATGAGGAGAAGGTCGCTTAGGGAGTCAAACCACAAGTTCATGCAGTGATTCAGATTGTCACAGAGCATGACCTTTGAGGACTAAATCAGCTATAACTTCCTGTATAGAACATATATGAGAAATCTGTAAATTTCTTTGGAAAGTAGACATTCATAGCTTTCCAACCATAGGTCACATAGATTCTGGTTTGGCCGGAGCTATCCAGAAAATCGAAGTTGGTGACTATTTGACAAAAACAAATTCTGATTCCACTTTTGATGCATCTTCATTCATGCATAGCTAGTGATGACATACATAGTTTATGTTTTCTCATGTCACTGTCAACATAGGGATTGAATATGCGAGATACACTTAAGTATTCAAGTGATGTCCTTTGTCATTTCATTGGCATTGCGTGGGCGCAAAACTACTTAGCTTTTTAATGAATGAGATGTCAAGTCTTTCTTTATCATCTATCTGCAGAGGAAAACGGACCACTCTCTCTTGAAGTAAAGTCCTTGACTAATCATGGGAGTATATGAAGACTTCACTCTTCTTTAGAAGGCCTAAGCCGATTGATGGAAATACATCATCAATACACAATCCATCGATTTCAATATGAGACTGTGTCTTTCCCAATATCTTTTTCATTCCAACATCGGACGTTCAACATATACTGTAATCATCCAGAATCAATACGCAATGACATTATTCATCATATCCCATCCAAAATCAAGGAGTCACATAGATGCTCTACTTGATTTGGGCTAATGAAGTCTGTTCAAGATCTTCATGTATATCTTAGATCCCATAAAGATGTTAATATGATCATATTCATAAGGCTGCATGTTCAGTTCTTGGGGAACTATCAAACTGATAAGGTAGTGGAGTGCAATGACAATCCATTATAAGAGTATTTTCATCGTAGTCGATCTCAGTGCGTGTTTGTTAGAAACCTTGCGTCATAAGGGAGTCTAAGCTCTTGTTCTTACTACGCTAACCAACAAAGATTAATTTGATAGGGTTTATACTTGCGGTGTCTGCGGCACCTGCCTAAGGACCTATCTCTTTGTCTGGGTCGCATATTCCCATAAGGCCTTTCAACTTTGTCGATTTATCAACAAAGTGTGGTTCGATAAACTCATTATTTCACGTCCCCATGTACACTAGTGTAGTACTTGTAGAGATATCTCTATATGGATTGGATGTGACGTTGAAGCGTCCCTCAACGATAATCACAATTCAGACTCCATGAGACAGATTGAGTATTACTGATCAATAGACCAGGTAGTGCCAAACTCGCTTTCTCTTTAGTGCAAGTAAGTATCAAACCTAAGGGCCTCCCCCTAATCTTTGGGGAGCCACAAGGCCTGAGACGCCATGTTGCCACATTATGGCGTCACCATATCACCACTCAAGACCATCTCAATTTGGTCAAGTCATGTCCTCTTGGTAGGACATCATTCCTTACAGACATATAAACAGCATTGATCTCGTCACTATAGTTCTTTTAACATTTAAGATCATATTGAGACTTCGTAGTGACAAATCACGACATTCATGTCGTTCCACTTGAATATTGGCGTTCGTATCTCCCCCTAACGACGGGAATACAGTCTCAAAGTGACAATCCACAATATAACAATTAAGGAGATCGTCTATCAAGGAGCAAACATAAGCGGACTTTAGTGAAGAGTATAAAAATGACTCATATAAAACCTTAGAGCATAATCATCTCACGCGACACATCATCATTAGGCATTGTAGCAGTGCAATTTGACACATTGTCGAACTCAAGGCTTGGAGATCTGTTTCATGCCGAGTTCAAGGATTACAACATCGTGTCAATCCTAGCACACAGTCACAAGCTGTCGTGCAATAATACAATGATGGTATGTCATTGATGAATTAGTCATACTACATGCAATATAACTTTCGTTAAGGACAGGTAGTGAGCCCATAGAAGCATAAACAGCATGAGGTAGACGATAGTGTAACACGTGCCCAGTGTGTTAGCCCTTCAATCAACACCATAAAAACATATACGGTGTCCATACGTTGGTTGCATCTGTCTACATAATCCCTCTTTGGGTTTGTTATGAGAATGAAGTGTTATCTTTTTTTTGGAATAGCATACACAAAATTCATTACCATTCTCATACATGATAATCATTGGTGTGTATGTTCTTAACCCACTTCAATGTTCGATTGCCTCTCAATATATGGAGTGCAAGGTCGTTCATCTACTACCCTTGGGGTAGACGAATTTCGACATAATCATGTCATGATGTGAATATAATTATCGAACCAACGATTTAATCGAAGTCTCATATACCAAAGACATCGATACGACATCCATATAGCTTGGAGAAAATCAATGACTCCTCTATGACATCAAACGTCAGAGGTATCTCAATTTTGATTTTCTGTACACTCTTTGTACGTTTGTTGTATGCAATCACTCTTAAAAATGAGCTTTCATTAATTGTTTTGACAAATGGGTGTCTAAGTCTCTTGGTTTTTCTAGACTTCAACTGATTTTATCGTAGCCAAACCCATATTGCACATATTTCAAACAGTGGCAGCAGTAGCGTGCACATGGTTGCCAACTGGGTGCACAGGACATTCTTTTCTCTCTTTTGTTTCTATAGCATCTCATATCTCAAATAGGGAGCGCGAGAGATGTCAAAACATAAATGAGCAGCAATTGCCTTGCTCGTGCATACAAAACCAAGCTGTTATGAGACTCGAGTTCGGTCACAATGCTTTATTGGTTTTTCATCGGGACTTTCACTTGAAAAAATTTGCTAACGTTGATCTAACACAACGCGGGTGCTATGAGCGACAACTTTAATAGACTTTGATAACGGGCGCTTTAAGCAACCACTGTAATATGAATTGCTAACGTTGATCCAACATAACGCGGGCGCTTGAAGCAGCCACTTTAATAGACTTAAACAGTAACTAGAATGAGGTTAATCTCTAATTCTGGACCCTAGGAGCAAGGTAATTCTTACAGCTCCGGGATTTTCATAACAACCTGCATATATCACCGACCCAAGCATAGAATGGAGATGAGGAAGGGATGAACCAATTTTATCCTCCCTGAGGTTATTGGAACTTTGAAATGATTGAAAACATAAAGCTTACTTGTTAGTCTACTAAATAGACTGTGTTATAAAAGCTGTGTAATTCCATACTTAATGTCACCCATATGTGCCGGAGTTACTCGCCTAATTAATGTTTACTATATATAGATATCGAAGACTGACTTAATCCTCTCAAGCAATCGTCATTAGCAACATGAGACAACTGGTTACTTTATACCTCCTTAACATATAAGCATATAATTTATTAGCATCTTGTACATAACTATATGATCAAAGGTGCATATATATGTAAACCATAGTTACACAAGGAACAAATGACCAGTGACAGGAGCAGTAAGATGAAAAACTTAGCTTTTGGTAATTATCGGAAGAAGAGCGGCTAGCCTTAAAGCCATCATCTGAATATCATCTCCTTTATGCACTGGACAAGATTGCAGGTTTCTTTCAATCCCAGGTTATGATTTCATGATGCTTTCAGTCCTCTTCGTTAGGAGGAGTAACAATTTCATTGTGACCTTTGTTTTCTCTTCTGATATATCAAGCCACATTTCTATCTCTCCTTAACATGAGATAAAATAAGGGGATTAATACTTTATAAACCGTAAAGCATAAACCGGCCTACTCATATTTAAGCTCTTCAAAATTAAGCAATTGATTATTAATAAAGGCCGAACATATATGCACTATGCAGAAGGAAGAAACAATATATATATCATGATATAATTAAGAGGAAGAGAGATTGAGACTTAGCTCTGTGTTAATTCTGTCATGCAAGAGCAATTAAACTGGGTTCTCCCAGCAATTAACTTAATGAGCCATCCGATCAAACCAATCTGTTGCTATCGTTTGTATGAGCAAATATTTGTTTCTTTTACTTTGCCGATCATCAGTACTTGATTCTTTTCCTTTTCTTAAAATTGTCGATGTAGACGTGTAGTTTTTTCGTTGCTGCTTGTATCGATCCTAAAATAGGATTGCAAAGTTTGCTCGGTGCTTTTTGGATGAGCTCCATAAGTTGGAGCAAACCTTTTGATGCTAGCAACCTCAAAACAAGTAATGATTAGTGACTCATTCGTACGGTTTAATTCATAAACAAAATATGAAGCCAAATATGTATTGTAATGGCAATTTAATTAGCTAGCACAATGTCACATCTAAACTAGTCCATGGACATGTCGTAATCGATATATGATCATGTAATATCAAGCAACGTAGAGAGCAGCAAACAAGGTTCAAAGTAAAGACCAAGTACGTTGCCACATGCAGTATATTAACATGTAGTCAAAAAGGAGAGTAAACAAACAAATCATGCTTATTCTATGTATATATGTAGCACGCTACATGCTACCACATAACATCAATGAGTTGATTGAACATGCATATAGGGCGACTTATCTTTATAAATGAAGGCGCAGGTCGCTAACGCATATCAGTCTGGTTTGGCATCTTGCTGCATAGATAGGTATTCTTGTCGGAAGATGATAGGGTAGGGCGTTGGCGGCAGGAGGAGCGCAGGTTGTGCATCCGTGGGAGGAGGGGACACGAGCAGTGAATCACCCGGGAGGAGGAGACGCACGGCAGAAAATAATTTTTAGGTTTTTTTTGGTTTCTAGGGTTATTCAGGGCTAGAGCAAAATAGTGATAATGTGTTTTAAAAGAATTGTGTTGTCTATCCTCAAAATGAGTGAGCTTCAATTTATAAGAGATTACAGACAAGCAGAATATAAGAATATCTTTTTGCTCTGTAGTATATGTCACCACACTAGAATCATCTTGACCAAATAAACTGACTAAATAAATATTAACTAAATAAACATTTACATATTTATAGAAACATAATTATTTATAACACTAATTTATAAATCAGCTCATCGGGCGCTTTTCTTATTTCTGCAAAACACTAAGGTCGTAATGTTGTTATTGCCCCTCATATCCTACGTCTTTACGGATCCATGCAGCCTCGCATTTTAAAATACATCACAACTTCATATTTCAATTCTTGTCAATTTGTCATTGACATAGTCCATAAGACCATAGGTGGGATCCAAACTGATACACGACAAACAAAATACAAACAAGTTACAAGTAAAATACATATTTCTTTTATACTGACACCAATGTAGTAGAAGAATTTGTCACTTCAGGGGGTTTTGGAGGGGAAGACAGGTAAGGCTTGGGTGGTATCTTCAAGGACTCCACACTTGCTTCCAGCATTTC
Organism: Comarum palustre; assembly: GCA_951800085.1. Classification (NCBI taxonomy): domain Eukaryota; kingdom Viridiplantae; phylum Streptophyta; class Magnoliopsida; order Rosales; family Rosaceae; genus Comarum; species Comarum palustre. Next base: position 22,446,708 of record OX637577.1, on the reverse strand, counting down.
TATCACTTCTCTCATTGCTGGTCTGTTTGAGGGATCAGTTTGTATGCACCACAAGCTCACTATGATCATCTTCCTTGCTCTTGCTTTGTCATCCTCATTTGTGACACACTGCAGGCCAAGTTCCTCATCCAATTCCAGGCGCTTGTAAATCCAGTGTGGAAAATATATCTCACTAGTATCTTTCACTTCAACATTGATGTTCCTTCTTCCTCCAACCATCTCCGAAAGCATCATTCCGTAACTGTACACATCTGATTTGTGAGAGACCCCTCCAAAGTTTCTACAGAACACCTCTGGAGCAATGTATCCTGCAGTACCTCTTGCACACAACATTGACACGATACTCTCTTTCCTGTCACATATTTTGGCAAGGCCGAAATCAGAGATTTTTGGTGAGAAGTTCCCATCAAGAAGAATGTTATGAGGTTTAATGTCGAAATGCAAAATTCTTGTGTTGCAGCCGCGATGTAAATACTCCAGTCCTCTAGCAATGCCAAGTGAAATTCTATCTAATGCTTCCCATCCCAAGTGATGATCTTTTTGTGGCTTATTTGCATCAAATATGAACTTCTCAAGAGATCCATTAGGCATGAATTCATAGATAAGAGCTCTTCGTGAACCCTCAAAACAAAACCCCAACAAACTGACAATGTTGACATGGGAAGTTCTACTAATGGCGGCGATCTCATTCATAAACTCTTCACCGTTACCTTTTGATTTGGTCAAGACTTTCACTGCTACAAGACGGCCATCCTTCAACTCTCCTTTGTATACACCACCATAGCCCCCTTGCCCCAACTTTTTCTTGAAGGAGTTGGTTATTTTCTTGACATTCGAATAGCTATATCTTTTAATTTGAAGTGGCCCGTAATTCCGTAGAAAGGCCTCAACATTTAGCCGATCTTGCCGTTTCTTCTTCCAAAAGTAGCAGCAAGACATAGCCACTAAAGCCACAACACCAGCTGCAGAACCTGGTGATTGAGAACGAAACCACAAATTAAGAGAAATGGAAAATGTTTTTTTGTTCCTTGATTAGTTTAACTTGTTCTAGATTATATCAATGGCCATATCATATTTAGTCGAAGAGATATTTATCATACCTAGCACTAGCTTCAATCTGATTATCTGATCATCACCTGCCATGTTGATTGCGAATGAAGTCATGTCATTAGCACAAGCAAACTAGAAAGAAGTGGGATAGATAAGATTGACATTGAATTACAGAAACAGCAGAATCTGATCTGCTTATTTCCTCTTTCTTAAAATGTAACATTTACCTCCTCCTGCGAGGGGACAATTGGTTTGTCTTTTCTCATCCTGGCATGAAGGTTCTGTGCGGTTACATTTGAATTTTCCATAGTCATCCAAGCAATTACCTCCAGTTCTATAGCACTGATCACATTCTTTGGTAGATGGCACTTGAAGGTAGAATTTAGCAGTCAATGCAGAAGGATTATAGACATTGGAAGGAGGAAGTGGAAGTATGGGGATCTGAATGACTGAGCAGTTTAGACTATTATCTGATACAGTATAGTAATTATAATTTTCACTCCTGCAAGCATAGTTAGGATCCTCGTAAACAGATTTGTCCAGGGTGTTGTTGCATCTGAACAGGGTAAGGTTGTGGGTGAATATATTGACGATAGGAGTAGAGTGCATCGGAAGATTTAAATCATGGAAAAGACCATCATCACAGGAATCTTCTTTTAAGCTCCCTATGCGCTTCTGAAGCTTCTTGTCATTGATGAAGACGGTACCTGTTTGAGTGATGCTTTCAAATTGAAACCAGTATCCTCCCTCTTCGAGTTGGATCTTCGGAGGAGCTCCGGGTTCAGAACAATCCACAGAGTAATATCCGCATTCAGGAGAATTCTGCGTTTTAATTTTGAAGGGGAAGGTGATATTGCCTACTATTTCATTACAGAAGAAGTGTGGACAAGTCTGAGCGGAGTAAAGAACCAGAAGATGAGTAAAGACAAAGAAAATAAACACAGCCATGGCAGCCATCCAACAAGAACTTCCAGCTGTGATCCTAGAACACCCACTTCTCTACTTCGGAACAAGATTGTTGAATACTTGCATATATTACTAACTTCCACTCTTTCTTCACAAACGTAATGCTCAGTTTAACACGCTAATTGACTTGGGAGTCAGATAGGAAGACTTGGAAGTAGCTAAGAGAACATAGCAAGGTGTGGGCACCCACCTCTCAAATGCTTGACAAACACTGCTATTAAGTGAAATGGCCTACCCGATCCAAGTCTTCGTCAATACTCGACCAATTCCATTTCTACTTTCTAATTTTACCCGTAGCTAACAGATATCAACACTCAAAGCAATGAAATCTGCCTCACTTGCATGAAACACACGTGGAGATAGAAACAGAGTGGGGTTTTCTTCAAGTACCAAATCTTCTTCAATTCCTAAGACTCATTTTACATTATTCATCAAATTTACATATACATTTCATCCATCACTAATGAAAAATTCAAACAATGCCCAGCCTAAGAAAGTGGGTTACAAAAAAAATGAATGAAGGGTTTAAAGAATAGGGATGAACAATAAAGAAGTTACACTACTCTTACTCCACTAGGACGCTTTCCTTCCATGGCGTCCTTCTTATTACGACAATCTGAGCAGAGGAAAGGCCCTTGCCAAGGCTTTGAACTCATGGAGAAGATGGAACCAGCATGAACAGATATGCCCTCACTCGGCGCAAGGTCAAGTTGGCATACAGCACACATAAACAACCCAGATGTTGATTGTGCCGTGCAATCATCACTGCCCAGCCTGCAACACAACACAGAGATCATCAGTTACAGATAAAACTGAAATACACAATAGGAAACTTCCCACCAGCAAATTACTTTCTGTGGAAGCCAAGCAACAAATAGCGACATCCTAAAATTTATTACATTGCTGAAATCTTCTTTTTGAAGTTGAAAGGACAACTATGAATACTCTTCCTGACAATCTGAATGAACAAACCTTTCAGCAAGCATGGCAGAGCCTTCTTCAAATAGTTCTTCCACAATACCCACCGCTGATAGTTTCTTGGATAGTTTATGAGCAGAATCACGTGACTTCTTCCTGAACCACAGGGCCCTGAGCTTGTTCTGCTTCTTTGGGGGAGTTGGAGGCTGTACCGAGTTATCGGGAGGGATGATGTCAACAACTATACAGGTTGTATCATCCTTTAAACCCCTTGACCGTAAAGCTTGCTGCTCATTTCAAATCAAATGCAATAAGAAACAGTTCTTGAACTTAAAGAAAAAGGAATGAGTGGATAATTTCAAAATACCTTCACTACTTGTCTAGCAGCAAGTTCAGCAGGCAACCCACGGCAAGACTTTGCTGCCTCTTCTGAGGATAGGGCATCCCAGATGCCATCAGAAGCAATTATAAGCCTCCCTCCTCTATTTGATAGCTTTGAGACCATAAACAATAACAGCTTTCAAGTTACAGAAGACTTGTCATACAATAAATCAAAGTAAAAATTATGATTTAGCTCAGAAAAAGCAAAAGATACCTTGACTTGTTTCACATATGGTATTGGAACTATAAACTCCCCAACATCCATGTCTCCAATTGACCTAGAAAGACATAAACCTCCTGGCCAACAACGAAGAGGACCAATCTGCAAATGTTAAAAAGCATGAAACAATGATGACACGAATCATGTTGCTGTATCTAAAGATGTATCTTATTTCTTTTGTCAGTAGAAACAAGGTTTAAGCTCCCTCACCTCCGCACCACCAACAATGCTTAACCTCCCTACTTCCCCGCCACTTGCAGCAACACGCTCCCTCCTGCAAAAATTACAGAACAATTATTCATGACTAACCATAACAAAATCCAGGGTACAGGAATCTGATTCTATATATAGTCAATACGCACTCTTCAACGTTCTCTTCAAGTCTATGATCAACGGTTAAAGTGGAAACCGCACCACCCTGAGTATCTAAGATACAACGGGAGTCTCCTACTGATGCTACTGTCACAGTCCATCCATCAATGATTACAACAGTAGCTGTTGTTCCAGAAGTTTCTCCTGAAGAATACGAGTATAAAAAGAATAAGTGTTCTTCCTTCAGTGCATGAAAATTATGAGGGATGACATAAAACAAGGAGAAGATAGGCTTAAAGAATTTGCAAGTTACATGCCTCTACTTTGGAAATCCTTATCAGCCTTCACAAACCCTGCAACCAAGGCCCGAGGTAAGGCCTGGAGCCACTCCTCCCTTCCTAGCCCCCTGGGAATAGCACTCATCACATGATTTAGCAAGTTCTCCTTTGTATATATGGCTGCTGCGTTTCCATTGTGTCCATCAAAGATCTGGCAACAAAGAAATTGCTTTAAGCATCCTGCTTCACCCTCAAAATGTTTATACTGCAATATATTGCCCGAAACTATCTACTTTACTATCTATGTTCGAAAGTATCAGCCCATCAAAAGTCCAGACAGAACATATATAGCCATCCAGTTCATAACTTTGTGCATGCCTCATGGTTCACTAATATATGAGCTGAGCTACGAAAGTATGATTCTGTATGGACATATAATATTGACTCATGATTACCGCAAACGCAGAAAATGTTGATGAAGAATTTCCAGGCACTCGCTGACCATCAGTCTTGATCAGGAAATAATCCTCCCCTTTCCTGGATTGAGCTGCATGCCCATACCTCACAGTAGGCTTTTCCATCTTCTCATTCTTCAGCTCTCTGCTGATCAATGCAGCAAGAGGCACCAAATTATGATGATTACGCCTCCCTTCTGTAGACCCCATAACTACTACACCGCTCCAGAGGCCCAAGACCTTCAAATTACCCAACTATGTACCTCAAAAGCATACTAAAACTAAACATATTACAACACTAATAGCATCAAAACATCAATTCTGCACTCTATGGTTCTCAAAAATCCCAACTTTCCAAGAGCAAACTCCAGCTGACCTGCATATACCAATCACAAAAACAAAACAAAACCAATCAATCAGCAGCTCCATACGTATATATGTCTGAAGAATATAAAAAAACATATATTCCATTATTTGTCCCCAAAATTCGAGCTAAGGACAATATAAACCCAAATAAAGATTGCATTTTACAAAACAAAATGAAAGATGCCAATGTTAGACGTGAATTTCAGCTCACCCAGAAGACAAAGCTTCCAAATTTAGGTTTTTAGTTTCGGGTTTCTGAGTAACCAAAGAGAGGAGGAACAAAGATTCGAAAACAAAAGCAAAACAGAGACAGAAAACGTGGGAATACCAGAAGAGAGAATGTCTGAGCGTGAAAGGCAAGCGCAGATCCGATTGCGACAGTAACAAGGAAACACCAGAACAAGAAGAAGAACTAAGAAAGCACATGAAAGAACTCTAAGTCAGAGACTTAACGCGTTTTGGTGACCAGGTATGAACTGTAAAACACATTCTTAATCAAAAACCCAAATCTCCAATTAAAAAACAAAACAGAGGCTCTGAATTCTTCTCGAGTCAGCTTCACTACATTAATAATGCAAAAGGAAATCTCAGAATCTGAGATTTTTGTTGGGTGTGCAAAGCTTATAGCTTTTTAATGCGAGGGGAAAGAAGAGAAGTGGGTTTGGTTGACAACAAAGCAATGCATCCAAACATGAACCACATTGTGCTGCTGCTGCTGCTGCTAAAAGTCGGTTTCCTAAAGCTTTACCTTTTTCTTCGCCAAAAAAACAACTTTTTTTCTTTTTTTTGCTGGGGAGGAGAGATACAACTGTTGAGCTCTATGAAAACAGCATCGTCTTTGTTTGTTTGTTTGTTACTTAACAGAGAGTTTCCCGGCATTTAGACATTTTAATACATATTATTGATCCATTTGTTTTCCTTCTAATTAGGGGTGGGAAAAAATCCCTAATCCCGCATCCCGATCCTGATCCCGACAATCCCGATCCTGACCAGTCGGGATTTTGTCCTGATCCCGACTTAGTCGGGACGGGATCGGGATTTTTTTTTGGAAGAAGTCGGGATCCCGACATTCCGACACTATATATAATTTTTTTTTTATTTATTTTTATTTAACTCATCGAAATCTAACCTAGTTTGGTTTTGCTCTCTCACTTCTCCTCAGCCGCTCGACTCAGAGCCTGCGTCTTTCCTCCATTGCCCACTGCCAAACTCAACACCGAACTCCACCGCCGAATTGCCCAGCCCACTACCACTGCCAAACTGCATGCCGAATTCCACCGCCCAAACGCACATCAGCCGCTCGACTCAGCCTCCCTCTTTTCGCCATCACCCACTGCCGAAATCCATAGAAGAACTCCACCGCCGAAATCCCCAGCCCACTGCCAAACTCAACGCCACCGAACTCCACCGTCGAAACACCCAGCCCACTGCCACTGCCGAAACCGCACGCCGAATGCCCACTTCCCCTGCCGAATTCCATAGTCTTCAGCTGCCGGCGGAAACCCTCACGAATCACCCGCTCGAAAATCGCAGGCCTCCCCGCCAACACAACTGGTACAATCTCTCTCTCTCTCTCTCATTTGTTCATTTCCGATCCGATTCTGCATTTGAATTTCTTTTTGGGGTTGTGTTTAATTTGTGTGGGTTTGTGTCCTTTTTCAGCTTTTTGGACAGAGAACGGAGGCTTCGAGTCGGGTCTGTCTTGAGCGGCATTCTCCATTGCACTTCCCTATCTTGGAAATTGTCAAGGTAATTTTCCTCTGTTAGATTAGATGTTAATTTCGTACATAGGATGGGGAATAGACTTTCTCTTTGATCCTGATTGATTGTCGTTTCATTCCTGATCAATTTCCATTCGCAGTACTTTAATAGGAACTAGGAATTATATATGAAATTGTATTGTGATGTTTTTGAGTTGCATATGGAAATTGAATAGCATAATTGATTAATTTAATTTGGTGATTCAAATAGATTAATTATGATGTATTGTCTTGTAGTATTCAATGGAGCCTAGCTATTTTGATGATAGTGGTTCAACTCATGATGTTGAATATGGTCATGATGATTATGCCCATGAAGATCATTATGGTCATGTTGATGGTGAAACCGAAAATTATTATTATGTTTGAGAATTATTATTTGTTGAATCCATGTGAATTATTATTTTTTGATGTAGATTGGCATCAACTTCAAATGGGTCCTCCTGCTCCTCTTCAAGTGCTTCCTATTTTTCCTCCTACTAGAACCCCCTCATCTCAATCTAGTTCAGCTTCAATAAATTCAAGTGTTGGTGCTTCTAGTTCTGGAGTTCAAGATAGGGGTAGAGGTCAAGTTGCTCCTAGGTCAAGAGGTCGAGGTGTTTCTAGGCCAAGAGGTCGAGGTGTTTCTAGGCCAAGAGGTCGAGGTGCTTCTATTTCAGGAGGTCGAGGTGCTTCTACATCTGGTGGTCGAGTTGCTCCCATGTCTAGAGGTCGAGGTAGAGGCTAGAGGTGCATTTTACATGAGTGATATGTAATTCTGACTTAATCTTTGAAGTTCGGAGTTGTATGCTTTATTCTTAATTTTGGATTTGTAAGTTGTTCTATTCCTATCTTTGGATTTGTAAGTTTGAATTTATTCCTATGTTAGTAGTATGCTTCATTTTCATAATGTATGAGTTGTACTTGTTGATTCACATCACATTACCAATTTATGCACACACAAAAAAAGTTTAAAATTTCATATTATTTGTGAGATTTCATTGTCGGGATTTATCGGGTTTCCCGATCGGGATCCCGACTTAATCGGAATTTTATTGTCGGGATCCCGACTTAATCGGGACGGGATTCGGGATCATTTTTCACCTCTAATCGGGAAGGGATCGGGAAGGGATCGGGATTTTCGTAATCGGGATCGGGATGATCCCGATCCCACCCCTACTTCTAATGACAGATTATGGTCTCTGTTTTCATTTTGGTAGGATTGCTCAGGTACGGGATAGTCGTATGAGACGAAACAGCGATAGTCGTCTGATATTTAATGAATTGATCATATCTGTTTGAGCTCGTTTGATCAATTATCTAAAAATCGAACAACTATCATCGTTTCGTCCTGCACAACTATCCCGCACATGAGCGGGTCTGTTCATTTTAGTGCATCTTTGACATTTTTTTAGGATTTTCATAAATAAAAATAAGGTAATCGAGATTTAAAAATCGAACACTAGTATTAAGATGGAAATATCATTAGTCGAATAAAATCTTAATGACATCCCAATGTTTATACTTTATTTAGATTACCAAGTTCCTCTTTTCAAAATGAACCGAACACGGTTAGAATGAAAGAAGTCATGAATTTGAGAATGAAAAATGAAATAATCGGTAAGAATAATTCAGCTCAGATCTTTTGATTTTGATAATATTAGGGGTGGGCAAAAATCCGATTTTCAACCGAAAACCGAAAAAACAGACCGGATAACCGATCCATTTAAAGCGGGTCAAAAAATAGCTAAAACCGATCTGATCCGGTTTGAACCGGGATGGTTCCGTTTTTGCTTAAAAACGGGTCCGAATAAACCAAATATTTTTAATATATATTTTTTATTTTTTAATAGGTGTCACCATTTTATTTGTTAGTCTGATTGGTTACAATGCAACCTCCCACACTTGATCACAGACACCATATATAAGGAAAAAAACCCTAATCGGCTAATCCTATCACTCTATGCTGCCTCTCTCGCCTCTCACTCTCTCAGTCTCGCCGAACTCCGCCGCACTTCGCATGAAATTCTTCATTTACCGTTGATCGAGGTCGTCTCTCAGTCCTTCTCCTTCTCCTTCGTCTCTTATTCTTTGTTTTCGGTCAACGACGAAGCATATACAGCTCCATTTCCACCACCAATCCTGAATCCGCTTCCCAATATCAGGTTATTTTCTCTAAATTCTTATTCAATTTGATGCACTATGCACCGTTTTGGTGGTAATTGAAACCGTAAATTTATTTGGTTTCTTTCTTGGGTTGTGTTTGAAAATAGCTTTGATATTGTTCAGAATTTCGAAAAAGCTGTGTCTATGTAAGATTAAGGCCTCATGATTCTTCATGAGCTGTGTCTGTGTCTATGTAAGATGAATTTGAGATTTATGCCTTCATGTGTTCATGTTATCTACTATTTGAAGTTGGTGATGAACATTTGATGATTGGATTGTTTTTGAGGTTTGGTATCTATTGGTTGGATTTTGAAATTGTAAACTGAAAGTGAAACTCTCCAAATTTGAGTGAAATCCGAAACCGATCTGATCCGGTTTTCAGATGATCCGAATAATCGGTTTACCGAATTTCGGATTCGTATTCGGATGGAGATTTTATAAATCCGAATGATTCGGATTGGATACGGTTTGAGCTCAAAACCGGTCCAGTCCGAATATGTCCACCCCTAGATAATATTAACCAAAAAAGTTTAAGCAAGCTCACGGCAGAGGTTCCGGTGCAGCGGAGTGCAGGATTGCCAAGTGGCATCTGCCATAATTATGTGGTGTATAGCTGACACGTGTCTGAGTCTGGAATCTTAATCTAGTGCTGCAAGTGTAGGGTTACTTTTCTGCTGTGGAGCTTTTTCCGATCCCCATATTTCCCTAGTTAATACTGATGGTGATGCTTATAGGACCACCTTCCCTCATCATGTGGTGCAAAACGCTCTATCTTTCCTTTTCAGTTGTACATGAATCATGAGGATTTTCCCCAATTCGTATTCTGAGTTTTCCGGTGTCATTATATGATGTGATATTGTAATTTCGTATGTCTAGCTAGTAAAATGGTTCAAGGAAGGAAAATTACTGCAGGTGATCAGCTGTGACATGTTGGTTTTAAAATTTATAGGTTCCATGATCACTTGGATATGTATGAGTGTGGTGATGAGTTGAAGGTTAATTTTTAGGAAGAAAATAAAAGTTGGAAAACGTTGGTTTAAGTCGATTCATCCATCATTCCGATCTGAATGGATTAGGTTTTGTCTTTCAGTTATATTGATTATTAGGTTGTTTTGTAAGCTATCGTTAACATTAACCGTATAACATATCAGCAAACCTGCATTATAAAATACCGAATGATCGATGTGATCAGTACATAAACCCAAAATTAATTATCAAAGTACGTAGAGCATGCTTTGCTAGCTTTTGATGTTAGGGTTTTGGGTCCTTCAAACTACAATTTTAAGTTGGTCTCATGGGTATCCTTGTTAGAACACTCGCTTTCTGTTTTATACTGGATGAGTTCGAAAACAACTACAATTTATTCATCAACTTAGCTTGGCTTTTATACAGCCTTTAGCAACTGAAACATACCTAAAACTTAGCTAGAGTTATCACTTGCCTAACGACAAGGTCAATTTGTTACAAATCAAACAAACTATAAATCCTGCAAATCAGGATTTATTCAGCTAAACCTAATTTGACCAACGGCTATATTTCTTAGCTGTTGAATTCGATCCAAAACAGATTTGAACAAATCTCAACAATCCTATTGTCCCATGTAATTGGTGTTAAGTTGTTAACTGTTAACGTAGGTTCCATGATTTTAAGAGAGACAGAAATGGATAGGTTTGGATCCAAAGTTCCAAACCAAATTAATCGATCGAGATCGAAATTGCACTACAAAAAATGATGTTTCTCCCTTACAAACCTACTCAAATCGCTCGATCGTGATCGATCCACATAATGTTTATACAAACGGTTTCAGTACTCTCGAGCATTATAGAACATCCATCGTTAGGTTACATAACTTCCTATATATATTGCCTGCAGATGAAGACATGAAGTAGCTATCTAGTTAGCTAGCCAGGACTCATTGATAAATGAGATGAGAATCTCTGAACGAACAAAGCTGAAACTGTGCATGTGTTGCAGCAAGCTCAGGGAAATAAACTAGTCTCCAGTAAAGCAAATCTCATGTAAGATATGTCAGTGATTAGATCATGATTAATATATAAACACAGTTCGATCAGGACGAGTTCGTTTTATTAGGGTTTTGCTTTATTCATGTAGCTAGCTAGCTGGCAGCCAAGAGATTAAGAATGGCGGGAATATTATATACCTAAATCTGTCAGTATCAGCATGAATATGAAAGCGTCTGTGTCTGGAGATTGGAGATGATATAGATCACAGTAGCAGCAAATTGTGAACGATGCTGCAAGTGCCATTAAATTCGTCCACACAGAGAGTTCCAATTGCAGTTGGGGAAAACTAGTTTTGTGGTTGGAAGAAGAATGGCTAATCAATTAATCTGGTGGGGAGAATTAATAGGGCGGAGGATCATGCACGGAAATTGACCGGAGATAGCTACAGAACGGCAACTCATTATCATGTGTCGGTGTCTGCCTTATACTTGTCAAACTCATTCTCAACCAAGTTCTTGTTTTGACATATTCATCGTGGGAATGACCAAGGATTTGATGGATAAAGTTTTTCTATCTCAACATACAGGTAATATCGATGAAACTATTTATATGTTTCGATCCACAAAACGAAAGAAATAATGTAAAATGTACGTGAGATGACGTTTCTTGATTTAGAAAAAAAAACAGAAGATGACACGTATTTGAAGAGCATAAACATGTATAATGATTCGTCAAATCAATTGTCTTGTTTGAAAGTATAACATATTTATCGACTAAATATGTCTACTGTTGTTCAGACATTATAACTTTTATGACATTTCCGTAAAATAGACACAAATAGAAGTTTCCAACTTGTGTCTAGGAAAATGAGTATTTGTAGTTAAGGGTGGGCGTTTTGCATCAAAATATGGTTATTTATCTAAACTGTATTGAAAAACACTATTTGGTAACCGTACCGAACTAAAACGGTGTCGTTTTATGGTCACACCGTACCGGACCGCATAAAAGCGGTTCGGTTGCGATTTGAGGTTATAACCCAACCGATTTAAATCGAACCGCGCCGAATTACATTTTTTTTATTTTTCATTGATGGAATTTGATATGTAATATATAAAAAATCATTTATGTTCAAGTTTGTAGTTTGCAAATTGTTGTGTTTGCATTATCGTTGATATATATTGATTTATTAAGTTATCAAATATGATGTTTTGTTATTTAATTGATATTATAATGACATTTGTAGACTTGTATGGACTCTAAATACATTTAAAATTTGTTCATGCCTTATAGGAATTGTTGGATAAAGATTTGGACATTCCTTATTTGTTAAAATAAATAAATCGGTTCACACTGAAACTGAACTGTACCACACCGAAAAATTATATAACCGAATTATTCAAAAATCGAAAAAAAAAATGGTTTGATTACAGTTTAAAATATTATAAAACCGAAAAAACGATTCAGTTAACCTTAAATCGATTTGAACCGAACCACGTCCATTTCTATTGTCTGTGAGATTTATGAGAAATCAGTAATAATCCGTGTACAAATTAGATGCCCTGATACCACATATTATCGTCCTTGCTTTCCGCTCTGAACTTTCAAGGAAAATCGTCGTCTTTCTTTGACTTTGGAGCTACTAGGCGCTATCAGCTGGGATTTCGGATCCTCAAACACCTGGCGTGTTTGGTCCATGTACCCCTTTCAGTGGACAACCAACCAAATACTGGGCCCAAACAATCTTTTTTATTTTCTGATAATTGGGCCCAACAATCTGGATTCATTATCCTGATTAATGGCACAGCAGATTCTTCTCAATTTTCGTACTTCCTGTTGGCTAATTCGAGATTTGACTACTCATTTGACTCCTCAATCTTCCAAGCCCAACCCAAATACCAAAAGCTTGCGATGACCCAAATCCGAACCTTATATTCTTAAGGAATAACCCATAAGGCACAACAAGAAAATCTCACTTGCCTATGTTGTGTGGTTTCGGACGACCACGTATCTTTTAATATGATAAATATTTTTGTCGATCTATCAAATTTACAACTTTAAAAAAACGTGGTGAAGCTGTTGGTACAATTCAATCAAAAAAAAAAGAAAAAAAAACCTGTTGGTTACAAAGTACAAACCAACAAAAGGTCCAAGTTTAAGAACCTTGGGTCTTGAAAGCAGAAAGATGACAGGTGGCCCAAATGTAATTAGGAACTGGAAAGCAATCAGATCCAGATGTTCTAGTTCCCACTTATTTTATGTGGTCAGAGAAAGAACAATAACTTGGTGAATTGGTGGATGCAAATAATCTATGATGGAGAATCTGTTATTGTAAAAGTTCAAATAATGCTGTTGTAATCTTCACAGAACAAGTCCCACATAAAAGTTAGGACATAATACTTTCATAAAATGGTGTTCAAAACCTAACACCCTGATTTGCTTATGATGTTTTGATTCGAGAAAATGATTAATGTGAAACTCTCTACCATTTACTTGGAGTTTTGTAGGGTGGTACTTTGTGCATTATTGTATATTGGTTTTTGATTTGTTAGTTTTCATGATGTAAGCCAATAATGGGTTATGGAGTTCAAGACAACTTGTTGTGTTGGGGTGACATTTGGTTTGCTTGACAAATTCGTTCATTGCTCAATTCATATCTAAATTGTCGATACCATTATATTTATTGCATGTTATTCGATACAAAATTCCCACCTAATAATTCTATTTTTTCTGACAAGAAAAAAAATAAAAGAAATACAATTAAATTCCCAAGTGACTGTAAAACAAACCATTCGAGGAAGGAAGTAGCTTAACCCCGATATTCCCCAATTGGGCCATTTCCAATTCCGAGCTTCCTTCTTCTTCATCATCTTCATCTTCATCTTCATCTTCATCTTCATCTTCGTCTTCGTCTTCATTTACTTCCTAAACCCTTCAAACACGGCGCAGGCCACAGTCAGTCTCTCTTCAACCCCAAACATACTCCACCTGACTCCCCCCAATTCAAATGTAACCCCACCCAACTCCGCCAACCCTCCCCTATATATACACACCCATCTATATCTATCTATCTATTCGTATATCTCCATGCAAATTTGAAACCCAGCTTCGGGATTTCCAAGATGGGCGTCGAGCCGGCCCACCATTCCGACCACCAGGCCGTCAGAGATATCATCTGCCATGCCGTCGCCGGCGCCTCTGCCGGTCAGCTTCTTCCCCTCAATTTCTAGGGATACGGCGAAATCTGATGAGATTTTGAGATTGAAAATTTGATCTTTTTTTTCAGGTTCTATGGCGGCTACGTTTGTTTGTCCTTTGGATGTCATCAAGACCAGGTTACAGGTCCATGGCATGCCTACCGGTCAAAGAGGTAATTTTTGGGTTCAGTTTGGTACTCAATTGTGTTAAAGTTTCGATTTTTTAACTCCCAGATTTACTTACTCATGTGTTGGTATTGTAATTGTGTTAACACTACAGTTCCAAACAGTGAAATTTAAGTTTGGCACAAATTTGAGATGGAAGTATTGGATTTTATGTGGTAAATGAGTGATATTGCAGTTGGTTTGTTGGTATGGTTTAGTGACGAATGAATGTTGTGATCAGGCAGTATCATTGTCACGAGCCTGCAGAACATATTGAAGACGGAAGGTATTAGGGGGATGTATCGCGGCCTTTCGCCTACAATTCTTGCGCTACTTCCGAATTGGGCAGTGAGTATTACTTTTGTTGCGTTGCTCATGAAGATAAATTGTCTTGATTTGCATTATTTTCGCTGTCACGTGCAACTTTGTTGTATAATCTGTGCTTTGTTTCATATGTAGGTGTATTTCACAGTTTATGAACAACTCAAAGGTCTACTGCAGTCACATGGTTGGTGTTTAATTTGCTTACCTGAATTGTGTTTGTGGTGTTTTTTGTATTGTGAATTGTGAATTGCATATAAGTGGTTTATTTATGAGCGTAGATATTATTTAGTGGTGGTTTCAAACATTTTATACTGTCAAAATGTAGAGGATGGCGGTGAACTGTCAATTGGTGAAAATATGATAGCTGCTGCTGGTGCTGGGGCAGCCACAGCCATTTCAACAAATCCATTGTGGGTTGTTAAGACAAGACTGCAAGTAAGTTTGCTGTTATTATGAAATGATTGGTATATATGTGGATATACAATTTATATAAGTAATGATCTTATGTTTTTAGTACATTCAGAAACGATAACTACAACTATATAATCAGAACATATCTGGTTAATCGTCTATGGATGCATGCTCATTCTATGGTTACTAATAACTTAATGGAGTTGTCAGTGTCCGCACATAATTCATGCTCTTGCAAGCATGTGTCCATGTTTCTGTATTCATGATTTTGTAGCTCTGGTTAAATTTAGTCATTAGAGTTTGTTTTGTTAGCATAGAAGATGCTACCAGGCCTTTAAAATGGAAATGAGTGGATTTCAGGGGATCAAAGGTCACTTAATGTCAGTCTAAGATGGATGCATTGACCAAACAGGCAGACATAGATTTTCTACTATAAAAGCATGGTTCCTATGATTTGGATATGAACATAGGAGTTCAACATTATCCACCTTATATATTTCTGTTTTGAAATGATACTTGCTTTTTCTTTTTTAACTTTCTTTCATTTGAGCCTAACTTTGCTAGTCGCTACATACTATTGGTATTTTATATTTCATCTTGATTGAATGAAATAGTTTGTGACATGAAACGAATAGAACCATATGTGATAGAAGCACCAATCTATTACTAAAGAGTACAGACTCTCTCGATATCCACCTAATTGTAGTTATCACACAACCCTGCCACTCATTAGGACAAAGTATATATTGGTCAAACTATCTTGCTCTTGACATCAAGTATTAAAAGAACGGAAATTATTCATGAAATGGGTTAAAAAAAATTGAGTTTGACAACACAAATTTGGCTTTGCTTGCAAAGTCAGTGCGTTTGCTCCGTTTATAGCCTTCTCCTAGCAAGATATTATTCGGTACTTGTTGAACTGAATATCCATGCGGTTCAACAGTGGTTATAGGTTTCCAAGGATTGTTTGGGAATCTTAATTTTGGGGGATTATGCTGAACAGGCTAATAACTATAGATCATATGATTAGATATTGATAGTTTGGGCTTTAATTCTTCATGGTTTTAGAAAATTCAAGACATCCACTCTGGTTATTTTTATTATTTTGACCCATCTTTTTTGGACATTGATATATTTTTCTTGGTTATCTTCATATAGACGCAAGGAATGAGGCCTGGTGTAATTCCATACAAAAGCATGAGGTCTGCTTTCACAAGGATAGCAACTGAGGAAGGGATGCGAGGTTTATATAGGTCATTTTTCTATTTCTAAATTATAGCATGTGGATACAGACTATTATGTATGTGTTTTAGTGTTGATTGATCAATTACTAATGAAAATCCTCTTTTGTTCCAAAATCACTTTAAGACCCACTAAAGTTGTAATAGTTTTTGAAGTGTGGTTTCTAGATCAATTGATTGGATTGAACTTTTATTCTTGTCCTTTCAGTTGATGATACCTTTTTGTTGTTTGTGGTTTGGAACAGTGGGATTATACCATCTTTGGCTGGGATAAGTCATGTCGCAATTCAGTTCCCTGCTTATGAAAAGATAAAATCAATCATGGCAAAAGAGGGTAATGTCATGTACTTTTCACTGTTTGTTAAGGAGTTTTCTGTATTTTCTTATTACTATATAGTGCTGATTGTATGATATTGAATTTTCAGATAGCACAACTGTTGATAAATTAAAGCCCGGGAGAGTTGCCGTTGCCTCATCAATATCAAAAATACTGGCCTCTGTAATAACTTACCCTCACGAGGTATGTTCAGATAGATTGATTAATTAATTAAGTTGCTTTTATCTTGGACTGATTACTAGCTAGGTATACTGTTTCTTTCCCTTTCTCTGTCATATGCTTTTCTTTTCTTTGTTGCCCTGTCTAAATCAAATTATCTCCAGGTCGTACGTTCCAGGCTTCAAGAGCAAGGGCAGGCTAGACATATTCAACCCAAGTATGCAGGCGTCATTGATTGTATTAAGAAGGTGTTCCTAAAGGAAGGCCTTCCTGGTTTCTATAATGGTTGCGCTACAAATTTAATAAGAACAACACCTTCCGCTGTTATTACATTTACCAGTTACGAGATGATAGATAGGTTCTTGCGAAGAGTTGTGCTTTCAGAAAAGGAGCACTCACGAGACCCCCCGACATCAGATGGCAATGACAAACCGCAGCAAGGAAATAGAGGCAATGTGGGAGATGATAAAAACACTTTGCGGCAACTACAAACCCAATCAAATAAGGGGGGAACAATTCCTGTTGGAAACAAAGATCCGCTAACAGCAAGACACTGATAGACTGTCAAGCTTTTTTTGAACTCAGATTTTGGCTGAAAGAAATTTTTTCCTGTAATAATGAAATTAAAATACAGTAGATAAATGTAATTGCATTTGAAGAGGGAATGAAAAAGATGATTTGCCTTACGAAGAAATGGCACATCATCTCATTAGGCATCCAAGTAGTTATTTTGAGCTCTTTGATATGGAAGTACAGAATATTAGCATTTATATGATAATCAGGAGTCTCACTTGAAGGCTTGCACTCCTTGCAGTATATTATCACTGTTACAAATCTTTAGCTGCCAACATGGGGGTTTGTCATGTTTGGAGTATGGATGCCATCCTCTCATATAGTGAGGCATTGTTGCAAGATGAGAATTTTCAAAAGTGAAGCTCTATCAAAAGCCAAAGCTCCAGCTTTGGTGGTGGATGAATCAGAAGCATGTCTATTATCCTTTGCCTTTCTTCCAAGAAAACACTAGTCACTTTAGCACATGTATTAGTGCTTTCTCAGCATCCATGGCTCTGGTCCAACCATCCAAACCCACTTTAACTTTTGCAAGGCACCTCACAAATAAAGAAGAATGACAACTCCATCATTGATGCAAACTTGGATTCTCATTCATCTTGCATCACATTACATTTCATTTTGCATTTTTTTAATTACATTCGAGGATTAAATCTAACATCACTGCCAACTTCTCCGGCAAAACTCAGAAATAACAAGAATTTAGCCTGACATTCCTTCGGAAGTCCGTCACAAAATTAGCTTCACGAAAAACATGACCGAATCCAAGCATAATCAAAGCACGAAGAAAATGACAAGAAATGAAATTTTACCTAGAGACAAAGGATTGGGGTTAACAAAAATCTTACTACAATAATCATCGGAAGTCCGACACCATAAGGTTATAAAAACTTGTACATTATACATATCACTATTGACTCCCACAGTAATTAAACTTATTTAACTTTATCACTCAGGAATAGTAACCAACACTGGCCGCCAAGCCCTCCTCAACAAAGACTTATACCGGAAACCGGTCCAACCCGGTCTCGGCGAACCCGGCCCAACTCCTCCTCCTTCTCTAGCCACCACCACCAACCCAAACTCTCCCCTTTTCTCCATCTTCTCATACCCTTCAAAAGGCGGCGACGACCCAAACAGGTCCTTCAGGCTGTTCCTCCTCTCCGGAGGCGACTCCACCGGCGCCGGCGCCTCTCTCCGTCGTCGGCTCCCGCTCCGGCTGAGAAGCATCAGCAGGCTGGGCTTCCGGCGACGGAGCTGAATCAACGGGCTCGTCCTCGGGCTTCTCGTCGGGCTCTGCGCCGCTCCACAGTGCAAAGCTAGGAGCTTGAATTTCTGCAAAGTCGCCATCTTTTCAGGTTTGTTGCTGCTTCTGCAAACTGTCATGTATATATTGCTGTGATCATGTATATATAGGCTCAGTAAAGATTGAAACTTTTTTGCTGGGAATTTGAATTCTTGAAATTTAAATTAGTAGAATGATTGCATAAGGGAGACAATTGATGGTTTTGTGAAATGGAGAGGATGTGTTGGGAAGTGGTTGCATCTTTTTATACACACTCTTGGGCTCTATGGTGATTTGGGTTTTCTCTCTTTTTCATCAATTTTCAAAAGAAAGGATTTTGAGGTGGTAAAAAGGAGAGGGAGAGTGAGTGACAGAGGGAGGTGGTTCATTTTCCCAAGTAAATTCCAAATTTGGTTGTGATCTAGAATCTGTGGGGTTCTGAAAAAGAGGCAGTACTCCCACCTCATTGTTTGACTGGGAGACAGACTGAAAAGTCAGTTTTAACCATTGTTTGCAGATGAAGTTATTATAAGACTTGTTTGACCAGTGAGCTAAGCTAGCCTGCATTTTCTTCTAGATTCCAATCCTTAGGTCCCTAGATTCTTGAACTACATTGTTGTCATTACCCCTTCATTTTCACCGGAAAATACATAGTTCTACTGTATATATAGAGTGGGGTTATGATAAACGTTCATTAGTTTCTGTTTTCTATATTTTTTTGGCCGGAGGAGGCTTTAAACCATATCATAGAGTCCAAAACTTGAGAAGATTATCATTTGAGACAGAAACAAGAAGACAACTGTTGAAGCCAAAACACAAGGAGATCTAAATAGGACATTATAATCTGAAATATATAACACATAATATAAGCGTTAATATCAATAGCTCTGTTTAATATGTACATCCCCATGATTCTTTAGTCAGAAGTGGTGTTTGTACCCAAATTTACACTTTGGGACAAGAATGTAAATGTCTTGAGTGAAACGGGATGAGTCTGAGATCCACGGGGTGTGTCATCTGTGAGCCCGAAACATTTAGATGTGGTGATCTGCTAGTGAAGCCATGCAAACTGGATATTGAATTTCGCGTGCGGGAAGGACTCCGCACGGAGGGGCAAGGTTGGCATGCGAGGAGTCGAGTTCGCATGTGAGTTGGTTTCCATGCGAAATAGGATGAGTTCGTGTCATAGAAACAGCAAGACTTCGCGGGGTCTTGGGCGTGGGTTTGGTCAACAATTATCAAGATTATCTATAGATGACAATCCTTGATTGGTGAATGTAAGATGAGTCCATGATACACAATTGATTAAGAAAATCAACAAAACTCTGCGAGCTAATGTTCTTCGCGTGCGAGACACTTCACATGAAGGAAGTAGGAGGCGCGAGGTAACTTGATCAATTATACTTAATTATTTGAAGGACTACGCCGCATGCTTGATTGGATACATTATGTGAATGTGTTGGTTAAGGATTCAAACCCTTGATTATATCATAGTGCACATCAACTACTTACACCTTTAGTAGGCTTCGTAAAGTCTGGTGAATTTGGGCAGGAGTGGTACAATTAAGCTTGGTACATACATGGAGCATCTTATCATTCTTTGTTCTATTTGATTAAGGAGATATCCGTGCAAGCTGTGCATATAAACTTGCCATGCACGTCCAGACTTCTAGGGCTCAAGGGCACTTGTATAGTGCTTAAAAGGAATAGACGTCCGAGGGGTGTTCTAGGCTAACTCTATTGCCAAGAACAAGACGGCGAAAAGGTGATTAACTTTGCCTTTTTGTTAAAGACGTCTACAAGTCTTGGACTCGATTAGGACCAATTTTTGTGGCCCTAAAATAAGTATTCATACATGATTGGAACTGCGTCACTCAATTATGTGTTTGCCAAGGAGAATTCAACCAACTAGTAGCGACGATTGTATCCTTATATACTATGTGAACCACTATAAAAGAAAAATTCAATGATCAGTCTACACATAATCATTCAGTTACAACACAAATTCAATAAGTAAACCTGACGCTAAAGCCTTATGCCTCAGCAAGATTAAATCGGTTCCCCAAAACCATCCTCGGTATGCGGCTCTAAGTTCTAAACAGCGTTCTGCTCCACTTTCTAGTGAAAGCTGTACTCGCTTAACGCAAGTATCGATATAAGAGAGACGACTACTCATAAATTATTCATTCTAAGGTAACGCCTGAAACCTATCGAACTGTAGGTGACGCGCACCCCTATTCTTCTACTACATTCTGCATCTGTGCAGTGCCACAGTTGTACCTTCTTTAATTTTTCTGCACCTTTAATTTTAGTGTAATTTACTTTCTGTATTTTAATTTCTACATTTACACTATCTTCCGCGGTATGCTCGACTAGTTTAGGTGTTTTTCTTTCAACAACAGATATCTTCCGCGGTATGCTCGACTAGTTTAGGTGTTTTTCTTTCAACAACAGATCAAGTAGATGAGTAGAATATAACTTTAAAGCATCGAATTGGCTCTGTTTAATATTAAAATCCATTAGGAAGGGAACAGAAAAATAAAATATCGCCCTCTGGCAACTTAGCTGATGCAATAGACATAGAGGTAGGCCGTTTATTGGCAGATAAATGTAGTCAAGGTTGTGGCCTCATGTTCAACCACCAAGTCTCTTTGTCATCTGTGGAAGGGAAACCGGGTTCAGGACGGGGTGCACTTTTTGTGGAGGGAACCGGCATCACATCTAAGGTGTCTTCATCACTCAAGTCAACTCATGCTTCACACATTACTGTAAATCATGAAGAGCTTCAAGTATTTGCTAACTCTAAGAGAGACCTTTCAGAGTGGCCTTTTAGAGATTGATACATGAATCATTCTGATGAGTTAAATCGTTGCTATTAGGAATTCGAAAAGACATAATCCAACACAGTATTATACATACTATATAGAGTTTCAAAATACATTAAACGTGAAAACTCCTGTGAATATTGCATTTATTCCACACAGATTCTTGATTATCAGGTGCTCAGTTCGTGTATAGTTGTATGAGATTACTTTTTTGTTCTTTGAACTTGGCTCTTCCAGTCTTCCATCACTCATTCCAGGTCTGAATCATTTTGAGTAGGGCTGAATTTCATTTCCACTACTTAAACCTTGAAAGTGGATAAATTAAATCACCCTCTAACCAAAGAATTACATGGAATATTCAAACAATTAAGAACTTACTAGAGAAAATTTGATCCAACTTATTTTTAAGGCCTCAAGGGGGAGCCTAACCTCTAGAACTGAGGCATTGAAGAAAAGGGACCTCCCATTTTCAAGAATATGGTGATATTCAAAACTTTAAAGTGGTTCATTATCTGCTTAGAAAATGAATCCTCTTCTGAAACCCCAGGAGTGATTTGGTTTGCATTGGTGCAAACACTTGTCCTTTGCCTAGTCCTAGCTTCTACCCGAAGTTATATCCTGCATCATAATTTGTGAAGGAATATGCTGTTAGTACAAGCAAAGAAAATTGAAGTGGCGTTGTTTAACACAAAGATGATAACGACACTCTAAAAATCCTCTGTATTTTCTTTTCTTCGTAAGTATGTGTATGTGAATTCTTCTGTTCAATACATCAATACAAATTTCCACCCTTTCTCTAAGAACCATACACTTATTTGGAAGACAGGGTTTGGATACGGTACAACAGAGAAAAAATAGTACGTCTTGTTAGGTATTCAGCCTCCGATTTTGTGTGAAAAGATGACTGGCAACAGACAATAAAAACAAAGCCACAGGAGCTGAACATCCAGAAAAAAACTGATGCAGCGCAGAAACTGAAGGTTTCTGTCTTGCGGCTGATTTAAGCTAGAAGTACTTGAAAGCAGAAGTTCTCAACGATACAAGGCAAAGAAATTCTAGTAGGATTAAAGCTGGAACGAAATAGTGATTCTAGAGTTTAATATCCCACAGAAACTCTATGTATAATTTTATTTAGAATAACAAAGAAGGAAAGACTTAAAGAAAAATAATAAAACATAAAAAAATAATAATCTCCTAATTAATTTAGGACTTTCTGGATGTTCCTGCATCAAAAGCACAACAAAAGGAAGATATATACTTCTCTATCCCAAACCAGGTACTTCTGAATTATTTTCTTCAACTCATTTTATTCTGCAAATTGTAAATGGTAGAAATGTGATATATACCGGAATATTAACACTGAATGTGGAGGTGATATGTACATTGCCTCAAGCCTTTTACCTAGAACTGGTATGTCTTATTAAAAAAAATTAGAAAAAAAAACTGGTATGTCTCTGGATGTATTCTTTCTATCAACAAAAGAGTGAACATAACTTTTCCCCATCTAGCTACTTGAATTTGAAACCAGGTCATATCATTTATAAGGAAACTTGGTAGAATAATAAAAAAAATCAGCGACTTGTATTAGTTGCAGTAGACACAGAGCTAGGCCATTTTTGGGTCACGGAATTAGGTAAGGTGGTGGCTGCATACTTCTCATCTCAGCATCTTTAAATCCCGTCCTTAAATTCTCTGGAATGTCCTTCCTGCTCTCAATTTTCTTCAATGTCCGTTGCTTTAAAAGCAGCTTGTGGTTAAAGACTTCGTCATGTATAGACCTTCAAGCTTCAACCACAGACCAGATGCAGTTTCCTCCTCCGCGGTCTCGGTGATGATATCGTCTGCAAGACACAGCATAATTGTCGAGTGTGCTTTCTCCTCCAGACTGGTCATCTCAACGGTTTCGGGATCCCCTGCCTTCTTCGTCAGCGGCGCCCACAACCCTTGTTGCTTTAACAAGGCTCGCATCTTGATCTGCCATAAACGGAAACTGTTCCTCCCGTGAATTTGTCGATCTTCACATTCAAACCAGACATCTTGGCTCTGATGCCAATTTGTTATAACGAATGTAAAAAAGAACACAGATTTACGTGGTTCACTAACAAGATGTTAGTTACATCCACAAAGGAGAATAGTTTTATTAATCCTTGAGGAAAACAGATTACAGATAACAAAATACCACACACACTAGGTTAATAACCTAATAGGTATATATATACTCCCGAATGGTAGGCCCAACAAACACATCCCAGCATAATAGATTAATTTAACAATCCTTGTTAAATTAGGGTTTATACTTGATTCAAGGCATATTCTAGCAATTATTGTCATGACAAGAAAAATAAAAGAGAGATTATTGTGATGACAAGAAAAAAGGAACAAGGATCTGCTTAGAAACTTCATCCTCTTTTGAGGAACTTGGGAATTATGTGTTTTCCTGTGTTGCATAGTGAACCAGTGATACTGAACTACTGATCTTACCTAGACCTAGCTTCTATCTCAAGCCATTTCCTGGACCTTAATATCGAAACACCCACAGTTATTTAAAGCAAAGATAATTTGTTCTCATGAAGTTTACAGGACATGACTTGCTGCACATTTCTTGGAACATTTCAAGTAAAGAGTGACAACAGAGAGAAAACAGCATGTCATGTAAACTTTTAGCATCTAATCTATGGACGTCTAGTCGTCTACTCTAGTATATGTACCTTTTTGGAACATTTAAATTTTCCCTCGACGATCAGGCATCTGCCTTGTCTTTTTTCAAAACAGTCGTAACATTCCTTGGTTACTTGCACTTGAAGGGAGAACTCAGTCGTCAATGGTAGAAGAGTAGAGCGATTGTGAAGAGTGGGAATCTGAGAGATTGAACACGGTGGTGGTGGACTTGGTGTACTTTTGTTGTATAGTGTAAAAGAAGTATGCTTAGTATTGAAGCAGCCTAAGGTCAGATCTGCATCAGGAGTTTTCAGAGTCAGGTTGCATTTTAGGAGCGTCAGATTGTGTAACAATAGATCAAAGAGTGGAGAAGGGCTTGGAAGACTCAAACCATTGAGAACTTCATCACTGCAAAAGTCTATTGGTAAGGGCACCTCTGGCTGTAGATCTTTATCATTGATATGAACCGAATTGGTTTGAGAAATGCTATCGAAGTCATGCCAGTATCCTCCCTCTATCAGTTGGATCTTCGGACGAGAAGGGTTGGAGCAATCGATTGTGTACATGCCGCATTCAGGAGGATGTGAACTATTTTTGAAAGGGAAATGAATATTGCCCACTAAATCATTACAGTAGTAGGATGGACAATTTTTTGTCCCCACAACGTAGTGAAGAAGCAGAAGATGACCGAGAACAGAGAATATAAACAAAGCCACAGGAGCCATCCAAACTTATTTCCAGCTGAACGAAGCACCACGAAAGAAACCTATATGATTTCGGAACCAGACTGTTGGATCCTATACTAGCAGTTTGAATTCTTCACAGACTATTGAGCAAGTTCTCATTTGACTTGGAATTTGGAATTTGGAAATTGGAAATAGAAGGGTTAGAACTTTAGGTTGAGATGATGAAGACTTGGTTCTGAGTTTCTATGCTTGTTGACACTGTTGTTCAGCCGGCTTTGAAGACCTGGCGTTTGAGAGTCTGTCTCTGTTAATATCCAATTTTAAAAAGACAAATGTCAAATGAAGACTGGCTCAATAAAAAGAGAATATAATCTTATAACATCTTATAGGTCGAAAACTGAATAGATAAAGAATGAAGTGTGCCAAAGTCATAAAAACTTCAAGCCAGACTGCAAGAGGTCTATTATTGAACACCATGATCATAACTATATGCAAACTATGAAATATGAAAACATATAGAAATTGCTTCTATTCGTTTACCCCCCAAAAAGAAGAAAAAATGAAAACAGAAACTCCATGAAGTATAAACCTATATATCTACTTGAATCTGCAGACGCTGATTGATGGGAAGTCTCAAGTTTGATTAGTATCAGGCACTGACATTATGTGTAGTAGAACTACTGCTAGTTCATTTTTCTATCACGGAATTTGGTGAAGATTGTGCCTTCATGTTCTTCAACAACTCAATCCGGTCACAATATGGTGAAGGAGATGGCTGTATACTCTTTCCCATCCCTGCATCACAGAATGCTGGGTTTCGACTCTTTGGAACATCGTTCCTGCTTTCAATTTTCTTCAAAGCCTGGTATACCTCATACATTGTAGGCCTTGCATCACTATCCTCCTGAAGACATTGAAAAGCCAAGTCTGCTACTGCAATTGTCATCCTTTTAACTTCATGATCTGACTCAAAACCAAGGCATGAATCCACCAGCTCACTGTATAAACCATTTTGGATCCTGTTTATGGCTATGTTAGACAGATTGATTTCCTCCCTATGCCTTGTTATATCGACTGCTGGTAATGATGATATGAGCTCAATGAGAACAACCCCAAAACTATAAACATCACTTTTAGGAGTTAGCTGGTAGCATTCGTGATACTCTGGATCAACATAACCAGGGGTCC
Organism: Comarum palustre; assembly: GCA_951800085.1. NCBI lineage: Eukaryota > Viridiplantae > Streptophyta > Magnoliopsida > Rosales > Rosaceae > Comarum > Comarum palustre. The sequence continues at coordinate 22,420,850 of OX637577.1, read as the reverse complement.
CTTGTGGAGCAGTTGAGACATGAGTGGCATGAAGGGGGAAAAGCCGTGAGATCCCAAAATCAGCAACTTTAACAGTAAAGTTGTTGTCCAGGAGAATATTGGTAGTCTTCACATCTCGGTGCACTATTTCCGAAACATGTAGGTAAAACAGTGCGCTTGCAGTTTCTATGGCAATGCTCATGCGAACAGGCCAAGTGAGTGAGCCTGTGGCAGCTAGGTCTCCATGGAGATGATCAGCAACGGTGCCATTGGAAATGTACTCGTATACAAGAAGGAGATCATGGCTGTGGCGTGAAGTACATCCATAAAGGGTGACTAAGTTTTTGTGGCGCAGATGGGTAAGGATTTCAATTTCATTCATAAATTGTTCTACACGTCTGTAATTGTGCTTGTATAATCGCTTGACTGCAACTTCGCGGCCATCCTTGAGTTTGCCTGAATCAGATGGACCGAAAAGGTAAGTACATGGTGTTCAATTTACTTGCCTAATTAGCTTGAAGAAAAAGAAATTAGCAGAAACATAGAATCTTGTTCTTACCATGGTATACAACTCCAAAACCTCCATCTCCAATTTCTTTCTCACAATCGAAATGATTAGTTGCTTCCTCAAGTTCTTTATAGGTGAAGACTGGAACACTAAGGTAGACACTGCGCTCTTCTAGGTCTGAATTTGGAGTGTTCCTTGATAATACCAAGTTTGAAGAAGCATATTTTCGTCTGTAACACCACAGAATAAAGAAGCATGCTACAAGAAATATTGGTACTCCAAGTCCGATACCTGAAGCATGCAGATGAGAGAAATGGAGTTTTAAGCGGAGGACTAAAGAATGGAATAAAATAATATTACAGTTGAGTTTGATCTGGGACCGGGATGTGGCTAGATTTTCTACTCCCAGTATTTACTACAGTTAACAGCCTTCTAGTGGCAAAAGCTAACAATGTATAGATGTGTCTGAAACCTTTAGCCAAGGATCATGGGCAGGAACTTGGGGGACAAAGGGCTGGTCACCCCTAGCTGACCATAGCCACTAATAGATCAACATGTGGTCATTTTTCAATATATTGTTTTAAGAGCTAACGGAATCAATAAGTTTGGTCTAGTATAAATATGTTAGGCTATAAATAGGATAGACGTTGCAAGGTCACTTAGATACTTTTTAAAAATGTATCGAGGAGACATGTTAACATATCACAAGTGACAAACGAGAGAGAGAAGTTCGAGCAAAGAGGGGATTATTGGGTCGAGTTGGGATTGAAGATCAAAAAAGAAAAATCAAGTTTTGCTTGAAGGGGGGGGGCGATGATCGAGGGCGATCTGTCAAGGATCAAGAGCTTGCGGATGAGGATAGAGATGAGCTGAAATGATGCTTTAGATCTGAGATTTGTTGAAATATTTATCTCACATCAGGAATAAAGGGCATGTCTCTTTATTGTCAATTGGTTTTAAAGTTAAACCCTAGACTACTTTATCATAGTATCAGAGCGGGTTATGCTTGAAGATTCGTCACATGTGCGGGGGCGTGTTGAGATATCTATCATACATCAAGAATAAGAGACTCTATCTGTAGGCTTATAAGGATTTGAGCTACTCTCTCTATTGTCAATTGGTATTATTTTATCATGATTTAGTTCAGCTAGGAAGAGCTTTACACCTTTGGGTTTAGTCAAATTGTGCAGCTAGATGTGGTTGATAAAGAGTTTATGCTTTAAAGCCTAAGCAATTTTCTTGTGGAAATGAAACATCAATAGGTGTGGGTGGGGGAACGATTTGGATCCAAAATCTGTTTGTGTTGTGCAGCTTGTGTTTTGCTTGGTTTATTCAAGAATGGCTTCCGTATCAAGAACAATTTGTTGATGAATCCTAAAATTGGAAAATTTGCCATGTTAATGACTATGATCCGCTAGGGGTGACCAGCGCTTGTCACCCAAGTTCCTCCCCATGGGTACGATATGTCATATGTGCACAGTTACAAGCTAGTGACAATTTATTTTGGAGATATGGTATTATTGTAACTAAAAAATTAAATCCACTTGAGTCAAATAGATTTCAGTTGAAGACATATTGCTCTTACCTAGTCCTAGCTTCAACTTCAAGTTTTCTCCTGCAACATAAATTGCAAGTAAAATGTTGTTAGCTAAGAAAAGAAGAGAATAAAAACAGATGACATTCATATGAAAACTCTTTGGATCAACGAAATTGCACAAGGCATGACATACTGTGGCGAGTAAGTTTGTGTACTTTTTACCTGTTGGTGCAGGTAAACAATCAGTTTCCGTTTCTCCATCGTAATTGTATACACGGAAAATGTCTCCTCTGGCAATGCATTCATAACATTCTTTGGATACTGTCACTTGAAGGCTGAAGTTTGCAGCGATGAATTTAGAGAAAAGTTGTTGATTCGTAAGAAGAGGGAGGTGAACAGCTGCGCACTGAAGCCAAGGCGGACTTGGTACAGAGTTGGAAGAATTGTAAAAATAATAATAATAATAATAATAAGGATTGGAAGCATTTCTGCAGCCGAGTTTAAGTTCCTTATAAGTTGGGTCGATCAGGGGCCTTCTGCACTTTAACAGGGTCTGATCGGGTGTGATGGACACATTAAATGCTGGAGAAGGGCTGGTAAGACTTAAATCCCCAATGCTTTCATCATCGCAATTACTTTCTAAGCGCTCTCGAAGCTCTTTGCTGATGATCACTGAAACATTGGAAATAGTATTCTTGGAGATGGAGATGTTTGTAATTTCATGCCAGTATCCTCTATCTTTGAGTTGAATCCTCGGAGGAAGCCCTTCAGAACAATTAACAGAAAACAATCCGCATTCAGGAGATTGTTTCACAGACTTGAAGGGGAAAGAGAGTTTGCCTTTTACACCATTACAGACGTAGGGTGGACAACGTTTGTAGTTTCTCCCTTCTTGAGCAGAGTGAAGAACAGCAAGATTAGTGAGAAGAAATGAAATAAACAAAGTGACTGGAGCCATCCAGGAATTCCCAGCTGAACAACAACCACAAGAAAACGGTTGAAGAAGAGTTTTCTTTTAAGATGTTGGCAAGTAAAGTTTGTAACACGCTAGCTTACTTGACTTGGAAATTGGCAATGGAAGACTTGGAACCTTTCCTTGGATGAGGTAGTTTCCTCCTCATCTTCAACGTTGACTAGTACCAGATAAACGTCAGTTCTTGACTCTTCAAACAAAATGATAAAAGACTTCATTCTCCATGGATATATGAGCTAGCCTGCTTCTATGGCCCCAGCTTCCAATCTATATTGCTGAGTTTATACTCTAGATAGATGAACTAAAGTGATGTCATTATTATAGCAATACTTACAATTATCTAAGTAATTCTCTTCTGACTGAAAACTCAAAGAAAATCTAGTACGTAAGGGACTAATCAAACTTTGTTTAATCAAAGAGTGATACAAACTTCTCACCTTTCACTATCACAGTCCAAGAGGACTAGGTTCAGTTGATTCAGGATGTTAGAGAAACCACATGTATTCAAAAGGCTAGGCCAAAGCCAAAACTCCAGGATATAAATGGAAAATCTTGGTCTGATATTTATGCAAAATATGAACACAGGGACAGTAACTCCATTTAATATATACATTTCCTCATGCCTTACCTAGCAGTAATGTTTTCCTATTAGTAACAGATCAAGTAGATGAGTAGCAATCATATTTAACCCATCTAATCGATTCTGAGATATACATTCATATAATTCATATGGGAGTTCAATAGAAATCAGCAACTGGCATTGGGAGTAGTAGACCTAGTGCTAGGCCAGTTTTGTGTAACGGAGATCGGTGAACATGGTGGCTTCGGCTTCATGTTCTTCAACAACTGAAGCTCATCACATTCTGGTGAAGGTGGTGGCTGTATACTCGTTGTCATCTCAACATCATCAAAGACCTTCGGATTCTGTGGAACATGTTTTCCACTTTCAATCTTCTGCAACGTTTCCAAAACCTCAGACATGGTAGGCCTTGCATCATTGTCCTGCTGCAAACATTGGAAAGCCAACTCCGCCACCGCAATTGTCATCCTTTTAACTTCATGGTTCGAGTCAAATCCAAGACATGTATCTACCAGCTCACTGTATAAACCTCTTTGAATCTTGTTTATGGCTATGTTAGACAAATTAATCTCATGCCTATGCCTAGTTATATCAACTGCCGGCAGAGATGATATCAGCTCAATGAGGACAACCCCAAAACTGTAAACATCACTCTTACTAGTTAGCTGGTAACACTGGTGATACTCTGGATCAACATAACCAGGGGTCCCTTGTGGGGCCGTAGATACATGAGTGACATCAAGGGGAAAAAGCCGCGAGAGCCCAAAATCCGCAACTTTAACACAGAAGTTGTTATCAAGGAGAATGTTTGTAGTCTTGACATCACGATGCACAATGTCAGAAACATGGAGGTAAGACAGTGCATACGCAGTTTCGATGGCAATGCTCATACGTATAGGCCATGTAAGTGCACCACGTTCTGCTAAGTCACCATGGAGATGATCAGCAACAGTGCCATTGGGAATGTATTCATAGACGAGTATGAGTTCACGGCTGCGGCGTGAAGTGCAACCATAGAGGGAGACTAAGTTTTTGTGGCGCAAACGGGTGAGTATTTCAATTTCATTCATAAACTGTTCCACACGTTTGTAATTGTTCTCATATAAACGCTTGACTGCAACTTCCCTGCCATCTTTGAGTTTCCCTAAATTAGATGCAGTAAAAAGCCTTTTAGTTAGATAATGCAGATAGTATTGAACTTTTTCATCTCTTTAGTTTTGCCTAACAGCTGATATTTTATTTTGTTCTAAACAAGACAAACAAAGAATGCTCTCTTACCATAGTAGACAGTTCCAAAACCTCCATCTCCAAGCTCCTTCTCACTGTCAAAATGATTAGTGGCTTCTTCAAGCTCCTCGTAGGTGAAGACCGAAACACCAAAGTAGGCAGTGCCGCCTTCTAGGTCTGATTTCGAGTAGGGCTGAGAAGAAATGTCCCTGGAGGGTACGTTTGAAGAAGCGGGCTTTTTTTTGTAATGCCTGAAAATAAAAAAGCATGCTGCGAGGACTCCAAGGAGTGCTGGACCTCCAAGTCCAATACCTATTGCATACAGGTGAAAGAGTCAAGCTTTAAAACCAAAGGAATGCATGGACTCTACAACAAATCACTTGTAAAAGTACTATATATCACTGGTTACTTGGATGAGAAATTGAATCTGATGAAAGGTATGTTTTAAAGCCTAGGTAATTTTGTCTCTCCCAAGTGTTTAAGAACATAAGGACTGAAGAAAGGAGGCATAAAGTGGACTACTCAGTTCAAGAAATTTTGAGTTATTCAAAGCGTGTTCATTCTATGATATGCTTTAGCAGAGTAATCCTCTACGGAGGCTCTTGGGAATGATTTGGTTTGGATGGATTCAAACACTTGTTATCTAATACTGTAAGATATTTAACTGAAGAGATCTGTCTTACCAAGTCCTAGCTTCAAACCCACATCAATTCCTGCAACATAGCATAAGCTGTTGTTAGCTATAGCAGAGAAGATATTGAAGTGGCAAAGATAAACATTCCAAAATAACAAGATAAACAAGGCCTACAGTTAGTCCCTACAACAAAATGCTTTTGAGTGTGGCAGGATAGAGCAAGACAAATCGATGATGCCAGTGCCGGAAGCATCTTACTTTTATGCACATAAATTTGGATGCATTTACCTGCTTTTGCACATTGATAAAGCAACAAAATGCTTCTTACTTATATGCACAAATTGATAGAGCAAGAAAATGCTTCCTACTTTTATGCACATTTGCCTTCCACCTTCTCATTCTGACATTTACCTCCTGCGAGGGGACAATTGGTTTGTCTCTTCTCATCCTGGCATGAAGGTTCTGTGCGGTTACATTTGAATTTTCCATACTCATCCAAGCAATTACCTCCAGTTCTATAGCACTGATCACATTCTTTGGTATATGGCACTTGAAGGTAGAATTTAGCAGTCAATGCTGAAGGAATATAGACATTGGAAGGACAACGTGGAAGTATGGGGATCTGAATGGCTGAGCAGTTTAGACTATTATCTGATACAGTATAGTAATTATAATTTTCACTCCTGCAAGCATAGTTAGGATTCTCATCATCGTAGAGAGATACAGATTTGTCCAGGGTGTTGTTGCATCTGAACAGGGTAAGGTTGTGGGTGAATATATTGACGATAGGAGTAGAGTGCATCAGAAGATTTAAATCATGGAAAAGACCATCATCACAGGAATCTTCTTTTAAGCTCCCTATGCGCTTCTGAAGCTTGTTGTCATTGATGAAGACGGTACCTGCTCGAGTGATGCTTTCAAATTGAAACCAGTATCCTCCCTCTTCGAGTTGGATCTTCGGAGGAGCTCCGGGTTCAGAACAATCAACACTGTAATATCCGCATTCAGGAGAATTCTGCGTTTTATTTTTGAAGGGGAAGGTGATCTTGCCTACTATGTCATTACAGAAGAAGTGTGGACAACACTCAGCGGAGTGAAAAACCCGAAAATGAGTGAAGACATAGAGAATAAACAGAGCCACGGTAGCCATGCAAAAACTTCTAGCTAAACCCAGAACATGCTAGCACTGAAAAAGAATACCTACTTGTGTAAATCAGAACGATACGATCAACTGTTTACTTCCATTCCTTAGTTCACTAACATATTGAGTCAGAGTGCTCTGTTTAACACGGTATTTGACTTGGGAATCGGACAGGAAGACTTGGAACAAAGAAGAAATAAGAGCAAGATGTGGGCACCGACCTATGGAAAAGCTTGACATACACTCATGCTGATTGGCCTATGCATGAGTGAGTTTCCTTCCCAACTTCGCCATTGACCCAGAACACTAAGAAGACTTGACTCTTCAAACCAAGATATTATTCAAAATGAAATTATGGCCATAAGAGAAAAACCCTCACAAATTAGCAGCTCCCTCTGAACCACTCATATTACGGCAGACGTGATCCATGCTTTGGGGATCTTTTGGGTATCTAGCTGTGTGAACATGCCGTAAAAATCATCGATTCTGGTTAAGAAGTTGACTGCAGGGTATGCTCATAAAGGTCTCTCTCATAATAAAATAGTACTAATTACGATAGTAACATAGTGCTACCAAATATTGAAATTTAGAGTCTTGAGTAAGAAATGTTTGATACTAAGAAAACGTAATACAAACGTGAATGATGCCCAATTGTCATGTTCTGGTGGTTTTGATGGTGCAAGTAGGAAAGGGAATTGGAAGGATAACGTGTTTATAAGGGTGGTGTTAGTCATAGATGAAGGAAAGCCGTATTGCCCTCTTGCTTGGGGCTTCTTCAATCTAATGGAGATTTCTTTTTTTCTTTAGTTTGAAGCTAAACGGAACGAAACCTCTACTAGATGAACGAAATGTAAAAAAGCCTTTGCTGGTTTTTGGAAATCGATTGAAAACAGAGGCAGAATGTCGTCGCTCATGATGAGACTACAGACAGATGGGCTTGTTAGATAGCCCATCCATAACTGAACACTGCCCACCTTTTCTCCAACTTTGTTTCACTTATGCATACGTTACGACTGCAAGACTGCAACCAACATTCTAAAGACTAGGTTTCATGAGCTCGATCTCTAGTGAGTCCAGTCTTGAAGAACCTCACTTAAATAACTTGCTATCAGAAATTGATTAAAGTTTAATAAAATCAAACTGCAGTTTGGAAAAATTAGCAATCCAACACCCTGATTTGGATCAGTCAGAAGAGTATCAGCAACATGATATCAGAAAGATTTGGTTGCTGGCGACCCATGGCTAGCTACTCAAAGTTATATGCTGTTTCATTGTAGAAGAAACCTGCTATGTATAGGTGCAGCAGGTGCTTGCTAATGAGCCAAGGCAGAAGCGTTGTATTCTAACAGTATCCGACTATCTTAGAAATCCTTTACTAGCTTAATACTGCAGAACATTACTCAATTGCATGTTGTCTACTTGTCTTCACTAATGCCTTGTTGCTCAATCCTAGGTCAGAAATGACATGAGTCCACCTTCTCTTCTTGACATAAGGGGGGGACTTTTGGATGATCTTGAAACCAAATATCAGTTCAAAGATCGTATAGGCATTCACCAACAGAACTAAAATCATTATACTTTAGTTTTGCACTGTAAATGTCAAGATAAAACAAGCCAAAATATGCTTTGTATTCCTAATTCAATCTAGCTAGTAAGGGTCTTCTCATTACTTGTTTCTACAACCCTTTCTAAGTTTTAAAAACAAGCAAGACTAGAAGTTAATGCACGTCAACGGCACTCAGTTAGTATGACTTATTGTGATCAAACTATAATGCTTGTAGCCAAGCATATGGTTGAGGCATGGTGTTAGAATTATGAGTATAAGGGTTATTTTGGTCATTGTATTGTAATCCCTACTCTCTAGCTATATAAGCAAATGTAACCTTCAGTTTACATCAATGAAAATAACAGTCATGTAGCCTTCAACTCTTAAAACGTGTTTTTTACTTTTCTGCATGTACTTTTCAATAATCCATAATTCATATTATGGTATCAGAGCCTTGCTTCTGATCTTGCTCTCTATCATTGCTTCCGCCTTTTCCTGCAGGTGGCTTCTGAGCTGAGGCATCAAATCTACTGGGTCTTTTGCTTCTCACCTCAGACTGCATCAGTATCCTAAGAGGATAGGGTAAAAACTGATTCCACTTTGGCATCTCTGCTACTTGAATCTTAGAATCGATTTGTTCTCTTGTTTTGTCATGCTTCCTCATCAGTTTTCCATGTTTATTTATTTTATCAAAATTTATATCAAAAGTTTTTATCAAAGTTAAAACTCGAAGAATTTTCAATTTGTTTTTGGAATGGTAAGTGAGGCTTGACAAACTGGATTATGAATTGGTTGTGTGATTCAGTGTAACAAATTTATCAATTTTGAGAGATGTTTCCTATATCTGCTATGTATATTTCTTGATTGATCGGTGATGATACATTCTGCAATGCAATGTAATGAGTTATGTTGTTGTTTGGTTTTTGGTACATAGAGATTATGAAAAAAAAAAGAGATTATGCAATTGGCAGCATAGACAATCTTTAGTTTTTAAGTTTGCAAATTCAGAACTTACAGAGTTGAGAATTTTCAGTTTTCCTATGTTGAGATCATGTTTGCTGCATGCTGCTATTGTTATGCTGTCGTAGTGATCTGCTGACTCCATCAAAGACAACTATTCGCATGGACTCACATTGCCACAAAGATGTTAGGGTTTGAGTTGGGGTTTTATTTGCTTTCCTTAATGTAATTTGGCTATGGTTGTGTATTGTGATCCAACTATAATGCTTGTAGCCAACATTTGGTTGGTTGGGGAGGGTGTTAGAATTATATGAGTATATAGAGCAGGGTTATTTTGGTCATTGTAGTATAATTCCTACTCTCTGGCTATATAAGCTAATGTGACCTTCACTTCAGCAGCCATGTAGTCATCGAAACTCATCATGCGTTCCAATTGCCAAATGGGGTAACAATTTTCAACATCAAGTTAATTTTAATTCCTATAAAATCTTCTACTACGTTTGAATTCCTGCAGCATCTCAAATTTTATGGGATAAATTATTGTATCGGCGAATAGGCTGGTTAATTTTCAGGAGTCTTTAGGTAAAAGATACAATCGCACCTAATATGGATGAAAATACAACCTGGCATAGATATATAGTTGGTAGAGGTTCAGTCAGGAATGGCTGGTGGGGGATGACCAGCAGATTGGTGGCATTGAATGTGACTCGTAGCAGTAGGTACAAAGTTTTAAACTCTAATCTCTCCACAAAAATTACTTGTTCTTCCTTACACAAGATATGTTTTAGAGAGAGGAGATGTATTGCAGACCTTCTTGTTGAGGATTTTTCTCTTTAATGGTTTATTATACCTATTTTTTAATTATATTTTTTCATCTCAACCGTTCAGTTTATAGGCCTATATAAAAGTAGATCACTTTTACAAATTTTCAACCAAATTGGTGATCGTTATGAAATCGAAACAGATCAAATCAATGGATGATCCAAATATGTCAAACAGGAGTCATTCAAGTTTATAATTGGTGAATCACATTTATAAATGAGTTAATGATTTTGAATTAACGATTTTCAATTTGGATGAAAATTTATAAGAATAATCTACTCAGATATATCTACAAGTTACACGGTCGAGATGTAGATATGAGGTCGAAAAGTGAGATAAGACGAAAAGTTCTCAACTTAGTAGTCCTTATTAGAACCCTATTCTCTAGAAATGATCTGATATGCTGATGAGACTGCATAGTGGAAACTGGAATAGTTGGTTTTTCAATTCGCTTACCCCTATCTTCATTCTGTGATCCACAAATGGCTTACTAGTTACTACGTGTGCCGTAGAAACCAAAAGGTTGAACGAAAATGGGAAGCATAAGATATCATCGACTCCCACTAGCTAGGTCCACTAATAGTTAAGGCCTACCTACAGTCGAATCCATCCATATCTCTTCTGTATCTCAATGGTGCTGTCCTTATCTCAATGATACTCACGGTTCTAATCTAACGTCTTTTTATATCAACAACCATAAAATTGATTCTCAATTATTATGAATAATTCTCTTTGGTTTCTTTCTCCTAATGCTCTTGTTAGCTAGCTAGTTGACGATTGACCGTCTGGTTTTACTGGTTACACTAACAGGCCTAAATGTATTGCATGAATTAAATTCCTCCCTAGCATCAATGGCAGTAATGATCTATCTAACAATGAACTAAAAACATTCATAAACACAAGAAGAACAAGAAGGAAGACACATAATAAGGACTAACCTTTACCTTTACAGGTGACAAGATGAGGTCTATCTGGGCAGAAGCAGCGGAAATGAAACGACTCGGAATCGAAACCACACTTGCCTCCACTGTTCCTGCAGCTGCTGCAGTCGCTTGCTCTCCATTTCAGCTTAAACCCTCTTTTCAAAATCTCTTCAATATCCAACTCATTAGCTTCATAATCTTCAACATCAGTCACCACCATTTCTCCTCCACACTTGTCAGACACGTTAGAAACCAATTCTTCTTGGTCACCAGGCAGCGCCAGAACTGAATTACTAGTCCTATTGGCCAGAGTTTGCTTATAGCAACCGATTCTGTACTCCGAAAACGACTCATCAACCAAAGCCATGTTGCAGTCATATAGCAAAACGATTTGTTTTTGGTTCTGAACAAGGTCATACTGATCAGTAGGAAAGGTTAAGTTTTGGACTAATGGAATACAAACCGATGTGTTTAAGTTTGAAAGTGCAGCGTTTGAGACGACAACAGTCTGGTGTTGGTAACTGATATTGTGGATTAAGTAATTACTTCCAGCCAAGTGGAGAGTAGGGTATTCATCTTCTTCATAATACATGCAGGAGAGCTCAAACCCCGGGAAGCCGCAGTAGGATGGTTGCTGGTCGTGGATGAAGAACGGAAAGCTTATGTTTTGGCCGCCACAAGTCTTGGGCACACTGCAGTTTTCAAAGTGAAAATCCACAGCAAATGAGATTTCTGATATGAGAAAGCAAATGAGAATATAGAGGTTTATAAATGGGGGGAAGAAGAACAAGCTTTGATGATTCATTTGGGAGTATGCAATTTTTGGGAAAGACAATGAAGAAGAAGATGACGATGATATCAAAATTGAGATTTATATATGAAGGATGATATGTTTGACTTGATGATAGGCAATTCAAATCCTTGGCAGCTCTGGACAGTTGACACTTGATTGGTTTTGAGCCATAATCTGCCTCACATCTTAGACTCTTTGAATTAATAGCTGGGTGGTGCCTAATATTATGGGTCATATTCTAAGAAAGTCATACAACTTGAGTACTTGACCATTCGTATTTATTCAATTCAACTCTCTGCTACATAGGGCCAAACGTCACACTGCAAATAATACAATTTCAAACTGGAAACTAATCCTATGATTAGCATGAAGAAAATGAGAAATTGCTCGATGTTACAGAGATATTATATATTCTAAGTATAATCTGCATATTTTCAATTAAACAAAGTAGTAACAACCTCATTTTCTCCATACTGGTTAGTTCTTAGACCTTGTTTAATTAAACAATTAGTTTCAGAAGAGAGTTTTAGGATTATGACCTTAGCAGTCGTCTATGCTTTTGAGTCTGCAGTTTTTAGTTCAAGTTCCCATCTCTGTATCAAAGTACATACAGACTTTGAAATAGCCACCAAACTCGAACCCACCATGTGAAAGAATTATTACAAGTCACAAGTTTCCCAATATGCAAGAAGATTTGATATTGCCTCTTCTTGATTCTCTTGTTAGTTGTTCCTGTGTTTCTCTTGCATTGTTCTTATTAAACATCACTAATACACTAATTACATGCAATTAGTGTAAAAACTGCATAGGATATTTGTAATTGTTTGCTTATCTAATGTTGAGATAGATATCTCATATCAGGAATATGAGACGTTATCTGTGGGTTTATAAGGGTTTGGGTTACTCTTTTAATTACCAATTGGTTTTAGAGTTGAACTCTACACTACTTTATCATGATATCAGAGCGGGTTACCCACGTACACGTCTGAAGCCCAAATATCACACAAACTCCACAACCACCTAAGTTGTTGTCCACGTGTTAGGCTTAAAGATTCGTCACACATGTGGGGGCATGTTGAGATATATATCTCACATCGGAAATATGAGATCTTGTATGTGGGTTTATAAGGGTTTGAGCTACTCTCTCTATTACCAATTGGTTTTGAAGTTGAACCTCAGACTATTTTATCATGGTATCAGAGCACCCAAGTTGTTGTTCACATGTAAGGCTTAAAGATTCGTTACACATGTGGGGACGTGTTGAGATATATATCCCACATCAGGAATATGAGACTTTGTCTGTGGGCTTATAAGAATTTGGGCTACTCTTTCAATTACCAATTGGTTTTAGAGTTGAACCTCATACTACTTTATCATGGTATCAGAGCGGGTTACCCACGTACAAGTGTAAAGCCTAAAGGCCACACGAACTCCACAACCATCCAAGTTGTTGTCCACATGTTAGGCTTAAAGATTCGTCACACATGCGGGACCGTGTTGAAATATATATCTCACATAAGAATATGTATAAGACCCCGCCCCAAATTTTCCCCTTTTACCGGGATCAGGCGGGTTACAGAGGGTTGTAACCGCGCTGTTAGTTTTCTCCGAATTATTATTTGAGTTTTATATCGAGATATTTTTGATTTTGGGGAAAAAATAGATTATATGTCCCAAGGGTATAAAATATAGTAATACGAGTCATCCTGTATGTTCGAAATATTTTTCGGAGCTACGATCTATTTAATATGGATTTATTCAACTTACGAAAATAATAAATATTAACTACTTTACCGTAAAAATATGACTACGATAAGTCGAGAATTTGGAGAATCTTCCTTCGGGAAAGTTGTAGAGGACGTTAATACGAACTTGTGGGTGTGTCCTATGAAGTAGTCAGAGTTCATATGCAGAAGTTATTTGAGATAACGTGTTGTTACGGTGCGGTAATTAGCAAATGGCAAAATATCTAATTACTGTTCACGGTAACTTTTTCATATTTAATCAGGGCCATCAGATCAATCGGGGAGTGATCTGGGCCGTTGATTTGTGTATATATATATATATATATATATATATATATATATATATCGAGTGGGGGGAGAGACCGTACGCGCTCTCTCTCTCTGCTTCCCTCTTTAGCGAAGCCACACCGCCACGAGTGGTGCCTCACCGTCACCACTATCAGCCTACACTCGTCCCTGTCAACCTGCCCAGACCTTCAGCTGCTCGGAGACGCCGCGTCGAAGCTCAGCCAAGGAGGAAGAGCACGCCGGCCAACTGCCAGAGTGAGTGGGATAGCAAACACAGGCCGGAGGAGCTCCTGGGAAGCTTCAAGCAGTAGCTGAAGCTGCTGAGTGGCTCGGAGGAAGAGGGAGAGCATTTGAAACGCTTCGCCGGAGAGGATTCACCGGGAAAGTTTCTGCACAATTTCATCGTGGTACTTCCTCCATTTTTACTCCTTTCTCTCCTCCATTTGTGCTGTCTGTTGGTTGTTGTTGTTGTTAAGGGTATGGATTGGGGGAAATTTGGCCGGAAACAGGAGGAACTCGACTGTTGGACCGATCGGAGCAGTTTGTGTACTTGAAATTCAGTCCTCACAAGGGAGTTAGACGATTTGGGGTTAAGGGAAAGTTTGCCCCAAGGTATGTAGATAGCTCAGAGAGTTGGATCTGTTGCTTATCGGATTCACCTGCCACCATGACTTCAGCATATACATAACTTCATCATGCCGAATAAGAAATAATCCCAAATTCTCGTCGATTTGAGAATCAGAGTGTCAAATAAATTAGACTCTAATGTCGGAAAGATAAACATAAAATGTTTATCAAGTCGTAATTGTAGATAGTAAATCCTCGAATTACATATACTTGACTATGTCATTGCTATCTCACCCAAAGACTTAGGAGTACATCGACGTTGGCTTCAGGAGGACCGGGAGTTGGAGCGCAGCCAGCTGTATCAGCATATCAGGTAGTAGGGGCACGCCCAATGGGTGAGCCGAAATCCTCCCGGGTTGGTGGCTTTTCTTTACTTATATATATATATATATATATATATATATATATATATATCAAAGTATAGCTGCATTATTTTACAGTATGACCACACGCTTCTTATAGCATTTGGTGTGCTTGTGTGTGTGTTTGGATCAAAGAGTAGTACCGTTTTGTCCTGATTTCCGGTGCTTGGCCTGAGAGCGACGGGACCTAGTATTTAGACTACGCTTCTCACGGTGTCGATGACCGTGAACCTCCGGAGGGGCAATGCCCTGTTTATTTTAATTATCCCGCTTATGCTCGTCTCGTACAGAGTTAAGCGAGACGTAAGTGCGGTGTGCTGTTACGAGAGATTAGTTGGGCCTTAGCAGTAAATGGACGCTCTCGCTACTATTCGTTTATAGACGCATAGGTAGTTGGCCCCGGTTTGCTGTGAAGACAAACCCGGGATTTCGGCCATGTGGATCCTGAGAGTTCTCTCATGTGTGGTCAACATGTTTTACTCGAGCTTTGTGTGCGTGGCTATTGCATATGTTTTTAAATATCTTGAATGTATTTATATACGTATATTTACATATATAAGCTATATGTTTTCTCATGGGTTTTAAACCCTGACTTGGTTGGCTTTAGGCCCCATTTGGGTTAGCGAGGACGAGTTGCTCACCCCTACATCTTTTCAGGTCTTCAGCACCCATCTTTGGAGGAGCTGGACTAAGAGTTCGTGGAGCGACGTCGGTCATCGTGCACTTCTACTTCCGGGGACACCCGTTCTTGTGTGGTCTCCATATCTTATGATTTCCGTATTTAGTGTTTTCTTTATAATCTGTTGCGTACTTTGAGACATTATTCGGGCTTGTTATTCCGAGACCTTTTTCCTTGTACTATATTCGTCTCGGGTATTTCCATTTGCTACCTTCCGCTTGTAAGATATTTGTAATCTATTCTGCACATTTGTCATTTCATATTTGACATTCATATCATTTTTGTGTTGATTATTTTATTCATAGTCTTGTGGTTTCAGTCCGGAGGGTTATTAATACGTCAAATGACGTATTGATTTCTCTCTAGACCGGGATTACGGCGGTTTCTGTCGTGTTCCGGGGTCAAAAATCGCCTCGGGATGCGACACTAGCAGAGGGATGGAACTCTTAGTTTACGATACTAATGTTTTAACGGGTTTATTAATTGGTCCGTTAAATAGAAAAGTGGAAATTAACCGGTTTGACAACTTAAGTAGATAAGAGCTACGTGTAGCTTGATCCCTGAGTACAGGGTACGTAGGCAGCCTGACCGGGATTCGGGTGCATTCACAAATACTATTAGAACTCTAGGTCTTCTAAAATAATTAGTATGAAATCCAAATGTGGAAATCGGGATTGCTTCCGGTTGTGAGGTCTTTTCCGGTATCGTTTGGATTGTTGAAAATATATTTAGGAAAAAAGGTTATCCCTTCTCAAGGGGAATTTCGAGTAAATCTCTCTCTTAGGATGAGTCCCGCACATCCTATCCTGGGTTTAGAGAGGTAAACTTGGGCCGAGGCGTGACAATTGGTATCAGAGCTTAGGTTCAAAACCTCGAACCAAAGTTTTGGGTAGTTAAAGTCTATGAAATGATTGAATGCATTTTTAATTTATAAGTAAGGCTAGGTGCTTTTACTTATTAATTTATCTACTGGCAAGAATTGCCACCTGGGGACGAATTGGTAATGTTAAATGTAACTACAAAGTTTGCGACATCAGTTGAATTAGATGTCGATATTGACTTTTCGTTGGATCGAAAAGTCGAGAGGCTCATGAGTTTATTATCGATCCAGATTAGGAAAAGTAATTTTGAATTTCAGTATTTGGCGCAAATAGGCTTAAAAGTGCGCCTAATATTATTTGAAATTATAAATCAACGATTATCGAGCTTATTAGGGTTTGATCCCTATCGATTAGTCGGAAGGTCGTGGTTAACTTCCTTGTCAACCAAGAAAGACTTGGTCAACCCTAAAGTCAATCATTGACTTTTTATGGTCAAACCAGGAAAGATTGGGGTGTTAGACAATTCGATAGTCGTTTTGCGTCCTACACATTAATCGTTGGGTTAAGGGAGTGTGTAGGGTCAGTTTTGTCGACACATTAGTGTTGCGTATTAATAGTTGAGAAGGATCACGGATGATCATATGATAGAGATGTTGGTTGGGGTTAAAGGAAGGGATTACGTAAGGTTTCAAGCCCAAGATTAAACTCAAGGAGGCATATTTTATTACGGTCAGGAAACCGTATAATAGTAAGTTATTACGGTCGGGGAGCCATATAGGGACATAAGAAACGTTACGGAATATAAGGTAGTTGTTTGAGGACGGTAAGAGTACCGTACCTGGAGCGGGAGATGTTTTGCCTGTAGGGTGAGTAGATTTTATTTATTTTATTCCTTTCTGAATTTATTCATGCGGAATTTGGATCATGATTTTTGTCATTTTTTTATTAATTATTTGCATTTGGAAATTTAGTTTTTGAGGCACTTGCATATTTTGTTTTACGAGAGAGTGCACTAATGAAATCGCTAGCTAGCCCCGCGTACCCGTCAGCTTTAACGGTGTGGCGTAGCCCCGTTATTGTGTGCCCTTGCGCTCGCGCATGTGGAGTAGCCCGTTGTTTTAATGTTTGTCGTTTTTAAGAGTATGGGTATGTACGCACCCATGTCTGTCCACTACGATGGGTCACCCATGTAGTGTGCCGTTATCGCGCTTCTCACGAGTGGAGTAGCCCTAAATAGACCGATAAGGGTTATCCCTTCTAAAGGGGAATTTCGAGTAAATCTCTCTCTTGGGATGGGTCCCGCACATCCTATCTCGGGTTTAGAGAGGTAGACTTGGACCGGGGCGTGACAATACGAGACCTTGCTTATGGACTTAAAAGGGTTTGAGCTACTCTTTCAATTGTCAATTGGTTTTAGAGTTAAACCTCATATTACTTTATTATGGTATCAGAGCGGGTTACCCATGTACAAGTGTGAAGCCCAAAGGCCACACGAACTGCACGACCATCCAGGTTGTTGTCCACGTGTTAGGCTTAAAGATTCGCCACACGTGTGGGAGCGTGTTGAAATATATATTTCACATCAAGAATATAAGACCTTGCTTGTGGGTTTATAAGGGTTTGAGCTACTCTCTCAATTACCAATTGGTTTTAGAGTTGAACCTCATACTACTTTATCATGGTATCAGCGCGTGTTACCCACATACAAGTGTGAAGCCCAAAGGCTACACGAACTCCATGACTACCCAAGTTGTTGTCCACCTGTTAGGCTTGAAGATTAGCCACACGTGCGGATGTGTGTTGAGATATAAATCTCATATTAAAAAAATGAGACCTTACATGTGATTTATAAAGGTTTGAGCTTGTTAAATTTGCAAGTGTTGAGACAGGGAAAAATAGGACCTTGCCTGTGTTGAGACAGGGCAAAATAGGACCTTGCCTGTGTTGAGCCATGTTAAATTTGCGTGTTACGGATTACCGATAACAATACAGTCCGTTCGAGTCTTGGATGCATACATTTTCTTTTCTCTTCTTCATGACCTCCAAAAGACTATTGAGGTCTTAACAGTCGTTTTGAGCCATGTACTTAACTAGGTTTTTCAGCCGCGCTCCGCTGCGGTGCTTTTCCATGTGAATACAACATTTGGCTAATCTTTGTACAATACTATTTCCATGAATCCAAATCCAACATGTTTTAATTTGAAAAGAGTGTTCAAACAGGAGTAAGAGAAAGTGCTAGGTAGAAAAAATAAATATTGATTTTTTGTCATTGAACTAATTGAAGAAAACAATAATTCAAACTGAAAAAAAAAGAGGACAATCGTTGAAATTGTAATGTTAGGTTTACATCCGCAATGTACTGTAATGTTCTCTCAATAGTTTCAACTACTGATATAAGGATAAGTCACTGCATAATTACCTTTGAATCAAGTTCATATCCAGTTATAACCTTTGAACCCGGCAAGTTTTGCTATATCTGGTGACGATATCTACAAATTCAGAAAGTGATGATGAGTTCTCCTGTTGAGCAAAAAGAATAGGGCAAAACTACGACATTAAGAACATGATCAAAAGATAGTTGACAATGGGCAAGTTAGATTCATATCAACACATGCTTTAGTTCCATAACAAACCTTAAAAACTGATATTACCAGACTGAAAGGCTTGCAGAGATTGCTTGTCTAGAATCTAGATGCTCCTTAATCTGCTAAATTATCGTATCCTTATTACTGGTCGTTTCTTTTTTCAAGCAAAAGGAAAACAGCATAACCTAACTAATAAAACTAAACCTACAATACAACTTGGTATCCAACAGAAGGAAAAGAGCGTAATCTGACCAAAAAAATTAATAATTCATGACTGAATGCAAAACCCAACAGGAACATAAATGTGATGCCATGAACAACTGTATAAGTCAATGACAATGAACTAAAATTCAAATGTTCAAGAAAGGCTTCATCGATCTAATTAGAATTCATCAGTTAATAACAATACATTCAAAGTCTGAGCTCCACAATAACAAACTAAAAACCACAAACAAATGAATGAAATTTGAAAAACTAACCTTAATAATAGAAGTCCATGAAAAAAAATATTAAAAAATTAAAAAAAAAAGTATTTTCTTTGCACCATAATTATGATTGGCAGCTGAAATAGAAAACACATAAGTCACAAACTGTAATAATAAAGAAAAAACATAATAAACTGTATGAGAAAATAAGAAAGTAATGATAAACATTTTTAAGTTCTATTGACCAACGATATGAATTCATGGTTACATATGAAAGTGAACACATTAAGTTCTATTTCACAAAATCCTTAATATGCAAGTAGACAATTGACACCTGCAGCTGAAACACGGAAAGAAAATTTAAAGCTAATAAGCATGCATGATTAAAAGTTTACTATGTGTTGACTCTTTTGTTTGACCTTTTGTATGACAGGAGTTCAAAGGAGCAAGCAGTCTCACAGAACCATGTGTTTAAAACAGGTGAGACTTCATAAGAGAGAGCTTTCATGATTTTCTGAAACTCACACTTCGATCATCCAATAGCATCACCTTTGGAAATTTTCATTTTCTTCTCCATGGGCATAGTAGCAATGTAACGTGTCTACTCCTCCAGCCTGACGATACACAATCATTTTCAAAACATGAAAAGAAAAAAGCTTCCAACAAGTTAACTCTTGATACAGAACAATTGACATAACAAAGGACACACGAAAAAGGGAGGAAATATTCATCTCAACCGCTTAGAGATAACCTTTCACAACCAATTTTAGCTGAAAGACAATCCAATACCTGAGTGGCAAAAATAAAATTCTGTTTCTTTATTTGAATTTTGGACAAAACCCATTTGCACAATGGTCTGCATGTCATGTCCACCACGATACTGCAAATATGTTTAAACTACACAAATTACATATTTAATCAAAATGGGAAAAAGATTATAGCATATCTACTTGTTCATGTTAAAAAAGGTTAATTACCTGAGACATGCTTCTCTAAAAGCATTGAACGGAGACAATTGCAACCAAAGGCTTTGGCATAGTGGAGAATAAAAAGAGTCGACTGACTAATGTGCTGAGATTCATTGGTCAATACCACAAATAACTTATGTCGAGGAATCTGATGAGAATATTTGACGGTCTGGCAAAGAAATACAAACACCAACTTTGGTTCCAAAGGAAATAATGGAACTTTCCAAGTTTTGATCAAGTCAATGATAAAGCATATATATCATGAAAGTTATGAACTTTTGAGAATAATCTAGTTAATTGGTCCCAATTTGTGTATAATTCTAAAGAGAAGGACCACATTGAAGAAACCTGGAGTCTGGAAAGCTATAGTATTAGTTAGGAAACCATAGATACACAAAGTCATCTCTCTGGTCGCTTCTTCTTGATTCTCCAAGCACCCCTCCCAATTTCGCCATTGTACTGCCTTATTTGCTGCCCTGACTTATTTCCTTATTTCACCATTCTGTAGAGGCACACCCTTACTTTCACTCTCTACAAAACCCAATTTCAATCAATCAATCTGAAAAATAGTGTTGTGTATTGAAATTAAGTTTTGGGAATGAGCTAGAGTTTCACTTACTTAAAGACATACATCTTCTACTGAATCATGATTTACGCAGATGGTTCTTCTTCTACCCTATTTATACTAACCTGCCATACGCCACATAACTTCACCATTTGGAGACTGATGCATATTGCTCCATTACCTGTATTAGCTGAAGGCTGAAACTTCTCTTTCTTCCTTTTTCCTTTTTTTTACTCTTAGCATTAATTTAAGGAGCGAAAATGAAAAAGAAGGAAGAGAATGAGCTGCTTGATCAGACAATCTAACAGCAACTTACCTGATCAGATGAGAGGAACTAAAACCCTGCAAGACAAAAGGAAATTTTCAATCCCAACAAAGACACCAACATGCAAACCGAAAAAAAAAGCTGACCCACCTTTTCATAAGAGAATGAACCCAGAAACAACCAAACACGATCCACAGCGAGAGCCGATCAGCAGTTGCAGAAATCCCCAAATCAGCTTATCGCCAATTGATTTGAACCATGAAAGTCTTCCAACTCTGGACGAAGGCTTAACTCAGAGACGCATTAGTGTGGATTTGGGAAACACGGAAACCAGAATCATCTCCCTTTCATTAAGTGGATAAGAGACCACTTAGTGTTTTCACTAAGTTGAGTAATCTATTCGATGACAAGCATGACTCTCATCAGTGTTTTCACATTTATTCAATCTTTATTACACAGCCCCAATTGAATATTCTACATTTTTTTAATACAACTTAGAATTAATTACAAAATATCACTGAACTATTATGTTATTTTTATTTTCATACATAACTATTAAAAAATTACATTTTCATATTCTAAGTTTTATTCCGTTAGCATTTTGATACATTCACCACTAACACCGTTAAATTTTAAAGACATTTTTATCATTTCATCAAATGTGTCATTTTTACATTTATTTTAACAAAATCATTTATTTTTTGAGGTTATCAAATTCAAATAGAACAATTTACTTTAGCAAAAATATTAAAAAAACTACAAAATTAAATATTTTTTTGTTGCAATATATAGTGATAAAAGTTAGTATAACTCTTGTATTTATATTTATTTTTAGACTTACATGTTAAGAAAAATATAATAAATTAAAATATTACAGTTGAATTCTAATAAGAATAATCAATCACAATTAAAGACTAAAATATCAACGATCATAGAAATACAAGTGGTTCGAAAAAAAATCTCAATGGATATATACTGAAAAAATCGAATATACATCAAAATTTTATATAAAATTGGTGTATTTGGCCACAAATAGAATTAACATAAAATATCAGAAAAATATGAAATTAATATAGATGCTTGTAAAAACAAAAAAATCGAGAAAATATAGTGGATATTTTAGTTCGTAATCACAATAGCTCATTGATTTGGGTGAAGAAATGGTGTTCTCGAGTTTGAACAAAAACAATAAAAAATATTTAATTTTAATAAAAAGTTTAATGTATAATTTTTTATTTAATCAATTACAAAGAAATTGGGAATTAACATAAATGCCCTCGTTTATTATCAAATTTTAACTGTGTTAGTGATCAGAGTATCAAAATGCTAACTGAATAAAACTTAGAGTATGATAACATCATACTTCAGATAATTTTGTAATTAATCCTAAAACTTAATCTTCTACTTATTCAAGCAAGAAGTCAAATGAGTACACATGACACAATGTATGAGTGCCCATTCATATAAACAACAAGATTCATCATTTGGCCCATGGGTGGCCCGTCGGCGTAAAGAGCGAAAGCCAGCTCGGTCTGTAGAAAAACTCATCCTTGGCTCGGCCTATAGGGCTTGAGGCCAGGCTAGAACGGAGGGTTCAAAGTTTTGGCCTAGCCCGTTACATATTTGTCTAAACCCGTCCGGCCTTAAAAATCTCGTTTAAAAGCCCATCAAAAGTCCTTTTAATTGTTTTATTAATATTTTTTTAGAGTTGTTAGTTAAATATATGAACTACTTAAGACATTAAGTCATATTTTTCTTAGAATTTTATTACATTTAGTTCATTCTGTTTGGGGTGGAAATGAATTTTCTTCAAACAATCAACTATTAGCGTGTCAACACCTTTTGGTTAGGTGCAACATGTTCTTGCTTGTTCGCTTTCTGACTTCTTCAAACGACTGACATACGTGCGCTGATAAAACCGGAACTCAAGTTCTTTCTCAGACCTAGCCGAGGAGCAGCTAGTATGTTTCTCCGTCTAATGTAAGACGGTTGGTTCTTACTCGAGCCGGTGTGGGTCGAGCGAAACTATATCAGGATTATAAGGCGTTCACCTAAGAGTTCTCTTCAGCAAACATGAATATTTGCTAAAGGTGTTACGCTCTAATAATAGTTGTTTGCAAACTTGTGCTCGTGATGAGTCTTGATGGAATAGGGGTGGACTTTTTCCGAGTGGGTGGGCTTGGTGAGGTAGAAACGAGATTTTCCTACTGGACGGGCTTTAATGGAATAAAGACTCTATGAGTCTTTTTGGTAGGTGTGCTCCGAATGAGACTTGTTTTACAGTGTTGCAAGGTTGTTTATAAGTTGATGTGTGTTCATTCGCCATTGACCTCCTTATACAGAGAACGATATTCTTACAGATCAAGGTATATCAAACCTCAAAAGATTAGATCCTCAAACAACTACAAATCTTCACCAAGCATGACCTCAAAACAAATAAAAATATGTACAGATATTTGACAACAAGTATCGGTCCATGTATCATAAAGATACAATATTATAGATAAAGATTATTCACCTCAAATCTAACTTTTGAACATTAGTTAGATATACATGTCTCCTAGGTAAAGAGATACATCTTTAATACTTTTTAGCTATGTACACATATAGCAATCAAATACTATTAAAGAATAAATCCTTAAGGCACTACAATTATAGCTTGCATGAATCTAGACGTTAGACATATATATATTAGAATTCATGCACTTGAACGTGTGCTCAGATGTAATCCAATTAAAGCCTGTAATCCTCATGTAAACAAGCACCATGGTCTTGCATGGATGAACTTCATGACAATTAAGGAATTAAACCCTTCTTAGGTAACACCTTGATTTCCAAGATAGTTTGATCAACTACAAGATGTCCAGATTCATCATTCTCGTCTTAACCTTTCTTAAATGGCTCAATCTTGGTAACTAAATCTCCATTAATGACTAGATCCGTGATCTATCAATAATAACCTGGATTTACACCAAGATGCCTTGACCTTCAAGATAAGCCTAATATGACCCCGATCACCGATATTTCTAAAGATACTCGATCATAACCTCAATGAACCACTAAACTGGTTTATAACACGGCCCGTCCGGGAAAAAGTTTTATTTTACACCCAAACATTCATTAACAAATCTTAATTTTTTTTTATATTCTTTTGTTTTATTTTGATAATATTTTATTAGATATATGCATGTAATGAGTCCGGCCCGGCTCGTACTCATGAGCGGCCCATAAGCTTTGATTTTTTGAAGTCCGCTCCAGTCTTAAAATTTATAAAACATGGTTGTCTGGCCCGGCCCGAGCTCATATGACTCGGACGACAGAGGGCTTTTTGAGGACCCAGAAGTCCAACTTGAGATTTGATCTCTGAATATATTGGGCCAGCCCAACACAAATTCCCAGCTCTATATCTTAACGACGAATCACTCGTTGGAGCACAAACGATTCCTCTTCCCACTTTCCATTACTTCCAGAGTTCTTGTTTTCTTCTTTCAGACAGATTTGCTGGGTTCTGGTGAGTTTTCCTGAACCATTGTGAAACATAATCCTGCAATTTCGCAACTTTCTGAGGTTTCTTTCTCCTTCAAGCTCAGATTTTGATGCCATTGTTTGTGTTTCAACCGATTACTTCACTATGATTTCATACATTAACATGTTTCTTCCGTCACTAAACCCCAATATGTATCTTTTTTAGGCTTTTAGTTTCTTTTAAAGTGCATGGTTATGGGTCCTGGAAAGATTTAATGATGAAAGCATAGCTGAGCTCACAAGAATGAACATGTTTTTTTGGGCTGAAAAATCTTGTCTTTTTTGTTTGGAGAATTTATTAGTGATGGCTTAGATGCACTGAATGCTTTAAAAGTTACGAACTCATTGAAGGTGTTCGGCTTTTGACAAATCTGATTCTGAATCTGTGAATGTGTGTTTGAATTTCTTAAGGACTGAAAGGTTCCTGCTTTAAGCTCCTAAGTGCACTGTTGTCTTTGGATTCATGAATTTGAGCGACATTGAATTGATTTCATAGCAGGATGGTATTAGATTGGGAACTAGTCATTTTGTCTGTCTGAGTGAGATATACTTTATGTTCATTGGAACAACTTTGTTGTAATAATTCACTAATTCAAGGCTTTTGGTGATGGAACTTCTAGTTTCTTTTGCATTCATATTGGAACAATTATTGTTCTTTATGGCACCCGGTTTGCCTAGCCTGTGACCTGTGTAAGTTTAGGATGCTCTTGCTTTAAGGTGTTTTTGTTTATACTCAATTGGCATCATTCAGGGTTGCAAAGTATGCATTTCTGTTGTGTAAAACATGTTTTCCATTTCCTGTTGGTATCAAGTTCTTTCGATGTGGTGGACATTGACAGCAGTATTACCTATTTCCCTAATTTTTTGTTTTGTGTATCTTGTGGTTTTTTCTTTTCAAGAGGTGAATGTTGATCTATAAAGCTTTATCATCTCACTGACTGGATGGTTTGTTTATGAATTGAATTCAGCTGATTGGAAATAAAAGTTGTTTTGTATTTCGTACCTCTTGGCAGCTCCATTGGAGAAACAACTTAACACAGTGGTCAATCATGTTTCTCTCGTCCTCCTTACAAATGCCATAAAGGTAATTGAATTTTCTTGCTCCAACTTCCTTCTTTCATCAGTTTGTTTAATTTCCTTTAGAATTATGCTTCTGGCTTTTGTATGGTGGTCAATGAATTATAGACATTAGTTGTTTAGCTTTGATGAGAAAGATGATCTCTTTTTTTATTTCTGTAAAAGATTTTAGGGCCAGAGTTAGTTTGCTTATGAGATTGAGTTCTCTTTTTGTCAACTCATTTTATAATGCGTTGGGCATGTACTCGTTGGAGCAATGATATTCTGTGGTTAAGTATTAAATTCATTTTTTATGTATTTCATGCCGTTTCATCTTTACTTTACATGCAGTTTGCAAGGCTTTACAAGACGGGTTTCAAAATATTAAGCAAGAAGAGCAGATCTCAAGGCTTCATTAAATGCTTGCTCCTCATCTTCTTAGAGGTATAAATTCAAAACTCTTCAAACATAGCATGCCTTACTAATAACATATGCGCATATGATCTACTAATATATGTGTTACCTATAGTTGCAATTTAATTCTTTTTTGAGAGGAATCTATTGTTCTACAATGTGTTAGTTTTGTTTGTATCCGATATGCATGGCATACACCAACCTGCATAGCACAATCTATATTACATTATTACGTATCAGAAAGTAAAGTAAATTTTACTTGATATTGCATATTGTGATCAAGTTTCACCTGGAGTGCTTATAGTTTCAGTAAACTTTGACCCAACAACTGAATCTGCCTATGTTTTTCTGTTATTCTTATCTGTACGTCAAGTGCCTTATAACCATGCCGCTAAAATTACCTGTGCAACTTCCAATGAGATGAACTGAGAGGTGGAGTGGAATCGGTAATATCAATTGTAAAAGTGGTGATGAATTGAGAGGAATATTGGTATTCTTGAATGAAATGTTGAAGGACTGCTTTCTCCCTAAGTGTTTCTTTTATTTAGGTTTCTTTTCCTTCAATTTTTTTATTCAAAAATTCCATGTATTTAAGGTCTCCAAGGAGTGGAAACCTATGCAAGAAAAGATCAAATCAAAGCTCAGATTTAATGATGATATTTTTATGACTTGCACATTATTTCTCTTCATTCATCTATTGGTTCTATTCTCTACCAGAAAAGGGACCATTTCAAATCTTCCTTTTCAACTGTTTTATGCTGTTTTGTTGCAATTGTGCAACAACAAATATGTGAATGACCCTTTCTGCGGTGTTTTATGCTTACTAAATAGTGATATTCACTCTGCAGGCTTTGTGTAAATCGGATCCATCAGAATATTGTTGTTCATTATGGTTTGAAGATAAATCAGACTTTTGATACCTGAACACACTTTTCTGTGACCTTTTTATTCGAGAAGGTTAGCATACTTCTTATTTTTTGACTTTGAATTTAATTGACTGGTAAATGGAGTTTATTTATTCCACAAAACATTAAGTTTCTTTTACATCTATCACAATTAGAATTTCAAGTTCAGATTTTTTATTTGAGCAGAATCCTTTCTTTTGTTAAAAAGTGGAATCATAGAGCTTACTATGGGGCAAAGAAGGAGAAAGAAGAAGCAGAAGAAACATATAGACGCTGATTGGGCAGGTCTGCCTGACAACATTCTTGAAGTAATCTTTGAGCGACTGAATTTGACGGATTGCATGTCTATTACAGATGTTTGCAAATCTTGGAGGCGTGTTGTTGCACAAGAATTTTCTCGTGTTCAAGGGCATGGGTTCCCGTGGCTCCTAATGTCTGGTGAGAAAGACAAAAGAGTTAGGACTTGTATTAGCATATTACAAGAGCAAGAGTGGGAGATGTTGCTTCCAGAGGCGTATGGTAGATACTGCTGGGGATCATATCAAGAGTGGTTGATTCTAGTTAGAGATCTTGGCTCTTACGAGCTTGATATTGGATTGTTTAACCCATTCACTAGGAAGCAAGTTGATCTTCCTGGAGCATGGAACTTGTATCACAAGATGGTTCTGTCAGGGCCTCCCTCTCTTGAAAACTGTATCTGCATGCTGGTTGAGAGTCACTCCAAGAATCTTGCCTTTTGGGTTCCAGGAGCGCAATCATGGCTTGAGCATAAGCTTGATGGTGAACCATTTGAGGATGCTGTTTTCTGCAACGGAAGTTTCTATCTCATTGGCAACAATTATAACATTTGGGAAATCAAATGTGTCGATGTATTTGCTGCAATTAAGAAATGTGATGCATCAGCCCTTGTTGCTTTTCATATTGAAAGGCATTACTATGAAGTAACGATGCCAGATGAGCTTGAAAATAATGTTGTGCTGAAGTATCTTGTTGAATCTTGTGGAGAGCTTCTACTTGTCTGCAGGTTCTATAGTACCAAACCAGATGCTGTGCTTGAAACAAATCATTTTGAGTTATACTCGCTGGATTTTAGCAGGATGTCCTGGAAGAGGGTAGAGAGTTTAGGAGATCAAATACTATTTCTGGGCAAGTGCTGTTCAAGATCTGTCTCTTCCAGTGGACTTGGTCTTAATGTGACTGACCGTATCTATTTCTCAAATGATCATGCTGTTCCATGGTGGAACGAATGGGATTCTGAACATCTTGTTGGTATTTCAACTCGTCTTGGTCTGGACAATAGTGGGAGAAAGGATTGGGGCGTTTTTAGCCTCGGCAATAAGAGTCATGAATCTTTGTCTATGCGATTCCGTGGCAATCGTGACAGATGGGGACCTGTCTGGTTTACTGCGCCGCAGTGGTGGCCGCAGTGGTGGTGTTGTAAGAATTTCGCTCTTACTTAACGCTGAATTTGTCTCATCTAAGGGTATCTTGCTTCAGTTGACATATCAAGTTCAGGAGCTCATTCCAGCACAAATGACATCGTACAGCCCTAGTGTAGAAGGCATATTTTGTCAGTTACCTAGGAAAACAGCCGGTATAATCTAATATCAGTGTTGGTGGAAATCTTCTGTTTAAAACTTTTAAGGTCTGATTCTTCGATGGTATGTGCTTGCACTGGTTTTTGTAACTTGGTCCCTGTGGATCTAACCGACCTTTTACTGTTCTACATGAAGAAGATGGCTTTCTTGTATTCAGTTCCTGAGGCGTTGGGAGCTAGAAACCCTTTCTTAGTTTATGTTTTACTATATTCCAGTTCATGCGTATCATGAAAATGAAAGCATTATCTTCTGCATTCATCACATGTGGACCTGTGGGTGGTTCAGTACATAGCAGTAGGTGATCCAAAGTTACATGGAATTGACTGGTTCTTTATTTGTTTGAATTTGTTGTTGACACGTTTGGAAGATCTTGTTAGTGGGAAAAAGATTGATTAGCAAACTCTTTTGGAGGGTATTAAACTGGCTAACTAGTGGTTTAGTAGGATTAGACTGTTTTAACAGGGAAGTTAAACTTGACGGGTTCGAACCCTAGTTTGGTGTCCACATCAAATCAAACAAAACTGTGTGAAGGGAATCAAGGGATTAGTGGATTGGTGGTGGACGGTGTAATCTGATCCTCAGAATTGACTTGTGTTTGGTGTTAGATTTTGATGTAGCTGAATTGTTTTTAAGAACCACCAAATGTGACGCGGTATCTGAAATTTGCTCACGAGGTTGCTTTGATGACATTTTCAGAAAAATAGAGAGAAAATGGACAGACGCAGAGATGCACATGTGAAGGGCATCTTACCTTATTATAATCATCGTGTGACCGACACTTCTGGTTTTCCCTTAGGGCTTTGTTGGTCTTCAAACATTACAATGTTGGAATTTGGAGGTGGAAAACAAGAACAGAGATGGCATTGTTGTGTAAAATGTCACGCCAATAAGGTCAATGAAGTATGATGTTGTTTTCCTTTTTGGTTTATGAAATTTGATATTTGACCTTTTATTATAGGGAGGGTTTGATTTTTGGTTGTCACACCTTTAGGTAGCTAGGTCAATTGTTAAAAATGAAAACTATCAACTCTCATGTTAGGCACCCATAAGCTATTTCATCGATCATATACTAATTCTATCCTAAACAATAAATAATCAAATAACTCTTTGTATTACTTGATTACGAGTAATTTTAAACACATGAAACGCCTTGAAGTCGCTTATTACGACATTATTTTAGAACACTGCCTAATTATGAAAGTAGTAAAGGATTGAAAAATCAAAATGTAAATGAAAGGATCTTAAATTTTTAATTGTTGGACCTTGGCCTAATCAATTTGGCCGACTTTAAGTGATGTTGAGTAGAGTGTATGACTATACAAAATGAGGTATCAACTTGTTTTCGGTTACCAAATTAAAATAGATAGATATTAATTTTTTGTATGTTTAATTGTTTTTGTTGGTATCATATATCTTTATTCCAATATCATTTGTACATTTACTATTATAAGTCTCAAATTAACGTCATTAACATCTTTTTATGTTTATATGATACATAATCAATCGATCTTGAAATTATAACTCGTTTAACCACCCAAATATGACGGTGTAATACAATCATTGAACCATCTTTTGGAGCTATGACCACAATTTTTTGGTTACAAAGGGGGCACTAAGGCCCATCAAAAGAGAAAAAAAGAGAGGAACTAGTCATCAACTGGAGCACAAGTTTTTCTAACTTTAATCACACAATGACGATCATCAAGAAGACAGAAATGACATGATCAAGGGCTCAGGTAGCCGAAGAAGACTAGGAGCACAATTCATACTCATCTTAGCTAAAGAATTTGCAGTCATTTTACACTCTCTAAAGATGTGTCTGAATTGCACACTTTTCATATAAGAACAAAAAAGGTGATAACCTGTAATGAGAGATCTAAGAGGATGACAAGAAAGATCAGCATGATGAAACAAATTCATAAGGATGACAAAGTCAGATTCTCCTTCCAGATGCATCAAATTTAGCTCTCTAGCAATCTTCAAACCATAATAGATGTCTTAAGCTTCAACATCGACAATTACACCAAGACTAACATTAACATAGAAATCAACAATCCATTTATTATTATGGTCTCTAATCACTCTCCAGCACCAACCATTCTTGAATTAGATAATTTGGAGCAATCCACATTGAGCTTAACACAGTTTTAAGGAGGTATGACCACACAATTTTCATTCCAAAAAAGAAAATAACCAACAAAAATGAAAGCTATTTTTCCGAAAAAAGAAATAAATCCATCCATTTCTATCGCAGGTCACGACCGTTGGAACGGATTTTATCAAAACGGGGGTGATTTGACTGTACATTAACAAAAGACAAAACGGCGCGTCGCCTCACGCCCAGAAAAAAGCTCGTGGCTCAAACCAATAAATGGAAGACTTATAAATTTTCTCGAGAAAATCGAAATGGGAACAAGAAGCACAAGACACCTCCTCACACTTCCAAAGAATCTCACCATCCACGTGTGAAACATTTCCAACAACCACACACGTGTCGTACATCCAAATCCATCCCCGATCCCCCAAGGTGACTAATCCGAGTGGCCTCAAACCCACCAATCCCCAGCTCGGATTAGTAAAGAAGCCCCCTCTACGATATTTCATTTTATTAAATAAGACACCGTGTATTTTCCTTATCTACCCTCGTCAAACTCCAAATCCCACCCTCACAATCGCATCTAAGTAAAGACAAAAATGTCATTCCGGAGACGTGGGCGCCCAAAGTAAATGACACTTAATTATTTAAATTTAATTTTTTTTGAAATTGGAAATTGTTCTTCTTCTCCTACCCCTACGCAGTGGCTGCCCATCCATTGTTCAGAGCCTTGCTTCCTCCATTTTTCCTTTCTCTGTTTCCTCTGCCTGAACTGATATTACCAATCTACCCCTGAACACCTCCATTTACCAGACCTATACCTCCCCCACCAGATCCATTTCAGTCCCAGCCTCCATTCTAGGGTTTTTACCATTTCCGTTTTCTCCATTTCATTTTTGCGATCTGATTCTCCGCTTTGTTTATCTGCACCAATTTTGCAATACCGGCCGATCAGAGTAATCGCATACCACCGCCGCTGCTGTCTGATTCCGATTTCGTTGACTTTTGAGGGGTTTAGAGCTCCGATAACGAACCGGATTAACGGTTTCCGGCGTAGGTGTGGTTTGAGATATGTTGGGGACGGGATTACAGGTGACGCGTGCTCGCGGTGAAGATCGATTTTACAATCCCCCCAGAGCGCGCAGGGCTCAACAGAACCAGAAGGCCGCCGAGCAACTCCGGCGAGCTCAGAGCGACGTCACGTCCAGTCAATCGCCTGCGATTAAAGGCAGCAGCGACCTGAACCGGGCCGGGCCGATTGAGCACCATCCTAAAACGGTCGCTGGCGAGCCCGTGGTTAAGCCGTTGAGTAATCTCGAGCGGTTCTTACAGTCCATTACGCCCTCAGTTCCTGCTCAGTACCCTTCTAAGGTATTCATTTCTGTAATTTCTATCGAATTTGATCTGTGATTAAAATGTTGTGCTGATTGATTGGTGCAGACGACGATGAGAGGATTGAGTACATGTGACAGGGAGTTTCAGCCCTACTTTGTTCTTGGTGATCTCTGGGAGTCGTTCAAGGAGTGGAGTGCTTATGGTGCCGGAGTGCCTCTGATTTTGAACAACAGTGACTCTGTTGTTCAGTACTATGTTCCTTATTTATCCGGCATTCAAATATACGGCAACTCTATGAAGGTGTCCTCTAAGTCAAGGTACATTTCACTCTGTTTAAAAGGTGAAAATGATTTTCGTTGAAGTTCTAGTTGCTGCCGCAATCGGTTTGGATAACTGTGGTTTCTGATTTATATTACTAAGTATTATTTGATGTTAGTGGAGTGAAAAAATGTAGCATGATTGTTGTGTTCAATGTGCATTATTGTTGACTTTGACCGAGCCCTACCTGTCTGAAGCCATACTTGTAGTATTATTAATTGAGTCGCTTTTTCGTTCCATTCTCCTCCCCTACTTGTGAATTTATGTATAATGTGTTCCATGTGCATATCGTTGATGGTTTGACATCATAATAAGATCAGCTGTATTTCGTTTGTTTTTTGTACTGCAATCTGATGGTCCTTCTGTCTGATAGGCGACCAGATGAGGATAGTGACAGTGATTTTAGGGATTCTAGTAGTGATGGTAGCTGTGAGTCTGAATCGGATAGAATAAAATATATGAGGAAGCAGTGGAATCATCAAATGCTGTCAAGTGAAATTACTCAAAGGTTAGAAAGAATAGCTCTGAGAGATCAGCATTATCCACTTCATGAGGACTGCTCTAGTGATGAGGGAGAACCTGCAAATTCTCAAGGTTGCTTATTATTTGAGTATTTTGAACGTGATCTTCCTTACTGCCGTGAGCCTTTAGCTGATAAGGTTATAACTGAACTTGTACCCTAATTACCATTGTGTTAAGTACAATATATAGTAATATTTTATTGCTCTTTATAATATCGCTTCCTGGTTTCGGCATTTATTCTGAACCTCAGTTTTACAGATACTAGATCTTGCGTTTCGTTTTCCTGAGCTGAAGACAATAAGAAGTTGTGATCTACTGGCTTCCAGTTGGATTTCTGTTGCATGGTACTATCTAGCTCTGCAGTTGGTTTAATGCTTTGTCTAAAATTAGTTGATTAATCGATTTTGAGTGGTATGCTTCAGGTATCCAATTTACAGGATACCAACAGGACCGACTTTAAAGGATCTTGATGCGTGCTTTCTCTCATATCATTCTCTTTTTACCCCTATTGGAGGTAATAAATAACTCCGTTGTTAAATTTCTTACATCTATGAGTATGGTGTTCTCTTTATGATGGAAGGCTATTCTGTGACGATTGATATGTTTACAACTAGATGCTGCAATATATTCTTCTTATAGTAGATATCTGTAGCTGGTATTCAGATAAGGCTCTATAATTTTACTGTTGGAACCCTTCATTACAGTATTGTTCTGAGTTAGAACTTGTGATCTCTACCACAATGTGGTAGGAATAGTTGTAGGCTGATATTTAGATAGGTTCCTCTGTTCTTGGAATTCTTCAGTTGGTGTATTGTTCTGAGTTACAATTTCTGATCACTACCACAATGTGATAGGAATATAAATATTAGTCAAACTACATGAATTGATTTGTTTACATTTAGGTGCTATTCGGTATTCATAAGATAGAATGAAAATATGACACGCATAATAAACCAAACATGTAAATTGTCGAATGCTTGGTGTGCACATGCATGTTTTCATGTCACAACATATGTATTATGGTAGAGAAATATGTGGTGGATAACATAATTTGCTGTGAAGTATATTGTATTTGTATGTGTTGTCTGGTTAAACTTCCCCCTTTTGTGATGGTTTGCTTATATATACATGATGTTATCTTTCAGGTGTACAGGATCCCCGAGCTCCTGTAGTGACATATCCTAGTGATATGGATGGTATCCCTAAGATGCCGTTGCCTGTATTTGGTCTTGCTTCATACAAGTTCAGAGGGTCCTTGTGGACTCCTAGTGGAGGATTGGAACGACAATTAGCGAACTCCCTCTTGCAGGCCACTGATGACTTTCTAAGGCTGCTTCAGGTCAATCATCCAGACTTTCTGTTCTTCAGCCGTCGATGATATCAAGACTCAAATGGGATGCTGCGGCTGCTCCGCTCTAATAGTCGAAGCCTGTTTGCTTCATTAACTGGTGCAAAGTTACTTGTTTGCTGTATTCGGTAAAACTGAAGGTGGCAAGTTGGTTTTCGGTGATTCTCTGATTTGGTTTTCTCTTATTTACTGAAAAGAAGAAAGAAAATGGAAAAAAATTGAATGAAACTTATAGAAAGTGGACCTTTGGCATGTTATGCTGGCTGTGTAAAGGCTCAGCAAAAGGTGATAGAGGAATTATAGAGTTAGATAAGCTATAGATGGGCTAGTTAAATCAAAGTTGTTAGCCTAAGCAAGTTCATCTTGCTCGTTTTCCTTACGTATTAGCAAGGGTATATTATGAAAAAACCAGGCTCTTTTAATGTCCTGTTAGTGTGGGGATTTTGATAGATGCTTTGCAAGTGTTAGCTTCAGGTTCCCCAAATCTGTTTGAGTCATAACCTTGATTGTGTTATGAATTTTAGTAACAGTTAGACTGATTATTATACATAATCTGTTTTGGTCAAATTGTGTCGCCCGTTTCCCAATTCCATATGTTAAGTTTTGTGCCTGATAATTGAGGGTTTGGTGGGGCTGTTGCTCTTGAGAGATTCTTTACCACAGATAACAAAGCAGAAATGTAGTTAATTTACCCCTAGTCTCCTGAATGGAGGTTAAATTTCTGATAGTAACTGTCATCATTTTTTTCGTTGTGGCTTTCGAGCTGGGTAATGAAAACTTCTAGTGTTGTTGAATACATGGTTACTTTCAGAGTTATAAAACTATGCAGATGATGAAAGTACTGGCTGGGAAGGAAGCAGCCCTCTCAAACTGATACTCTTGATTTCTTTCACCTATCGGAAATCAAATTTCTGCTCACTATCATCGAATCATTCTGGCATTTCTCGGGGGAATGGAACTTAATGTGACAGAAGATGAAATAGTGGCTTGTAAGGAAGCTTAGAAGATTGCTCTGGGAAATCACACTGAATGCACATCATTCAGATGGAAACAAACAGCAATTGATCAAGTTGCTGGGTCGGTTAACTTCTTCTCTAAAGAGTCGGAACATATCTGAGTCTAAAGAGTCGGAACATATCTGAGTCATGATGCAGTAGAATGACATTTTGCCAATGATGGCCCTTGCAACTCTCCCTCTGCTCACCCATCTTCATTCGCTCCATAGACGCCGAAGCATTTCTCACCGTTGCTCCCATTTGCTTTAGCCTTTTTTCTTGCTGCAAACTCAACACTGTATTCGACTGCCACAATGCAAATGCAACACCGGCGTTAAAAGTACTGAAACAAGTAAGCAAATTGTTAATCTATTTCAATGATTTCAGTTTTTAACTGACTGACCTCTAGAAACTCAGCTCCAACTTCCAGTTCGGATTCTTTGATTGCCATACGTCCGTGCTTAGAATACATGCTTTTGGCAACTGAGAAGCTCCTTAGGAGGCTCTTTCTCTTCATCTCTAGTTTATGGTTGAGCTTTAGAGCCTTTGGCACGCATTCGAACTGACTGAGTTCTTTTGATAAGCTCCTACTGCCTCAACAAATTCCTGCATTGACATCATACTAGTTAGGCATGATATATGTGCATTCACTTCATGAACAAAACTTGGTGATCCTAGCATTATCAATGCCTGATATATAAGCATTACCTTGTACGCATATGCACATCCTGGATACTCAAAATCATCCGAATCAGGATGCCGCATTCTCTCTGGATGAAATTGAAGTCCCATGATGAACTTCCCTTCATCAGGATTATAAGCATCCGGATCAGAAAACCCTTCGATCAAACCATCAGGGGCGAAAGCCATCGGCACAAACCTCTGTGCCAATCTCTTAACACCTTGATGATGACAACTATTAACCCTCATCTCCATTTTCTCATCATCCAAAGAATCTCTAAACCACTGATGAAGAGGAGTCTTCTCCACCACCTTCACCACATGTCTGTGCCCATCGTAATCATCATAGTTCACATGCGTCACTCTTTGATTTCGATCCGGGCACTCTTTCTCAAGCTCCTTCTCTACATCTTGGTACAATGTATCTCCACAAGCCACATTGACTTGCGACCCCCGGCATATTCCCAAGTAGGGTATGTTCCTCTCTAGGCATAGCTTTGTCAGCCTCAGTTCAATGGAGTCTTTCTTTGTCTATGGCTGTGTCACTTGAATGTAGCTTTCCGATCTCTTGGAGCTCCTCGGAGGTGAACCCCGAGAGCTCTGCGTCGTAATTAGAGGGATCTATGTCTTCCCCTTCGCACAGGAGAACCCCATGGATTGGTTCAAAGCTTTCGAGTAACGTATGGACTCCGCTGACTCGTGGAACAATAATAGGTACTGCTCCATAGCTCACCCAAAAACAATAATATACTTTTTCCTTATCAAAAGATTTCACCCAAAAACATATATCAACGAGATTTAAGTCCGCTATGTCAATCTTGCTAGCTAATTAATCAGATTACCCAAACCCTAATTAATCACCGACACGGATGATGTCACTGAAAACATGGGAGTTGTTGGGCCTAATTGGGTTTTATGGAAGGGGTTGGGCCAGATTTGTGAAGAAAACATGTCAGGACATCGGGGAAACAGGTGGGTCCGACAACCCAACCAAGCAACACTGTTCACACCGTGAGTCCTGTGACTACGTGACACGTAACACAACCATCCAAAAAGCAAAAGCAAAAGCAAGTTCACTCTCTCACTCACTCGTGTCCAAAACCAGAAAGAAACCCAAACCAAAACCAGTTTCCAGATTTCCGAGTGAGAAAGATTCCACACTCACTATGGCGCTCTCCGTCCCCATAGTGGCCATCATCACCTCCCTCCACCTCATCGCCTTCATCTTCGCCGTTGGCGCCGAACGACGACGTTCCACGGTACACCTTCATTTCTTCTCCCTTACTGAAGCTTCAAATCTCTTAATGTTGTTCACTGTTTCACAGGCTAAGATAGTCCCCGACGAGTACGACGAGCAAACTTACTGCGTTTACAACACCGACGCTTCCACCGTCTACGGCTTGGCCGCGATTGGTCTTCTTCTTCTCAGCCACACCGTGCTTAACGCCGTCACCAGGTGTCTCTGCTGCGGCAAAGGCTTAGTCACCGGCTCCTCCACTACCCGCACCGTCTTCTTCTTCGTCTTCTCCTGGTATGTATCCATATTTGCTGATTTGATCCATGGTTAACATAATTTTTACATTAATTTATTGATTTAGTCCGGATTGAATGCTCATTTGGTTACTCATTTGGCACTAGTGTTAGTTTGGATTTGTTTGATTAGTGATTTAGTAAAGTTGTTGCAGTGTATTGGATACTTGCATTTGTCTGGAATATGGTAAAGTGTCAAAAGTGGCCTTAAGGTCATGATTAGTGAGCCATTTGCATTACTTTGGCCACCTTTACTTGCTTTTTCGCCTTTTTTCAGATCGGACAGTCTTTTGTTTCAACTTGTTTGACATTTAGGAACCTACAAGTTTTCTTGGATATGATATGTTATAACGAAATTTTCTAAGGTACCATTATGTTGTGAATTAGAATTAGCCAAGTAGATAGATAGGTAGTAGTGTTTTTCCAAGACAAGTAATTAAGGTTGGTTGGTGTTCCTCTATTGTTAATTTAGTGATTTTTACTCCTTAATCGTTTACTTCAGTACATGTTCTTTCTTCTCTACTCTTTTGTGTGCTTGGGTATTCCGTTTGTTGCATTTGCTAAATAGAAGTTTGAACAATGAAACCAGGACAACATTTTTGGGAGCCGAGGCATGCTTATTGGCCGGGTCAGCAAGGAATGCATACCACACAAAATACAGGGGAAAGTTTAACCTAGAGGACTTGTCCTGTGCCACCCTCCGCAAGGGTGTGTTTGCTGCAGCAGCTGCTCTTACACTGTTGTCGCTGATAGGGGCAAACCTTTACTATTGGTCACATTCCAAAGCTGATACCGGAGGGTGGGAGAAGCACCGTAATGAGGGCCATGGCATGTCTAATTATGGAGAGCATGAGCAGCAACAGCAGCAGCAAACCACTGGATTTGAGAAGGTCTAATGCTGCTATGATATTGCTTCATTTTCAATGGCCAATGGCCATGCTTGTGGAATGAGATTGAGCTAGTAGATCTTATTCAAAGTTTTCGTTGCTTTTGCTATAGACTTGTATATGCTATGTCATCTGCTCTTAGAAATGCGAGTAAAATATTTTGTTTTACAATGGAAGTAATATTGTAGCTTGTTTTATGCACCGAACGACCACTATTGTAGCTTGCGTTTGAAAGTTCAAGTTACACCCCACTTTGCTCATTTTGTGGGTGGTTCTTGCTTTTCCCTGTTTCATGGCATATGTTATAGCACTAGCTGGAATCCTTTTTCATTCTTTGTGCAATCAGGTATATATCTGTTTATTTTCATTAACATATTGTAGAGCATGAGCATCACTATTCATCAGTGCTAAAACACCAACAGCATGACTTGTATTACTACTAGGTAAGAAACTTGAGATCATAGAACCGAAATTGTAAACTAATCGGACCATCAAATTTGAGACTAACTAGATTTGGGAAAAGGGGGTTCCAAATCCGAATCCGAAGGAACGACACAGTAATCATTCACTCGTGTCAAATAGGTTTTGGAAAGCTTATATAACCAGGTGATCCAGCAGAATATAAAGAGATAGATGATTGGAATCCACAAATCGAATTTTGGTCTCAAATCCATGAGAATAACTGAAATCTACCAGAAAAGTTGAGATAAACTTAGGGTTTTTATAAAAATCAAGGTTAACGAATACAACTGATATAGACTCCTTATATAGAAACAAACAAACTCTAAGGTAATTAACAACGAAACCAAAAAGCCCATGAATTAAAATAAAATAAAGTTCAAAACAAATTAATTAAAATAAAAAAACAAACTAATAACAATAAAACTCGAAAATAATTAAAACAGTGTTTTGAAAACCCAACAAACTTGGATGTCTAGAAATAATTTACCACGATCAAACGGTTCTCCAATCTTTATTTTTCGTCGAAAAATCACCCTCCTTCGTTCTACATCAGTCTCATTCACTTCGAAAGAACTCGACTCTGAGTCCATCTTGAATAAAGAAGAATAATTTGTAGAAGACAAACTCAATAATAAATCAAACAATTTAACATGTGGTTTAGTACTTTAAGACTTTGCAAACTCTGAAGGCACAACCATGAATCCAACACCATAGATGAGTTTGTCAAATGCAACTTGAGAGAAGACTTCTTGATTCTCAAAATTGGATTCTGGGATGGCCTTTGGTTCTGGTTCTGGTTCTGGTTCTGGAAGAGTCATATGATGCGAGATTTCTTCAATACTGACAACCGAGTCAACATGATCAAATTCTTCTTTTAATCTGCAAAGTGATTTCTTCAACATTTTTTTTTCACAAACTTCAGACTTTGAAGGCTTGATTGTAATATTGTTCGACTCTTTCTTGAGTAAATATCTCTCATCTTCGCAATAACTGCCGTTGACGTTTTCATTCCATGGTTTTCCAAAAAACACATTACTATCATCCATATCAATCACATGGCAAGTAACCGCATCATTATAAAATTCTTCTATAGAGATAGGAACTTTACAAACCTCTGTCACATGTGCATGATGATCAATCCAAAATGAATTGCTCACATTCATTGTCGGTAATTAAAGAGAATGAACAACCTTGCTTGCAACAAAATTCTCATGTAGATCACTATCAATTATTGTTGATCATACCTTGTTTTTGATGAACACGTTATTATGAAATCGTCGTAATCCGATGAGGTAAATATCCAACGTTCCATGTTGGCTTCCTTTTTTCTTCCTCTTCCTCTTCCTATTCCTTTTCATATTCTTCTTTTTCTGTTTTTTTATTTTCTGTCTGGCCTGATCGAATCAGTTTCAGGCCAGATCAGGTCGGTGTTTCGGGTCAGATCAGGACATATTTTGGGTCGGGTCGGAATTTTAGGTCGGATCGGTGTTTTGAGTCGGGTCGGGTCGATGGTTAGCAGGTCGGGTCAGTTCGGACTACCGGGTTTGGTTAAGTTACCTTTCGGGTCAAATAACCGGGTCGACTGTCGGGTCGGGTTTTTCTATAGAAAAAAACCCAGATTTTTTAGTTTTTTTGCCGGCAGGGTAGTTGTGGCTGGGAAACGGCTGTTTCGGGGGCGACAAGAGGGTGGAGAGGCACCGAGATAGGTGAAGATGGTGCTACAACGCCTTGGTTACGTTCGTCGGGTCAAAACTAAACAGGCTGGAGGAGCGGAGAACGATGCGGTGGCGTCTATCCGGACTGCGACTCGGGGCTGGGCACTGCTTGGGTTGGAGAGGTGTCGGATTGCTGCTGAGGAGTTTTGTCAAAGGGCAGTTCGGCGGCTTCTTGGTGTTCTTCTGTTCTTCCTTCCTTTTTTTGGTGCAAATCCAACTGCACTTTTTTTCTTCTGAATCGATCGATAGATCACTCATCAGGAATCTACTAGACTCTGATTACCAATTGATGCAGCGGAATATAAAGGTATAGATGATTGAAATCCACCAATCTATTTTTGGTCTCGAATCCACGAGAATAACTGGAATCCACTAGAAAAGTTGAGATAAACTCAAAAGGTTTTTTTTATAAAAATCAAGGTTAACAAATACAACTGATATATGATTCTTATATAGAAGCAAACAAACCTTAAGAAAACTAACAACGAAACCTAAAAGCTTATGAATTAAAATAAAATAAAGTCTAAAACAAATTAATTAAAATAAAACAAAACAAGCTAATAAAAATAAAACTTGAAAATAATTAAAACAGTTTTTTGGAAACCCAAAGAATTTAGATGTCTGGAAATAATTTGTCACGATCAAACGGTTCTCCAATCATTATTTTCCGTCGAAAAGTGACCCCCATTCGTTCTACATCACCGGAAAATTCGGTTTTGAGATGTTCGACTGTTTGGGCACAAGAATAGTTTTCCTATTACTAGGCATGAAAGCAATGTCAAATTTCCCCTGCCATGATATTCTTTCCTAACAAGCTTAGGGGTACTCTTCTTACCCCAAAACATGGCATCACGTACTTGCTTAATTTTGTGCTACATTCCTTTACCTTGTAGTAATGAAAATCTCACTTCTGTGTGGAACAACGAAAACCTATATATGAGTAAAGAATCAGAACTTCTCGTATCTGTCCGTCGAAGTGCTTTAGGTTTTTTTTGAAATTGTGATAGTTCTAAACATTTTTGTGTAGCAGATAATCGAATCTATTGTTTTCTGTGGGATTGTGTAGTTTCTTAGCTTCCTAAAAACTCGTATTGGTTGATAGCAACAACATTAAGCAGAAGAATCATGTCTAATCTTCATGCTATTCTTGGAGGAAAAGGTAAAGATATTCCTACATTAGCCTCCCTAGCTTGTTGTTTTTACAAACATCGTGTATGTTCTTCTCTAATCGACTTCTGATATCAAGTTTGCTTTTGGTTTTGCAG
This sequence comes from Comarum palustre, assembly GCA_951800085.1. Classification (NCBI taxonomy): domain Eukaryota; kingdom Viridiplantae; phylum Streptophyta; class Magnoliopsida; order Rosales; family Rosaceae; genus Comarum; species Comarum palustre. The sequence continues at coordinate 22,379,246 of OX637577.1, read as the reverse complement.
TGGTTGACATAATGCTGTGGAAGGATAAGAAATCAGCTGCTATAATGAGTACAATCTTATTGGGGTTCACCACACTATGGTTCTTCCTACAAGTACGAGAATACCAATTTGTATCTCTTCTTTGTGACACCCTCATGCTGACCATGACTCTTGCACTCCTCTGGTGCAAATTCGCCGGACGAATACTCAATAGGTGGGTAACTGCATAATGTGTTCATGTTTAATTTACATAGATGTTGCAGATATTGTTACTTTTGGTTTTGATCTAACTCGGTCTTGGTGATGTACTTTACAGGATACCACATGAGATCAACATTCAACTTCCAGAATCCACTTGCATATACTTCATTGGAAAAATTAACTGGTTTCTATTGAAGCTATGTGAAATCTTATCAGGAAAAGACTTCAAACTCTTCTTTGTGGTATGTAATCTGCTTCTTTATTTTCCTCATACTTTTGAACCACTAAGGTTAAGTCTCTAAGAATCGACGTTAATTTTGAATGCTTGATGTGTACGTTTGCAGGCATTGGCTGGTCTATACGTGATGTCAACTATAGGAACTTATATCAGCTCATGGAACCTAATATATATAGGTAAGTAAGATATCCCAGACCAACACATTTACATAGAAACATAGATTAAATTTGTGTTTAACCCTTAATTGTTTTGGTTTATGTAGTCATGCTCGCGGCAGGAACATTGCCAGCTTTGTATGCAAGATATGAAACTCAGGTTGATACAATCGCAGCCAGATGCATCAGCGGCGTGAAGAAATTATACAAATTGTTTCAGGTCAAAGTTCTTGACAAGATTCCTAGGCACACAAAATCAAATTAGAAAAAGATAATTCATCGAACTCATTGCAAGTTATTAATCCACTATGGTCTAGGTCTAGGTCTAGGTTTTATGTCTGTGGGCTCAGTTTGTTTTTATTTTGGTGTATTGGGCCAGACTGGCCTCATTGTTACTCTTGATTGATTTTTTCTTTTCCTTCCTAGCCTCATCATGTGTAATATTCCTAGTTTTCTCTTTAATATAACTTTTCTTTTCTTACCAAAAGAAAATGAGAGTGAAGTACATTGAAAGAAGTGAGTTCTTATTTTATGTTACGAGGAGTTCATCTTGATTCAAATCAATGTTCTTAACTTTAAAGATCGATAATTAATGAGTTCTAAGATAAAATGTTCTTGACTTTGAGGATTGATAGTTACAATAGCCCTTGAGAGTTGACTCCAACCATTAAAGATTATGACAAAATCTTCATATGAGAAAGAATTTGGAAATCAAACCTTTGGTTTATGATAATGTATGGCTTTGTTTATTGCAATGGACTTTATTGATGTTTTGAATGATTTGCGTAACTTGAATAAAAGAAAGAATTAATTTTATTTACATAGGTAACTATCAAAAACTTATGTTTTGATATCTAAAGTTTCATTTTGTTAGTATTTTGATACCCTAACTACTAACACCGTTAAATTTTAAAGGCATTTTCGTCATCTCAATAAAATATATCATGATTTCAAAGATAAATTATAAGATGTCATACGTATTTTCTTCTTCATTTTATCTACGGTACGTTTGTATGATAAATAAATGAACACAAATTGGTGTAGGATATTCCCTGAACATAATGTTTCATCCAGATAATTTGAGGGGAGGACAGGTGTGAATTTCTAGTACACTGCAGATTACTAGTCATCATTCATCGAAGATGAATATCTTTGATTTGGCTAAGAAGCAAACCTTTGAGTCTGGCCGCATTCTTGTGAAATATCTCTGTTGTATAAATTGACCGGACTCGATTGATCAACAGCTCCGAAAATCAAGATGATCGAAAGCATTGCAGATAACTCATCTTCTTGGTCACTTGCACAAAGTTCCAATACTGCCTGTGCTGTCAAGCTTGACATGACAAGAAAGCTAGTTTCAATGTTCTTGTTCTGATCGACACGGTCCCTGGTTACTCTTGGCTCTTGCTTAAATAGATTCGTTGCAGTGTTTGCATTGCCGGTCGGCTATTCGAGCTTCCTTTAACCTGCAGCAGTTCAACTAGCTTGCGCCGGTGTACGGGCCTATGGTTTTGTCAAGAATATACAATCATATTTGCACGGCTGCAATGAGTCCATATCGATGGCATTGTGTTTATGACAGATTTCAGTTTCTTCCATCGGCCACAAATATCTCTGTGTTCTTGTTGTGTTATTGGCCGGACTCATCGGCTCGGCAGTGGCAGATGATAAAGATCGATATCGATTGAGTTTACCTCGGCATGACCAGGTGGATTCTTCGTCACCAATGACATATGCAATCTGCAACCAGGTTCCATCACAATTTTATGTTTCTATTGTTAGCAAGATGGTTAGATGTTTGGTCTAGCTCTGGCAAACTATGACGCTTTATTTGTTTATTTATTTATTATTTTAAGGTGTCTTTTGTCGATGCCGGGCGTGTCAATACCATTCGTCCGTGACAGATTTTTTTTCTACATGCATCATTTCAAGTTCTTTTTTATTATTTGTCTTACGGATAAAGACTTACGGTGTAATCTTGAAAACACTATTTTAAGCTCTGATGGTTTCCCAACGACGCGATCTTTGACGCCAGTTGGTTTAAGACGCGATTCTTGAGGAACGGCTCATGAATAATGTCCATTAAACATGAATATTACATGTTTACACAAATAATATATATCTGACTTAAAGGCACATATTTTACATAAACTACAAAGTAACAAATTCTCATAAGGATTCAGAGGTACTTAAGTTAATACTTCCCCAACCTGCCTTCATGATCACTCTATATGTGTATATATATTATTCTAAAACACAAAATGAAGTAAATAATATAGATGAAGAGCTTAATTATACATGTTCTATCTAACTATATATCCCAGCATGCAAGAAAAGACGATGAAGACTGGCTTCCATGCCATCTCTTTCTCCTACAGAACATCAAACAGAAACGTCTAAAACGCAAGCATATAAATATGCATAATGTGTAGAATTAGTGAGGATCCAACAAAGGAAATCAACATGGAATACGCACCTATGGTCCTGAATGAGGTAGTATCCTGCCACTAGCCATCACTTTATATTTCTACAAAACAATCAAAGTACTTGTGAAACAATCAATACAGTAGAAAATATCTAAGAAAATCATCTTAAACAAGAAATAGATAATAGCATTCCAATTAATGAGATAAATTTAGAGCAGACTTCATGTATCTTTGTTGATTGAATTATGTCATTCATTCTAATTAGAGTACTGTTCTATAAAGAACTAGTCGGACAGTATATACTATGTGCTTCGATCAAACACCAAAAATATCAAAATTTTGGAGTGAAAAACTTAGCAAGCGATTGACAGATATCTAAAAGGCCATTTACCTCGCTTAGAGTTGGTACTTTTTGGTTGTGATGCCTCGTCCCTATTGTATTGTATTGAGAAGTACAAGATTCTCCTTGGTTTGCATGGTTCATTGTGTAAGGATTCGGCTGTGGCTGAACAACAGTATCAGTAGCATTGAATGTCACCGTCGGAGATAGAGGCGGAGGGGGCACTTGCAATTGAGGGTACGAAACAATATTTGATTCAGATAGTATAGGCATAGGAAAGCTTGGAGTACTGGGAGCTGAGGGAAAAGATAAAAACGGAAAGCTTGTTCCACCTGCTGAATAACCATACATATTAACCCTATCCATGCCCATTCCCATACATGGCATGTATTGGGGTATTTGTTGTGGGATATCGTTTTGAGCCCCAGCCAGCCACATAGGGTGTCCTACCATGCTCAACATCTGAAACACACAATTACATATGGTATATTGAAAGTCTGGTTCAACACATATATACAAATACATGAAAAGATCGAGAGAAAAATACATAGATAGTAACGGAGAATTACTTGACGTTGACATATGAGGGATTTAACATGATCAACCACATCACTCAATATCGAAGCTTGATCTGTCTGAAAATGATAAATGCTATATATCAAACAAAACAAAATAAGAAGAAAAACACAAGTAAATCGATCGGTACATGCAGCACGTAGTTATCTGAGGAAATGTCCTCTGATGCTTAAACAAATACAAACAGTTAATCAACAAAACTCATGCTTAAACAAATAATGGAACGGTTTAGAAACATATATCAGTAGTGGTGTAATATCTTAAGAGCCGTATGAGTATATATTTAACAATTAAATCCCAGCCTTAGTGATCAAGAAGAAGAAGAAGATCGGTGCATGCAGCCAGAGAAACATCGATCAGTAGTAGCATAGTACCTACTGCGATTCAATCTCGACTGAATGAAAATGCTACGGCTTGAAACTCCTATGACCAGCAAAAACGAGGCAACCACACAGAAAACACACCATAAAGTAGAATTGAGGGTTGTGCCATGTTTTGTTGAGTCGAACACGTGTTATCTTAAACCTTTGTATCGGCTTCACTTTAAAGGAAGAGGAGTTTAGACAAAGAACAAGACAACATGCAGTTCTTAATGTTCATATACGAGGCTAGGGGTGCATACACATCTTATGCAGCAAACTCTTAATCGTATCAATATTACTTTAACGTTTAGGCGATCTAGACAAAGAACAACATGCTTTTCTTATAATCATACATAGGTGCATACAACAAGAGTACAAGCAAGAAGTACATCAAAACTTTTTCAATTAATCAAACCTAAAGTCGAATCTAACAACCTTAAAAAAGAACTTACCTTTGTGCAGTTTGGTAGAAGTCCACCCAATGTATGTATCTTTTCTTTAATAGCATTTCTACGGTTCTGAATAAGAAGAAAAGGTGTTCATTATTTGTATTGGAACCATCTGTCAAGATAAACTTTAAGTAATGATACTAACTTACTCTCTCTGATTGGTTATGCATTTCACTCTTTTTAGATCGTTTATTCTTCTTACGAGTGAACTTTTCTTCAGAAATTACTACTGCATCATCCTAGTTAGAAAATCAAAGATACTTACGTTGGATGAATTACATAATGATAAAAATTGGTAAAATAAAATAGGGCAAAGACTGCATACATCTCTACTACCAAGCTTTGATATGGATGCGTCCTTGAATATTCTTGATCTTTCCTTGTTGGACTCTAATGGAGAAGCTTTTTCATCATAGGAAAGATGTTGAGATGCAAATATTGATTGATGTTGATCCATATTTGGTAAACCCTCGAATATTTCATTTTGTGCTAAGGAGTTCCACTGTTCTTGACTTTGAGAATTGACATGATCGTAAATTACATTAGTAAGAGAGTTGACAGGTGAGGAGTTCCAACACAGAAATTGTTCTTGACTTTGAGGATTGACATGATCAGTATGAGAGTTGACAACAGAGGAGTTCCAACATAAAAGATCAGAATAATTTTCTTCACTTTGAGATACAGTAATTTGAGGGTTGATAGTCACAACAGCATCAGAAACTAGGGCAAAATCTTCATATGGAAAAGACTGAAAATCAAATCCTTGATTGATAGTAGAGTACGTCTCTGCTCCTTCTTGTAGTTGATTGTTGATATTTTGCATGACTTGTGCTACGAAACACCTAAAAGAAATAAGATGGAACAATATATCTGAAGAAGATCAGAGTAGTAGTCGGTAGAACACTAAAACAGCGAGAATGATGAAGAAAAAGAGTGTCTGGAGCTTGGATTATTGTTTTTTGGTGGGAAACAAGGGATGAATAGGTGGTATTAATAGGAAACCAATGATACCAAGCTTCGCTCTCTCCCTCTGCATGTGGAGGTTGTCCACTAGCGAGTTACGTTGCTGATTGATCCTTTGCTCGAGAAGTGAATCCAATTGTCTCTTTGTGCAAGTATCTCCTGGCGACCACATTACCTGTTGGATATGCATGAGCACACGTAGACGCAAACACCACGATTTCCCCAGTTCGCTTCCATCTTTTCAAGGAAAAGAAAAGAATAAAAGAAAAATCCTTTGCTCGAAACCAGTAACCATGGCTGAACCTGAGCGGCTCTCCTTGACCGAATGACCACGGTTATTTGTATTAACCCTAGTTGGGTTCCAATTCTAGGACTAGGAGTCCCCAAGTGCTAGCTGCAGCTTGTGGTGTTCCAACTTCAAGTCTTCAGGTCGTTTAGGTTTTGGTTCATCCATCACATATTTATCATGATTGTCGCTCATTATGGAGTTTTTACTGAACTAGGACCGTCGTTATGATAAGTCACGAGCGTCCATTATTTCACTTTTTAAAGTGATAAGGTTATCCTTGTTAAAAAAATTATAAAAAAAATTGTAACGTTATATATTTCAATTTTAATTCATTTTTGTAAATTATGATTTATTTTTGTAAAAATGATAAGGAATGAGTATACACCACATTCTAATCGAACTGAGTAATGCAAAACGTTAAGATTTACGGTTTAGAGTTTAATTTTTAAGAATCAAATGCATACTCTATTATCAATCAAGGATTTCATTTTCAATCTTTCTATCGTTATAGTTTCTAATGCTGTTGTCAACTCTCATACTATTGTATCCCAAATCAAGACTACTTACTGTATCTCAAGGTTTTGACATGTTGTCTAACAAAGAAAACTTTTTAACACTAGTTAGCGCTGCACTTAGAGAGAACTAGGGTTTTTCCATCTCTTTGTCGCCACTTTGCAACCCTTCCTCTCATCGTTATGTCGGATAAATTGGCACCCCGTTTTTGCTACAACTTTGGCTATCCAAGACAAGGGGTGAGTCTCCTTTGGCCAAGTCGGCGTTGTTGCACTCTCAACCCATTCCTACACTGTTGGGTGTCTCGCGTCTGCTCTCTTTGAAGAAGCAAGCCAACCCGAAGGCTCTCATTAGAACCCTAACACCTAATATGAATTTGGATTCAAAATAATAACAATTTACTAAAATAATAATTATTTATTTTAGTATGATTTCGGATTCTCCTAAACCCTTATAAGTTTTTGCTAAAATTTTATTAATTCGTAAACAATGAGCATATATCATGTTTTTCTTTAGTTTATTGGAGGAATTTTTCAGTCTTACATCAAGTTTTACTCCGTAAAGAAAACCGGCTCATTCCATTGGTCATTAGCTTTCCGTTTTCTTAGTTTCAAGTCCTAAGTCATCGTTGTGAACGAATAATACAATATACAACATTGTGCTGACCATTTACTTAGACCAACACGGTGTTGCTCACATTTATAAATACAAGAGGGTCTCTGGATATGATTCTTTGCCTTAATAGAAAAGCAAACACGTATTATTGATAACATTAGAGCGGCTCTGGTCAATGTGTTCAAAACCCTTGAAGGCTTGAACCATTTGTCCATCTCTATATATAGATACAGTTACAGAAGACAGCAGGAGGAAGAAGAGAGATACAGAGCGACAAGGAGAGAAGCTACATCCCCATATGGCGAGGATTCTGAAAGACTTGGCTAGTGGGAGTGGCGAGAGTTTAAGCAGCGCGGTGTATCTCTTCTGGGCAGCTTTGGTCACTTTAGCTCTTGTTTCAGCAATCATTTTCTCATGTTCAGATGGTATGCCCAAAGACGATAAACCTTCCAACACCACCCACACTGATACTTACGGTACAGCTTGCGCGGCCGGCGGTTGCGGCGGAGCCTGCGGGGCTTGAGTTCGTTCTCCTCTCCATCAGAACCAGTAGCACTAGAACTTCACCTCTTTCTGTTTAGATGTATAGGACATGCTTGTGCATTCAAACATTATGAGCAGATACAAGACAATGTATGATCTTTATTCCTCCTATGATTTAGTGGTTTATTTCCAGATACAAGTAGCATCCCGTTTGAACAGGTGACTTATCATGATGATAGATATTTTCAACAAAGAGACTTCTTATCTGAGTTTATGATACAAGTGGCTAACATGTTGTCATGAGTGTACATCAACTATTAAAAGCTCAACCCATCAAAAAGCATATAATGCCTTTCCCCATAGCATTGCCGCCGAAAGAGAATAGATACAACGTTCGAATCAAGGTTTCAAGGGACCATGGCCAATAAGCAAAATATATATTCCTGTAAAAGAGGTTCAAGATGCAAATCTGACAGGCATAATTTACTTACAATTTATATCCTATATCAAGCACAACAAGTCAGTACCTTTTCGGTTTAAGATAAGCACATGGACACTCTTTAATCACATTCTAATTCCACGCATGCCACAAATAAGTCAAAAATACTTTTCACAAATCAAATATTGTAGGCAGAAGACAAATTCCCATAGTGTATTTACATTGCAAGTTTTTTCCTGATTTCGGTGGAGGATATATCCATCCGGAACTCCTCTGGTGGAATCGAAATGAAGATATCTCTTAGCTCTTCTGGGATTTCAAAATCTTCCAAAACCTGAGAAGTAATATCAGACAGAGATAAGCACTTTCATGAAGCGTACAAGATGATCAGATATGAGCAGGCAGTTAATGGAACTTCTGAAATGCGAACATACCTTGAAAACACCATCTACATTACGACCGCCCACAAGAAAAGTGGAGCCTGTTTTCTTGCATCCAAGAAGTATATCTAGCATCTTTCTATAATCCCCGTCATAGTATTTGGGCTGGAAAGGGAAAGGTTTGAAACTTCAGAAGTCAATTATCAAATGCAATGCTTCACTCTCAATGGAACATTAAGAGATGTGTCAAAAATTATGAAGTCAGGAAAAGTCGCATTATAATATTCTATTAAACCACCAAATTGTGTGTTCTGTTAGATTGAATATGGTTTTTTGTATTATAAGTCCCAGACTTCTCTAAATACAAGATAAACTATATGCTTGAATAACATACATTAATCAGCCTTGCTGCTGTGTCAGCACCAATCACAAATGCACTGCCTGGGAAAAGTTCAGCTTTCTTATAAAAATATGGCTGATTGGATATAATCACCATTTTACCTATCAATCAAAGAGAAAAATTAAGAGTTACAGATCAGAGAACATGGAAAACTTATCAATACCATAAAGAAAAAAACCTCAACCAATGCTAGTAACATTTCACCCAATCACTCATTATATACCTCCAAATCCCCAGAGAAAGGACAAAAAATTGACAGATATTAACCAGCCTCACCAACTTTTTCAAACTGCTTGACACGATCTTTGATTTGTGATATCGAAAGTCGAGGTTTGTCAGCATTGATTGCGGATAGTTCAAAGCATGGGTAGCCATTGCCACAGATCCTGGATAAAAATGAATGGTTTATGAGAATATATATATATATATATATATATATATATTCATTTTCACTTGAAAAGGGTATCCAGATGAAAATCAGGTATATAGATGCTTAATATGAAATAGTTATATCAAAAGTCTTCCAGTAGGGGACAAAGTTCAATTTCAATTTTACATAGGTATTCTTAATACAACTACCACCTTAACTTCTTAACCATCACATTGATCCCCTTTCAGTTTGATCCACCTTCAGCTATCATTCAACTAAAGTATTGCATGCCCATTACTTATCACAATGACAAACATAGGCATGATGACTGATATATGTTTGATTATGATACACACACACGTTCCTGAAGAGTGAGACCCAGTAAAAATAATGCAAATGTTCACGATGATGAAAACAGTATCACTGAAATCTACTCAGTAACAGAAACTATCACGGTATCACTGTTGTCCATAGTATAAGAATGAACTGAGGGAAAAAAGAAGTGAAATCAACAATGCATCATCTACCACAGCTGCAACTTGACTAGTTGAACTTTGCCAGAGGAACCCTGGGAAATAGAACACTGATGAAAAACTCAGCAAAGGGACATATTGAAGAGTTGCACTATAAATAGGTTGCTGTACCTGGTAGCGACCTCCAATAACTTGAAGTGACTTTCATGTAATGGATTAAAAGAACCAGACAGTATTATCCTTCTTTCTGGAATTGGCACAGATGGCTCTGGACACAGTTTATGAACAAACATATCAAAGCTAATTGAGCCTAAAGGTAAGAAAGAACATACCACTTGAAAAGGGATAAACCTTGAAGCATATTTGCCCATTTATAAGTTGCTCTAATTCTTCATCTTCGCTGAACTGCTTTTCACATTCCTCAGGCACTTCAGATTCAGTGAGACTTGAAACAAATGTTCCGGGAACTTTGCACGCATTTGCAATTGCCTGTAACCACAGTGACAGAAAGGCTGCATAAGAACAAAATTAAAAATATGAGTTTACACAAATTACATTCTGCAAGAAAATAGAAGTTAACAAATAGAGGATCACTGCTGGCCTGCTGCTATATTTCTGTTTATCAGGTGTCTAAAGAGTAATTTCAACAATAATAAAAGTTTAATTTACTTTGTCCTTGGAGCACTTTGGTCCCTGAACTACTGAACATATTAGATAGGGAGGCTAAAAGGCTTTTATATGCTAACACAAATTGTCATGTGCCTGACACATGGCTACTTATTACACTCATTTAGCAGGAGCATGAAAAGGTCCTAGAGCTAATAAAAGAGAAGTTATTTCTGTGGTCAGAAATCAATTTCTGGGCTTCAGAACTAAGAACAACATAAAATAAATCATTTTTTCAATTGAGAGGAAAGAAAAGTTTGATAGGTCCCAAAAAGACAATAAAATGGTGTTCATCTAGAAGTTTGTTCAACTCCATAATGTTTTTCATCTTTTATCCTCAACTAGAACAAGTACTCTAGGTCGTGTGCCAAATCACGACCTTTGGAATATGAACCACAAAATCGAAAAGGTCAGGATTCAGGGAGGAAATTTGAGGGTGCGGGATGTCTGAAAATATTAAAACAGTAAATGCTAACAGAAGAGACAAACATAGGATGTATGTAGACAGGCATGACTTATGTGAAGTAACATATGTAGCACAAATTTTGATGACAATCCTGTATCTTTTTTGTACGCACCTTGAGCACGATATGTCTTGCAACCATATCTTCCTCCTCTCGATTCCGTAAACCCTATAACAAGAGAATCAGGACATAAGAGAGGGAAAGCATTCAAGATCATAGTCAAAAGGAAAGAAAATAGATATTCACCTTGGAAAGGGTCACTGTTGATACTGACAGTCTGTCAGATGTCCTCGTTGACAAATAAAACCTATATAACAAATAAAATCATATTTACTGCAGCTAAACTAAGACAAAAAATAAGAGGCAGTATGCCCGATTACATTTATGGTACAGAAGACAATGTCGACAGAAAAATCACATAATAATTGGGGAAATCATACTCGTTTAAACTCAGTTTATTTAGAATCCCCCAGTCACGAGATCCTAGTTTAGTGATACTTTCCCAACGTAAACACATTGCAGAATTTAACCTAGAGTTTAGTGATATTCACTTTGTGTTGAAAAGATAATGAAAACCAGTAAACAAAAGTGTACAAACATTGACATTTACCAATTAGATTTGACCACATATACATCGAATTGCAATTTACTAGCATATTCAATTATATCTAGAAAGTGTGACACACTCCCATATTTGACTTTTAAAGTTATTATTCCAATGCCTTCGATTAACTACAATGCTATATAAAATAAAAATACGTTTGAAACCAAGTTATAAATAGATCATCATTGTAAAAACACCAAAAGCACAGAAAGTGAACACTATAAACAATAACAAGAGCTACTACACACAAGAACTACAAATCCATGTACCTGTGGTCGCCAAGCTTTGGACACGAGGTAGGCAAAGTGCCAGTGAAACCCACACCAACAACTGGGGAACCTATTTCAAAACACAAATAGAAGCCACAATCAAATCCCAAAATGCACCCAATTATAGCCACAGACATCACCAAGTTAATTCAGAAATACAGTATAAAGAAAGCCGAACTCCTCCACAATATGTACAGGAAACTGCCGCACAAAGCAACATAAACAGTGTAGAATAACTTAAAAACAAAAATATAATACAGCATAAATCAACACACGAAAATGCGATTACGAAGCCTCAGTATTCTTATCATGAATCATAGTATACAATTTGCAAGTATACACACACAAAGTGAAAGTGAAATAGTAAAAAGTAACAAACCAGGTGAGGAGAGCTTGATTGTAAGCCAAAAGCGCCATATCTTCAGCAGTGCGCTGACTGCAAAACTTGTCCGGAATCAATATACACACAGATTCAAACAAATTGCAGAGCTACAAAATCGAAGACAAACCTTGCCGAGTAACTGGATCAAGGACATTCGGCACTACAGTTTCCAGGACTGTACTTGAGGCTCCGGGAACGGAGAGCAGCCACGCCACCGCCTGAAGTTTCAGTCAATTTTTGATCGGAAAGTGAGAAGCGGAGAGGAGAGAGAGAGAGAGAGGAACCTGGGAGGCGCCGCCGGAGAGATAGAGCACGGACTGAGCTGGAGTGGAGTGGATGGCTTCGACTAGTGCTCTGATTCCAGTGCATCGTTTGGTTCATTCAAGAACCAACGACGTCGTTTTGTAGCGGATTCACGCGGTCTTGATTCGAAGCCCAAGGCCCAAATTGTCATAACGGGCTCTCTACGTCTGGGCCTCAATTAGTGGACCACTTTGCGGCACCAAAAGCTGTAAAGCTTTCACGCCTGCTTCTCATTTTTACACTCAAGTGTTGTTTCTTCACTGTTTACCAAGGTTTCTTTACCAGAGATGAAAATAAAAGTTGGGACAACCAGGCTCTTCTTGCACCTTTAATTGTGATCATTTGCAATCAAGGCCCTTAGAAAACTAAGATTCTCACTACATTCTTTAGTTTCCATAAATTATTAACCAAGGGCTGTCACTGAGCTCGACCTAGCTGACGGGTCTATGCAAAAAAGTCTAAGCCAAGTGGAGGCCACCACTGACAAACGGCTATTCCCTAGTCTCAGTGTGGTCTCTAAACCTACGCTCTATTCACATGTCAATTTCTCACTGTCTCGTCAAGTTCTCATTTCTCGTCCTAAGTGTTGGAGCTAAGCTAAGGTTTGCATCGACATTAGGGAGCAATTAGTTTATTCTAATTTTGGAAACTGTATATTGGGTTGGTTTTGTGTTTCCAATGAATTTAATATGGTCACTGTTGTAAACATAATCATAAAAGGTTTCTCTAACGGTACGTAACCAGTGCGGGACAATCATCACCGTTTAATATTAGGGTTAGACATTTTGTATCGTAATTCTGATTTCGTTTTAATTATGTACTTAAAATTAGTGGGACGGGACATGACACAATTTTAAAATGACGATACCGTACCGTCCCGTTTCGATAATTTAGAAACGGGACGGGACCATCCCAAAAGTATAATATATAAATGTACTTGTATCCGATCATAACCGTCTGATTTTTAAGGTGTATAATCTTACAATAAACTTAAACACGCTCAATGGAACACCCAAAACCTTAACATAAATTCACAATACTAGTTTCACATAGTAATAGTTAGATAATTCATTCACATTTGGTGATGATGGTCATATAAAAGATATCGACCGCCACAACGAAGCTATAGAGTGATAACTGAAGCTCTTTTTATTTTTCAAGCTCGAGAGTTTTATCGAGATCTTAATTAATTAGTTAGATGCAAATTACAAACATTTAATTAATTGATTATTGATCACCCTTTCATTTTTACAATTTTTGTTCGTTTTCTACTTATATAGAGTTAAGACTTTAGAACTAGGACAATTATATCATGAAAAAGTAACATCATAGAATATATATATATATGAGAATATTATACACAATAAAACCATCATCAATATTGGATGAGTTCACATTGATTTTATAAAAAATAGAAATAAAATTTCTTCATAAATTTATGATAAATTTCTCTTTTCTATGTTTTTTATATATTTTTATCATTGCGGAATCCTGATATCGTCCCGGTCCCAAACGATATCGTCCCGTACGCGATACATTTTAAAAAATGTAATCTTGTCTCGTCCCGTCCCGATAATATATTTTCAGGACGGAACGAGATTCGTCGAATTTCGTCCAATATCTACCCTGCCCAGCCCTATCTAATATGCACATCTTGGCTCTTGTGTTTCGTTTTAATCGCTGCTAGATTGTGTTTTTGGTCAAAAAAATATATTTTGTTACAATAAACTAATCTAACGCACTATGAGTAAACTTTTCTGAAATACTTTAAAAATGACAATTAGTAGTGTATTCTTCTCATACCTAATAGTTCATACAAAGACAGAAAAAAAAAATGAACCGGCCAACCCAGAAAAAATTATGTACTGGCTACTTCTTGTATAATGATAACCATATTTACTATAATACAATCTTGAAGCAAGCCGCAACTGTTCATAAGGAGCCAGCCACAAAGCCAAGCCAAGCCACAGTCACGGAAAATACTATTTTGCCCTCGGTCACCCTAGCAATAAAAGGCATGTTTTTGTTGATCGCTTCCTTATCTCGCGTCCCAGAACAACAAGCGAAAAAAATAGGAGCCACATTCAGATCAGTCCGACTCGGTCCCAACAGAAGCGGTGGTTGATTCTCCATCCTCCGGCCGAGCCCTGGCGTTGCAGAGGTGGCCAGAGATTCGTCTTTTCGTCAACGTGCATGTCCACGAAGGTAAGAAAGTGGCTATTTAATCCAAGAAAGGACGCCGCTGCATTTTAAAGAAGAAGATGAACCTGGGTAACAATTTTCGATTCAATTTTGTTTTCTTTCCAATTACGACTAATGGAATATAGAGCTTTTGCAATTGTTCGTTTTTTGGTTTATTTTTAATTCTTTTTCATGGGTTGAGATATCCTAGAATAATGCTGAAATTGATTTCCCAAGTTTCAAACTCTGCATGTGTATTTTTTTGTATGTTATTTATTCCCTATCTCGGTTGATAACGTTTGAGGCTTATTTAAATGAATTGTCGATAGGTATCATATCAGTCAATTCCAACGATGCTTGGATGCTTCGAAATGGTACGTGCTACCTCCATGTTCCAAGCACAATGGAATTCAAGGTCAACATAATTTAAATGAAGACAACACAAAGATGATTAGTTATGTTTCTTATTGGATTTTTAGTCTTGCTATCACTCTATTTGATCGTTCTTTCTACTATTGGAGTAAGAGTTATATATATTGTTAAAATGTGTGGCATTGTATCACAGCATATATCCTCAAATTGAAATCTGTCATCAAAAAACAAGTTCATTTGGTTGCAAATGTTATGTAGTAATGTAGTCTTGAGATTAATGTAAATTCTAATTGCTTAAGTATTACATTGTTTGAACTTCTACAGGTACAAGCATATATATCCAAGTTCATCAAATGCTACAACAAGGATGAAGCAAGTAAAGATCAGCATATGGTTTCTTGGGCTTAAGCAAAAGGATTTTTCAATATCAAGGGAGACGGTGAACATGTAATTGTTTTTATCTTTCGCGATGTCAAGGAAGTACCATGCTATATTTATGACCTGAATGCATGAAATTAAAACTATTTTCGTCATTTAATACATTGTGTGATTTACTCTACTAACTATCAAGTTGTATGTAACACATTGAGTTCCAATTGGTATCAATTGTCAGCAGATCGAATAAATCAAATTGTTATTTACTACATTAGCACGTGACTCGATCACTGCACCTCACAATGTTACTTGATGAACTTCACAATGTTCACTAATAATGGACTGTGCTATATATCAAGTCATAATAAAACCACCCGCAGCAACGCGCGGGCCTTCTTCCTAGTGCTTTACAAGGTTGGTTAAATAGAAAATTGGAAGGTTTGCCAAAAAAATAGAAAAATGGAAGGAGGGTTCATTAGAAGTTTTAATAACCCGAAATATGGCCGCCTTGCGCATTATCTCCCACAAAATATCCCGAGAAATTTAATGGTTTGGGAGTGGTGGGAGTTTGAGAATGGTGACAGTACTCTATGGATTCCCACTACAACCTTCTCTTTTGCCATTTTCTTTTGTGTTTTCCTCACTACTTTCCCAATGTCTTTCTTGCTTGTTGAGCTTTAGCGTTCTGCAAACGCTCCTCAATCTCCATCACTCTCAAAGCTTTCACACTTCCTTTCAACTCCATTAGTCCTCAGCTTTCTCCACAACCTTCAATGGTTTTCTGGTTCACAAAAGGTACACCCTTTCAAGTTTCAACTCTACAGCTCGGTTTGTTCAGAGTTCAGACCATGTTGTTTTTTGTTTTGGTGCTTGTGCTTTTCTTCAACTCTGATAGCCTAGTGGGTGCTTTGAATGAAGAAGGCCAAGCTCTTCTGTCATTCAAGCAGACAATCACTCAGGACCCAGAAGGGTCTTTGAGTAATTGGAACTCTTCTGATGCAAATCCTTGTTCATGGAATGGGATTACATGCAAGGAGCAAAGAGTTGTGTCCCTTAGCATTCCAAAGAAGAAGCTTTTTGGGCTTCTTCCTTCTGCCATGGGGTTACTCTCTCAACTCAGACATGTCAATCTAAGGAACAATAAGCTCTATGGGAGCTTGCCCATTGAGCTTTTTGAGGCTTTAGGGTTACAAAGTTTGGTTCTTTATGGAAATTCCTTTTCTGGGTCTGTGCCTAATGTTATTGGTGAGCTCAAGTACTTGCAAAACTTGGATTTGTCACAAAATTTCTTCAATGGGTCAATACCTTCTGCAATTGTGCAATGCAAGAGACTCAGAACTGTGGATCTTAGTAACAATAATTTCACTGGTTCTCTGCCAGATGGGTTTGGGATTGGCTTGGTGTCTCTGGAAAAGCTTGATCTTTCTTTCAATAAGTTCAATGGCTCAATTCCTATTGATTTGGGAAATTTGTCTAGTTTGCAAGGCACTGTTGATTTGTCTCATAATCAGTTTTCTGGTATAATCCCATCTAGCCTTGGAAATCTTCCTGTGAAGGTTTACATTGATCTCACTTACAACAATTTAAGCGGTCCTATACCCCAAAATGGTGCTCTAATGAACAGAGGACCAACTGCCTTTATTGGCAACCCTGGTCTTTGTGGCCCTCCATTGAAGAACCCTTGTTCTTCAGGTACTCCTGGTGCAAGTGCACCATCCTTTCCGTATCTTCCGGATAACTTCCCTCCTCAGGATTCTGATGGTAATGCTGGTGAGAAATCGAAAGGGTTGAGTAAGGCAGCTGTGATTGCAATTGTAATCAGTGATGTGATTGGTATTTGCCTCATTGGGCTGCTTTTCTCATATTGCTATTCGAGGATTTGTTCTTGTAGTAAGGTTAAGGATGAAAATGGTTATGGGGTAGCAAAGGGCGGAAAGGGCAGGAAAGAGTGCTTGTGCTTCAGGAAAGATGAGTCAGAGACTTTATCTGAAAATATGGAGCAGTATGATCTGGTGGCATTGGACACACAAGTGGCATTTGATCTGGATGAGCTCCTTAAGGCTTCTGCTTTTGTTCTTGGAAAGAGTGGAATCGGCATTGTTTACAAAGTTGTGCTTGAAGAAGGACATACTTTAGCTGTGAGGAGATTGGGAGAAGGTGGCTCTCAGAGATTCAAAGAATTTCAGACAGAAGTTGAAGCAATTGGAAAGCTAAGGCATCCTAATATCGTGACACTGAGGGCTTATTATTGGTCTGTTGATGAAAAGCTGCTGATATATGACTATGTGCCTAACGGCAACCTTGCAGCCGCCATTCATGGTAAGTGTGTTATATCTCAGTGTTATTTTATGTTATAGTTGTGAATGATTATAAGTATTTATGTTGATCTGATTATTTCGGTGCATGTTCAGGTAAGGCTGGAATACTATCATTTACACCACTCTCATGGTCTGTTCGGTTGCAAATCATGAAAGGAATTGCGAAAGGCTTGGTCTACCTGCATGAGTTTAGCCCCAAAAAGTATGTCCACGGAGACTTGAAGCCGAGTAACATACTTCTTGGACAAAACATGGAGCCGCATATCTCTGACTTTGGACTTGGACGCCTTGCTAATATAGCCGGAGGTACCCCTACGCTGGAATCCAACCGAATGGCCACCATAGACAAACCACAAGAAAGGCACCAAAAGAGCGCTTCCGTTGAATCTGCTGTAGTTTGTTCGTCTGGTAATTTGGGATCTTGTTATCAAGCTCCAGAAGCTCTGAAAGTGGTGAAACCATCTCAGAAGTGGGATGTCTATTCCTATGGAGTAATTTTGCTTGAAATGATTACCGGAAGATTGCCAATAGTACAAGTAGGTTCCTCAGAAATGGACCTAGTTCATTGGATCCAACTCTGCATTGACGACAAGAAGCCTCTTCTAGATGTGTTAGACCCACATCTAATGCAAGATGTAGTAATGGAAGAAGAGATTATTGCAGTATTGAAGATTGCAATGGCTTGCGTTCATAGCAGCCCTGAAAGAAGACCAATCATGAGGCATATTTCTGAAGCTTTGGACAGGTTGGCCACACCTGAAGTGTGAGTTTGCTAGACAGCGTTGAATCGAATTCAATCCACTTGTGAAGCTGGATTTTTGGGTTAGTTCAATCTCAAGTGATTATGAACCCGTATTTTCTACTTTCTTTCTCAGTGTCATTTGTTAGAGCTAGGTTGAGTTTGGTCTTCATTAAGAGCAATGAACTAGAGTTTGCTTGAGTTTGGCCTTTGATCAGTTGGTGTATATGTGAAGGATTTCTTCATGCTCTTCTTGTAGACATTTGTGTCTTGTAGGTTAATGAAGTTAATCATTCGTTTCTTTGCTTTCACCTCTCTGAAAATTAGAACTGTGTTTCTACCTTTGCACTTGCACATCCTTTAGCTCACTCCATCATATATCCTTCAATCTCATCTTTACTCTCAATCTTATTTCTGTAAGACTTAAAGGTGTTTCCCAACTGTGAGGCGCGAATATAGGTGAAGAGTCCGCCAACCAATGTATTAGTCAGAGATTCTTGCTGTCTCTTACTTTAATTGGTACTATAATCTCACTGTTTCATTTCCTTGACTTAAACACAACATCTTTGTCCGAATGTATTTGGTCCATTATATCCAACTGTACACACTAATCATAAGCAATAAACCAACAAAAGTAGTTGAGCTTCATCTTTTAGAATATATTTCTGACCTTTGGGGTCTCTTATATCATGCACAAGAATGTTTGACAACTCACAAGTAAAATTTTAGACTGATAAGAACAATAATGTTGTGCATTGTTGCACTTGCAGAACAGATATGGACTTCTTAGATATGTAATTTAACACTAGTTTCCTCCAAGTCAGGGACATTATTAGAACATATATCAGAGAGAGCAAGACTGCAAGATAAGAAAAATTAGTTTAATTTCGCAGAACAGGGAAGTACAGCTCAGTTCTTTCTCGCAATCCTTAGCCGCTTTACACATTCTACGAATTCCCTGTTGGAATAGGACACACAGCTTCAATGAATAACATGGTTCAATAACATTACAATGGCAAATCTAAGATAATCAATGAACAACAAATGGAAATGACAGTTTGGCGAATGCAAGTGATAGATAAGGACCATGTACCTCCATGGAACATCACCAACTGTTCTCCAATTGTCATCTCTGTCCTTATAGAAAAGTGAAAACTCAGATCCAACCTGAAACAACCTCAAACCAGATACAGATTGTCTACCTGAAAACAAAGAACCACATATAATTAAATTTCTGTAAACTTCTTCACTTTTAGTTCAAAGATCTACTGCACCTACCAAACATGTCTTCTAGTTGAAATGCAAGACTTGAGTAGCCACTGTGATCAAGTACACAGACTTTTCTGCCAATAACAATCCCATCCATGTTAACTTTCACATAAGTCCACCTCTCCTTGCTTTGGACTCCCTCTGCTTCCTCATCGCAGGCTTCCGGTATGGTTCTGGGACTTATGACATTCTCATTCTTCAAATTCAAGTTGTTAGACTGGGGCCAATCTATCAGGCCATCATAGCCCTCCAAACTCACCACTGCACATAAAAATGCAATACCATCATTAGTATATGTACTGAGAAATCTAACATATAGAAAGAAAACAAAGGAAAAATCAAGGAATGTACAATGTGCTGATGGATGATGATAGGTTTCAGGTTGAAGAGCTCTGAGACTAAGACCAAGATCAATGATACCCTCATTCTCTTTGGCTTCATAATAAACTGACTGAAAGCTTGAGTGGTTCATAAGAAAGCTTGATGCATTAGGATCCATCAAGATATAACTAATATAAGATACTTCTCCCACTCACATATACAACTGAACATATATAGAGCAGAAGATAGATATTTATATTAACAGTGGTGAGAATATGACAAGCAAGAATTATTAAGTGGGGGCAAAGACATTAAACATGGAAGACAGGGAAAGAGAAAGGGTTATAGGTTCCATTATCATTGATTCAGTGTTGCTTATCTTCTTCTGCTGCTACAAACATGCAAGTACAACAAGCAAGGAACAAAACTCCAGGAAGACAAGGGATGGTCTATGTGATTCTGACAGAAGTAGGTTGGATTTTGCAACCCAGTGTTGCTACAAATTGAGGGTTCCATGCTTCTGGTCATCGGAAATCCGACGGTGATTAGGATCGTTCAGCTGATTCACTAGCAGCAAACTTCACTGCATTCTCAGTTCTTAACTTTAGTTCTGTTTACTGGGGTAACTTCAGCGTTGATTGCCAATCTTCAAGGGAACATTGATCGGGGTAACGACCCTACGTTCCACTCCCCAATGCCTTGGATTGTACAAGACATGATACAAACAGAAGAAGATAACAAGATAATCTTGTTCTGCACTCGGTCATTCCTAAATCACATAAACCCTAAGTTGGTTATGAGGCCTCCAATGTGTACACGATTAACACGAAGCCAGGAGAAAATAAAAGTGTTGGTGCTTAAATGATCCAATTTCTAACGTCACATTTCAATGTCAAACTCAAAAAGAAAGAACAGAGGTGAAAATTTCTGACGGGGAAACTGAAAGCTGCTAGGAGCTATCGGCTTCTTTTCATCTTTCATGTGTTTATCACAACAGTTCCCTGGAATACTAAGAGGTGCAAAAAAATACAACTGCAAACAACAAATGGCCTTTTATGAACAACTTATCAAGAATGTGCATCTACCTGTTATACACAGGGCACGGTGAACCGAAATTTGTATGAAAAGTAACTATGAATTCCATTCTAGGAAGAAAAGCATCTTCTGTACACTCTTCTTGAAAATATAAGGTCCCTCTCTAACTTTCAAAAAAAAGTTCTCTTTCTGCTAGTAATGCTTCTCTGCACCAACAATTCAAACAACCTGATGAGCATCTGTGACAGTATCATTGATGGCACCTCTCAATGCTTGTTCTTGAATCAAGCCTGGTCCAGCAATGAATTGTAAGCCACTAAATTCCATGGTTTCAGGAAATCAAACATGTTCAGTCATGCTTATTAAGAAATTCAATTATACATGGATAGACTTGCTCTGCTGCCTACAAGGGAAATAAAAACAGAGCTATATAAGCAAATGCCAATGCAATCAAAATAATCCATTGAGAAAATCATTATATTTCCCCCTAAAGAGAGAAAGAGAGGAAAAGAATATTACATACCATTCGGCCTCCTACTAAATCATAATGAGCATAGTGTGCATCTCCAGATTCTCCAAGAACTTTATATGTAACCAGGTGCTTCGGTATTACCTTAACAGTTTCTGGTCCAACAAAATATTTTATCGGTAAGCACCAAAACTAACAAAAGGATATAAATCACCTCTGAAAAGAATTTACCTTCTACAGCTTCTGGAGGGCATATTGAATCCTTATCTCCAGCAAGTGCCAGAATAGGGACATTGCTTTTATGTATATGATCCTTATACAAGTAAGTGCCACTCCTGTCACGTAGTCCCCCCACCTTAAAAGCTGTTGTCAGCTGCAATAGAAGTTTAGCGGGTATGGTACCTGCCAGTTGCAATCAGACCTTACTTTTATTAAACTGATTCACCAAAAAAAACACACTCGGCCCTCTTAAGAGGCTTAGGTAGAGTTGTTAAATAATTAGCAGGCGGCATCCAGTAGGCAGGTTTAGCAAATATCTTTCAACCAACCACCATTATCTTAAGACATCAAACATCTTCAATGAAATTGGCAAAACAGAACTTAATATCATGTCATGGAGAATACTCACAAAAGTTATTCAAAACTAGCCTTTCCAATAATTCTGGATGCATCATGCCCTGTGCTGAAATCAGATTATTAAGCCAAGAGAAGACATAAGGAGGGCGAGATGAGAGAGGATAAGCTGCTGCCAATAATGTCCCCAAAGGAACAACAGGAACATTGAGAGCCTGCGCAGGGTCTGCCTGTATGACAAATTTCTTAATATTAGATTCTTTGCCTTTCATGAAACAATTGCAATCAGTAGTCATCGCAGTTAATTTCAATATGATCTGCTTACAATCAAGCAGTCACTATAGTTAATATAACAAAAAACTACCAACTGTATCGTTGCATATACTCACAAGTGGTATAAGCAATTTGAGAGTTGATTTTGAAGATGTGTAATCAAGTGATGAGGCCAGTGTTACAACAGCTGCTAGGTTGCACATTCTTCCTTCAGAACCTTACAGGACAAGAGTAAAATTAATATAAATAATAACTCATATGCTAGAACCTGGAAGCATTCTGAAACAAAATACTACATCTGAAAGGTATATATTTGAACAACATTATGGACAGCCAACCAAGGAATATTCTACAGTACCTCTAGAAAAGCAAAAAAATTAGTGGTAACTGAAAAAACCAAACAGCTATACCAACATTATATTTCTCATCTAAGGTCACAAGCTTAGAAAGTGGTGAGGTTACGGACATTAACCTAAATTGAAGGTTTCCAATAATATTTCCTTTGAACATTTTCATGTATTCCTACAAATAAGCTGGGGGAAGCTTACATAATGATGCTTTCATACTTCCATATTTTTCTGGAATTGCACTAATTGCATGCCTCATATATCATTTCAAAAGAAAAAAAACGTCATGGCTCATTATATGGATGCTTATAATACTTGATCAGACCGTGCAGGAAGAAAAGAAAAAAGAAACACACACACTAGACGAAACAGATTCTCACCACAGCGTGAAAGCATTGCATAAAGCAAGATTCCACCCATTGAGTGCCCAATTGCTAACAACTTCCCATCCTTCGGCTTACTTTCCGCCATTATATACTCCATCTGTATTGTTAACATTGTAAACCCATCATTTAAAAGGTAAGCAACATTACTGGATTCTATACAAAAGAGAATGCTCCATTTACAATTGAAGTGAGTTCTTCGTATCAAAACTAGAGTAAAAATGGGCAATCATACTCTAGCCTTCTAGCAAGATAAATTGTCACCTCACCACAGCAGGTATATCCTCTTCAAGGTAGTGATCAAAGTCCCAGTCATACTTCACTATCAAGTCCAGTTGCTTTTGGAAATCTTCTAGTGTGGAAGAAAGACGCTCTTGCAAGTTAAACAGTGATGGTGAAACAGACCGCTGGCCTTCTTCAATTATATTCACAAGCCTTTGACTGAGGTCTCTGATTTGGCTAGCAATAGCTGAGTTTTGTCTTGTCTCTAAGAGGCTTGACAGCTTATTGCTTATATCATTGAACCGCTCAGATAAGGTAGAATCAGCAAAAAGTTTTGTAATTTGATCAAGTAAATTATTTGACATGATACTGGATTGACCTTCACCAAGAAAGCCAGACAATTGTTCTGACTTCTCCGTAAAAGTTTCAGTTACCCTTGTCACGGTTTTTGATTCGCCCCCTACACTTGGTATACTTGTAAGGTCTCCTTTGGCAGCTGAAATCTCATCGTTTATATTGTGAACAGGTCTTTCAAATGCTGATGCACCAGGAAAATTACCCGACTGCTCTTCGGTAGGAAAAGCTCCATCAGTTGCGTTCTGCGACAGAGCTTCCATCTGTTCAGATTTTGCACTGGCATCAGAAAAGCTATTTGACTGGTTTTGTGCAGAAAAAGCTGCATTGGTTGCATCCTTAGACACAGATTCCATTTGTTCAGATTTTGCATGGGCAGACTCCTGGATTTCTTTGTTATTTGTTTCATGAACACTCAATCCAGCACCACGAACTTCAAGAACCCATGTCTCATATCCTTGCCCAGACATGTAACGTGCAAATGAAGACTGCAAGAGTGCCACATTCATTCCTAAGACGTCAGGGTATGCTATTGAACAAACAAAAAACGAGGCAAAAAAAACACAAAACCATGTGACAGAAAGATTCTAAATGTCATTGTTTGAGGAGAAAGTAATTGTTTTTTCAAGTTGGCACTTGTTGCCTCCAAATTCCTAACAATGTTATTAACCATTCTAGCACATAACACCAGCAGCATTCTCCATCTCCTACTCTTATTAACACCGCACTACCAAATTAAGTCCCAAACTTAAAAGCTGTACACGGGCACATCACATGGACTCTATCAACCATCATTCAAACTCAAACTAGCTTCAATGTAAACTACAAAGATCAGGACCACACCCCAACAGTCCAACACAATCCTAAACTTTCATGTAGGTTAGAAATGGTAAATACAGTGTTTTACATTGTAAATACATTGCATAATGAGATAAAAATTGACAGTTGTAGCAAATAGTGATTAACCAATGTAAAAAGAGAGGGATTTGATAAGAGTGTTACTGTTTTTACCTCAGGAGAGAGATCATAACCAATGGCATTGGTCCCCACACCAGACAAGAGCAGCAAGGGATGATTCCTGTGAGGGGCCTGCTCAGGTTTTCACCAAATCCAAAACCAATAACACAATCAATCTTCTCCAATATATAATAAGAACCGAATCAAAATTCATTCACAAACTAAAATCAAGTACCTTGGGGCAAGGCCGGTAGCGCCAGAGCGCGAGCCGCCAGTCCGAGTTGGGGACCGACACGTAGTGTAGCTCATCGGCGGTGCATATCGAAGGCTTCTCCACGGCCTTCTCCTTGGCCGCCGAGTCGTCGGAGAAGGCTCGGGGGCGGAACGACGACAGAACTCGACGCGCCGCGGAGGCGCGTGAGGCGATGCGGTGGGGGCTGAGAGTTCTCATTGTGGATAGCGACGGCGGCGAAGACGACGAGGATGACGTGGCCAGGTGGAGAAGAAGCGCGCAGCGAATATTGTAGTGGAGTGAAGCCATGGTGTGGAGTGTGTGAGGGGGTTATGATTGGTTGGTTTTAGCGGTTGAATCGGTGGTGATTGTTTTGCTTGTGATGACGAAGCTTTGGATTCCAGACGATTCGGTATTTTGATACAAATCGTCTCTATGATTTTTTTTTGATTGTGGAGACGGAAATTTTGGCGTGGGAAAGATGCTTATTGGACTAAAGACGATCTGTGGTGAGGAGGCAGTCACTAATGGTTAATTTTAACACGTTTTAAATTATTTCTAATATTTTAACACGTTTTAAATTATTTCAAAAACTTGACTAAAAACGTTACAGACACGCACAAAAATCCTAGCCGCTCTTTCTGTCAGAGTAAAAACACAGTTGGTTGTAGTGCTCTCTTTCTCTCGGTCGAACGTCGCCGGCACCCCGTCACCGCGTTCTGGTCCGGAAAGGGATTAAAGGTTGAATTGGTGACATGGCTCCAAGACTTAGACAACTTCTAGGTTTGATGGTTTTAGGGTGGAACGGGTATGGACCTACGTCAGAGAGGGAGGCACCGTCGACGACATGCTGCACGGTGGGGATCCTTTCCTTGGCAGCGGCATCAAGATGCAGGTCATGGTGGATGGGCGCGGCGGCGGGTTGAACGGTCGACGACGTCGAAAGTTTGTTGGGAAGACTGGAGGTTTTGTCGGGCCTCTGTATGTGGGCTGTGTTACTGGATTCTTGGGCATAGTTGGATAATTCTTTATTTTCTTGCAATCATTTATTTTGTTTTTTTAGTGTTTGAATCTGGTTTTCTGATCTCAAATAAGTTGTTGCTCGTTCGAGTTTGTTGGAAGTATGTCATAGATTCCAATAGAGTGTTGCTTTTGGGTAGCTGGTTCATTGTTACAAGAACTCATAATATTGTCGACCTTTGGTCGAACATATTATTAGCCTGTGTTAAGATTGCAAGGAGGAGATCCTGGGCATGGAAATTCTTGGGCATAATACTTGTCCTAGTAACTGCTTCTTATATTGGTCAAGTTAACTCAACTGGTTGCCCATTTCGACGCTCTTTGGATTTATTGACATGTCAGTCTCTCATTTTCGGGGAGAGAATATGTATTTTGAAGCTAGTGGTATTCGATAGTCGTTGTAATCCCTTATTGAGTACTGTGATTATTTTGTAATTGCAGTTTTATTGAATGAAATTTTGTTTGATAAAAAACATTATAGGCACACATTTGCCTCTATCAAACAATCAAACTATCAATTTAATTGTTTCTACCAGTTACTATTTATTGTAATTGTTTTTCTGAGTCAGTTTTTATGCAACGGTGCAACTCCGTCAAATTAACAATCACTATTTATCGATTAAATATTTTTTTTTTTAAATTTCGTATGTGATAATCAATCAATTGTCAGACGACACATGACATTTTCAGATGTCCATATCACCCAAATAATGTTATAGATTTTCAATAAGATTTTCGACCAACCAAAAAGTGACACATGTGTGTGTTTGTCGACCTAATAATGTTATTGGATTTTCGATAGGATTTTTGACGAATGACGATTCGACAAGTAATAACATGATTTTCAAATATGATCTGAAATTGACCATAAATAAACTTCATCACCCACTCTATACTCACTCAACCTTCACAACTCACTTCCAAATCTTTAAAAACACATTCCCTCAATTACTTTGTCACATTCTCCCATCACTACGATGAGCTTCTTTCGTAAATTGTTGAAGCATAGGCAACAACACAATCAAGATGACGCTGAGATGATGGATGCCATGATGATTAACGCGACCATGTTGATGACACATCATGATGCTTTAGATGAACCACAAGGACATGGTTCACGTCATGGGTGCTCTCCTAATCACCTTAGACATAGGGTAACTAGGGAAATAATTCTCATGATAGATTACTTCATCGAGCGTCTGATCTTTAAGTCGGAGGTATCGAATGCACACCCATATGTTCAACCACATCATGACAGATCTCTGCATCCACGACTCTTATTGCATCAAAGAGCAGATGCCACTGGACAACTAGGGTTGTTGCCCCAACAGAAGATGATGGGTGCCCTCTGAATGTTGGCGTACTGCCCAACTGCTGATCAACGTCCTAAGATATGCAAGATGGGGAAATCAACTACAGTAGAGTGCATGAAGAAGTTTTGCCAACAAGTGGTCTGTGCTCCAACAAAGGCTGACCCAACCCGGACTTGAGGGGAGTCCGGGGAGGTTGGAGAGGCAGCCGCCTCATGTCCAAAAAAATCCACCCATCGTGGGACACCAAAAAATCCATGGAAACTCAAGCTTAAAATTCATGACTCTGATACCAAGATAAAGTAGTCTGGAGTTCAACTCCAAAACCAATTAGCAATGAAGAGAGTAACTCAGACACTTAAAAACCACAGACAATGTCTCATTTTTCTTGATGTGGGATTATATCTCAACATATATACCCATCTTATTTTATGTGATAGTTTTACCCATCTTATTTTATGTGTTCATGAATAAGCAAAGTAAAATGGTAACTCTACCAACTGAATAAGGCAGCTGGTAGTTGAAAGGGAGCTGAATCATATGCAGCATTTGCCATCTAATACAAACACAATCATCCACAGGAATGAAACTTGATACAAAAAGAGAATTTAAAATAGTTGGAATCCGTCTAATAATGGTTATAGATCGATCACCTATTTGAACTCAGTTTCCTTGCTCCTAATATAGATCATTTCCTATCATAATTCAGATTCCTTGCTCTCGTTGGACTCTCACCGCGTTGCAAACTAAACCCTCTTTGCTCCGGTAGAAGGAATTATCAGTAGGGATCCTATATATATATATAGGCGCAACGGTATTAGGGCATCAAGACAATGTAAACTAGATTGTTCTCAAATCTTTCAAAGTACTCTAAACAACATCCGATCATGGCTGAGATACTTCTTTGCACAGTAATACTCTCACAGCTAGCGCTGCTACTGGCACTTTTGTTCGACGTGATTCTCTTCAGATCGTCGGTGATCATATTCCTTGGTAGCCTTGGTCTCGGCTACGCCCGTAACGCCCTTCACACTGTTACTTTCGAAGAGCAAGTTCTTAGTTTAAAAGTCATTACTCTCTTTATCTGCTTCATGTTTTTTGCTGGTGTGATAGAAAGATTGAACCATAGTATGAATAAGGTTGAGGACTGGAGAGAATTGGTGTCAGTATTTGAATCCATCCTAAAAAGTCAGTGGGAGGACGAAAAGAAAATAGCTCAACAGGAGTCTCTGGCCCAAAAACTTGAGGCAGTGCACCTCCACAGACAAAAAAGATTGCAGACCTCAATCGTTAGTTGATCCTTCGTCAAATAAATGATTATGTTTCCAAAGTAATTTTAGATTCATGTATACAAGCTACCTTGAGTAGTTTTAGGTTTCGCCACATTCATGTTTGGTTCTTATGTATGTTTTGTTTTCAATAGAAATTTCACATTTAAGCAAAAAATCTATCTATATATGTTGCTCACGCAAATACTGTCCTGTGGATTCGAACTAATTTGTTTTGGATCACTAGCTTAGCCGTAATTTTGATGAATGGGGAGTGTCAGAATCCAAACTCGTATGTTCATTTGGTTTAGTTTAGAAATCGCCAATTGAATCTGGTTTAATAACAAGGCAGCTAGCTATTTTTTTTGTTCAAATGCACAATTATGCTATTATACTATAAATCAAACTCGATCACCATCTCTTATTTGTTAAAAAATACTAATGTCATTAGACCAAATAGTGTTAAGCAAGACAGCTAGTTATTGATCGATGTCATTTTATTTTTCAAAGAACAAGTTTGGTTGCCCCTAACCTTCGGTCATTAATGAAATTGTACAATATTGGTAAAGCATAAAACCATGAACCTCAAATTACAATAAGCATATCATGAAACCCGAACCTAA
Source organism: Comarum palustre (assembly GCA_951800085.1). Lineage (NCBI taxonomy): Eukaryota > Viridiplantae > Streptophyta > Magnoliopsida > Rosales > Rosaceae > Comarum > Comarum palustre. The sequence continues at coordinate 22,350,266 of OX637577.1, read as the reverse complement.
ATGATAATAAGCAATTCTCAATAACAATAACAATATCAATATGTATTGTAACAACTATTCATCGGTAAGAAACCTTATGCTTGTTGCTAACTAGTTTGACAACATAAAAACATTATTATGAAATGAACAAAAATTTCGCATTCTTCTTCGCTCCTCTAGGGTTTCGAAGACGGCGACCAAACTCCCAACTTTTGTCATGGCAGAAAACTCCTTAATAAGTGGTGGTTGTTTTGGCAATGCTCCCAGTCAGGTGAAAGGTAGTACAAATACTTACGGATGACCGCGGTAAAATAAATTACAAGAAAAACAGAAAGAGATTCGTGAGGCGTGCCACCGCACAAATGTGAGAGAGAGTGATTGTTGCGCATCACCTGGCTTCGTTCCAAACAATTGTAGGTCACCAACGTCACCTTGGTGAAAAATTTACGAGTAGTCTCCTGCTCCTTATCGATACTCGTGTGAGACAAGCAGAGCTATCACTGGAAAAGGGGGCGGAACGCTGTTAAGACTTGAACTGCGCACCGAGAGTGGCTCCGGGGAACTGATTTGGTATTTGCTAAGACGCGGGGCTTTAGCATCAGATCGTAGTAGTCGACGAGGTCGAATTGTTGCTTTGTTTGTAGTTGTATTGTTGTTTGTAAAAGGTATATGTTAGTCTGATCCCCAGGTTTTCTTTATATATTGGTCTGAATAACTCGATAAGAATACTGACTTTAACCAATCTAAAAGGTTTCGACTACTGCAATTGCATAAGGATTCATTCTCCCTGAGAATAAAGCAATTGAAATGTTGCGGCTTCTAGTTACAAATAGACTTCTTCTAGGTCATTAGTACCGACCTACCACTTATCGAAACATTACTAGACTCTGACACGAACTCACCTACCAAAGTCGTCGTCCGTGAAGCGAACTCTGCCACATAGGATAGCGTCTCACCTGTCACTATCACTTCGTTTGAAGCCCAACAAAGTTTATTTTTAGGGTCACAGGTATTGACCCAAATGTTATCTAAAACTATTATTTAATTAGTTTCGGATCTAATATTAATTGGGTTCAAATTCTGGCGATGGTGTCCTATGGTATCCGTGAGGGTTACCTGAGCAAAGCGGGACAAGCGACGCTGCTCGATCGCCGGCATTCGTTTTTGGTTGGCCGCTTGCTGAGGCCAAATGATAAGTATCCAGAGTTTAAAGGGACTTCTGACCAAAAAAAAGATTTAAAGGGACAATCTCGAAGATCTGGTGTCTCAAGAAAGGGCTCTCCGTGCATGAGGTGAAGGACAGGTTTGTGTTTCAATTTGATAACATTGTGGATCGGAATCGGATCCGGAGAGGAGGTCCTTGGTTTTACGGGAATACTATGTTGGTGCTGAATGATTTTGATGGTTCGTGGGCGATAGAGGCAATTCCACTGTTTCATCTAGAAACTTGGGTTGTTGTGAAGCTCGCACCTGGATGCTCTTTGAGGCGTCCCCCACTGATAACCCTGAATTGGGCCTGATTTTTGAAAGGGTGAAGGGTTTCTGCAAAGCTTGTGGCTTGTTCATTTATGATCCGGCAGAGTGTGATCGGTTTCTGGAGGAAGAGAAGGCATGTATTTTGAATGAATTGGCTATGTCTTTGGATGGTTTGCCGCTTGGAGGTGACTCTATGCAGGTGGAGGATATTGCCGAGAGTAAGGAAGGGGACTCTACGGATCCCATCCCTAGGGCTCACTCTCCGGTGGTGTTGGAGGATCAGGATACTGATATGAGTTTGAATGAGGAGGTTTCACCGGTGTTGCATCGGTTGCAAGGTCCTATTGTGTTGGAGAGGGTTTCACCGGCTAAGGCTACAGAGGCTAGAGTCCAGGATAGTTCTGTCATGGATGTCGTGGCAAATGGGGTTGCTAATGCTACTGCTGGGGTTACAGACGTGGGAGTGGAGATGCGAGCAATGGTGCCATATGTGTCTGCTAGGGCTCCGGCACCAGGGGCTCAGGGTGTTTCAAAGGTGAGGACAGAAGGCCCGGTTTAGAGCTGCGCAGTTTATGGAGGCACTTGGTCCTCTAGAGGGTGGTTGGTTTGTTTCGAAGGCTCCACCATTGGTGAATCATTTGAAAAGGCTGGCATCCAATGATCTCCCGTGTCCCTGGAAGAGATACAAGGAGTTCTCTATGGACGACAATGTCTTTATAGCAGTTCAACATCGAGAGGGAAAATTATGGGTCTCTCCCCAGAAGAAACGGGGTAGGCCTTTCAGAAGCAAAAATAGACCGAGAGCTGAGGTGCAGTTAGAGATGTCGGCTGCAAAGAAGATGTCTTATTCTGCGAAGGGGAAGAAGCTGACAAAAAAAGAGTGTAGTTGAGCAGCATTTAGTGCAGGCTCAACCTAAGGTGGGGGAGGGAGGCTTGATTGCTGTTAAAGACCCCCTGAAGGAAGCTCACCCTAGAGGTGAAGAGGAAGGTGCAACTGTTCTGAAGGTTACAATGGGGACGGGGATCCTTCAGTCCCGCATATGGCTTGATTGCATAGCATTTGCCATTCAGAGACCCTAAAACTTGACACATAACATGAGTGCTACTTTGAAATACTCCTTGTATGCCTTCAGAGACTAAAGACTCCTTGTGTAGCATTTGCGATTGAAAGCATGCCTTCAGAGAATGACACCTAACATGACTTGCTGGCTACTATGTACTACTGAGGGTAACAACACAGTAAAATGAAATAAAAGAAAGAATGAAGCAACGCAGTAATGAAACTTGGCCATGGAAATGGAATGAATGACTCCGAAAATGAACGGAGGAAATTGAAAGATGTAGGTTATGGAAGAATCAAAAAGGAATGGGATGAAAGATAGGTGAATCAGAAACTGGAAGAAGGAATAAAGGTGAAACAGAAATTAATGACAAAGTTTCAAGAAGAGGGTGCAGTACCCAAGTGGTGGTTCAAGAATGGTTGGCCAGGGGTTGCTCCCGCCGTCTTGTCCGCCGCCGCTACCGGAGGTGGACGGTGCTCCAGTCTCAAGTACACAATACTCTTCCACCCAGTTGTCACCAGGCTGCAGAATGATATCAGCGTGCATGCCTGCATGGCATCGTTGGCTTCCTCTTTTTCAACTACTTCCTCCCTTTTCTTGATATAGTCTTTAGCATAACTACATAGTTCTCTTATTATTCCATCTGCTTCTTGAACAACTTGTCCCAATTGGAAGAAAGCAACGGTAGCTGCGGCGAATCCTCTACCTGAAACCGTACCCAAAATGGCAGATGCTGTTTGCACAGCTCCTTTCAGAGCAATGAGACGGTGGATAACCTTGACATAGTATGCATCCTTCTCCCAAAATCTCTTTGGGGCTTCAAATTTTTCATCTTTGACCTTCAAGATCAGTTCTTGAAGTTCTTTCTCGATTTTGATCGACGTTGCGTCCCCAGCCAATGCTGCTTCAGTGATGTCGGACAGAGCTCCTTCCAAAATTTCTATGGCAGTTTTGTGGCATTTTTTGTACCCGAAATCGAAGGACGCCATTTTTGGTTTTTTTTTTCAGTTGCAGAGTGGAGGGAAATGTTTTGAGAGATTCACGGAGGAAGACGAAGTGTGGTGTGGAAATGGGTCGGCTTCGTTTTGATATATTTATAGTACAAGCCCAAAATCCGCGGGCCCAATTTAAGTCTATTTATGTTTGTTTATATAATGTTTATATCTCTATATATTAAACCAGGGAGCCCTTCTAGTGAGGACCTCTAAGTTGAGGATTAGTTGAGGACTTTTCGGTTTATCCCGCTTTTCGATCTTATATCCACATCTTAACCGTTCATTTTATAAATATTTATGAGTAGATCATTTCTGTAAATTTTCAACTAAATTGAAAATCGTTAAGACATTCATAAGTGTGATTTACCAATTATGAACTTGAACGGTTCATGTTTAACAGATTTGGTTCGTCCATTGATTTGATCTAAAACTAGTACTTAACGATCACCAATTTAGCTAAAATTTTGTATGATTGATCTACTTATATAAATCTACAACTTCAACGGTTAAGATGTCAAATTTTGATCAAAAAGTTGGTCTAATAAGTAATTAACCAAAAAGTCCTCAACTTAGAGGTCCTCATTAGAATGGCTCTCTATTAAACCGGGTGGTTTACTATTCATATGAATAGTAACAGGTGAATAGTGAAAAGCTGAATATGTCCTCCCTTTTTCTTCTTTTTACAATTAAACCATCCATGAATTTACAGATTTACCCTCAATTTTAATATTTTTACAATTTTGTCACTCATATTAAAAAATAACAATATTAATTATAATAATAATAATAATAAGTTGATATGTGTGTTGATAATTAAATACCGGGTGTTGTTAATAACATCTCCATAATAATAATATTTATAATAATAATATAAAAGAAATTGAATCAGCTCTAAAACTAAATAATTATGTTGAGTGTATTTTAATCGATTAATAATTGTATCGATTGTTCAGAGTTTATATTCATTTATATCACTTTTTCAAGCTATTAATTTTGACGATGCATCTAAATGTTGGCATGTGATTTTATGGTTCGATTTTTTCAAGATTTATATTCATTTATATCAATTATTTAAATATTAATTTTGACTTGATCTATATATTAAATAGAGTGGGGTGGTTTCACATGAACAGTAATATGTAAATAGTGAAAAGACGAATTTGCCCCTTTTTCTCTTTTTACAATCAAACCATACATACATAAATTGACAGATTTGCCCTCATTTTTAATATTTTTACAATTTTTCCACTCATTTTAAAAAATAGCAATAATAATAATAATAGGTTGATAGGTGTGTTGATAACAAATACCGGGTGTTGTTAATAACATCTCTATAATAATAATAATATAAAGGAAATTGAATCAGCGCTAAAATTAAATAACTATGTTGAGTGTATTTTAACTGATTAATAATTGTATCGATTGTTCAGAGTTTATATTCATTTATATTATTTTTTCAAAATGTTAAATTTGACGATGCATCTGAATGTTGGCATGCGAGTTTAAGGTTTGATTTTTCAGGGTTTATATTCATTTATATCAATTATTTAAAATATTAATTTTGACGATGCATATGAATGCTGATATGCGAGTTTAGTGTTTAGGACGACAATTAATTTCGTTATTGATTAAGTTTATCAGTTCAGCTTATGACATGAACTGATGGGTGTTCCTTACTTGTAATTCTAGATATATATTTTGGTCGTTAATATAAATTCGATTTTAACGTCATCTCAATCAATTGTATAATTTTTATTAGAGTTTCAGATATTTGTTACATAATATTGATCGAACTACAAAATTCAAGTGTATAGAGTATCGATTTGTTATTCAAATTATATGTATCTCAATGTAAATATATAATTAATATGATTAGTAAGTCTTAAGGTTAAGATACATTATCTACTGAGGGTTATAGACAATGACATAAAAACTAAATATTTTACAGACACGAACAAAATTCTTCTGCACGCGCGAAGTGCGTGTTTGAAGGCTAGTAAGTTTTATTGTAAGCCTGTCTTAGCTTCCCGTTGTAGCGCGCTCATCACCCACTGCGGTTTTCTGCCTCTTCATTGTTTTAACTTTTAGATGCACTTCGAATAAAATCTGATGCGGTTATCTGATTGTCTGTAATAAAATCTGTTCCAACTTGAAATTAGTTTGTTGCTTTGATTCTCCATAAAACCTTCAAAACCAGCCTCTAGCCAATTATTTACATCGATAGATTTGAAGTAAGACACCTTATCTGTAATCTAAGCCAGAATGGTTCTTCCTGATGGATCAGAAGTGCATCTTGATTCATTCATCAGTTTCCAAGCCATTCTAATCAGCTCATCCTTGTAAGCAACTCCAGTGAGACAATTATTTTTCAAGAATACAGTCTTGTTATTATTTTTAAATATATGAAGTTTTAAAAATGAAAAATGAATAAACCGAGATTTTTTGGTATTATTATTTGAAGATAAAAAGAAGAACAAAAGTCTTTAAAAAAATAAAGGATAAATTGGTCTTTTCATGTCAAAATATCTGCAGTTAGTTTTTAAACTGATCTAATGGTTTCAGATACTTTTCTTCTGTCAAGGTAAGAACGTGAGATACCGTTTTAAAGTTTTTAAAACGTGAGATACTAAATTTTGTTTTTCTAAAATCCCACACGGTTTGAATCATTTTTCTAAATTCTAAAAAATCTTTGGGTCATATGCTCGTTGGGCCCTATCGTCTGACGGCCCAAATACGCTTTCCTCCCTTGGCAAAACCAGTCGAAGCCGCCCTCTGCTAAACACGGTCACTGCCACAGCTCTCTCGGATTCTTCAACCACCATGTCGTCCACCTTCAACGGTGGCCGGAATGACGTCGAAGTAAAGCGAGTGTTCATAGGAGCAGGCTGCAACAGAATAGTGAACAACGTCTCATGGGGTGCTTGTGATTTAGTCGCTTTCGGCGCCCAAAACGCCGTCGCTGTTTTCGACCCAAAGGTACCACCTTTCTCTTTCTTCTAAATCTCCATCTATCCAAATTTCAAAACCCAGTTTTTTGTTGAAGCAAATCCCACTCTTGTATGGTGCAGACTGCACAAATTTCGACTACGCTTCCGGGTCACAAGGCTTCTGTTAACTGCACCCAATGGCTTCCAAGTAATAAGTTTGCCTTCAAAGGTAAGAATACTTCAAATTCGACAGTTTCAAGTTTTACTGTTTGGAATCATTGTTTCCAAGCTTACAGCTTTTCCTTTGTCAACAGCTAAAGACTTGGACCGACATTACTTGCTTTCTGGAGATGCTGGGGGTGCCATTATTTTGTGGGAGTATTCTGTTCTTGAAGGAAAGGTAAAAACTTGATCCTTGAAATTCTTGATGTTCATTGTGTCATGGTGTGTGCTTGGTTTAGTTGTTATAAAGTGATGTTAGTACATAATGAGTTGATAGCTAGCTTAAACTATCCCGAGGGTGTATACTTTTTGAAGTATTGGCATTTACTGAAAATCTAGTTTCAGTATTGGTTTTCTGTTTAAATTGGTGATATTCTTTTACTATGTGTTTGTTTGTTTACAGTGGAGATATGTACTGCAAATACCTGAATTACACAAGAAGGGTGTCACATGTATTAGTGGGATTATGGTTTCTGATACTGAGTCAGTCTTTGCTTCTACTTCGTCGGACGGTACAGTTTATATCTGGGAAGTTGTTTTCCCAACTACTGGTGTAGGTGAGCCCAAAAGTTCACTGGAATAAGTCTAAGCTATTTGCTTTTATGTATTTGATAGATTTACCAGTCATGATCATTAGTTGTATACTCTCCTTTCCTGAAACCCTTCCTTAAGTGTTGGTACATAGATTTATGTTGTGCATTGAAATCATCATTAGGGAAGGTGTTAACTGATATCAAGCAACACATTATCATTGTTGTGAAAACTCACATTAATGTTTTTGGAACTGAACTGTTAAGTTAGAAGCACTTCAGATCAGGTACTTGTCTGTATATAATGGAAAGGAGTCCAGTGATCTAGAGCCCTCTGGATTGAATTAGTGCGAATCTAGATTTCTTTGAAGTTATGGTATGCGTTATGAAGTAATAATAGTACGCATTGTTCATAAAGGCTCACAATATGGGCCTCTAAGATTTTCTCCCTCCTAAGGAAAAAATTTGAGTTGCAATGCAGGAAAATGACCTTGGTTCTGGATCCTGTCATCCTATGGGTATATTGTGCAGTTTTATATTCCAACAGCTTGTTTTGTTTGGTCTTGCCCTGAAGCAATTGATTTATGTTTCAGGTGACTGTAAATTATCTCATTTGGATTCTCTATTTGTTGGTTCAAAACCTATGGTAGCACTTTCACTAGCAGAGTTGCCTGGGAATACTGGGCATTTAGTCCTGGCCATGGGGGGATTGGATAACAAGATTCACCTATACTCTGGGGAGAGGAGAGCAAAGGTATTTGACATCACATTTATCAACCTTACCCAGTGATTTACATCAGATTATGGGAGCTTAAACATTTTAAATTTTTTCATATGTACACCCAGTTTGTTCGAGCCTGCGAGTTGAAAGGACATACAGATTGGATCAGAAGTCTGGATTTCTCATTTCCTATATGCAACAATGGTGGGGCACATTATATTCTACTTGTTAGTTCATCACAAGACAAAGGCATACGCATATGGAAGATGACTCTACGGGGTTCTCTGGACAGCAGCCAGAGTTCCAAGCCAGAAAAAATTAGCTTAGCATCTTACATAGAAGGCCCTGTATTTGTAGCTGGAACAACCTCATATCAGATTTCACTGGAATCTCTTTTAATTGGTCATGAGGATTGGGTGTATTCAGTGGAGTGGCAACCGCCGTCACCTGTATCTTCAGACGGGATTTCGTATTTTCAACACCGGAGCATCTTATCTGCATCTATGGATAAGACAATGATGATCTGGAAACCAGAAAAAACTTCTGGTATCTGGATGAATGTTGTTACTGTTGGGGAATTAAGTCATTGTGCTCTAGGATTTTATGGTGGCCACTGGAGTCCCGCTGGTGAATCTATCTTAGCACATGGGTACGGTGGATCTTTCCATCTATGGAGAAATGTCGGTACTGGCTTTGATAATTGGCAACCACAAAAAGTTCCATCTGGGCATTTTGCAGTAATTACCGATATTTCTTGGGGGAGATCTGGTGAATACTTGCTGTCAGTCAGTGATGACCAGGTGAATATGTGGCTTATGTTACAGTAAATCTAATGAAATCATCATTCATCCTAGTGAAGTTATCATACTTGAGAATTTTAATGGTGACATGGATTTATAAGAAGAGGCTTTTAACTGCATTTTATCAAGAATTGGCTTAATTATATAAGAATAAGAACAATCAACTGGACTTGTCATGTCACTTGAAGTCAAATTATGACTCACCGGTCCTTTCACAATATGCAGACAACACGAATTTTTTCTCCATGGAAAAATGAAACGTCTCTGGGAGATGAGGGTTCTTGGCATGAAATTGCTCGTCCTCAAGTTCATGGTCATGATATGAACTGTGTCACCATCATCCAAGGAAAAGGAAACCATCGTTTTGTCAGTGGAGCTGATGAGAAAGTTGCCAGAGTGTTTGAAGCTCCTTTGTCTTTCTTGAAGACATTGGGTCATGCCATTTCACAAAACTCTACCTTCTCTGAAGATATACAATTGGGTGTACAGATATTGGGTGCAAATATGTCAGCTCTTGGGCTATCACAAAAGCCTATTTATGTTCATGGTGATCCTCTATCATTCTCTTAAAAGCTTAAATCTTAGAATTAGATATCTTGCAAATTATACTGTGTCTGGTTTTTCTAGTAAGCATTGTTGCTTTGAATTACAAAAATATAACGTTTTCTAATGGAATTTCATTTTCGGCAGCTGAGCAGTACACCGTAGCGAAGAATCCAAATGATAGCCTAGACACCCTTGAAGCTATTCCTGATGCAGTTCCTGTTGTGTTGACTGAGCCTCCAATTGAAGATCAGTTGGGATGGCATACACTATGGCCAGAATCACACAAGCTTTATGGTCACGGGAATGAGATATTTGCTCTTTGCAGTGATCATGAAGGGAAGCTTGTCGCTTCATCTTGTAAGGTATATGGGGTCACTGTAGTACTGTTATATTAGTAGGTATGTTGTACTTTCGGCAATTAGATAATTCAAGGAAACAGAATTCGGAAAAGAAAAAAAAGAATAAATCATTTGAAAGTAATGGTCTTTTGCTATGATAACTTTTTAGTAATTACTGTACTAAATTTGATAAGTATTTCAGGCCCAATCGGCAGCAGTTGCAGAAATATGGCTGTGGGAAGTTGGTTCCTGGAAAACAGTTGGTCGCTTGCAGTCGCATAGCTTGACAGTTACACAAATGGAGTTCTCTCTTGATGACAAATTCCTGTTGGCAGTATCAAGGGATCGCCAATTCTCTGTATTTTCCATTGCCAAAACAGGTATGCTTTGATTGCTGTCCTGGTATATTTTGTTAAAACTTACCTTATGCTCTGTTGGAGTAATGATCATCTCTGGTTAACCAATTCTACCCAGCCTGAATATTTTCAACAAAATATCCTTCGTCTAGTTTTATGTACCTCTTGATGAGGTTGAGGGTCAAAAACTGGTTGTCTAGACTTTAGGTCACTTATATTACATTTGCAGTTCTGTAGTTATTTTCTTACCTTTCTAAGAGACATGGTCACAAGATGGGTATGAAATTATGGCAGTGTTGTCTTCACTGTTACTGTTTACTTGTTTAGTCACACTCCTTCAGAGCACACATACAATATTTGAGCGAATTGTTACGAACAGTTTGTGACACATAGTTTCTCTTATGTCTGTTTAGGCACTGATGGCACTGGTTACAACCTGGTAGCAAAGCACGAGGCACACAAAAGAATCATATGGTCATGTTCCTGGAATCCCCATGGCTACGAATTCGCAACAGGCTCAAGGGACAAGACAGTGAAGATCTGGACTGTTGGAAAAGATTCATCCATTAAACTGCTAGCGACTCTCCCACATTTCAGTAGTAGTGTCACAGCCCTATCTTGGACTGGCCTTGATTCCAAGAAAAATAATGGGTTGCTTGCAGTTGGAATGGAAAGCGGATTTATTGAATTGTGGTGTCTCTCTGTTAACAGAACGGACGATGGTGTAGCAGCAAATGTTCTTGCTGCTCTTGTAGCACGGTTTGATCCATTGATGTGCCATGTTTCTTCTGTGAGCCGGTTGGTTTGGAGAAAGCGCAAGAATGAAGAGTGTACTAGCATACAGCTTGCTTCATGTGGAGCTGATCATTGTGTGAGAGTGTTCGAGGTAAAATGTTAACTGTTCAATATTAATTACTTTTACCGTGTAACATGATTTCTGTAAGCTCTTATTTAGTCGACCTAATGATACCAGTCCAAATTTTGAAAAGTCTGCTTCTCCTGCTTGGGGCATGTCATTGATTCTTGTGCATCGTATGATTCGTATCAGATCCCAATCCAAATCATTTTTTTTACAAAGGAATAACATGATTCTTGTTCATCTTCATCTTCTTTTATTGAATGTGACATGAGATGAGTCTTGATGGCACCGATATCTTCTGCCAGAGCCTTCTCTTTCAGATGACACTTCGCATTTGGAATGCCCTCTAATCCCAAATTAGGGTTCAAACTCTCAGCTGTTCAACATTGAAAGTTGAATGTGCCAACTTAGTGACCATCACTATTTGGCCATGTTTACCATGTTTGGAATCATCTTGTATTGTACGGTCACTAGGGTGAGACCGAGACATCTTTGGTTGATCAGTGTACCAAACCGGACCACCCCAATCGCTTTCATTTCACGGCGGTGTCGGACGGTGGCGTAGCTCTGACTGCGAGCAGAGTCCAGCACATTCCGGTTTAAAATGTGCAAAGAAACCACGTGAGATAAATTATCTTAATCTCTCGCATCCCAAAAACAAACAAAAACCATTAACCAAACCTCGTACGTTTGCTCATGGTTTAAGGAGTAATTAAGACGTAAATTTTGTTGTTGGGTAATGAGAACGAAGAACTGTGTGTCATATCACTGCTTGCTCACATGAGAATCAAGTCGGCGAATAATAAGTCACTTTCTTATGTGGAAGATTTGGAGTTATACCAGATATGAGTCAATTTCGATATGATGTGAGATACACCATGGTAGAGTGAGCCAAGCTTTTCAAGATATCCAACATGGATTGAAATTGTCATTATCGTTTCTTCTTAAGGAATTCAATTCCATTCAAGATTTGTGACCCCATATCCAGCAGATTCCATTACCGGGTTTTCCGACCTAGGATTTGATTTTTCTTGTTTAAAGTTAACAACATATCACCTTGTCATATTTGGTGCGTAAAAATGGAAGCTACTATTTAACTTGTGCGAAAACTAAAATAACAAACCATTAAAGCATTACAAACCATATCCACCAAATGAGGGTTTAGCTAATTAGGTCAGACTACATCCAATTATGTTTTTGAAACCATAATTGGATATTGTTTTAGAATTTGTCTAAATTGTATGTGAAGTTTGCGTTTGAAAATTTTTCTTGTGTTTTAGCAAGTTTGAGCAGCAGAATTCAGAAAGTGACGACTACTTGCATATACTAATAGCAGATGTAATTTTTAAGCTACGATTCCAGTAGTGGCAACTTCATCATCAACTCACTATTTGAAAGGGAACCCTTGGAATGTGTAATTCCGGCTACAACCTAGTTGAAGTGAGCATAGTATTGAAGAATTCCAATTGAAGCAACATAAAACAGATCATAAGGGCAACATCAAAACGCTCATCCATCAACATAATAATTCAAAACTCTTGCTACTTATAAAACATTTATTCAGAAAACGATCTGCACAGACACACAATATGTTTCAGTTTCCAAGTTTTACAGTATAATCTCAGACCACGTTTTCATTTCCTATGAGTCTCTATGACGATGAGAAACAATATGACATACAAGAACAAGTTTGAAAACGTACCAAGTTCCTTATTATCTATCACAAATACATACCCACAAACCAATTACCAAAGAAACATATCGATAATTTAAACATAATCCAGGCACCCCATTTCTCCAAAATTGTTTCTTCTTTCTGAAAACTGACTTACAAATGCTGTAAAAGTCCTCATTGTGATCGTTGCTGCTGCTGCTTGATGTTTTCATTAGGAAGCTGAGTAGAAACTTCAGGCAGCCCCATGGCTGCTGCAGCTGTCATGGTTTGGTACTGAGAAGCCATTGCGTGTGCAAGGGGCGGCTGAGTATAGTATATCTGGGCATGCTGAGCATGAGAGGCATCAGCATATTCATATGCATAATTAGCAGCACCCGTTGATGTAGGAACAGCTGATTGGGGCGGGTGAACCTGTGTGTAACCAACATATTGTTGTGGAGGCTGTGGCTGATGCTGAGAAGAAGGTACTTGAATCAGAGATGGAGGAGCTGTTGTTGTTGTCCTGTACACACCAGCAGCAATTTCGGGTTTGGCAATGGGAGCATTCCTTACTTGGCTGTATGCTGCAGTGGCAGATAGCATGGGATTGGGAGGTGCTTGAGAACGGCTAGAAGCAATAGTAGCAGCACCAGCAGCTTCACTCATGTTGGACTGCAGCGATTGCTGCAGGGGTAAGTTGTTGTATGGTGGAGCCTGTCTTGCAGGCATGTAATAAACCTGGTATTGCTGCTGCTGATCAAGCTGAGGATGGTGGTGGTGTTGCTGTTGTTGTTGTTGGTGCTGTTGCTGCTGAGAAGGATATACAGGGTAGTATGCCTGAATTGGCACAGACCCAGCAGGGTGATGCATGTAATGTGCACCTGGGTGTATAAATTGTTGCTGCTGTTGTAGTTGTTGTTGTAGTTGCTGTTGTAGTTGTTGATCATACTGGTTTTGTAATACATACCCGGAATCCTGCACCTGTTGTTGCATCTGAACCCGAGTGTTGGGATCAGAGACACTAGCTTTCGGATCAACAAGGTTTGGATTTGCGGTAAACCTGGTGGGGGTTCCAGAGGGCATCTGAGCAACTGGTTCTTGATAAACTACAGGTTTTGGGCGTGACATGGCAGCATTTGATAAACTATGATCACTGTAAATTCGTTACCAAAGAGAAAAATGCCACAATTAACAACACCTCATGGTAATGAATCCAATCAACATTAACAATATGATCTAAACATGCAAACTTGTATATGAAATAAAATCCTATATTGAAACAAAAATGAACAAATTGGTAAATTAGTTTCGTAAGTGAAAAGGAAAAACAAAGCTTACCTTGAAACTAAATCTGGCAACGGCAAATCAAAAATTCCGGTAGATTTGGGCTGGGACTGAGGAGGCAGATTCTGTTGCTGCTGAGGATGAGGAATCGGTTTCCGGTATCCACCGTGATCGGATCTCTCATCATCGGAAACCACCCGATTCATGTAATCAGGCGCCGAAGAGCTCACCGGCACAGAGGAAGGCATAATAGTAGTCGGCAACGGCGGCGGTGAAGATAGAACCGTAAAGCCGCCGCCGTCATCTTGCTTCTGCTGCCCAACCAACCCCACCGTCATCTGAGCAAACTGCTCTTCAATCCCCACCTTCTGATCCAGCGCTCTTTTCCCGCCGTGACTACTACCACCCCCGCCGTCTTCCACGTGGACTCGAATCGGAGGCAAATTCGCCAGAGACGGAGAAGACGAAGTGGAACCAAAGGACGAGGAGTTCTCCAGCATCGGCGAATCGGGGACAGAATGAACGTCCGGCCTCCCGTTCTTGCAGTTCACCGCCGCAGAAGCCTCCGCGTCTCCTCTCGATTCCGAATTGTTCGCTGCGCTGCCGCCGCTGTCTAAACCGAGCAAGCAATCGACGGAGGCGGAGTCTGAGAAGCCGCGGTTGAGCATCCCAGACGAGCCGTTGAGCGCGTCGAGGAACCAGTCCTCCGACTTTGTCGTCATATCCAGCATCTCTCCCATCGACTGCGACGAATCCGGCTTCAACGGAAACAGAAACAACCGAATCCGCGCCGGTTTCGACGAATTATGGCTCGCAGTCCGGTCAAACTCGTCGATCATATTATCCAAATCCTCATCCGTCGTCACAGAGATCAAAGAGTCCAGGTCCTCGCTCGGAAGCTGATACTTCAACGTGAACGGCCGTCCGTTTAAAAGCGTCTTCGCCAGCCGGTTCGAGAGGTCCGAGAGCGAAGTATTCCTATCCACGACGACGATTCGAGTGTCGCCGCCGACGTAGCACAACGACTTGTCGTGCGGCCTCGGCACGATGTGCCCGCCGTAGCTGCACATGAGCCGGAGCCTTGACGCCGCCGGGAGCGGGTCGTCCCAGGATTCGGTATTGCGGGAGCGTGGCGACGAGTCGAGAGAGTCGGGGTATTGAGGCTGAAGCGAGGGCGGCGCAGCCGCCGGTGGCTCCATGGGAGGTAGTGGTGGACTGAGTAAAACCAAACACTGGGTTTTGTAGTGGTGGTTAAGGTGGGTTGGGCTCTCTCTTCAGAATTTTTACTCTTAGAAAAACGAAGAGAGAAAAAAGGGGATGGCACTACATCTCTTATACTTGGCCAGTTGGTCTCCAGCTATTTTCCATTTTTTATTTTTTAATGATTGTTTTCACATTTTTGTTGTTAAATTACTAAATGGCCCCATTTACGGGAAGAGTGAATTAACAGAAGGGGCCCAGTTGGAATTTTAGAAATATAACTGTGTACGAGTCCAGATGGTTTGACAGCTCGTTTACTGATTGGCTCCAGTTGGGCGCGTAGGGAGGGTGTGGTGTTCTGGTGTGCCAGGTGCAGGGTAACAGCGTGACATCAGCAACTGTGATTTAGCGCCCCCTCCGAATCCGTTCTGACACGGTAGGAGTCTGTTAGTGCTGATTATTGTGCTTTTGTGATGAAGATAATATATTTTGAATAAAGTAACCATTTATGATGCAAAAACCGAACTGTGCACAAAACAAATTACACTGTAATAAATCTCGGTATCAATACATTATGGGACACATTTTAAATATAAGTATTAAAAGTTGATTGAGTGATTATTAATTTTATAAATGTGATTCAATAAGTATATGAATAAAATTTAAGAACAAATGCACCATTCTTGTCACACTTTAACAAATTTATTTTCTTTAAAATCTAGTATAATCATTAAAACTTAATAAATCTCAAAAGATGTGAATAGTTCACTACATCAGTAAAATATATTACGCATAATCTTAATGTCTAATTTTGTTCAAAAAAAATTAATGTCTAATTGCTTCAACAAGACATTTATATTTTATATTTTCATAAGGAAAAACAATTTCATAATAAAATATTCTCATGAAACTCAAAATCATAAACTCGTTTCAAACCAGCTTTATCAAAACGCGTTTTTTTGAACCATTTATTAAAATATTCCCTTTAATTCCCTTATTAGGAAATTAACCCACCATTTTTACTTAAAAACCAAAAGAAGTCTAAGCCGCAATCGTGGCAAACTCGTAACAGACCTTGCTGATGACGTCATCAATCTGGCCTACTTTTCAACCAAAAAAATGACGATTTATAAAACTCATTCGAAATCAAAGAACTACGCTCCTCCTGTTCCACGCGTGACACCATTGGAAATCAGCTATCAAGCTCACTGAATATCGCCACGTGTGACGGAGATGTGTGAGGGATCACCCTACCGTCGTCGGCCGAGTCGTTGTGCTGTAAAGTGACGCCGTTTAGCCGTGGCTTGAGGGTAGTACGTTATTATATAGTTACTTATTTCTAGCTGTGAAGACAAAAATGTTTCAGAGTTAAGACTCTTTGTTAAAGAGAATCTGGGGTGCTTCTGCTCTACGAAGCCCTTTGTTTTTCTTCTGTGGTCTCTGTCTCCACGTTTACCAAAACAAAGCATAAGTTCTTGTGTTTTTATTAATCTCGGCTTGTCATGAGCAATTGGTTAATTCTTAATTATCCCAATGTTTTGTGTATTCCTGTTTTAGGGTTATGCTCTTCAGCTGTACAATGAAATATGATTATATGAAGCCTAATCAAGGGTCAATTTGAGCATTAACAAAATGAGTAGACATGTACTACACATACTCGCACACAAGGCATGGTTACTTTCTAAAGATAAAAGAGTTGAACGCGTGACATGGCTTACGTTTATTTTACAAAAAAAACGAACTTGGAAGACTTCTTTCAGAGAAGGTTAATATGTGTGACGATGTCGGTTGTCAAATCAAATTCAAAGGCAGCCAAAACCATCCTCATAACCTAGTATGACTCCACAGATTGTTCATTTTTTGTTTTCTTCTCTATGCCATTATTATCGACTCATATAAGGGTCAATTCCAAAATCATGTTGGTGACTTCATTATGAGTGTAGGTAATAATCCACTCTGCCAATTAACTTACAGTCACGGTAAATAATGATTTGAGTGGAAATTGTCAAAGTTGTGGTCGATGACAACATGGTAGCTAGCTAAAGGGTAAAGGAGACCATTGTTCTCTCTTATTGTTTTAAATTCCTCTTAATTTATTACAAATATTAATAAAATGAAACATAAATTGATTTTTTTAGTTAAAAAATTCTTAATTAGTAGTAATAAAATGAAATAAAAAGTTATACTATCTAAATACTTAATCTAATTAAAACAAATAATGTCAAAGATTTCTTACCTTACTAATCTCTACTAATATGTAATGTTTTAAATTTCATTTACAGCTTTTTTGTTTTATAAATAAGCTAAATGGAAACAATACATATATGTCTGAAAATTAACATATTTTTTAATATTTATCATGCATGAAATTCTGAAAATCTAAATTTTATTCGAGATGAATTAATGGTATTTTTAAGAGTGCATGTTCATTTACGAATTGGTATAATGAACATTATTGAAATTAAGTTTGTAACATTTTAAGTAAAATCGTGTTGTTGCTAAGTAATGATCGAATATAATTTAATTTTTTTTGTTAATCAAATTTAACCATTTTAAATAAGATGTCTGATTTCAGAGGTGCCTACCCGTTTTCAAAATGTATACAAAATCTCAAATTTTCTGGGAATTATTTAATTGATGGCTTTAAGCTAACCGGGATCGTGGCAAAGAAAGAGTTGAATAAACAAACGTGACAGTGAGTGACACATGCATATGATAATGTGGCGCATCGCATCGTTCTCCAGCTCATATGCAATGACTATAATCTTAGGATTATTAGAGACTTTTTTATATAGATTAGGATGTGACAATAACTTGTTTAAGTTTTTAATTCGTGCGAAAGAGCGATGAGCGATGAGCTATGTTTGTAATGCATGGCACCCGTAGGAATGTTGTGTCTCAACCTCATAGGACGTGAAAATAAATAATTGTGACGCGTTGTATTTTATAACGGTTATACAAAGTATGCTACTAGCAAGTTTACTTGGTTCTTATTGCGACATAAAAGTATAATCAAAGTTGTTGATTGTTCTCTAATGGATTATACTATTTTTGGCGGAACTTTCATAAGAAGTCTAAGAGAATATGAGATATCTACCGCAATTTGTGTCTTAAAGAACAATTGCATGTTAGATTGGACATGACCTAAACCACAACCATACAAGTTATTGTGTGTGGTGTGAGCTAAGCCTCATCATTTGGTTCTTCGATCTTGTTCCGTCTTAAAACCCGTCTTATCCTCTAGGGTTGAAGCTCTACCCAAATCTTCATTAGGATGGGTCAGCCCTAACCCTTCTCAAATAGGATAGGGTAAGAGTTAAGCAAATGAAACTAGACCCTACTCTACAACCTTATCCTATTGAGCCATTTAAGGTTAAACCCGGCTTTACCCTAAATGTCTAAACTCGGCCATAATAATTTATTATTTTTCTATCGTTTTAATATGTTTCTTATTTTTTGAATACAATACAACCAATCTTCTTTAATGTAATTGATTTTGCTAGCTTTATTTCTTTGATTTTCTTTTGCTTTGTTAAATAACAATTCTATTTTGATGATTTATAGAGATAGTTCGTAAGATATATGAGTATAACATCTTAGATTATTATTAATATATAGATGTCCTAAGTTAAGTATACTGCATATGAACTACAAAATAGTGTACTACATATAAGTAATGTAATTATTGGGGATTGTGCTAAATTGTAAGAAAAAAATGAATTAACTCATCTCGGCCCTATTTAAGGGCTGATCCTACCCGATTCTTTTAACCCTAACAAAATAGATGGGCGAGTAAGAGTTGTTATATTAAAGTCTCGACGCTACCTTATTCGGTTCTAATTTTTATTGATTTTGATCGAGCTATATCCGGCCCTACCCTAAGTTCTAAATTTTAGGATATGACCGGTTCTAGCCCGGCTCGTGATGACCCTTAATGTGAACCACTCACTTTTGGTCATTAGGCATTTAGGTGTGGTACGAGCTAACCTAATTACAAAAGCTTCTTCACCGATTTAGGCGGTCAAATTAAGTTTATTATCTAGGTGAAGCTAGGTTAGTGGTAGATAATCTCAAACACATATGTCAATTATTCTAGTAATGTTAGATTGAGTATTAAACCACCTAACTAATCATCATGTCCGCCTTTGTTGTTTTTTCTTCCTTTTGTTTATGCTATTCTCCAAATTAGGATAAGATAGACTAATAATCTAGGTCCTTGACACAAATAAAGTCGTTGTGATATGAAGGCAATTCATCCCAATTAATTAGCTTATACCGTCGACTTTGTTAATTCGTATATATCCATCCATTTGGTGTTTAGGTTTAACCTGTACATTGTTAAACTAATTGAACTCTTTCGATTGGCCTGGGACGACTTTTCTTAAACTTATTCATTTGATTACTTTTGCTTTTTCGGTTGTGAATTAGAATATGATCGGTATGATGAACAAGGACTACAATATTGAACCAACTTCCCAATAATTTTTGAGCACATTTACGCGATGAAGTGGTGCGGTTTCATTACGTGAAGCTATATTGGATCTATGTATAGTTGCTTACAACATCTCCATCCGTTTCTTTATTTTTTTTTATTTTATCAAATTTAAAGAATATTGAGTGTTTTTCAGGTCCAACAATTTTTCCATCTCATTCCTTAAAATAGAAATGAAGAAGAAAAATGAGCATTGCTTCTCCAAATTTGCAGCAAAGCTTTCGTTCCCTAAAATTTAATTCTTCACGGGCTCTAACAAAATTTTTACAAAAACAGAATATTTTATTAATTATTTTGTTGTTACAATAAAATATATAATCTCATTTGGTCATAATTAATTATGATGCACCATATTTTGTTGTTATAATAAATATCAAATCTTCAAAATAGAGAAGCTGTTGGAATTTAAGCATAATATTTTTGAATAATTTGGTTTTTGCTTTCCCATTTTGAAGAAATTTTAGGAAAGCTACTGGCGATGCTCTTAGGACTTGAAATCTTGTTTGATATTCTTGGCTTTTGATTCAAGTGGCTCGTCACAAATTATATGATATTCAGAACATTTTACTTTACTCCATAGTGAGTGATTTTTCAACCTAGCAAATGGATGGGTTAGGTGGTTAGCGGGTGGACTTTAGCGGTTAGCGGGTTCAACCCGTTATAACCCGCTAAACTAATGTGTTATAGCGGATTGAACCCGTTAGGTTCGCGGGTTACCCGTTGGGACCCGTTAAAGAATTTTTTTCATCATTTCTTATATATATTTTTTTTAACCAAATACAAAAAAAAAATCTTTTTACCATTGGAAGTTCCAACGATTTAAATGAAATAAAGTTAAGAAAAAGAAAAAGAAGATGGATTAGTAAGGTTTTCTCCCTTTTTTATTTCTTAGCTGGCATTAACGGGTTAAATGAGTTCTAACGGACAACCTGGTTCCGTCCGTTAATTGGCGGGATGTAACGGGTTGACAACCTATTAACCCGTTATGTAATCGAACGGTTAGCAGACGGGTTTTTAACGGACGGTTAACGGATAAAGGGTTGAATTGTCATAACTGTTTTTCACTCTTATTTTCAGGATTTCTTTCACACTTGCACATAGAGATGCATTCGGTATTTGTAATTCGTCATTCGTGTGTTTTTGGGTCATCAAATGCTATAGAGATGTATGTGAAATTCCTATCTAATTTTAGTAAGACCACTTGTATCAAAAAATAATAGATAGTCAAGGCAAGGAGGGAATGCCAATTTTATCAAAATCCATTATTGAACTTTGAGGACAACTTTGAACATGCCATTGCTATTTCCTTGACTCTATTTAACAAGATTTCTTTACTTCCTGTAAAAAAAAATGTTTACCATTTTCTACTTCTTGTGTAAACATAGCTAGCTACCTGCCTAGCTACCCTTATTTTCCCCATGAATGAGAATCCAAAGTCGATGATGATCCATCGCCATCGATATAATAGAAACGCAGTCAGTGGTGTTGTCTCATTCATTGACAAAATTGGTAGTGCACTTCTTCTGCTTCCAACTACGATAGTAACTCTCAGTCCTCTCATCCTGTTCTTACCAGGTTTAGCAAGCAAAAGCAAATATCCCTTTCTATCTGTCTCTTGGTTGGAGTTTGAACTAAGAGAAACCCAAAATCATTAGATTAGTTTATTATGCAAAAAGTAATGGTAGATGAATTACATTTTAAGGGACAAAAGATGTAGATGGATGGGAGTGAAAGGATGAAGAGGTAGCTCTGCTAGGGTTTTTGGATATGCAATGATCGGAGGCAGTGCATTGGTCTTTTACTTTAAGGGACAAATGATCACAACACTGGGAGATGGGAACCTGCTTTAGGAAACAGTTCGATCAATGGCACTTCTTAGACTTCAGGTCTAAGTGCTTAACAGCCTTATATAGACGAGCACGGTCACTGAGGCAGAGGGGGCTCTGAGCTAACGCATTCTTTCTCTGTATTTTAATTTTAGAGGACCAATCAGAGATGCATGTCGTCAACCTGGCTGGCTCGATTTCCAACTCCACGAGAAATCTTTTGCTCTTCGGTTTGGGTCAGATATATGTTTTCCAAGTACTCCTTAAACGGGACAGCATATTAAGTAATTAACCCTATTGTTTTGCGAAGTGTATTCCATTCACCATGGTTAATATATGTTTTCCATTCGGATTTATGTTTGGTAAATCATCACCATATTTACTTATTTGCAAGTGTTCAGTACACGTAATTCTTTCCACAGTCCACACCCGACCCGACACCAATAAGATGTTGGGGCATAATAGAGTTGTTTTGAGGTAGCCTTGATGGACAAAACTGGACTGAGCCTTTATAGTAAAGACCCAAAGTTGTAGACGTAGATGTCTCTTATCTTGCTGCACCATCCCATTCAATCATCGTTAATCGTAGCTATTCAACTCCCACTTGATCAGTAACGATCGATATTATACTAATCACTACTTAGTTGACAATGAATTCGAATTGCAGAGGAAACTCACAGGCAGGATTAAGATGACTGGTGGTGGAGAATGTTACTAGTGCCGTCGGTGTCCTCGATGCTGGTGAGCAGTGAGCAGTGAGCAGTGAACAGTGAGCCGAAGTTGATGTCGTGATTATGATCGTTGATCTTTTCTGTTCATCAGCTTTGAGCCTATGCAGTAATTTGCAAAAAAAATCTCCTATGCAGTAAGCTAGGTTCTGTGGACTTGTCAATACTGGCCAAAGAATTAATGCAGCAACTAGATCAATTAAGGTCCCTGCTGCTCTAGCTATCATCTAAGAGTACGTACTAATCTATATATCTCTACCCATAACGCTCTAGAAGGATAGCTCAGAGGTGAAATACCAAGTGTAAAACTCATGAGATCGATCAACACGCAATCGTTTCTGCTGCAGGTAAGTTCGTGTTCCTTTTTTTTCTTTTGAATAGAAACTTCGTTTTCTTAATTAGCTTGAGCAAAGTATACATATGCACAAGTTAGAATTAAACTTATTAATAACTCATGCTGGTGCAAACATGATAAAGAGGTAACATGGTCTGATGGTCATCGATCAAGATCGAGCTAGCTAGCTAGATACATAGCCAGTATGTTTAATGAGATTGTTGTCCCCAAACATATACACCTAAAGAGACATCAACTCGACCTCAAGCAAAGATGATAAGATTAGAAGGAGATCGAGAACATAGGTCGTTCTGGACTTTTAGCTAGCCAGCGAGCTCTGTCCCTGACCGCGAAATGCTCTATTATATGCACCACAGGAGAACAGTTCTCCGTCCAACAACCATCTACATATTAACCGACACATAAAACTTATCCATAAAATTTCAATGGCGTTTAAGGGAGTACTTTGGCTTGGTAAATTGACCAAATAGAGTTGAGATAAGAAAAAACCTCGGTTTGCTTCAATAAAAGATGACGAGCTCGTCATAAAAATTCACTACCTAGTATAACAACTTGTGAAAAAAAAATCCATCAAAAACCATGTCCAATGCATCCCCTTAACAAACAAAAACTTACCAACCCTCGGTTCTTTTTACTTACAGAAAGGCTACTTACCAACCCATATAGAAGAAGCATATTTGCTAAAGAAAAAACAAAAACAAATAATAAGAAAAAAAACTTGAAAAATGATCAGGTCATTTTTTTTCAATTGTCGATTTTATATCGAGGGTTCTAGTTATACCTCTTAATTTACTGAGTATACTTTCGTTTTTATTTTGTATAACTCTTAATTTACTGAGTATACTTCCGTTTTTATTTTGTATAAAATTATTTTACAAATTACCCTTTAACAAACAAAAAGAAAAGAAGAAAAAAAAAGTGTGTTGAAATTGAAGGAGAAGATGGACTCTTCTCCCTTTCTTACTTTGTCGATCATACGTGCAATCAGAACCCAGCCATGGATGGGATCGTTCCCTCCTAGTTGTGCAAGTTGTCCAATACAAACATGAATTGTGTCATTCTTCTAATAGGTCTAAAGTCTGCATGCTACAAATGGTTATTTTTCCATTTTCTTGTGCCGAAATACCTACAACTGGTTATTTTTCCATTTTCTTAGATCATTATTTGCTTAGTTCAACATACTTTGAATTACTTGGCCCCCAATTACAACAATTTTCAAGGAATTTATGTTCCAAGTTTTCTAGGCTCACTCAAGAAATTTAGGTATTGACCTCTCCTAGTCATGCTTTGGAAGAACAGTCTCTCCTCTACATTGATCTAACCATATACACATCTATCTTGAGATCGATCGCATACATGTTTGAGTTTTGGTTGCATATACATATGACAAAGGGAAGGAGTATTTCTCCTATTGAAACACAAATATTATGTTTTTTTATCTTTTTGTTTGTTTGATAAAGGGTAATTTAAGAGATAATTTTTTAAGTTTACTCAATAAATTAAGAGGTGTTTTATATTTCGAAAGTGGTAATTTTTGATTGGCATCCGAAAAAAACGTTTCACGCCGTTATGCTACGTAATTTGTCACAACTGACCCAATGGTCCCGCCAATTGAAGGTAACCGTCGTATCAACCACCCTTAATCCGGCACATGTCCCCCAGCCTGCTCTAATTCCTCATCGAACGACGTCGTCCCCCTCCTACCAACCCTCCCCTTTAAGCCACTGCGACCCACACTGAACTGTACCCCTCCCCACCATGCATAATATTCTTCTGACAACTAAGTCAAGCCACCCGTCGTTGAAGTCAACACGCCGATCAGTTACCTCTTCAACTCGAAATACACAGACAAAAAATAAACCGACGATTTAAATTTTCCAACCCAAACCTTTCAAAAAAAGAAAAATCCCGACAAGGTCGTCGTTATCGACTTGTCTCGTATATCCCTCGAGCCTTGTTCATCCTCACACAATTTACGCCCCAAATTGTATTCAACGTCGATCCAAAAACATAAACCATAACCGTCTCTTCCGGCTCCACCAACTCCATTTCTTTGTAAACTCATCAGCATTTGGCACCAAGAACACCCCAGTTTTTTTAAGGTAAAATTTTGCTGACGTCCATCCCCACCTTTCAAATTTCAACTTTGGCTCGCTACGACCCTCACTTTCCTTCAATCACTACTTTTTTTCCTCTTTCACTCAATTATTGTTTTAGTGATAAGATTCTGCTGTTTGTGGATCCCGATCTGTTTGTCGTTTCTCCATTGTTGCAGAGAGACTGAGATTATTGTTCAGGAACACACTTGTACGGCTCAGTTTTCTGGGTTTTCTGTTCGTTATGGGTTGGTGGAATCTTGGTACCCTTGTTTCTAGATTCCGCAGTCTCTTTCACTTCCAGGTTTGTTGTGATGATTAAAATACCGGGTTAATGTTAATCATCAGTTAATCGTGTTTGTGAGTGCAGTAATGAAAAGGTGTTGTGTTGATATGGTGTTGCAGGCAGTGCAGAGTGATCAACTGGGCACGTACACCATCAGGTCTCATGGAGCTGCGGTTGCAAAGAACCACAAGCATGACTGGCTCATACTTGTGCTTCTTTTTATCATAGAGATAGTGTCGTTGTCTATCATTGAGCCTTTCCACCGTTTTGTGGGGAAGGATATGATGACTGATCTCAAGTACCCCTTGAAGGAAAACACTGTGCCTGCTTGGGCAGTTCCTGTAAGAGCTCTCTAACATTTTCTATGTTAATGTGTTGCGCATACTGGTTTGTGGGGATTGATGATTCTGTTGATATGAACCAGATGTATGCAGTCTTGCTTCCCATTGCCATTTTCTTTTTGTTCTATGTGCGTCGGAAGGATGTGTATGATCTTCACCACAGCATTCTTGGTAATTCATTTTTCGCGTTTGTGTCACTTTTTGCTTGAGTTACGACACCACTCGAATAATAGTATGTGTGTTAATTTGGTTACTTGCGTATGAGCAGGCCTGTTATTTGCTGTGTTGGTTACTGCTGTCCTTACTGATGCAATCAAAAATGGAGTTGGGCGTCCTAGACCAGATTTCTTTTGGCGCTGCTTTCCTGATGGAAATGATGTATGTTATGTTTCCCATTGACTCAAAGCCCTTCCCTTCTATGAAGATTGAAATCCTGTTCTGAATGGTGTTTGTATTGATCTATGCTTTTACTTCGTGTAGGTTTATGATGGTAAGTGGGGAGATGTGGTGTGCCATGGTAAGGCGAGTGTCATAAAGGAAGGACATAAGAGTTTCCCCAGTGGCCATGCTTCAGGTAAGCAATGCTTCCTGCTCGGTTATTGTTAATATGTGGATATTAATATGTTCACCAAAAATGTAACATATAATGATACTTTGGCATTGCACTGCAGGGTCCTTTGCAGGCTTAGGCTTCCTTGCCTTATACTTGAGTGGAAAGATTAAAGTTTTTGATAGAAAAGGACATGTTGCGAAACTATGCATTGTCGCCCTTCCTCTGCTGGGTGCTTCTCTTGTCGCGGTGTCCAGAGTATCTGACTATTGGCACCATTGGCAAGATGTCTTTGCTGGAAGTCTGCTAGGTCTGTGTTTCATAAGTTTCCAAGTTTTTTTTATTTAATACCGCATAGTGCAGAAATAAGTTCTTTGAGACTAATTTGTTACGAGTTCATAACTTGTAGGCTTTGTTGTGGCTACATTTTGCTACCGGCAGTTCTTTCCTGCCCCTTATCATGATGAAGGTCCTTTTTTCACCTTTTACTTTTGTTCTCTGTGTGTTGCTCTTGCTGTCAAGAAAAACAGCTGATGGATTTGCTGGTTCTTCTGTATCGATCAGGATGGGGTCCTTATGCATATTTCCGAGCATTAGAGGAGACACGCAGCAATTCAAGCGCGGCTTCCACTTCCAATGCACCCATTGTGCAGGTCATGGGGGTTCAGAACGGGACTCAGCTTGTCCCTGCACAAAATGGTGCTGCATTTACATCTTTTGCTTCAAATAACTACACAAGCCTAGATGAAATGGAATCTGGGAGGGGATAATAATAACACCACGTACACATCTTGATCATGTCCTCGGCTGCTTAATCACTTATGTTTATACTAGCTAGGTACTAGTTCAACACATCTTTTGTAGCTTGGAATCCTTGGATGCTATATGCAGATCTTAGTTGAAACACATCTTCTGTAGCGTTAACGCATCCATCATTAGATATCGACAAGGTGGATACATGTGAGTGAATAACGATGATGCTTCCTAAGAACTTAACATATGGATATGGATGAGTGTGGGTTTGGTGTTCTTCCTTTGGACTTTGTAAACTCGTTTGCTAGTTGGCCTGCCTTGATTAGGTCTCCATTATTCAACCATTTTATTTGCTTTCCTAGCTGTTAAACCACGCCTATATGAAGCCTGAATTTTTTTGGTTTATAAGACCTATTCATAGTATCTTAGATGAGCTTGGCTTCTAATTTTGTTAGCTTCTAGTCTAACCAGTGACACTGACACCTTCTCCGGGTCTCCTTCCCTTTAGAATGAGAAAGGTAAAGTGCAAACTAAAGGTATACCAAGTCATCAACTTCACACCAAGAACAAGTAACGAATATGGCATGGGATATAAAGAGTGTCAAAGTAGACCCGAAAATAATCGGACTATTAGGAAGAATAAGCCTAGATGAAAAAAGATATTCTGTTCCTTATCTCTCTTGTTATGAAGTATATAGAGAACTCAAAGAATCAAAATATCAAAGAGGTCTTCATGATATATTTGTTCATTACTATCTATTGTTCATTCAACATGTTTGCTAGGACTTCATATATATATTGGAGAAGAAGGTACTCATTTGTTACACTTGCATTCTCTTTGAAATTTACTGTTCTTTTAAATATCAAATGAGGGAATAAAAGGAAGATTGAGGAAATATTTACACAAAAAAATGGGGTGAAAACAGACATCATCTAAATTACTAGTGATAACTGAAGCACCCTTTTTAATGTGAAAAGAATTACTTATCTTCATGTGATTACTTCAAGAAATTCGTTTAAGTACACCAAAATCTTCTTTCCAAATCCATAAGATTTACTTCCCGTAAAATCCAAATCCATAAGATTTACTTCCCTTAAAATCCAAATAACCGCGTTACGTATTATCATCCAAAAATTCAAACCCCTATTTCCAAGAGCCTAAACCTGGTTTAACGATGTGATTAAATAGACCTTGCTGTCACAGTGGGCGTGGTAAGGCCGCCCCCAGCCAGCAATTAGCACTCTTTCCTTTTCGTCGTTTCAATCTTGAAATCCATTAAAGGCTTAAATACTAGACAATTCCAAAACAGTCAAAATCTCCAAATCCACTTGATGATTTCGAATTCGAATTCGAATTCCTCCATCCTCTTCTTCTTCGTCTCTTCTTCTTGTTCGTCTTCTTACTAGTAGAGATTTGGGGGATAGTGAATACTCCACCACCAGCTAAGTTGTCTCCGTCTCCACTCGCTCCACGCCTTTTCCGTCATCGGAATCCACTCCGCCGCGTTCTGATCGCGGCCAAAACCGCTCCAACACGTCTCGATTGCGAAGAAATCCTAGTCGTAAGTCTCTCTGTAATTTTTTTATGCTTAACACTCGCACAAATTCTATGCGCGTTGAAATCCGTGTGCATGTGCAGCTCATTGTGGTTTGATTTGTCCTGATGTTAAGGTTTGGTTGCGTATAATTTGAAATTGAACTAAAATATATATAAGAAAGTGAAATTGCAGGTAGCTTTTTCGATCAACTCGGTTGAATTTGCTCTGTTCGGCTTTATCTGAGCTAGGATTATGTGCCGGCTTTATTGGTAGTGATGTTTTGAAATTGTTCGGTTTGCAAGTTTCGTCTAAATTAGGCAGATTCTGAATCATTTTCTGCAGCAAGTTTCTGCTCGTTTGAGATGCCAGTGAGAGTAATTTGACTAATATCTGATTTCTTTTCATCACTTTTCGGAATCTTTTGTTTTCGGCAGGATTAATGCATAAATTTGTATTGATTAGTGCAGTTGTTTATGATGCTTTTAGTAGCTAAGCAGCGTGTGATTATAAGTTAATTGATTGTTGGTAAATCGCAACATGAATTTTTGCATATTGGAGGAAGCTTTAGAGTGGCTAGCAGTGACTAATTGCTTATTATATTTGTTTTTAAATTAGCTTATATCGTCTTTAATTTGTTCTATTCCTGGTTAGTTGAAAATGCCGGAGATTCAGTTGGGTTCTCACACTGTAAGGTCTCATGGACTGCAAGTGGCCAGGTTTCATTTGCATGATTGGATCATTCTGGTGGTTCTTGTGCTCATAGATGTTGGTCTGAACGTGATAGAGCCTTTTCATCGCTTTGTTGGAGAGGATATGATGACGGACTTGAAATACCCGTTGAAAGACAATACAGTGCCCTTCTGGAGTGTTCCGGTAAGTTTTGGTTGCAAGAAAATAATTTCACCGATGGAAGTGCTAATAAAGTAAAGTCGTATGAGTCTTGTGTCTTATTATTAACTTCTCGTAACAGATAATTGCAATATTGTTACCTCTTGCCATCATTCTTGTTTACTACTTCATCAGAAGGGATGTCTATGATCTGCACCATGCGATTTTAGGTAATTCTTCTGTCATTCATTCATGATTCATATCTTGGACAGTGGATTTGCATTGTATTATCATGATATCAATGCCTCTTTTGATGTTCATTCTCAGGCCTACTGTTTTCTGTCTTCATCACCGCTGTTTTAACTGATGCAATCAAAGATGGTGTTGGACGGCCTCGTCCAGACTTCTTTTGGCGCTGTTTCCCTAATGGAAAAGGGGTGGGACTTCTAACATTTTCAATTTTTCTATCCTTTGATATTTTCTTGACAGAAACTTGCACTGCTACATCTTGGTCCTATTCTTTTAGACATTCAATGACATACAAGTAATCCATGTCCAGGTGTTTCATACCGTCACAAAGAATGTCATGTGTACCGGAAAGAAGAGTGTCATTAAGGAAGGACACAAAAGCTTCCCAAGCGGGCATACTTCATGTAAGAAGTTTAATAATTTTATGAAACTGTACATGATGATCAGGGATTTCTGTGTGATATCCAATCCATTTCTCTAGGACACATGTTACATTCTCCCAGACTTCCTCCGTTATCATGCCGTGCATTATGGGGGTTTGGATATGTTACCCTGCCATCTTATTCTCTAGGGCATATATTTGGATTTTTGGCTCTGCTCATTTGATATTTCCTTCTCCTATCCGTATAACCACAAGATTAGTTGAACAGACATTCTGGTTTTCCACATGCAGGGTCCTTCGCAGGTCTTACTTTCCTTGCCTGGTACTTGTCAGGGAAAGTGAGGGTGTTTGATCGTAAGGGGCATGTTGCAAAACTCTGTCTTGTTTTTGCTCCATTACTTCTTGCAGCTATGGTAGCAGTCTCTCGAGTTGATGACTACTGGCATCACTGGCAAGATGTTTTTGCTGGAGGTCTTCTAGGTACTTTTGCCTGCTCATGGAATCTGACTTTCAAGATATTTAGAGAAATAAGTAGTGTTTGTTGAGGCTTTTGTTTTCATTTCTTGTAATGCGAAGTTCTTTCTTTTGGTGCAGGAGTCACTGTTTCTTCATTTTGTTACCTGCAGTTCTTTCCACCACCATATGACACTGATGGTATGCACTGTTTGCGTGTTGTTTTTCTAGCCTATTTTCAGTATAAAGCTTTTGTTTTTTCCTGTGTTACCCTTTGCCTACCTTGTGGATGAGATTTGATAATTTTGAAATTGCGGTTCTAATGGAACTAAGAGGAGGTAGAAATGCCAAACATTGCCTTTTTTTCCTCGTCGTGGTATTCAGATTCTGGAGTTAATTATTATATGAGGAACTAAGTTGAAACTTATGTTTTATACAGTCAATTATTATTTGAGGAACTAAGAAAAATATCTGACCTGAGCACTTTCTTAACATTGTTGACGTTTCTTTACTAATTGGATGGGCAGGTTGGGGACCTCATGCATACTTTCAGATGCTGGCAGACTCTGGAAATGCTCAGCCACTGGCCACCAATGCAAATAATCTCAATGTCCAGCAAGCAGAACTCGGGAGTATATGCATCCATGATCAGCAGGTTGAATCATCACAAACCAGTAGTGGAGACACAAACCCCATGCTAAACGGTGGGAGAATACACTAGCTCTAGGCTGTGAGTATGTGACTGCAGAAAGAGTAAAGAGTTAGTGACCAGATAGATGTTCATACTCTAGGATCTGCGGACGTTTTGAGTTTCACTACAGATTCTGAAATGTATAATCCATAGCATATTTGGATTTTGGACCATCCTTTATCGCTTAGGATTAGTTGATTCGTTTCAGGATTTTTCTTTATGTTCATATTGCATTTGCTTCTAGATGCTTGTTTGTGTGAACTCTGAAGAGTGAGAGTCTTCAAGTTTGGATATATACAGGTGATACGCACTGCATGTATATGTTTGTTTGAATTATATAACGTCTAGAACGCACCCCAGGATTAACGTCGGTCTCACTGAACAGGCCCTAGGTTCCAGAACAACCTCAGACCAAGGAGAAGAAACAAACTCCAGGGTTTCGTTACTCTCATGTCTCACCAACCTACTTGTATTTGGAATCTGGGAAGCATATCTCCCAATCTTCATTTCACATCTAGTTGGACGCTAGTCAACCATGTGTTAATTGCCTAGATCATGTTTACTTGTTTTGCCTAAATCGTTTTATTTATTTATTCGGGCATAGTTATCAAGCTAATTACACTGTTTACTGAAAATGATATGTTAAACTTGATTATCAAGACATAATTGTTGATGGAGAGAAGAATGGTTTAAAATGAAGTGATAATGTTAGAATCCCTCAAGAATACACAATACAAGCTTCCTCTGATTTATTCGTAGCATACATAGTTCCTCGTAATATAAATACACAATACAAGAGTTAAGGTGACTCATTCAAATAGATTATGAAGAAACAGTGCTAGATATTCAGATAGCCACAGAAGTTCTAGCTTGTTGATCATGATGCACCTATTGCCAAGCAGCCACTTTCTATTGGTAAGTACGGAACAGACTTGGAGCATTGAACCATGGAACTAAAGATCCTATTATTAATCATGTACATACATTAGAGTGGATGTATATATATTGAGGAATGACTGTAATAAGGACTATTAAGTTAAAGATTAGTTGAAAACTTCTTTATTTTATTATTTAATTTTATATCTACATTTTGACCGTATAACTTTTAGATATATATGAGTTGATAATTCCTATAAATTTTTATTTAAATGAAAAATTGTTAAGACATTAATAAATGTTATTCACCGATTATAAACTTGAACGGTCCGGATCGTCTATTGATTCGATATATTTTGATTCCTTAACGATTAACAATTTGACTGAAAATTTATACAAATGATCTACTTATATATATATATATATCTATAAACTGAACGGTTGAGATAAAAAAATATAAATAAAAAATTGATGTAATAAACCATTACATAGATTTTTTTATCTAACCATCAACAAAAAAGTTATCGATAGATCCCTCTAATATATATCGGTCAAATTAAGCTCAAGATGTACTACTATATGTCCTACAACAATTCCACGAGGACACAAATTAATATTGTTGGCTATCATTATTCAATTATTGGATGAATAATATAGTATAGACATACATTATTGACCAAGCACACCGATTCTCACTCGTACAGAAACCTTCTGATTCTCTTTCTCACAAGTTAACTCCATGACCAAGCCTTCATGACCGCGCTTAATCCGACTCGAATTCTCCTATATATAAACCCTTCTTCCTTCCTATCTCTTCACACACTGGACTTTCAATATCACATTATTCATTTCTTTTAAGCAATTTCCACAGGCTGCAGACCTAGCTATCTATCTAGCCCGCTTCACAAATCACAGTATGGAGATTGCTCCGACTACCTGCTACGAAAACTTGAAGAGGTACTGGAGGAGGAGAAGGTACCAGAGACTGAACGTTGACAACAAGAAGAAGACGAGGGTCGTTAGGCTCGGTGGCGGAACTAACGGGAGGAGTACTAGTCCTACTCGGCGGTCTTGGAGGGTCAGAACCACAGCAAAGCTTAGACTGATCAAGTATGTAACGCCGATGAAGCTCTTGGCTAAGCTCCACGGTGCTTATGTTGACATGATGGTTCGTACGGCCGGCAACGTTGGCGGCGGCAGGAGGATTGCAGGAGGATCAAAGAAGGTGGCGAAGGGGCAGGATCAGATTTCCATGGCAGCTTCTGAGGAAGCTGTTGATACTAGATTGGTTTTGGAGATTTACAAGAGGTTGGCAGCTTCTCGCCAATTAGCAGATGCCTATTGAGATCTTAAGCAAATCAATTGCTTACCGCAACTTCGACAATTCATATTAATTTGTTTCGTTTTCTACTAGAAAACATGGATTCACATAATGTGCAAAGTACTGGTAAAACGGTAGAAATGTGAGAAAATACTAGTTAGGCTTCGTGCTGTAATTCTAAACGCTTGTAGTTACAGCAATTGTTGCTAATTAATGCTTTTATGTGAAATGGCTGTGGCTTGGGTCTATATTATCTAAAGTGATTGTAACTATTTCCGTCAGTGTTCTTTTGGGCCAATCATCACCTTAAACCAACTATTTAACCGCTGGACAGATACAGTATATAAGTTACTAGCATTTCTGCACGCGGGCACCCGTGTGAATTATAGCAGAGTTTTTTTTGAAGTGAAATTTGTACACATTTTTTTATAATCCATACACCCATGTCTCATATTTTATAAAAAAATATCAAAATTATCTTTGTTTTAATATCTTTAAATCGTTGGGACATTTTAAATATTTCCTTACAAAAAATATGGTATGAGTGTGTGGATTATAAGAAAAGGTATGTAAATTTTGTTTATGACAATAGAAAATTTGATTGGTGTGATATGCATTTGTGTTCTTAATTGGCATGATGATATATAATTGTGTTGCAAAGCACAAGTTTCGAGCTGAATTGGTTTATGTAGTGAATTACTTGTTGCGTGACTGTAATATATATAAAACAAAGTGCATGCATGCTATCCCCCACTCAATATAAATCAAAGAAGAGATGAAATGGTCGTTGAGTCTGTTTTGTTTCTGTATGAGACTACAAACATCTTTATAAAGTACGACACATGGTAAGTTCAACAACTCTCTTTGGCACAACTCATGTCAATTTTGACATAGCATCTATATTACAAAAAGGAGACGCAGAGTTTACCAGTTTGGATTGAATTGACCTGCATGTATATATGTATTAGCAATATATAAATAACTAAAGATCGATTCATAGTAAATATCAATTGCAATTCGTAACGATCTCATTATAACATACTTATTGATATCTTACTAGAGATGGACATATTCGGATAGAATCGGTTTTTGGTCTAAATCATATTCAATCCGAATTATTTGGATTTGTAAAATCATTATGCGGAACCAAATTTTAAAATCAGATCAATCGAAAACCGGATCGGGTTGGATCAGTTTCAGATTTGACTCGAATTTAAAACAAAAAAGAGACACTTTAAAAAATTTATTATTTTTTCTTTCTTCTCTATAAAATTAAAACGTATATAGCTCAATTATTTTTCATCACGAATTTACAATCATGCTTAGATTAAATATCAAAGTATATATATATAATAGTATACTTGGTTCAAGAATGTAAGTTCATATGAGTGTGTATATAAATATATATAATTTGATAGAAATTTTGGTATTTCTAAAGCGATACATAATAAGAAATATATCGTCTAATAATAAAGTGACATGTGTAAAAAAATATAAAAAATATTCGGTTAATTCGGACCGATTTTTAAGCTAAACAGAAACCAATCCGATTCAAACCTGTTCAGGCTAGTTTACACTATTTATTAACCCTTTTTAATTGATTCGGTTATCTAACCTAATTTTTCGGATGATTTTTTTCGATTTTCGGTTGAATATCAGATATATATATATATATATATATATATATATATATATATATATATATAGCCGCCCCTATATCTAACTGATTGAAGACATGCCCAGTAACAAATTACAGCAATCTAGAGAAATGATGGGAAACTAAAAGAATATGCAAGCTTCCATTCGGAATCATTTATATGCATGCAACAACACGATTTCATTGATGAAACAAAAAACGAAAAGGGATTGATAATAGACATACTGAAGAGGACATCATTCCAATTACTTGTAATTACTACATTCAGTAACGATTCTGGGTGCTTGAAGGCTGTAGGTGAATTTTGTTCGGAGGCTCTTCTATAATAAATAATTAAATATTTGATAAAAATTAATATATATATATATATGTGTACTATAAAGATTATTTTTAATCATTCATTATATATTTATATATTAAAAAATTAAGAAAATAGTTATAGCTTCTCCGTTGGAACAACAAAAATGAACTGCATTACTATAAGAGATATTTATAATAATATTAAGGTAATATAAAATAATTGCATCAAATAATATTTAAAAACAAAAAATAGGAAATAAAAGTATCAAGAACAAAAAACAAATGTAAGTGTACAAGACAAATATACCGCGACTATTCCTCTCTTTCTGATCTCTCTTTTTGTGACGGCTAGGGTTGGGGTTTTTGTGAGAAAAACAGTTGTGCGGCGTGCTACCTATGGTAGCGATCAAGGTTTCAGGTGGAGGTGCAGCCATAGCCTCTATGACAGCTCGTTTTATATCAAAGCTCTCTCTCAGACAAGAAGACGAACCGGTTGATCTCGGAAACCTCAAATGTCTGGGATCCGGTTTTGTTGCTCCTCGTTTCTACCTTGTTGGTAAAATGAACTCACTAGGGCCCTGCAATTCGAATCCTTTCGTAGTGCCGTGCGGTCGATGAGGAAACTCTTTGTACCTGTAGAGGTGCAACAAAGAGGTGACCGTTTCTTGTTTAATTACCTTCAACAATCAGCGTGATCTCTCTCGTATGAAAAAGGGATGCCTATGGAACTATGAAAGAGTCATGATTCTGCTTTACAATTATGAGGAAATGTAATACACATTCACATGATCATATTAGCAAATACATATTTTGTTAAAATGAAAAAGAAATATAAATAAATATTGATTTTTTCTTTTTTTAGGTAATAGAAACTATTATAGTTAATAATTTATATTAATGTCAAATGTAGAGATGTACGGTTAATACAAAAACAATTAATGTCCAACAGATCACTCATAGTAACATGCCTCACTTACGACTCGCTTAACTCTGTACAAGACGGGCGTAAACGGAGAAAAAAATATAAAACAGGGCATTGCCCCTCTAGAGGTTCACGGTCATCGACACCGTGAGATTACTATACACTAGGTACCGTCACTCTCAGGCCAAGTACCGGAAATCAGGATAACAATACTACTTTTCAATCCGAATCATCACATAAAATCATTCTCGTCTAGCTTCGGGTTTTCTTAGCCCAATCATAAATCCTTTATCACATAATATAATGAAAATTTTTCCGAGGCATCGACCATGAGCATACAAAAAATAAAGCACTTTCATATAATAGGCAAAACCACTAACAAAGGGGGTTTAGCTTTGTGAGTCCCCGCACGTTCTTACCGTGGTTATTGATAAGTTACTGAGGTTTAAGCTGCGTTCGGTAACTTCACGAGTGAACAACCACGTTCATTTTCGAGTTTTTCAAAGTTCTTCAAATACCTCATTTAAGAACTCGGTGTTGTAGTACGTGTCGACACAAGTCTCCCAGTATTTTCAGAATATTTTTCGGAACTTCTGTTTATTTTCTGTGAATTTTTGAAGTTTCAGGTATCTTTTAGTTACCATTCCGGTAAAACAGTTTTACCATTTAACCTTTTACTTTTACCCTTCTTTTAATCTGGGTCGTTCATTTTATATCCACTTGATCTGGGTCGTTCATCCTTGTATTTAAGGAGGAGACCCGTTGACTCGGGTCAGATCTCCTCCTCAACCCCGAGTCTGAGCTCTCTCCCTCTCCGGCGACCACTGGCCTGCGGACCACCTCCAAACTTCTCCTCTCCTTCTCCTCTACTCATCCCTACCCTTAGCTCGCCGAGGCAACCACTGTGAAGGGAGATTAGCCGAGAAGGGACACGGCGGTCAACGGTGTAACTCCAGCGAACCGGGCGACGTTAGGGCGCGCGACTGGTATGGTTGTGCTCCACTCTTCTTCTTCTCTCTATTCATGCCCTTAATCCTTCGAATCATGCCCTAATCGAAAAATCCCAAATTCTAGGTTTAGACTGTGGGTTTCCCGACGAGACTAGCAGCTCCGACGATGGTCTTCTGGAGGTCTTGGGTTGCTTTTTGAGCTTGTGGAAGCCTTATGCATCATCCCTGGATTGCTGGTGAGCCACCCCTTTCAAAGAATCAAATTTGTTTAAGTTTTAGGTTTTCTGGGTTTTCTGTTGTTTTTGACTGAGCTTCGAGACTTTAAAGCTGGGTTGTGTGCTGCTTGTAGTTGAGCCCTGAGGAAGAAGGAAGTGCTGCTGAAGTCAATTTGGAGCAGAGGCAGTGGTATCGGATTCGGGTCTGAGTTTGGGCATGCAGATGGTGAGTGATGTTTCTCTGTGGCTACTGTGTTGTTGGATTAGTTATTGTTGATCTGAGTTGAATTGATGTTTAATTGATTATGTTTCCATTGCATGTTGTCGATAACTTGGAGACGAAGAAACGGGGAAGTTATGATGAAATTCCGGTAAATTGACCGGAATCCGGCAGGAGATTCCGATAAGCTGTCGGAATTCGGTGACGGTTCCGGTAATGCCATGAATCTGGCTGAAATGACAAAGAGGTAGTCTTCGACTCCTTTTTAAAGTGTATTGTTTCCGTTTAGTCGAGTTAAGAGTCGTAATCAGAATTTACGTATAAGAAAACGTACAAAAATGGAAACTAATTAACCGTAATTGGGATCTTTCCATTTTAGGAAACTTTCTATTTTTTCAAAACCTACTAATTTGGGAAACTTTCCATTTTGGGAAAGTTCTATTTTAAGAAAAACGGTTTAGTAAAGAATTGAAATTCAACGAAGTTTGCCACAATTTGGTTAAAATGGTAAAGTGTTGAATTGTTATCGAAAAATGATAACTAGAATTCTAGAAATATCAAGTTGACCGTTTTAAGTAAAATTGGTGTTTCACGTAAATCGATGTATCGACTCTTGGTAAATAAATTGGTTAATGTGACACGTTGGGTGTCCATAGTAATTCAACGAATTATTATGTGACACGTTGACGTCAAATTGAAATGGTTAAGGAAAGTTCGGAAGTTAAGTTGAACTTCTGGTATTTAAGCAAAGAGTCGATAATCAGAAAAGCAAGTCAAAAAGGTTAAAGAGTCAAAAAAGAAATTGGTTGGTCAACTTAGTCAATGTGGTCATTCCTGGTCAAACTAGAAATACTGAGGTATGTTGACTGTTATTATTGTTTGGTTGCTAAGCTACTTTAATTCTGCAGTGATTCATTGGACGAGGTAGCTTACGCGGTGACCTCGGATTACCGAGGTGGTTCCTGGATTCTCGGAGCTTACGTAAGGAACGACTATTCCAGGTAGGGAAGCTAAACCCCCTTTGTTAGTGGTTTTGCCTGATATATGAAAGTGCTTGATTTTGTATGCTCATGGTCGATGCCTCGGGAAAGTTTTCTTTATATTAAATGATAAATGATTTATGATTGGGCCAAGACAACCCGAGGATAGACATAAATGATTTTTATGTGACGACTCGGATCGAAAAGTAGTACCGTTGTCCTGATTTCCGGTGCTTGGCCTGAAAGTGGTTGGACCTAGTATATAGTACACCCACGGTGTCGATGACCGTGAACCTCCGAAGGAGCAATGCCCTGTTTATTTTATTTTTTCGCTTACGCTTGTCTCGTTCAGAGTTAAGCGAGCCATAAGTGCGATGTGTACTATCAGTGATGTGTTGGGCATTAACTGTAAATGGACACTCTCACTACTATTCGTCTTAGGACGCATAGGTAGTTGGCCCCGGTTTGCTGTATAGACAAACCTGGGATTCGGCCGCCTAGATCCATGAAGCCCTGCAGGCTGTATTGTTCATTGAGCGTTCTGACCCCCTGTTTTAGCATACTGCACTGTTTTTTCGAAAGATATGAAATGATGTTTTTATGTGCCAAGGTTTTTCTAAATGGTTTTATTAAGAGCTCAAATCTATACGTATATAGATATGGCTTTATGGTTTTCAAACCTATCATTGGTGGGCCTATATGTAAGCACGTGAGGGCGACGCTCACCCCTACAATAGGTTGTTTGCAGGTACTGTGTACTGTGACGGAATCGATAGAGAGAGCTGTGTGTGTGGAGCCTCATTTTCTGACTCGATGTTTGGTCCAAGTTGTACTCACTTTTTTTGTTGTATCCTTCGAGTCATTTACCAGGGTATTTGGCATAAACAGTAGAGGTGTCAACCTGAATTGTTAACCCTGTTTTATATTTTTATTGTTGTCGCTAAAGTTTTTAATTGACCCTTTAATTTGACCACCTTCCGCGAAATTGGAAAAACTCTGATGAATGTTTTAAGAATTTCATGTGGTGCCACTCAAAGTAGTTAAAGTTTAATTTTATTTTACTTACTAAAAAGCCTACGACTTTAGGTTAATAAGTTGTTAGCACGTCGTTCGGACGTGTTGGCTTCTTATTGGCTTAAATTCGTGGCCATTGTAGTTTCCCCTCCCGGGGCGCTACAAGCTTTCCCTACCAAGAATTGTCTTTCCTTACGT
This sequence comes from Comarum palustre, assembly GCA_951800085.1. Taxonomy (NCBI): domain Eukaryota; kingdom Viridiplantae; phylum Streptophyta; class Magnoliopsida; order Rosales; family Rosaceae; genus Comarum; species Comarum palustre. The sequence goes on along the minus strand of OX637577.1, from coordinate 22,311,097 downwards.
AAGCTCCAAGCTTCCAGGAACCATTTCAGTAATCCAAGGTCACCGCGTAAGCTACCTCGTCCAATGAATCACTGCAGAATAGAGTAGCTTAGCAACGAAGAAACAATAATAGTCTAGTTCACATCAACATTCCTAGTTTGACTAGAATTGACCACCTTGATCAAGTTGACCAACCAATTTTTTTATGACACTAACATTTTTAGCTTGCTTTTTCTGATTATCGACTATTTATTTATTTGCAGAAAGTTCGACTTAACTTCTAAACTTCCATTAACCATTTTTAATTTGATGTTAAGTTGTCACATAATAATTCGTTGAATTACTATGGACACCCAACGTGTCTGTTAGACCAAATCTTTAACCTTGAGTCGATATATCAATTTATGTGAATCACCCAATTTTACTTAAAATGGTCAACTTGACACTTCCGGATTTTCAGTTATTATTTTTCGATAACAATTCAACATTTAACCAAATTTTGTGGAACTTCAAATCTTCTATTAGTCACTTTCCAAAAATGGAAACTTTCCCTTAATGAAAACTTTCCCAAAATGGAAACTTTCAAAAAATAGACAGTTTCCTAAAATGAAAAGATCATAATTATGGTTGGTTTCCATTTTTAGTAAGTTTCCTTAAACATAACTTTCCGATTACGACTCTTAAGCTCGATCAAACGGAAACGACACATTTTAAAAGGAGTCGAAGACTACCTCCACGGCATTCTGCCGGATTTACTTGTCGGAATCTTCTACCGGATTCCAGTCAATTTTCCAAAAATTCGCCATAACTTTCCTGTTTCTCCGATTACCAAGTTCTCGACATGTTCAACAAAACAACCTCATATCAACACCACAACAACAATTCAAATAACAGCACAATAGCTCCAAAAAATTACCACTTACCTCTGCTCAAACCCGAGAACCAGCAGCTCCAGTGCTCACCTAGACTCCACATAAGCTTCCAGGACTCACCAAAACCTGAAGGAGACACCTAGAACTCGAAGAACATCCTCGTCGGAGGGACAACTTGAGAACCCAAAAAAAACAGTGAAAAGGGGGATTTTGATTTAGTGCTCGAATCAAATGTTCAAGAGCATGAAAAGGGAGAAGAAGAAGAAGAAGAAGAAGAAAAGGGGAGAAGGACCATATCATCCACGCGTCCTAACTCCGCCTGGATTGCCGGAATTCGGCCAACACAAGCGAGTCTGCAACTCGTCCGATATCCACCGAGAGTGGATGCCTAGTGGAGTGGTGAACTAGGTTAGATAGAGGAGCGAGGAAGAGAAGATGGTGACCCGTCGGCCAGTGGTGGCGGGAGTCGCTGGCATCGGGCGGAGGACACCGGAGAGTAGAGAAAGCTCGGGGAGCTCGAGTTGACCCGAAATAGGGTCTTTGACTTTGGTCAAAGGCCTCAAGCCTTTTTATAGGCAAATGGACAGCCCAGATTTAATCTGAAAAAGATCCAACAGTCCAGATTTGAAAGATAAAAAATATATAGTTAAATGATAAAACTTACTTACCAGAATGGTAATTAAAAATTACCAGAAACTTTAAAAATTCGTAGAAATAGACGGAAGCTCCGAAAAATATTTCAAAAATACCAGGAGACTCGTGTCGACATGTACTATGACATCGAGTTCTTAAATGGGGAATTCGAAGAATTTTGAAAAAATCGAAAATGAACGTGGTCGTTAACTTGTTACGTTACCGAGTGCGAGTTAAACCTCAGTAACTCGTCATAAACCACGGTAAAAATGTACGAGGTCTCACATATAGGGTTTGTGATACCGATACCAAGTGTAGATTATGAATATTGTGAATACATGTACCGTCTAAAAGAATTATTTAATAAATAATTTTTACACGTGTTCTATTAATTTAAAATTTATGGCTATGCCACTAACTTCTAAGAATGCAAAGAGACTTGTGATTGAGGGAGTTGCCCTTTTTTCCCTATTGATCAACAACTCATCCACATAGTCTTGTGTATTTTGTATGTTCAAGACTGATGAGCTGAATGATTACCGACTTTATATGGTTAGCTGTGTGTGAACAATTCCTTCTAATAACATTATGTAATTCTTGTCAAGTCTATGTATGTTGGGCATGATTATATCTTGTAACCAAGTAGGGAATTGGGTTGTGTCGATTAGATTATGACCATATTGAGAATTGAGTTTTATTATTTATTAATGTGCCCAACTCATTTGTAATTCTTGGCTACTCCATTGTGATCCAGTCTGCATGGATCAAAACTTCGGGTCTCGCCGGAGGACGTCATCAAGGTATGATACAAGGATGAGAAAATGGTGGGATTGTGTAGAGACATATTGATGCTGAACCATGAAGGATTGGAGTGTCCTAGGGCACAAGAGGCTCAGGAGGAAGACGTGTCTCCAAACGGCTCGGTACCGACATCGGTAAATCCTCCTATAGTTTTTAGGGAAAATTCTCATCCATCCCTAGTGATGCCTACTTTTCCGGCACTCTTCAAAGAGAAGCGCTCAGTTCAAATCAGAAAGGTTCCACCGTTTTATGTACGGCAAAGGTCACTGGAGTCTGACGCGTCCGAGGGGATGAAAAGGCTGAGGGAGGAAAAAGGGTGAAACATTCCCTAGCTATGGTTCCTTTGGACTTGAATCCGGAAGATCTTGGGTTTGCTTTAGCGGTAAATGGGGAGTTAGGGATTACCAAGACTAGTATTTTCCCAAAGAAAAGAGGAAGACCTCGTGGAAGCAAGAACAAGAAGATGAATATGAATGTAGGTGACTCTGTAAGCTCTATGGCCAACTCGGTCCCTCAAGAGCATGTTTCTGTTGATGCATCCGATGGAGAGTAGTTTCGTGCTCTTAACGGGATGTGTCCTTATTTTGTCATCTTGAAGAGTATACTCCCCTTTGTGTTTGGAAAGGTACACCGGGGTGGTCTTAAGCCTCGATGCATGAAGCTGAAGTATTTTGGGTTGGTAAGATATGTTATATGCTTTCTAACTAGGTTTTCAATAAGTTCATTTGAAGACTAGTCTTTTGAGTTGTAGTTTGGTAGATTTTTGTTTCTGAATTCGATACAGTTTATTATGCATTCGAATCGTAATATGGAGTTTATCTTTGGATATTCTTTTAGCTTGACCTAGCATGGTCGTATGATTAATTCAATGGAGCTAGACTCCTCCTTTTTAAAAAATGTAAAAGTGTACAAAATTTTATTCAATAAAAAGAAGAAAAAAAAATGAGAGACAAAAGAAAAAAGCTAAAACAAAAAAAATGACTCTAATGAAACTTGATCTGAATATGTGATGGACGTAGTGTGCACTACTTACCATCAAAACTGATACATCTCTATGAATATCTTTACAACAAATTATATATAAGGGTCATTTGAAATTAGAAGCTTTAGACATGAGCCTTGCCGCCCCAGGCCGGGCCTGCAGTTCATTCCGACGTGTTATATATGTTAATGTATACTTGTTATCCGAGCTAGCTAGCTAGCTATCCGCAAGGTTCTTCTGCTCGTAAACATGTACAGAGCAAGAGTCCTATTATTCAGTTTGAATTGGACCATGGAATTTACGTAAAGGATATAAAAGATTATGCTATGGATTGGATTTATCAACTAATTAACTTAACCAGAATCATTCTTTATATTATCATACGTTCTCGGTTATTCAATTATTGGAAGAATTGGTACTCTTTGACTGGTCAGACAGTATTGCTCTCAGTGTTGACTATGTCTTCACCTCCAAGGCCAACTGACTAAGCCCTCCAGTTGTTCTTCCATCTACCATTCTACATCTCTCTATATAAACCAGCTCTTGCATTCTCTCTTCACACACCTATCTATCTTCAATTCACTCTCAAACATCCTTACTTCCTTATAATTAAGCTTCAAACACAAGAGTGCAGACACAGTTGTAGCCCGAGATATATAAACTACTATGGAGATTGTTCCGAGTTCCTACTACGACAACTTGAAGAGGTATTGGAGGAGGAGAAGGTACCAAAGGCTGAATGTAGCCAGCAAGAAGAAGATGAAGGTTGCGAGGCTCGGCGGTGTAGCTACGGCAGGGAGTACTAGTCCTACTCGGTTTATCAAGATCAGAAAGCTCCGGTTGATTAAGTTTGTTTCACCGATAACGCTCTTGGCCAAGTTCCATGGTGCTTATGTCGATATGATGGTTCGCATGGCAGGCAACGTTGGTGGCGCCAGAAGAGTTGCCGGAGGATCAAAGAAGGTGGCAAAAATACAAGATCAGATTGTTTCGGTGGCGGCTTCTTCCGGCCGTGAGGAAGCCGTTGACACTAGATTGGTTTTGGAGATCTACAAGAGATTGGCTGCTTCTCGCCAGTTAGCTGCTTATTGAAGCAAGCATCATATATCAAATTAGTTCACATTGTATGATATAGTGTACGTATACGTTCAAATATATGTATTACTTAATCTCATCACGTAAATTTGTTATTTTGAATACCTCTCCATGATAGCCCTCAACAGAAAATTGAAGAGTAACAACAATAAGTGATTGAGAATCGCTCATTGTTTCAAAGAGAGGAGGACATGTTAATCACATTTCATTTGATGATCAGGTGCAAATTGAAAATTAAGCAGTGGTAATTCTAAGGATTCTTCAAGGGAAATAGAGATGTCTTCTATGTTACCCATAATAATAATATGTGGAAGTATCGACGTAATTTCATAGTCATTCAATCTGAAGGAATGTTATGGTAAAACTTCGTTTAAAATGATATGGTAGAAAACAACGTGCGACTTGAATGGCATACATGATCCCTTGTGGAATCTTACATCTATCATTTTTATATAGGATAAAATTCAGTTTAATATCCTGAACATTATGGTAAAAAGCAATTCAGTCACTCTTTTTGAAAATTCATCATTTTAGTACCCTTAACTTTTAAATGCCTACAACTTGGTTCAAATTTTCATGTTGGGCTCCAAATATGATTGATATTAGGTGCTGATATAGAGCCGACAAGGAGGCCGTACATACTAATATTAGCTCTCAAAATGTATGAAACGATCAAAAATAACTCTTATGATCATTTTCTATTATGATCTATAAGAGTTATTTAGGTCATTTTCATACATATTGAGAGCTAACACTAATATGTAGAACATATTTGCCTACTTCACATTAATATTTGACATCATATTTAGAGCCCAAAATGAAAATTTGGATCAAGGTATAGACATTTAAAAGTTAAGGGTACTAAAAAAATGGATTTTCAAAAAAAAAGAACTGAACTGATTTTAACCCAAAGTACAAAGTAGCACTACCAGAATAAACATTATAGCCGACGAAAAAAAAACAGACCGACGAAACAAAAAATCGTCGGCTAAGTTAATTTTTCTTTGGCTAAAGTGGATTTTTAGCCGACGAAATGTTTTTTCGTCGGCTAAAATAATTTTTTCGTCGGCTATAGTTTACAGACTATAGCTGACGAAAATTTTAAAGTTTAGCCGACGAAATATGTAATGTCGTCGGTTAAAAGTCCTTATATTTCCAGATCTAGACAACAACTCATTTGAAAAAAAACGGGAGAAAAAGTTTGGATGTTGTCGAAATTGTTGGGTGTCGTCGAAATCTGTCCAAAATTAGTTTGTGGAGCTATATATAGGTACGTATATGTGTATATATCTTGATTTTGAGTTGATTTAAGAGTTTTATTTGAGTTAAATATATATATATATATATATATATATATATATATATTGATTTTTAGTTTTAATTTGAGTTGAATTATTAGATTTTGAGTGTGATTGAGTTGATCGATTTTGATTTGATAATATATATGAAGTTGTTGTTATTAATAAGTAGTAGTAGCTAGATATATATATATATATATATATTTATATATTAATTTAATTATAATATTGTGTTTATTATGATTGATGTATATAATATTGTTATATAATTAGTAATTAGTATATATATGCATCTATATATATGTGTTAATTATTAATTTGTTATTAATTAATTACACATTAACTGTAGATAGAATACTAAATGATTTAAAATTTTAATTAATTAATTAATTAGAGTTTATACATATATATTATGTTATCTTTTCAGGATATGGATACGAGTTGGATTTCGCTTCCAAAATGAGACAAAAGATATGGTAAAAGAGTTATTAGTTTTATTAAATAAGTGATGGATAATGCTAAAGGGAATACAATTTTCTATTGTATTATTAGGGTATTGAATTTATATTGTATTATTAGGGTATTTCCCATTATTCCTAGAAGTTCAAACGAAAGTCGTGAAATAGATATGACCGGAACGATGAAATATGTCTACGGTTGAAAAATCACATAATTCTAATAAAGTTTCGGTGCCGATAGTTGCGGCCAATGCATTTTATCATTCTTTCTCCCTAGAGGTAGCACTATCTCTGATGGTTATTTTTCATAAAATTTTGATACCACTGGTTGCGTCGGATCAAGTTGAAACTATTTGCAGTTGAAGGTTCGGTCAAAATACGTAATTTAAACGGTCAAATTACCGTTTCTTTGTGTTTAGGGGTTTGACGTACTTACGAGATTGACCGTCCAGATCGAGTCCTTAACGTTGTCGGATCTAGTTGAAAATTTACCAATACAAATATTTCAACATAATGATGATATCTGACGATCGGATTTTTGTTTCACAAGATTGAACATATAAATTGGAAATAAATTAATTCGTCGGCTAAAGTTGAACTATAGCCGACGAAACAAATAGTTTAGCCGACGAATTTTTCAAGTCATCGGCTATACTTCTTCCTATGTATCAAAACCCAACGACAGAAAACCTAACATTTTCTCATTCTTTCCCTTCTCCTCTCGGCCTTCACTCCGCTCCTCCGCCTCCATTGCCCTCCTCGGTCTATCTACCACCTCCTCTACTCCTCTCCTGCGCCTCCACATCCCTTTTTTTGAATTCTCAATCAATTAAGGTAAGAAATTCTAATTTTTGTATATATTGTATATATTGATGAATTTTTGTTAATTTGGTATATTTGTTATTGAAATTGTGATAATGTTGTTGAAATATTTGTTTAAATTTGGTATATTTAATAAATTTGGTCAATTAAAATATTAATTGGTATATTTAATATATTTGTGATAATGTTGTTGAATTATTTGTGATAATTTGGTATATTTAATAAATTTGGTATATTTGTGTATTAAAATATTAATTGTAATAATTTGGTATATTTAATAAATTTGGTCAATTAAAATATTAATTGTAATAATTTGGTATATTTAATAAATATTTAAAATATTAATTGTTGTTAATTGTACAAATTAAAAATTTTAATAATTTAATAAACATGATGAAAGACTTGTTTAGTAAAACTAAGGGTTCAAAAGGCCAAAGGTCTGAAACGTCTAGCAACCCTCAAGCATCGTTTCAGGGCCCCATGACAGCCCGACGTGCGTCCCTTCTGGAGCTGACGCAGAGGCAGCCGGGCGCCACTCATTCCTCCTTACAGCCGGGGGCCACACATTCCTCGAGGCAGCCGGACGCCCCTCACTCCTTGAGGCAGCCGAGCGTCCCTCACTCCTCGAGGCAGCTGTGGCCTCTGACTCAGGCGGAGATTTCTGCACCACGTATGCCTGAGATACACAGGGTACCGACTCCGGGCCCTACTGTTTCAGAGGGTGGGTCTTCTGCGGTAGAGATGCTGCCGCCTCTTCTCTACCTTCCGAGGTTGATACCGGCATTAGCAGCAGTAGATGACTCAGGGGCGCCGATTTATCCACTGCCCCCGCAGGTGACCCCATCAGCGGCGTACCTCTTCGTGCCTTTTGGTACGGATCTAATTTCTACGAGAGTATCATCATCTGCGACAGAGTCGGAATCCGTCACGTCCGCCATAACGCCCTCAGGTAATGAAATATAAATAATTTGTTTTCTTATAATGTCAAATAAGAATAATCTATTAATAATCAATTTGTGATAGGCACTGTCAGAGCCAAACCGACAAGGAAGAAGAGAGGCCCTGTCACAGGGAAGGCTCTCGAGAAGACCTTGAAAACTTTGGGAAGGATCGTCATCGATACTGATGGGGATGAGAACCTAGTATCGGGCGGGAAGACGAGGATGTACTCCGACCGCGTGGGAGCGCTCATTAGGGATAGAGTCCCTATGTTGTGGTCAGATTGGGACGAAGTCTCACAGGAGGTTAAGGACATGGTCCACAACGCAATGTCGGTAAGTATAAAAATTCACAATTAATATTATGTATTACATTGTTGATTTATGAAAAACTAAACTAATAAATGTTTTAATGCAGGTGTGGTTTGACGTTCCCCAACACCTGAGGAACACCTGAGTGGACGTTGTGCATGGAGGGAGGTACGTTAGAAAGTTAATGAAAAAACAAAATTATACGTGTAATTAATAATATTTATAATTTTTTTGTTGTATCTGTAGGTACAAGGAGTGGAAGAACGAGTTACGGACTCACTGGACTACGCATGGGAACGAACGTTCTGGTACCCCCTTGAGTTCCAGTTCAGGGAGTACTAGCGGCATTGGCTTCTGATATCAGAATTCAACAACCCTCATAAACAGGTAATTAAAAATAATAATTTCTTATATTGTTATTAATTAGTACGTTTTAAAATATTTTACTAATTTCTTTTTCCTTTGTAGGCCGTTTCCCGGGCGAACGCTCAGAACCGGCAACGCAACATAAGGAACCATCATGCTGGTTCTAGACCGTTCACATCGTTAATGGATGAGACGGTCAGGGAACATCCAGAAGTCAACCGGTACGTTTATACGTACGAGAAGACATATCCTGACGCCTAGGAGGATATTGTAAGTCGTTTTACGTTTTAGATTTTTTTAAATAATATTTATATATATATATATATATATTTCAAAATGATTATTTTTTCCTATTTAATAAGGCGAAGGTGAGGCAGGCTAGTGACGAGGTAATGACTGCTATAGTGAGGGAGACATGACCAGACACGCAAGAGGAAGACATGTCCGAAGCCATGTCTCGAATCGACACTTCGGATCTCAGGGTTGGGGTGAGGATCATGGGCACAACATTCTCACCGTGAGGAAATAACTTCTACTGCCGGGGTCTAGGAAAGAATGGCGAGGGGTACTGAAGACCACTCCCGGATTTCAAAAAAAACAGCCTCGACCAGCAGCAGAACGACTCAGTTAAAGACGGAAGTTCAGATACTATGTAATTTGCAGCATGCTTGGATGATAATTTAGAAATTTTGTGGTTTTTTTAGTATAAAAAGTACTATAGCGGACGAAATTTACCATAATTCGTCGGCTATAGTATTTTATTTTATTTTTTTTCAACGTTTAGCCGACGAAATATGGCTTAATTCGTCGGCTATAATAGTATTTAGCTAACAAAATGTACTATATTTCGTCGGCTATATTATTTAAAATTTTATTTTTTTTTAATATTTAGCCGACGATTTATTATAAATTTCGTTGGCTATAGTGTTTTAAATTGGCAGACGAAATATTTATAGTTCGTTGGCCAAAGTCTTAGGTTGAGGCCGATGACAATTTATTTCGTCGGCTTTAGTCTAACTTTAGCCGACGAAAAATATAAAAATAAGTCGTCAGTTAAGTGTTACACTATAGCCGACGACCACTTTTATTTCGTCGGCTAAAATCATAGCCGACGAGGCTTTGCCGACGACATCTTAGCCGACGACAACTCGTTAGCTAAGATCTTAGCGGACGAATTTGGCTAACAGGCCGACGGTTTCGTCGGCCAAACTACTGATTCCGGTATTGTAGTAAATTGAAATTTTTTCTTTTTATATATATTATATATATACAATGGCGGATCTAGAAAAAAATTTCAGTCAGGGCAAATCTCAAACCAAATAGTAATATACATTCTAAAAAAATTGTAACATAAAACAAAAATTGAAAAAAATAATGTTTACGTGGTCTTTGCCTCTTTAGATTGAGTTGTAACTTTGTATCAACCTCTTTGTCTTTTTCTTGTTTAATTACTTTGGAAAAAGAGTTAACTGGTGACTTCTTGGTTAGCTATTTTTTCTCTTTATTTTATCACATAATCACGTCGTTCTAGCCACGTGCCTGATAGAGAAAAATTTCCTACCTACAACTCGTCTTCTTCAATCAGCTACCCAGATCTGTTCAAATTTTGCATTTTTACTTCAATTTTTGCCTCAACCAAGTTATAAAATCGCATGTAACTCAAAAATCCAATCTAGACAAGTGTCAGAGTGACCTGTGAATGAATCCGCCCTTGTATATATAGGAATGAAAGTGCTGTTGGCTGGACATCATTTGTTCTATTCTGCTGTAACCCGCCCCCTAATTCATTTGCTATATATGCTTTGAAGATTTGAAGAATCAACCGGCTCTCTTTCTCTGAATATTTTAAGATTTGTGTTCTTTTGTTGTATATATTCTTTTCCCTATTGGATTTGTGTTTTCGTACGTAATAATTAGTTTTGTATATATGAAAACATTCCTTTTAGACTACCTTTCTCAAAAATCGTAGATCAAAGAGAAAAACCCTAGCTAGCTGTTTTTTTGTTTCTGCCGCCGCCGGAGTGGATGAAGCAAACTGATGATGATTCCAACCGGCTAAGCGAAATCATATCCTTCGAAAAGGTTACCTCGAGCGTCTCTGATGCACTTGCGGTGCGTTAGCAAGACAAGGAAAGCTCTCCTATCACTACCAACCCTGGATTTTGGAGGATCCATCGGAACTTCCACCCCCACAAACACAGTCAACACCGGTCTCCTCCTTATAGTCCTTTAGCCTTAGACGAAATTCTCCTGGCCTTCACATATTTGCCAATTAACTGATGAAAGAATCTTCTATCTGTAAGTATATGATGTACGGAGCAAGCGTTCTCGATCTTATATATTCAAGCCAAATCTGAATGAATTGGAGCATATATTTGACCATGGAATGGAATTTAGATCAGGGATACATTACGGGCATTGTGCCAAAGATTAGACTAATTAATCAATCAATTAATTTAATTAAGCAAAAAACCAGGCTGCATGCTCGATCATATGTTATTATTTAATTATTCGAAGATTACTGTGACCATATGTATAAACAAACAAACTAAACTCATTTACGACTGAGCCTCTCCTGGAACTGTTCTCCAAGACCAACTGACTAATTAAGCCTTCTATTTGACTTGGCCGCAAGTCTACTTGATTCTCTATATAAAACCTTAGCTCTCTCTTCACAGTTCACACACAAAACTACCTGTCTAAATTAAAGTCTCAATTAAACATCCCTAATAGGCTAATATCTTCTAAGCTTGAGGAAACAGAAACAGAAACAGACACAGACACAGACACACAGTCTACAATGGAGATCATTCCAACTACATGCTACGAAAACGTGAAGGGGTCCTGGAGAAGGAGGAGGTACCAAAGGCTGTATGGAGACTGCAGCAAGAAGAAGATTAGGGTTGCCAGGCTTGGGGGTGGACCTAACCGGAGTGTACTAATCCTACTCGGTTTTTCAACATCAGAAAGCTTCGATTGATTACAGCTGTTTCGCCGATAAATCTCTTGGCCAAGTTGCATGGTGCTTATGTTGACGTGATGGTTCGGATGGCAGGCAATGTTGGCGGAGCCAGAAGAGTTGCAGGTGGATCAAAGAAGGTGGCGACAGCAGAAGATCAGATTGTTTTGGTGGCGGCTTCTTATTCCGGTGAAGAAGCCGTTGACACTAGATTGGTTTTGGAGATTTATAAGAGGTTGGCAACTTCTCTTCAAATAGCTGCCTACTGAACCAATTAAGCTAGCTAGCAAGCGTGCAGATTGAAAGTAATTCCAATTTGACTAATTGGTCATGTGATTAATTGAAACTTGATTTAATTGATTCATTATATTCATTACTTGGTCGTTTTCATTGATCAGATAGCATGTATATTATTCACTTCAATTCATTGAAACGAGTTGGGGATTGTAATGTGATATGTAAATGTGTATGAACGTACTTGATGTGTTACATAACAAGTATATCAGTTCATATACATGTGTGATTTTCATGCTCTTTGAATGTACCAAAACACGATTTTAAAGTTATTATGATTGAATTGTTTTCTTGTGTTTTGGCGAATCCCTACTAATTTGTGACTGGAGAGGATATAACAATTTTAAAGCCACTTAAGTACAAGTAGCTACGGAGCAATTTAAGTTGATATATATGAACACATTATGTCGAGTTTGTATTTTTAGTTAAGACCCTCGAGATGTTTTTTTTGAATGAGAAAATCCATTAAGGGCAAAGCAAAGATGAAGCCCACAAACAGGGCCTAATAAGAGAACAACAGATAAGGGAAACAGACTTCCACTAACCCCAAATGAGATAGTAACGAAAATAACAAAAATGACAAACAGCATCTAAAACAGACGCAGCCGTTATGTTGGCTCTGGCGGAGGACAGGGCAGCCCGTCGTTTCGCAATACAGGTGGCTCTTCAGCCTATCGCAGAGGATCCTCAGTCCGCCTGGCTAGCTTGGCTGCATGGTGAGCAGCTTGATTCGATGATCTTGGAGTCCGGTTCCAAGTACGATGGAAGCACTGACTTCGTCTTCTTACATTCTCCAACGCCGGGTAAGGCCCCCAATTTCTAAATGAATTTAGAGAAAGGTCTGATATAACTTGTAAGGCCCCCAATTTCTAAATGAATTTAGAGAAAGGTCTGATATAACTTGTGATGAATCAGATTCAATGATGACTTGATTCAGATTTAAAGATAAAGCTAATTCCACTCCTCTCATGATAGCCTCGGCTTCAGCGGCCTCGACCGACGGGATGACGACAAATTCTGCTAGTCCTCCAATAATTACAACATCAAGACCAGCCTACGCCGGGAGGAGACCATGCAGCATCGCAGTTGACTTTTACCCATCCCATTATAGGCGCAGACCAAAAAGCAGGAATAGACTCGCGAGAAGTGGCTTCAAACCCTCGAGATGTTGGAGGTAACTGAATTAGGATTTACGTCATATATTGGTCAGAAGAATCCTGTTTGGGAGATATGTAATTGCCAAGAGGCATGTTGTGGGAGAGGAGGATAGTCACATCACCCACCCATCCAACTGAGGTGTTCATTATAATGAAAAATCACTTTCTTATAAGAACTTGTATTCCATAAAAGATGTTTCTCAAGGGTAAAACTTCAGTGACGAAATGATGCAAGTTTAGGGTACCAAAATTTAATGTAAAGCAATGCATGCTAGACATAGTAACAGCCTACAAGTATTAGATTAATATAGGGTTTAAGAACTATATATACCCCGTATCAATGTCAAATTAGGGGAGTGTCTGTATGCATAAGTATTAATATGGAGTGGTTCTAATAAGGAACCCTGAGTTGAAGACTTTCCGTTTTATTTCATTTTTTGATTTTCTATCTACATCTCGACCGTATAACCTGTAAATATATATGAGTAGATTATCTCTATAAATTTTTATCTAAATTGAAAATCGTTAAGACATTCATAAATGTGATTCACCGATTATAAACTTGAACGACTCATGTTTGACATATTTGGATCATCCATTGATTTGATCTATTTTGATTCTTTAACGATCACAAATTTGATTGAAAATTTGTATAAAGGCGATATACTTATATAAATCTATAAACTGAACGGTTGATATAATAAAAAATATGATTAAAAAATAGGTGTAATAAATCATTAAAAAGAAAAGTCATCAATTAATCTTCAACAGAAGAAGATCCTCAATCTCGTTCCAGTGTTAACATGATTACAATTACATTTGTTGATTTAGCACATTTGCTTGTTGCAAAAATCTTCTATATGTTCCAATCAAAGCTTTCAGGATGGTCCTTTGGAACTCTTTTCCCTGGCTCAAACACCCAGTAATCAATAAGTACTTAGATGCTCAAACACTCAGTCATACTATTTGGTGAGTCATTTTCTCAGATGTTATATGAGAATGCATACATACAATACCGAAATAGTTAGTTGTTTTCCTTGCAAAAGAAATCAAACTCCATCTAATAGATCATTACAACAGTTAACTCCAGAAATAAGTGTCGGTATGAAGCAGTAATTTTCTACAATGTATTACCATGCACTCTAAATTTTAATAAAGTGTTAAACAGCAGTTAATTGATTAGTTTAAGTAATGTTGCTCTGATCTTAATTAGTTAGCTAATGAGTGTTTTACAACTATAAGTCATGCACTAGTCATGTAATCATTTTCTATATAATTTGTTGTAATAAGGGCTAGTGTGTTAGCCTATATAAGTTTGTTGGTTGTAAAAAGTTTTGGTTATCTTGGCTCATTTTAATTCCATTTTGCTTTGCTTTTCTCTCTAAAAACTTCGTCTTCTTCGTTAAAGTTGTTCAGGTTAGCCATAGATTTTACTTTATCAAAATCATGGTTTTATTATTAGAAGATACGCCCAATTTGCGCTAATGGGACCATTGCATTTACTAATTACATCTTTGATTTCTATCTAAAACTCATCAATTGCCCTAAAAACAAAAACAAAACTAAAACTACAATAATTCATAAGGAGAATGACCATTTGCACAAAATAAGAAAAGTCAAACTTTAAACCAATAAATTAAAAAGTCAAATGCCTATTCCAATAAAGTGTACTTACTAATGCCCAAATACACATTCTTATTAAATTTATAATAAAATAATATTTTGAGACAATTTTACCCTTGTTTCTTAACACACTTGGAGAAAAAAAAGGAGAGAGAGAATATTGTGTCGGAGCATCTCCGGTCGCCAGACTCCGGTCTCCGGTCACCAACTGTTGGACTCCGGTCACCGGACGTCGAAAAATTACTGGTAGTCGGAATTTCACCGAATTTTTCTACTAGAGGGAATAAACTTTTACAGAAAGTTTACTTGGCTATCCACAACAAATTCAAGTCTACTAACCCCAGTATACTCCAAATTTAAGTCTAATAATCATAGTATAGTACAAAACCAAATCTACTAACCCCAATATACTTCAAACCAAGTCTAATAACCCACTAATTACATCAAAACCAAGTTTACTAACCTCAGTATACTTCAAAATCAAGTCTACTAACCCCAATATTTCATCAAATTCAAGTCTACTAACTCCAAGTATCGACGTTTCCTAGCGCCGGCGTGTAGACGACATAACCAGATCTGGATTTAACGCTGCTCTTCGGACTCAGTGTTGCAGTGACCGGCAAGGCCGAGGTGAAGATTAGGTGGAGGGGAGGATGAGGTTGTCAGAGATGAAGGATCTGTGAGTGACAGTTAGAGAGAGAGAAGATCAGAAAAGAAAAATTAACTTAGATGCGATTAATAAATTTTACTACCCTTAGTAAACTTTTACTGGGGTAGTAAACTCGAGCAGATGAACAAACTCCATGCATTGGTATTAAATCATCATAAGTTTACTACCCCTAATAAACTTGTACCAGAGGTAGTAAACTTTTCTAGAGGTAGTAAACTTGCAAAACAGTATCTCTAAGACCCATTATACACATTAAAAACAGTGAAAAAATCAACTTAGATGCAAAAATATAAAGTTTACTACCCTTAGTAATCTTTTACTGGGGTAGTAAACTCGAGCAAATGAACAAACTCAATGCATTGGTAGTAAATTATAAGTTTACTACCCCTAATAAACTTGTACCAGAGGTAGTAAACTTGTAAAACAGTATCTCCAATGCCCATTATACACATTAAAAACAGTGAAAAAATTAACTTAGATGCAAAAAAATAAAGTTTACTACCCTTAGTAAACTTTTACTGAGGTAGTAAACTCGAGCAGATAAACAAACTCGATGCATTTATAGTAAATCATAAGTTTACTACCCCTAATAAACTTGTATCAGATGTAGTAAACTTGCAAAACAGTATCTCCAAGGCCCATTATACACATTAAAAACAGTGAAAAATCAACTTAGATGCAAAAAATAAAGTTTACTACCCTTAGTAAATTTTTACTATGGTAGTAAACTCGAGCAGATGAACAAACTCGATGCATTGGTAGTAAATCATAAGTTTACTAACCCAAATAAACTTATACCAGATGTAGTAAACTTTATAGAGGTAGTAAACTTGCAAAACAATATCTCCAATGCCCATTATTCACATTAAATACAATGAAAAATCAACTTACATGTAAAACATAAAGTTTACTACCTTTAATAAACTTTTACTAGGGTAGTAAACTCGAGTA
Source organism: Comarum palustre (assembly GCA_951800085.1). Taxonomy (NCBI): domain Eukaryota; kingdom Viridiplantae; phylum Streptophyta; class Magnoliopsida; order Rosales; family Rosaceae; genus Comarum; species Comarum palustre. The sequence continues at coordinate 22,294,887 of OX637577.1, read as the reverse complement.
GATGAACGGCATCAACATTTTCAGGCATGATTGTAGTCCGAGAATTCAAGTTTGACAACGCCGGAGACTTGAAGGAGGAGATTTGGTAAGAGACTTGAGGGAGAAGGAGATCTGGTCGAAGAGTTGAAGGAGGAGGAAATCTGGTCGAGGGAGGAAGAGACTCCGACGTGAAATTGGAGAGGGAAGAGGGGATCTGGTCAGTTAGATCTGAAGGTGACGATGACTGATCTGAGAGATCTAACCTCGTCGGCGACAAGACCTCGCCAACGATGTCTTCGCATAGTCATGCTTCACCGACGAGAGAGAGAATGGTGCTGGGAGAAAAGAGAGATATGAGAGAGTAAAATGAGAGACAGATGAGAGTAGAGAGATATATATTTAGATTAAGGGTAAAAGTGTAATTTTATTATAATTAATAGAAATGAGCATGTCAAATATGTTTTTAATAAAATGAGACATCAATCCTTATAATTAATACTATATATATGATCAATTATTATAATTCATATTACGCTATATATGTCATTGGGAGACATGTATTAGACATCATATCATATACAATATTAATTAGCATATACTACATGTTTGATATATTCATCTGCTTAATATATCTATGGCTCTATTATTTTGGATTTAGGTATATACTTCTTGTTAGTTGTTATCCTAGCACAAAAATTCTTCTGGCCATGCATGACCAATTTGCCAACTGCAGTAATTCAGCAGCTTCTGTTTGTACGTACGGAAGAACAAGTCTTATTCAATCAACTCATACTTGGAGCAGTCGACTATGCATCCAAATTATCGAATTTCATTAATCAATTTAAACCATACTTTAACGAAGTTAATATTTAATTTTGGGTCAGACACACAATTCTTGACCAAACACAACAAAAACTCATCTGTCACATATTCCCTCTGAAATGTACTCATTCCCGAAGTAACACCAAACTGACCAAAGCCCTCAATTTGACTCCGCTTTCTATATAAACCCCCTCTTGCTTCCTTATCTTCACACACTACTCAAGCTCTCATAATCAAATCCTTCATTTCTTTCTAAATTAGCTAAAATGGAGATTGCTCCTAGTTCATACTACACCAACGTCAAGAGGTACTGGAGGAGGAGAAGGTACCAAAAGCTCAGCGTCGACACCAAGAAGAAGATGAGAGTTCAAAGGCTCGGCGGAGGCCCTAATGGAACTAGTCCTCCTAGACGGTTCTTCAAGATCAGAAAGCTGAGATTTCTCAAGTTCGTAGTTTCGCCAATAAACCTCTTGGCTAAGATCCACGGTGCTTATGTTGACATGATGGTAAAGATGGCCGGAAACGTCGGCGGCGCTAGAAGAATAGCAGGAGGGTCAAAGAAGGTGGCTAAAGCACAGGATCAGATTTGTGTGGCGGCTACTTGTGGTGAGCAAGCCGTCGACACTAGACTGGTTTTGGAGATTTACAAGAGATTGGCCGCTTCTCGCCAATTAGCTGCCTAATGAGAGATTTGAAGCAAAAGCAATCACACAAATTAAAACTTCAAATTTGAAACTGTGTGATATGTTTCTCAAGTTGTTGTAGAGTTTGTTCATTTGTTTTAGAAGTGAGCTGCTTGCATGGTGAAGTAGTAACTTTGACATGCAATGCATGTTAATTGTAACCAAAAGAAGTTTGGAAATGTAAAAAAAATTGTGCTCATGGAAAGTGATGGAATTGAATCTGCCCAATATATGTATCTTATGCCTTAATTAGATCGTGAAGAATTATATAGAAAATGTAGACAATAATGGTACTTTCTGAAAGGAATTGGAAAAAGCTATGCATATTTCGCAACTCCAACTAACAAATTATTGAGATCGAAGAACAACACCAAATTAGTTCTGTCATTTTGAAGTGCCTCTACTTTCAACTGAGAATTTAGTTCAAACACGTGTTTGCATTGACTGTTAGCTACAAAAATCTCTTAAAAGATCTTCATCACTGATTCAGAGGTGAACAAACAGTAAGAGATTCATCTGGAAAATTGAAGTGTTCGAGATAAGCATATCTCAAACGAAGGATATCATGGAAGAGGAAGAAGGCCCTTCCTATCATCACCGTCTTCTTCAAGACGACGGAGACGCCATTTCTTCCGATGATTCGCGCTTGAAACAGCTCGGTTACAAGCAAGAACTCAGCCGCAATCTCTCGTATGAAACCCGAAACCGTCTTCTTCCAACTTTCATTAGAGTTTACTGTAATTTTTCTTTGCTGTAATTTCCTGCAATTCATTTGTTTCTTCAAGTTTAGTTTCTAGATCATGAGTATTGTTTTCACAGATTTAGACCTTAAGCGATGAATAATTGAATTTCAGTTCCTTGTTTGTTTTGTTTGACTTTGGCAAGATAAGTTGAACACAACACTGATGGCTAGCCAGAAAAATCTACAAATCTGTATCAGAAATATCCGGGAAAATTGTAATATCTGGGTTGTCGATGTCAGAGGGCCATAGACAAAAACATTGTTGGCTGCATTTCATTTTCATTCATACACTTTTGATAGGCACATTATTGTGATATATACACAAAATATTCTTGGTTGGAATTTGCAGATATTGATTAATCTCGTGGTGTCACTCATCACCTCAGCATGGAACACAAAGTTCCGTATCAAAATCATAATCAACGCTCAATTTTAAACTCTTCTACATTGCTTAAGATTTTCGACTTGCATTTCTTATATTTGGAGACAGATTATTCTGGCCGTTGTTATTGAATAACAGTTTTTCAGGACTTTTTGATGGGTCTAAATTCTAGAAGAAAAATAATTTGGACTAACAATAAGGGTTCTGATCATGTGTTGTGTGGTGTACATTGTGTTGTGTTAGGGCAATAGCAAATTTCTCAGTGACTTTCTCCATCGTCTCAGTCCTCACTGGTCTGAGCACGACGTTTGGTATTGGTCTCACATACGGTGGGACGATAACAATGGTGTACGGGTGGCCGGTGGTGGGGATGTTGACGCTGGTGGTGGGACTATCGATGGCGGAGATTTGCTCGGCCTTTCCGACTTCCGGTGGACTCTACTTCTGGAGCGCCAAGCTTTGTGGCAATCGTTGGGGACCTTTGGCTTCTTGGCTCACTGGCTGGTACGCTTTTTTATTTTCTGATTTGATATTTCTTTCATTCATTTTAGCCATTTTGTTCACCAGCAAAGTAGCATTTTGTTGGTTTCTCAATAGACCTCACCCGTAGGGCCCCAGTCCAAAACCTTAAAACTAATTGGTCATTGGGCTTCATAATTTAATAAGCTTCACTGAAGCTGAGGCTCAACCTCATACTCATACTAGCTAGTGTGCTGTTTACTTGCTTAGATTGTTTCAGGTTAGGTTCGGTACAATTATTTTGATGATTAGATCAAGTTTGACTTAGCACTGACCTTGAAATTTTAGGATGGTTTGTATCTAATCCCCAGTCGAGCCGAAAATGTATACCACAAAGCTCTGCGGGATAACCCTCATCTAGGCTTTTCCGCCCAGCCAACCAGTCTATAACTTAAATGAGACCCAACGTGCTGAGCTTCGATGTGAATTCTATGACTCTAAGTCATCGTTTTGATGCTTACTTTCAAACGACGTATAAGGGCTCTTGTTGCCTCAACCTTTACGTGGGTCTTAACAATTTGTGTGAGACCTTGTATAGACATTGAGTTTAAAACTAATAATACTATATTGCACGGACACTTCATACCCATGGAGTGGCGGGGTGTTCAACACGGTGACATAACTCCAACACTTGAAAAATGTTGACTTTTCTGACACGTTTATTGACATACCATCATTTCTTACATTTAAAAAAAACAATACCTAAACTCTATGGACCTGCAAAAAAAAGAAAAAAATGATGGAGACAATGAGCCTAAAATCCTAAACTATAGGAACCTGCATTACTAAAGTTGCTGCCTAGTTTTTTTTCTTTTCCAACTTGTTGCCCTTTTTTCTTGCAATCTATCGCCCAATTTCTTTTGAAATGAACGCATATCAAGTAGATAACATGTTACCATTTACTTGTCATGTAGAGACTCTTTATACTTTTATGGTAATACAATGCACATGTGTGGCATGACAAAGCTTGTTAGGCATAATTTATCGAGTGCGTTCTTGTTGCCAAGCCATCTAGAGTTTAACACTTCGGTGGTCTTTTCGTGTGTCATTTTTTCTTGTTATGATTTTCTTGTTTTAGAGTTACATAGTATGCACATTGTGTGTGGTTTGACAAGTTATGTTAAAAAGGTACATTATGCGTGGTTTGACAAATCAATTTAACGAAAGTGAAAAACGATCGCGTGTATTCTCTTCATAAACAAATTGTGATCGAAAAACACATGCATTTACATAACAACTTATTTGAGAAGAGCGTTGTGAGAACATCATCTCACATGTTCAGATTATATACAGAGTTACATACACCGATTATTCAACTTTCTTTAGTACATCGAACAAGGAATCTTATTTAGCTTAATTTTTTTCTTAATGTAATGTTTACTTTATACATCAATTTAATAAAAATATTCTATGAATCAATCTCAGAATCTCTGACGTTCGAGTCGAATCGTAATCTCATAAATCATAACAAACTACTAGTTTTTTTGAAAAGATAACAAACTACTAGTTACGTGATACGAAGCAAAGTCTCCAATTTGACCAATGAAACAAAAAGGCAGACAAGTATTATTGGACTCTGGATTTTTTATTTATTTTGTTTGATCGAAAATTGGACTCTGGAATCTGAACGGGTAGAAATTACAGGCTAGCATCTCTCATCCATTGAAAATGGAAATCATTTTGTACATGTTGTGGAGAAAGAGAAATGAGAGAGAAGACCAACCATGAAAGCCAATAACTGAAGCATCAAACTCATATGGGGGAAAGTCCAAGACTCCCTTGAGTCTACGCCATCTTCTTCTCCGCGCCTCAAGCTGACTTATATAGCTGTACTTCTTCTGTTCCTTCTGACATTTCATCACAACCTTTTAAACTCCCCAACATCTTAGGAACAAAGAAAACACTTTTCATTCTGCTTCTGGGTTCTCTGTCTTCCTCTGTTTTTGGGCTCTAACAACTTTGGTGTCTCAACTCTGACGACGGCACAATGGTAGCCAACGGCGGCGTTTCCAAGGACTCCGGCCACGCTCGTCTCCATCAGCTCGGTTACAAACAAGAGCTCAAGCGTGACCTCTCGTAATCTTTCCCAACTTGTTATTGGTTTGGTTTTTAAAGCTAGAAACTTTTTTTCTTTTTGGTTTGAAAGTTTGTGTTTTGTGTATGTTTTGGTTTGGATTTGCAGGGTGGTGTCCAATTTTGCTTTCTCATTTGCGATCATATCAGTGCTTACTGGTATAACGACGCTGTACAGCACTGGGTTGAAATTTGGCGGCCCAGTTTCTATTGTGTATGGGTGGTTTATAGCTGGTTGTTTCACCATGATTGTTGGTTTGTCCATGGCTGAGATTTGTTCTTCTTACCCAACTTCTGGGGGTTTGTATTATTGGAGTGCTATGCTTGCTGGCCCCAAATGGGCACCCTTTGCTTCTTGGCTCACTGGCTGGTAATTTTTTTATCTTTGCTGAATCATCTCTTAGTAATCTGAAGTCTTTCACTTGAGGGATCTGCAGTAGTTGACTTACTGAGATTCACAGGTCTTGTGCATGAGTTAAGTTTCTGTGAAGGAAACTTGGTCTAGAGTTTGAATGATGTGTAGTTCAACTCTTTCATTTTGATTTTTGGACAATGTGTAATTGTTTCGATTAGGTAGATTTGGTACTCGCCTTTCTTGTTCACGATGCTGTATTCTTTGTTCACTATTTACCATGTATAAGGGAAATGTATATTGCCTGCAACCAATCTTAAGACGCTTCTATGCTGGACTCACTGGTATTGTGGTATAGTATTCTCTGATGATGGTAAATGGTTTTTTTCTTTTTGCAGGTTCAACATAGTTGGCCAGGTACTTTTAAGAACCCGTATGTTCTGAAGTTCATGTGCCTTCAATATCCATTGTGAACTCAAGATTGTCGTGGATGTGGTATGATTCATTACGAGCTCTAACGGCATTGCTATCTTTCTAATTGCAGTGGGCAGTCACAACGAGTGTGGATTTTTCACTTGCAACGCTGATTCAAGTGATCATTCTCCTTAGCACAGGTGGAAAGAACAATGATGGCTATGAGGCTTCTAAATATGTAGTTATATGTTTCCATGGAGGAATTTTGCTTCTACATGCCATCATAAACAGTCTTCCCATCTCGTATTTATCCTTCTTTGGACAGCTGGCTGCTGCGTGGAATTTTGTAGGTAGGAATATTTTGAGCCCTTTCACTATATTTACTGTTTTGAATCTATATATTGGGTTGCTTACTGACATTAGAATATTTAGGTGTCTTTGTCCTCATGATCCTTATTCCACTTGTTGCAACGGAGAGGGCTAGCCCTAAGTTTGTATTCACTCACTTCAACACTGATAATGGTGATGGAGTCAACAACAAATTATACATATTTGTTCTGGGACTGTTAATGAGTCAGTATACATTAACTGGCTATGATGCATCTGCTCATATGGTAAGCTGATATTTTTCATTGCTTCCAGACTTACTCTCTTCCTTTAGTAGCTATCGTTAACTTGTCTGATGAACATGGAAATATCTGTAAGGTTGAATTCTCTGGGCTTAAAAAATATGCATCTCATTTGCAGAAGTACAAAGTTAGGGGAATCTACATAGATATATCATCATTATGCGTATTATTTGTCGTATACAAACTGGATATATATTAATGTTTTCCGTTTCACTGAAACAGTGAAACAGCTAACATTTTAATACATATCAAGTTTGTATATGACAAATAGCTTCATACGCATATATATCAAGTTTGAAACAGCTAACATTTTAATTCTATGATATGCAAATCAAAGACAAAAGAATATAGTAATCTTCACCGTGTCTGATATTAGCTCCATGCTTGGCCATATAATTGATGCTAAATGTGCACATTCATTTTGACTTTTGTTTCCAGACAGAAGAAACCAAGAGTGCTGATATTAATGGACCAAAAGGAATAATAAGTTCCATCGGAATATCTATTATTGTTGGATGGGGTTATATCCTTGGAATCACCTTTGCTGTTACCAACATCCCATACCTTTTAGATGAAAACAATGATGCCGGTGGTTATGCCATTGCTGAAGTATTCTACCTAGCATTCAAGAGTAGGTATGGCACTGGAGTTGGAGGAATTATATGCTTAGGAGTGGTTGCTGTTGCCATATTTTTCTGTGGAATGAGTTCAGTTACTAGCAACTCAAGGTATCAAATCCTTTTCCTTTTTTTGGATTTTTCTGTTTCATACACACAGCAAGAAGTAAGAGGGTACAATGAAATCTTTTAGCTGGTTATGGTGCTTAATTGTTCTCTCAGGATGGCTTATGCATTCTCTAGAGATGGAGCCATGCCATTTTCCCCGTTTTGGCATAAAGTGAACAAGCATGAAGTCCCCATAAATGCAGTTTGGCTTTCTGCTCTTATATCGTTTTGCATGGCACTGACAGTAAGTATAAAACTTTTGATAAATATTATCATCATCCTATCTGCAAGTGCTAATCCAGTACTTGCTTTCTTCAATCTTTGCAGTCTCTTGGAAGCCTCGTAGCGTTCAATGCAATGGTGTCTATTGCAACCATTGGATTGTACATTGCTTATGCCCTGCCCATCTTTTTCAGGGTGACCTTGGCACGCAAGTCCTTCGTTCCTGGACCTTTCAACTTGGGTCGCTATGGGATCCTTGTTGGCTGGATTGCAGTTCTTTGGGTGGCACTAATCTCGGTACTCTTCTCGTTGCCTGTGGCCTATCCAATTAGCAATGAGACACTCAACTATACTCCTGTTGCAGTTGGCGGTTTGTTAATTATCACAGTATTTTCTTGGGTATTCAGTGCTCGACACTGGTTTAAAGGTCCTATAACCAACATAGATGCATGAACATTTGTTTATTCAATGATGTGTATTTGCTGGAAACTTCTATTTAATAGAATTGTTGAAAGCAAAGCATGTCCTGGAAATCACTTACTTTTTTCCCTAAAAGTAAGACATAATTTGTATGAACTACCCAATCAATGGTTACATTCAGATCAGCAGTGTAGTCTCCCAAGTCATAGTGGACATGCTTGGGAGTTTGATTTGAGTTTCGTCAAGATATATTGTAGATTTTTATCATCAAAATTTATTTACAGATTCATAACCACATGGGGTTATATGTATCAAACTCACATATGTTATTTAAAATCAGCAATTTCCTTGTATAATTCGTAGATTGCAGTTATCTGTAATTGATCTTGATGCAGCATCCTATCCTTTTGCGTAAAATCAGATTTGTGATGAGCAATTATATGTTTAAGTTTCAAGAAAAAGAAAAAACTTTTTTTTTAATATATTGTTGCCAAAGCTTTACAACTTTAACCTGCAGTATCTGTGAACTACTAACTTTTAGGAAAAGAGTAATCAGGTTGAATGTAATACATTCAGCATTATAAGTTGACTAACTAGTCCGCATACAACTTGAATTTCATTTTTTATTGTTACTGCAAATTTTATTCATGAATCTTCAACTTGAGGTTCCACATCTGCATCTGGGACTTTGAACTACTGTTCTTCTGTGCTATCTGCAAATAAAGTTTCCTCTAGCCACTGAAAATGACCATCAACATTGCCTGCATATGGTGCATTGCCAAAAGAATTGTACTCCGGTTCATCTTCAAGCATCTTCAAGAGTTCTGCATATTCCGACATGGGCTGGTGCTCATTTGATGAAATGGCAGGAGGTGCCTCTCCTGCCAGACAGTCCAGTTTCTGACTTCCATCATTGAAGTCTCCTGGGAGATTCCTTGCAATGTTTGCAGTAAATGAGGGTGATTCTTTTTCCAGAAACTCAAGTGCAGTTGTTTCAGAAAACTTGTTCTCATATTGGGTACCAAAGAGACCATTCAACCAAGGAGTGTTGAATTGTTCTAGGTCCATGTCAAGAGGCTCCTTCAGGAGCTGAACTGCATTTTCAGAGTTTTGGGTAGAAGCATCCCCATCAGTCTTGTACTCCTTACTTGGTGAATCCAGCAGAAAGTCAAGTAGTTCGTTTGTTCCTGCAACTTCTGTCGAAGAATTGTTGTAAGTTCCGGAACTGGGGGAGTTAGCTGAAGCATAATATTTCACTTGGTTCACTGAAGTATCTTCTGGTGTCATGTAGTTCATGATTGGTAAATTCATTGGCATGAGCTCAACTAATTCACTTGGTTCATCTTCAAATGAAAACTTGTCCTCAATTTCAAAAATTATGGGACCGCTAACAACTGGAGTACACTTCTGCTGTTGAGTCACAGCTGAAAGCTCATTTGAGAACTGATATGCATTTGCCAATATGTAGGGAGAATGTGCCTCTGGAGTCGAGTAGTTCGTACTTGGTAGGTTCATCTTCTGTTGCTCAAGCACTTCTGTTGAAACCTGTTTCTGCCTTCTGGAACCGTACGGCTCAGTCAAAGCAGGAGAATAATTTTGCTCCTGCTGCACAATAGGCGGCTGATTGGGGAGCTGGAATGTATTGGTTGACATGTTGGGAGAATCAACCTCTGAAGTCATGTACGTCATGCTCGGTAAGTTTTCAGTTACTTTGCGATTGCTCTCTTCTAATCCATGAGACCGTCTTCTCTTAAGATATTCAATCAGTTCATTTCTGTATGCTAAATATCTTGCATTTGGTATCTGGTTCATATGTTGAAACCCTCCATCAGTTGTTAAAGAATCATAGGGACAATTGGTATCATGATTTCCGTAGCAAGGCAATCCTTCATGGCTTGAATTTCGATTCTGCATTCTGTAGTCATGATTGCTGAAACTAGCTGCGGAGATCGATGATCTGATAGAAGAACTTGGAGTAGCTGATTCTATTGGTTTAGCTCCTCCAAACCTTGAAGTCCCTTGATTCCAACTAGAATTGCTCAAGCTAGTTCTCCCAGTAAATATGTCAGTCTGGGAAATTTTTCTTACTTGATTCTTGTATTTCTGAAAGTAAAGAATAAAACATAAATCCTTCAAACAGAGATAGATAAAAATACAGGTAAAAATACATAGAAGTTGTCAAACTGGAAAACAGAAATATAGCAAACAAGAAGATTAAACAATAAACTAGTTTCTAAAGAATCAATCAAGAGTTATTTGATTGAAAGAATTGGCTTTAATTGTTGAGATATGAACAGAAGAGAACCTGCAGATGGCTTGCAACCTGTCGCATTGTTACTCCCTTCACACCAATCATATTCAAAATCGCTTTAGGACGAGCTTCTGTATTCAACAAGCCGACAAGAAGATTAGGATAATTTAGTAATTTATTAAGGTGAACAGAAGTATAATGCCGATTGCTGAACTATAAATATTAGGAGAAAAATTACTTTCATCTCCCAGAGCACTTATTGCTGCTGTAAACTTGTAATGGAGATCTGATGTCCAAACAATACGTTTTTTCTCGGTTTTGCCATTGCTATGTGTCTTGTTGACCCCTTCCTGATTTCTGGCTATACTGTCAGAATTAGTTTGCTGTACAGTTTGTTTTAACCTCTTCATTATTCCTTGTTCTACCGTATCATCAGCTGAATGCTTTTTCCCGGATGCTTTTGGTTCGTCGCTCTCAGTTGGAAAGAACTCTTCTGAGCTATAGCTATGAAAATCTGTTTCATGGATTTCATCGGCTAATTAAGTAAATCTTAATTTGCTTGCGTGTCAATGTGCAAGTATTTAGTGTGTCAACCTTTTTTTAGTGGTGAGATTAGTGTGTCAACTTGCTCATACTTACCTTCCAGATCAGTTTCACGGCCACTGCCATTCCAATCATTACCTGTATTAGGCCTACACAATGCAGTATCATCTTTGGTTTCAATACCTCCAAAGGAAGGTCCAAACACCTTATCAGAGTCTTCATTCATCTCCATGCCATGATCTAACCAGTCCATCCACTCTTCACAGTTTTCTTTACCAATGTCCTTCATTGGGTTTGTCTTCCAGTACACATGTTGCCACACATTTTTCAGATCCTCCGAGGAAATTGGTTTCTGAAGGAAAAAGCGTGCTCCTTTGTCAAGGGCTTTCCTCATTAGGTCATCATTTATTTCAGAAGACATCACTGCATCAAAAGTTCAGATATCAAACAATCACTATACAAGAGAAAATATTTTTTATGCTAATTAATCAAGATGGAAACATTAAGGAAATTGAAGCTTACATATGACAGGAATATCCTTCTCAAGCAGTGCATGCAGAAAAGAAACACTGCCGCTATCAGACATGTTAATGTTAGCCATTACCAATTCATAGGAATTATTTTGTTCACTAATCAAGGACAAAGCTTCGGATGCCTGCTGGATTGCAGCAACTGGAATGAAATGCAAGATATAATTAAATTTCACTCAGTATTTTATCAGATTAACGAGGCTGCAAATAACAAGCATTAACGAAATTTCCTAAAATTCCTTGCATCAGAAAAGTATATAACAAATAGCGGTTTCCCTTTTGTACACTTCATGTGATAAATTTGCATATAGAATAGAATTTATATCTCAGACTTCCTCTCTAGACAGTGATGATCGATCATTTTCTAAAACATTTATGCGCAGACATGCGTTATCTTAAAAACTATGGAATATGCATACGTTATTTTTATGAATTACCATTGAAAGAGTACTGCTGAAGCACTGATGCTGTGCATTTGAGGGAATCTGTGTCATGATCAACGAGTAGAATTTTGAGGCCATGCGCAAATTCAGGAACAGCATCAGTATTAAAGCTCATGTTGTCCATCTTCTCCAAAACGACACAAAGAATGAGTGCAATAAATAGGACAAGAAGTCCAGAAGCTTGAGCCTGAAATTAGATTAGGAAGCTTATAAGTTTTAGCAAGAAATGTGAATAAGATAAGAATGATATCAGAAAGCTTTAGAAGGAGAGAAGGATGGGAATTACCAGGGCTGTAGTTTTCACTTGGCACTAGCAGCTCAAACTTGGAGGGTGTTTTGCTGCTTTCAGAAAACAGCTTATGTATAATGTAGAAACTCTGAGCTGAGAAGAGAGAATGATGCTTGTCATCAATCCAGTGGTATGCTTAAATAGGGAATCAGAGTAGAGTCTTTGAGAACATTTTTGGAGGTCAGTTAATTCCTGAAGGAAAGGAGCAACCTCAGTCTAGACAGTCAAAATCATGTTCAGCCCTGTAGTTTTGTGAAATTTCCAGTTAGAGAATTATTTCATTAAAGGACAACTCATAATATCAAACCAACGAATTTATTTATTTTTGGGAGTCCTATGGATAATTTCTATTCGGTCTTCATAATATCACGAGAATTTTTTCTTACTTGTGAGTTATAATTGGCATGTAAAATTAAAGGAATCGCATAAAAACGTGGGAAATTAAGATGTGGTTTTGGAAGAAAAAATGATTCAAAGATTCACCTAAATAACCAATTCGAGCATACATTAAAGAAAATAATAGTTAGTCAAAAACAGTTACAATGAGGTTATGAACTTGTTCAAAAATTGAAAGTAAAAAAATAATCAATATTATTCGTAATAAAGGATTTTTCAGGTACAAATTTGTACGGATTTCCGGATCAAAGCCGAAATTTATTCTTATAGATCATTTGAAGAGATTTTTCACACAGACAAAATTTTTGATATATATTGAGCCATTTGCAGGCCAATATAGTATAGTAGTTTTGACGCATGAGAATAAGGAAAGGGACATTTTATTTGAAGTATAGTAGTCAAAACCACCTTATTAGAAAATTCCTTTTAGATAAAACTCACATACTAGACAAATACTAAGTTCATCCATTCATATTTAACGTCCTTCAACTTTACAATTATATCATATATTATGTTCATGTTACAAAAAATAATTTGAAGACCGTCTTGAATGTCCACGACTAGTTGGTCTACGACATAAGTATTTTCTTTATAAGGCCAAAATGTTCAATTTGGCTCACACAAAAAAAACAAAAGAAAATAATATGGTACATTATGATTAAGGTACCAGTACATCAAGCAAAGTAATAGACTTGATACATAGGTATATTGACTATCCAAAACTCGACTAGGTTGACCTGATCTTAAATTAGTCGACCTCTATTTGAGCTATTCTACTGTATTTCTTTATGACTGTATTAAGCCAGTCTACTTGATGTATAGTAGGTAGTATATTAATACATCGTAGACGATACCTCAACTGCAAAAAAAAAAGAGTAGTGATTAATATTGTTGATCCTGGCCAGGAGTGCAGGTGGGCTTGTTACACCTAATTGGTCTGATATGGGCTTATATCACCTAAAGCCCAGATCCGACCCAGACCAAACCCAAACTAGCATATCGATTTATATTTTTTCTTTTATTATTAATTCACAGAAATAGGGTTCCACTGTCTCCAATCTCAGGCGGGACGCTTCAAACAAGTTACAACTGAAAAGACGCAGAGCACTTCACCATGGTCAGCTTCTTCTTCTTCTTCCTCGTATTCACTTGTTTCGTTTCTCATTCGGTAACTGCATTTGAGTTTACGCCTCCGATTTTGCAGGCGGATTTTACGGAGGAGCTGGAGCCCCTTTTCGATTACAGCCGCGTGCAGCCGCTTAATGCCATCTCCCTCGACGACGGTGAGCTCTCTCTTTCTCGATAACACTTGAATCTCTCCGGTGTCTCGAATTGAAAGCTTTGAATGTTTGTGTTCATAGACGACGAGCCGGATTCTCCTCCGACCAAAAAGACGAAGACGGCTTCCAATCCAGCTGTAAGCAGCTGTTTTCTAATTTTTGGGGTTCCGATTTTACACATGATTTTGTTTTGATGAATTGGGGTTAGGTTGAAAAGGTGGATGAAAGTGCCAGGGTTACAGTGATTGAGGAAGACGAGGAGGACTGGTTGATTCCTGCGCCCAAAGTTACTAGGCCGTTGGGTGATGATTCGATCTTAAAGGCATTGAGGTAGTTCCTTGTTTGTTGATTCTGGTTATTTTTGTGCCAATTCTAGCCTTATTTGAGTATGTACCTATAGTTGTGCAAAGGTTCTGCTTTTACTTGTTTTGGGTTCCAATGTTGTAAGTTGCTAGGATATTCTGCCGATGAAAATTTGGGGACTATTGATGCAGGTTAAAGAAGCAAGAGCTGGCGTCATTTGCTGAGTCGGCTGAAAATGTGGTCCGAGCTGTGGAGGAGTCTGTGAGACAGGAACTTCTTAATTCCGTCCAGTCTTCAGAAGATGCTACAGTGACCCCGGCTCCAAAGCCACAAGTTGAAAGAAACAAAGTAGTTATATCTATTCAGGACAAGGATCAAAGCAAGCAGTTTCGCATATTCATGGTATGCTTATATTATGCAGATAGATGTGATCAGTGAACCTGTATAATCTAGTCTGATTATACACCTGATTATCTGATATATACATTTGATATTGCCAAAATAATCTAGTCTGTTAATTGCAGAAAAATTAAAAAATAAATCATTTAGATCTCAATAACATTCAGTTTCATGTACTGGATCACCTGGATGCAATGCTTATGGGACCTAGTATACGCTAAACTGATAATGGAGTGTTGTGTCCATCTAGAGAGTCTAGAGGAGGTGCTTTATCCGGCAATTCAATATATTTGTACAACTGTATGAAGATTGAAGAACCACAGAAAAAACTGTACAACAAGGGATAGAGAATACTACGTGCTACATGTCACTGAGCTGTATTGCTTTCATCTGACATCGTTTTGTGCTACATTTACCCAACTCTTTTGACCCTGAATGTACAACCTTCTAGTTATTTTCTTCCTCATCTCTCCCCCAAAGCCACCCTCAACTCTTTTTCTTTTCTATATGTTGCTTTGTGCCATGTTATCTGTATTGAAGTTTCATGTATATGACTTACTGGATGTTTAGTAATTCGTAAATATAATAATATTTCTTCTACGTTAACAGGATGACAAGCTCGATCGGGTATTCAAACTGTATGCAGAGAAAGTTAAGCTTGACATTCAAAGTTTAGTTTTTAGGTTTGATGGAGATAAAATAGCTCCAGATGCAACTCCTCAATCCCTTGGGATGGAGGACGATGATATTATTGAAGTACATGATATTTCAAACCAGAAAGGTAATAAATGAGAAGGATCGTTTGGTAACCAACTCAATACTTTTCGCCCTTCCTTAATTTCACTCTTTTAGCTGTATCCTTTTGTTCATTTCGTTTAGGTTCTTATCCGACTTTATACACTTCATTGTCCTGTGCGAATTGTTACCATTGCTGTAGTTTCCATTTCAAAGTTATGTCTCAACTTCTATTTAAATTCTTATTCATTCTTCTCTAAATCCAGGTGCTTCTTCAACCAAGGCAACTCGTTGACTGTTTCCCTGGGGGGATGATAGCCTTGATTGCTCCTTTTTGATTGTTGATGTATTAGTGTAAAATTATGCTTGTGCTTCCTCCCCAATTGTATAGTTGTAGTTCACAGTTCACATTCCAAAACTTCTTGAGAATTCTTTTGTGGAACAAATACAAGCTATAAAGATATAGCTTGCTAGAGGAAACGAAAAGCACCCGTACATGATTTTGTATGATTTTTTTACAGATTTCTTCCTCATGTGATCTCTATCTGTTCCTCCTATAACTTTTATTGCTGGTCCATAACAAGAAGTGCTGTAAAATCCAGCATTTACTTTCTGACTAGTTGGGTTAACGTCGAAAGTTTTCAATATTTGATGGTACTTTCTCGGATACAAATTTGCCGACCACCTTATATTTTGAACAAGTTTTCCGATTCAACATGAAATGGTACAGACGTCAAACTCCCATCTATCTGAACATAGGTTTTGGATCGGCTTTTAGGGTCTGGATGACCTGGGTCATACATTTCACATGCATTCATCGCTCTCAGATTGGAATGGGACAACGTGGATGATGATCGCATGGTTCATGAGCCACGTATTCAAATCCACGCTGGAAAGTTGAGCTCACAGAAGTACACGTCAGACCCCGTCAAGTGTCAAAATCTAAACAGCACACAACACCAAGAAGAATGAAGAACAAGACAATCAAAGCAAAACAGAGCCTCTCTGATTCTGAGTCTTAGTCTTTTCCCGGGAAAAAAGATCACCGGTACATTTTCATTCATTCTTTTTCCAAATTTTCCAAGCTACTGGCTTTGAGCTTTTCTAGCTGTAGTTCCCAGTTTTGATCGCCTCTGTTTCTTCTTTTTCATATTTGCTGATCATGTGAAGTTGAATAAGAACATATTTGAGATTCACAAGTATCATGTAATGTTTCTTCATGTTTGAATCATGTCTTCGGATCTGACCTATAAAGAAAAAGAAAAGGCTTAAGAAATGGTTATGGATGTAGAACTTGAAAAATGTGTGTAATTGTTGGGGCTACCATTCTGCTGTAGCAATTTGTTTTGTATGTTTATGACTAAATAAGAATTGGTGTTTTAATATAGAAACTGCAAATGTGAAGCTTCACTTTGTGGGGGGTTTCGAGTTTTGGAGAAAATGGAGAAATGTTGTGAGTTCTGCAGAGCCCTAAGGCCGGTTGTGTACTGTAAAGCTGATGCTGCACATCTTTGCCTATCTTGTGATGCAAAGATCCATTCGGCTAATACAGTTTTCAATCGGCATCAGCGCACTGTCTTGTGTGAAACCTGCCAAGGCCGCCCTGCTTATGTTCAGCGTTTAGATCACAGAATGTTTATGTGCAATGGCTGTGACAGGAGCCAGCACGTATCATCTACCCAACATCATCACAAGCGCACTCTCCAGAGTTACACAGGTTGCCCGTCTGCCAAGGATTTTGCAACATTGTGGGGCTTCCAATCAAATGTGATAGATAACAAGACTCTATCCACTTCTTGTGGTTCCTGTGACTCGAGTGTGGTAAACTATGATATTCATGGGCAGTTTAGCTCACATATTGAATGTCTTTCAGGCGGTACTCAGTTTGAAATGGGATCAACCAGTAAACAAAAGGTAGCCAGAAATAGTTGAATGTATTGTCAATGTTGAAATATTCATGTCATTTATGAATTATATCTTTGCAGATACATTGTGAAGGTGAAGAGCATAAGTAGACTGGTTTTATTCTGCATCAGATACTTGACTTGGAAAGGCTGCAGCTAGCCGAAGGGAATAGTTCTTCTGCCCAAAGTGACCTATCTTCTTCGGCACATAATAATACTTGGAAGAGCTTTGATGAGAATCTTCATCAGAATTTACAACGTTGCGAATCTGAAAGATGATCCTTTGCCATTTCCATTATCTCAGTCGATCATTTAGCATCAAATTCAACTACTGGACTTCCATTGCAGACAGATTCCATTTGGCAGTGCAGAAGTCCGGTCCAAAATAGTCAGGTACGATCAATACTGTACAAGTCATTCATCTGGACTTTTGCCATGTTACATCAGTTATCTGTTAATTATTCTGTTTATACTGTTTAGTAGTTCCCTGAGATGAAGAACTTTCCTAATTTATGCTCATCATATGGAGGTGAAATTAGATACCATATCTCGATCAAGGAACTGTAATCATTGTTTTGGTTCTTTTGTTGCAACCATTCATAAGTGACTGCTCATTAAGTTTCAATGCAGACTTCAAGAATTTCTATTTTTCTGCAATATCAGTTCAAGTTACTTTAGTCTTAACAACACTGGTATTCCATCCCTTCCCTTTGACAACAGAAAGGGAGTCTGGAAGTTGAAGATGTACTAGGGTAGACACCCTCTAAACAATTGACTATTTAAAGAACCATTTTTCATTGTGTTTTACCATCTGACCTGATTTTTTAGCTGTGGTCTCAAAATATGCAAGAGCTTGTTTGTCATGATGATTTCAATATACCTGATGTTGATTTAACATTCCGAAATTTCGAGGAACTCTTTGGAGGTGATCAAGATCCTACCAGAGTGCTGCTTGATGATAAAGATGTCTCATATTCCTCGGTGGAGAGGGAAATGTCCCTAGATAAATCAGGACTGCAATTCAAGAACAATGGTGGTATGGATCAGGACTTCCACTGTGTTCTTTCTTATGAATGAAAGTTAGGGTTACTATAATAGAATCATCAAGCTCCTCTATATAAGATGAAAGTGAGGTTCTAAATATACAACTGCTCTTATATTATTTATTTTGAAGGATGCATCAGAGGCTTCATCTATGTACCTCACTCAGCCTGCAGTATTTTACAAAGCCCTTAACAAAGTTGAAAACCTTTCGGGAAGCATGGATATTCCACCATGTTCTTCAACTTCATCAATCTGTGTCAAGGAACTTCACCATTAACAATGATGCAGATTGCCATGATACAGTACCTTCAAGCACTTCACCTGATGTGGATGCTGGAGCTGGACGGCTGCAAGTCAGAGCAAATTCTCGGATGAGGTACAAAGAGAAGAAGCAATCTCGACTGTAAGTACAATAATTGTAAAGCTCTCACTTCGTGATTTCTCACATAGAAATGTGACATTGTTAAGTATTACATGTTCATTGTTATATTCAGAAATGAGAAGAAGTTTCCATGTTCATCACAGAAAGCTACAGTTGATGTACATAGGCGAGGAAAAGGCCGAATTGTTAAGACACAAGAATAGGATTCAGACACCATTGATGCGACAATAAGTTACTGATCGAACTTAAGCTATCTTTGTCTGTACGTACATATTACCATGTCCCAAGTAAAGGTGCAATCGGGTTTAACATATACAGTCATCAAAGCAGTTACTGATCGAACTTAAGCTATCTTTCTCTTAATAGTAAACTTTTCCTTGTATTCATGAAAATATGCAATCATGAATTGAAAGCTCTTTTGGGACAGTTGTGAACCATTTACAGGAATATTAGGTTTATGTACGTGTAGTTCTATCGGATTCCAAAGCATGAACATGGACATGGGTGGATCAGCTAGGTCTAGTTAGGTAAGAACGTCCTTTCTAACTTCTCTCCGGCAACTAAGACAAGGAAGGTTGTTCCCTGTCCAAGTCATGTTGATCCATCTTCGAGACATAGATCATGGGAGAGTTATCAATTTATGTTGATCAAGTGTGCGTTTCTTTTTTCGGTAACAACAGAGTTGCTTTTAGCTAAGCAACTAAGAACTTGAGTAGTATCATACATATGATCAAAACCAAAAAGAAAACCAATGCTAAATGCACCATAGTTTCGTGAAGTTGAAGTTGATGCATTACATGGTTGTTTATACGGTGGATAAAATTCGTGGCCAAGAAATTCCCACACTCCGGCCTAACTCCCATACCGGAATGCCTAACCGGCTAACCCTCACTCACTATTGACATAGAAGGCTAACAAATCTCATGCCCAATTCCATCTGCAGTTTTAGGCAGAAAAGTGCACAGAACCTTTAAATGGTTTATTTAGCTTGTCTGTGTTAGAACCAACATGTTAAAGGTTCTGTAACCAACCAACATAGACAACTGAGGCTCCTGCAGATCAAGCACAAAAAGAAGATCAGGCTGAGACTCCATGCCTAGAATTTGTGACTTCTGCTCGACCTCTAGCGCAGCGATACACTGTAAAGCCGATGCAGCACATCTCTGCCTGTCTTGCGATTCAGAACTTCATTCAGCTAACCAAGTAGTGAACCGTCATCCCCGCACCATCTTATGCACCTCATGCAACCACCTCTCAGCTTATGATGGGTGTCTCGATCACGGCGGCGGCGGGCTTATGTGCCACTTATGTGACCGGAGCCACAGTGTGACGACATCACCGGTGCATCAGAGACTTTCTAGTAACAGTTACACGAGTTGCCCGGCTGCCGAGGACTTTGCAGCAATTTGGGGTTTGCAAATGAATCATGATCAGACTTGTAGTACAAGTCATGAGGGGAGCTTGGATATTTTGGGCCAGATTCTCGACTTGCAAAGGACTCAGTCGACTGTTCCTCTTGGACAGTGCAGCGATATTAAAACTAGCCAGGTAAATTTGATCGAATGAAATTACTTGCTATAATAGTGTGTTTTACTGTTTTTGCCAGTGAAATGTGTCATGTTCAGTAATTTGTATGCTAGAGTAACAGGTTTTTTTTTTTAAATAAGATCAAAGAATTTCATTTTATAATAACTCAAATCTATGACTTAATAGATACATTTATCATTATTAAATGACTTAAATCTAATGACAAGCGTTGGTCATTGGTTGCAAGTTAAATTTGACTGGCTTTTTCGATGAAAAATGCGATACTGTATATCTATTCTGTTAGTTCATTTGTTGGGTACGTTACGTACGTGAGTTGCCACATTCCATCCAATTCTTCTTGGTTCAATATATTTGCCTCATGATTGTCAATCTCAATGCCCGCCATCGTTAAAACTTCATCACGTCAATAGCGACATGGAGTGTGTAAGGGACGCGCTATGATATATATAGAGCTAATGATCATATCTATACTTGGTTACTTGTAATATCCCTTTACTTTTATCATTACTAGCGAAGAGTTTAGCAATAACTGATTATGAATGTAGCTGCAGTCTGACAAGATGCAATACCAGCTTGGGGTTTCTGATGATGATCCGAATATAAATGATGATGAATACCTAGCATTCCTGAACTTGGAAGAACTAATTGGAGACGAAGATGATCAAGAAAACAAAAACGATTACCATCTAGATACGGCAGCCGCCTCCATGGTCGACGGTCCGACGGAAAGTTCCTCTATTCCCATCAATGGATCTTCACGTTCATTGCCCTCGTTGGAACCCTGCAATAAATTAAGCAGTAGTGTCGTTTCACAGTTTGAGAATGAGAATGGTGTCGAGGGTGAACAAGTTTTTGACGCTAGAGCAAATGCCATGATGAGGTACAAGCAGAAGAAGCGTGCTCGTGTGTAAGTACAAGTCACTTCTTCTAAACCTCTCAAAAACTCTTGTTAAAAAAAACTCTCAAAAACAGTAGTTATCATAAGGTGTTGTTACTTTCTTAAATTTTCTATATACATGCTAAGTATTGTGTTTTCTTTTTTAGGTATGAAAGGAAAATACGATATCAAAAGAAGAAAGCCATAGCGGATTCACGTAAGCGGGTGAGAGGTCGATTTGCGAGAAATTAAGAAGCAGGGCATCCCGTTACTGACGCTAGCTAGCTCTCATCATGTCTTTGTTTAGTTCAGAGTAACACTATTCTTCCGTGTTAAAGTAACTAAGGTGATATTTTATCTTTTTGGTATAGAATTTAGGTATCAAGTATATTGAAATATTTTAGTACCATTTGGTATAGCAACATAGTTTTTTCTTTAGTAAGTGAGAAGTTATGAGTTTGACTTAAACAGTTGTAATATTTGATAAAATAATAAGTATATTGAAAAACAAAAGTCTTTGTAACTATGAGTACATAATTGAAATCGACCTAATTTTTTAGTTATTTTTAATTTTGTAAATAAAGAAATTATGCTAGTGTATATTTTCTCATGAGTGAATGTTTCACGCATAAGCCCACGAGAGTGATCTCGGTCATCATCTCATCACTAGTTTGGTTATGTAGCTTAATTTCTTATGTGATAATTCACCAAAGATATGATATTAGATTTTGATGGAAGAGCTACATATATTCGGACAAAAAGAGTTAGTTATAGTTGTGATAAAGAAGCAAAACTCCCCTCTAAAACCAACCGAAAATGATGGCTCTTCACTTCCTTCACAATTCTTCTTGTATTAAACTTCTTTTTCATTTCATAACCCACCTGAAAATTGAAGACCCCAAAAAGAGGCACCACCATAAACCTCCCTCGCTGTCAAAATGTTTCCAAACTAAGCAACAATATAAAGCTAACTGCAACTCATCACTTCGTACGACCTAACCTGTCTAAGTTGTTCTTATAGAACTATAACAAGAATAATATCCAACATGAAAAATAGGGAAAGCCATTGGACAATTAAGGAGGGTATAACAACCATATGTTGTCAAGTTGGTAACAACCTCGCTGTGAAACTCACATACCTAGGTTGAATCATGCTGACACTAATTGAAGTTTAATCTTAATTTATTCTTAATGACCAGAGAGGAGGAAGCGTTATGACATGATCACTCGACATAGATTAGTGTCTCAGTCCAGAAAGCATTTGAGGATATCGTCATTGATACAATTAAAAAAATTAAGGAGGGTATACAAATTTATTCCAGAGTCAAATAATATTTAGTGCCAAAGATAGCATAATAAATCATTAACATGTTGATAAATTTCGATTATAGGATTTGAACCTGGTCATTTACTTTAATTTAATATTACTACATGAGAATAAATAAAGGGAGAATTACATACTAGCACATAACCAAATTTTAAAACATAAAAACTCCACTTCCTATAATTTTTAAATAGATTATGACATTAAGCTGAGGCCCAACATTAAGGAAAAAACTTGGGTTCGATCTAGATCAGACCAAATATTTCATTCAATCTCCTCAAAATGTACTTTTAACAATATCAATCGTAATCTTAACCGTTCAATAGTTGAATTAACCAATGAAGATAATTTATACAAAAAATCAATGTAAAAAAGATTGTTTGCTCATCCGAATACATCGAATAAAATGAACGGATTATCATAAAAGCTAAGGAACTGTCCATTTTGTTCGATGCATACGGGTGAGCAAACAATCTTTTTTTATATTGATTTTTTGTATAGATGATCTTCATTGGTTAATTCAACTATTGAACAGTTAAGATTACGATTGATATTGTTAAAAGTGCATTTTAAGGGGATCGAACGAAGTACTTGGTCCGATCTAGATCGGACCCCAAGTATTTTCCCAACATTAATAGAAGCAAGTCTAACCCGAATTTTTAGTGTTAAATGACCAAAATTTCTAACTTTTACAAAAAATACAAAAAGTATCACAAACTCTCTTTTTCTCCAACCTAGCCACATGCACACCACACCTCTCTCTACTTTACCGGCTACGCGCTGCTCTTTCCTACCGCCTCCTCCGCCATCGGTCCCTCCCTCCTCCGCCACCGATCCCTCCCTCCTCCGACACCGCCTCGCCTTCCTCTACGTCACTTCCTCTGTCATCGCTCTACCCCATCACCATCAACTCATCTATGTCACCGCCGATCTAAAACTCAATGCTTTGAAGACGACAGTGCCCATTCACCAAAACAACAAGGAGTCCATCGTCCCCGCAAGGTCTGAGTACAAAACAACGATCGACACCTCGTCTGACACGATTCGGTGACCTATTAGGTAAATTTGATAGATCTGTGAGAATTGGATAAGGTTTGTGTAGTTTGGTATCGTGGGAGTCTAAACTGTAATAATCCACTCTACAGTAGATGGTGTGGAATGTGTAATAATCCACTCTAAAGTAGCTCATTTTGAGTCGGTAGTGACAACTTTTCAATTGAGTAGTACCACATTTGCAATCGGATAGTATCACATTTGCAATCGAGTAGTGCTGTCAGTCTGCTACTGCGTTGTGTCGTCATGCCGTGTGCTACTACTGTGATGTGTCGTCGTGCCGCGTGCTACTGCGATGTGTCGTCAATGTTATAGCGTCGTCATGTTGCGTGCTGCTACTGCGTCATCATGCTGCGTTCTGCTACTACATCATCTTGTTATGTGATGCTATTAAGCGGTGCTGTTGCATGTTTCTACTATGCGGTGGTACTGTGTAACTTTCTCTCGAGTGTTACTGTGCACTCGTCAGCCATGTGCTACTGTGCTACTCGGCAGCACATTAGGTGTTACTGTGCTACTCAACATTTAAGAGAGTAAGGGTATTATAGTAAAATTATTGATGATAGATGACATGATAATAACAACTTATCCTAATATGTTAAAATTTGTCCTAAATTATATAAGAAAAATAAGTAAATGAGGTATTTGTAAAAAGAAATTTAGCTAGTAACTAAAATGTAATTTGCTATAAATAAAACTCATTCTTATGAAATACGAGCCTACGAGCTTTTAGCGAAAAATAATTCTTATGCCAGGATTTGAACCTGGAAAAAAGTAGATATTCTAAGCATGTGCTACTCCTTATTAGTATTTATTACTTATTAGTTATCACATGAGCTTCTTGAAAAGTGGTGCGTGGATGCTAGTCGTCACTTGAACCACGTGAAGATAAGGACTAAAATATCTATAATATCTATGATATTTTTTTGAATTTTTTGTTTTTTATAAGTACTGATATTATTTTTTTATATATTTTTGATATTTTGTATTTAATCGGTTGAATATACAATTTTAATATAAAATTTTATAAAATTTTCATCAATACATCTATTAAGATTTTTTTTAAACCACCGAAATTTCTAAAATCATTTTAATCTCTCTCGTGAAGGAGATTTCAAGGAGGGAGAGACGAAGATAAAACCAATAGTTGTGTTAGTTGGAGCTCAACATTCCTCGCAGTCCACTGGCGTTTGAGAAACACGTTTGATTCCAACGGTTCAAATTAGCTCCAGACACAACTATCTGACCGTAGTCCCAACAGAATCAACGCTTCCGAAATGACGAAAAACCCAAGCACAATCCAAACAAACTGCTAGAGCACCGAGGGTAGTTCATGTAAATTTGGCCCCGAGAGCTGAGCTGGCATATAGTTAGAGGACGGTTTTGGATGCTCCCCTGCTTCATTTTCCCTCCAAATGCTTTCTCCCCCTTCCTCCTCACACCTATAAAAGCCAGTCTCTACCTCCATTCCTCAACTCTCGTTCTCTCAAATCAGAGAGAAGCTTTGCAATGTCACGCTACGACTTCACTGCTTCTGAAGGTAACCAATTCCTTTTGCTCTCCGCTTTAATTCTTCGCTCAATTTGTTACTTCAAATCCTAGATCTGCTTCTCAATGTGTGAAATCTCTGTTCCTCCATACTTGAATCTACTTTTTTCTTGATCGGATTGTTGAATTTACTGTGTTTGATCCGATTTTGAGGCCTAGAACTTTAGCGAAATTGCTTCTTGAAGATTAGGATTTTAAGATTTATGATCGGACAAAATTCAAGAACCTAATTAGAGGAAATCGAATCAAAACCTCAAGAAAACTGTGATTCACTGTTCTTGATTGTATAATTTTGTGATTTAGAGGAAGATTAGTGCTGAAATGATCGGAAATTTGTTCGTGTTTACAGTGGAACTGAAACCAAGAATGCAAAACGACGTCGCTTACGCCACCGCCTCAGCTCGCATCGGAACCTCCGCAATTTCATCATCGCAGCCTCAACCTTACGGCGGTGGTTACAATCGCGGCGTTGCTTACTCCTCCTCGATCTTCGGTCCAAAACCGTCGCCGTCTTCTTCCGCCGCACCTTACGGCGTCCAATCAGACTCCGACACGTCACAGTCCTACCGCAACAAACTGTACCAGTCTCTGCTGGTCCAGAACCGCCAGGAGATGGTCAACCGCCACAGCTTCTGCCTGAAGCGCCTCCACGAGGCGGCGGAGGAAGCCGATGCTCTCCGCCGCGAGAATCGCCACCTCCGCAACGTCAACGTCGAGCTCAACAAGCAACTCAGTCTCCTCATCCAGGCCTCCATCCAGAAAGAGATCGAAGCTTCTTCAAGGTCTGTGGCGAGCCAGACGAGGTCGCCGTTTGGAATCGTCAACGGGATTCGTGGCTTTTCAATTGACGGCAAGTCGTCGACTCATGAGGAAGAGGAATTGAGCGATCATGGTCCGATTAGTGACGTCATGGACAACGAAGAGTTCGAGAATGTCAATGTGGAGAGGATTGCGCTTCCGAAGAGCATATCGGTGAGATCCAACGGCTACGTGAAGCTTCCTCCGGTCACCGCTGCTACTAACGCCGCCGCTCGGGGTCGGACCGCAGCCAGATCTCGAACCGCCAAGCCTTCAGTAAGTGGATGTTATTTTACTTTTACATGTTATTCTTGGTAATTTTATTCATTTGCGCTTTGGTTTGGATTTTACTTGGAGTTCTTACTGTTAGAGTGATAGTTTTACTGTTAGAAGTGGAATTGGTAGAAAATGTTTCCTTTCTCAGAAGATACAGAAATCAATTGCACGGGGAGTCCTGTATTGTTCTTCTCTGTGTTCAAGTTTACTTTTGCTCATTGGAATCCTATTTACTTTCACTCACTGCAAGCATTAGCTTTGAATCATAACTTTGATTATCAATTTTGTTTAGTGTCTGCTTCTTCTGAGTTTGATTACTTTTGATCATGGACTCTTTGTGTGTTAAATTGGGGGGAGATTAGGCTGCAATTTTATGAGCTTTGATTCATTGTAATGGTGGAACCTTTAGTTTGCTAGAGTACATTTAGACTCTGTATATAAGCAATGCACATAACCTGTTTGTGAAAATGCCAGAATGAGTTTGGTGATGATACCGCCTGTCAATGTATTCTTAGAACATGCCTCTTAGGCTCTTCTAATTTTTCTTTTTGAATGGGGACATTGATTATGCCTCTTCTAACGAAGTGTTGATTTGTGAAAGCATTTAGTTTAATTGACATATTTAAGCTTTGCACATTAGTAATGCACATGACCTGGTTTGTGAAAATGCCAAATTGAGATGTGAGATGATTCTTTCTGAAGCATTGGAGCTCCTTCTGATGAGTGTGTGTGGTGCAGCAAAGGGTGTATGTTCAAGGAGGGAAGAAAGAGGAGGTGCCACTTGAACTGGAGGTGTTCAACCAGGGAATGTTCAAGACTGAACTCTGCAACAAATGGCAGGTGGCTGGTGACTGCCCCTACAAAGACCACTGCCAATATGCTCACGGCGTTGAGGAGCTGCGCCCAGTGATTCGCCACCCACGCTACAAGACCGAAGTTTGCAGAATGGTGCTAGCTGGTGATGTCTGTCCATATGGCCATCGCTGCCATTTTCGCCATGCACTCACTGAGGAGGAGGAGAAGCAGCTTGCTGGTGGCAACAGTAAGCTCCGCAGGCGAATCAGGTAAAATATGATGGAAGACTAATAAGAGAGAGGGAGAGAGCTGGGGTTGAGTACAGTGGTGATGTTTATATTACATGCCCTCGGTATATTATTCCTCAGTTATTTGTTGGTAAGTATAAATACGGAACTACATGGCATAGTAAGAAATAATTAGTATGCGGCAAATGTGCAGAAAATGGAGAGAGATGCTTTTGTATGTGAGAGTGTTCAAAGGTAGATGAGATGTTTGGTGATGTCAAACCGAACTACCAACCAGGAAGAATCTCTGGCTGAACAATGTTAATATGTTTTTCTGTTTGGACTTGTTATTCAAAATTATTCATCTCACTCTCATTTTGGTTTCAGTTAATTCTGATGTGCTTGTGTTTGGTATTGGGAGAGTTATGATGCCCCAAGGCCCTGTTTGGTCTTACCATCTGACTCTGTTGTGACTCTTTAGTTTGCTTATTCAGGCCCAAAGCAAATGCAAACCTAACTGGCCCAAATGGACCCAATAAACCTATATATGGGGGAGGATAATGAGAGAGAGGTGGTTGCTGGTTGGGTGAGACTTGAGATTCATCTTCTCTGTGGATCTGTATGAACACTCTCTCTTACCTAGTACAGTTTCCATTGATTTCCTCCTCTTTAGTTTCCTCCTTGCCCTGATCTTTTGTTAACTCTGCTCTGTTCTGTACAAATGAATGAGAGGAAGGGGAAAGGTAGATAGAGCCCAAGGAAGCTTTGGGGTACAGGTGGCTAGGATAGAGATGAAAGATTTGTTCTTCCATGAACAGTTTCTCTTCCCTATACCACCTGTTCCCCATGATTTCCTTTGGTTCCTCCCTTTCCTTCTTCTTTTCTGCAAGTTTGCTTCTTGCAAAGTTAGGTAGATATTCATATATTCTGATTGTTCTTCTATTTGAGATGAGCTTTGTTCCAACATCTAATTCTTGTCTCTGAAATAAGCTTGATTATTGATACATAGGTAAATGTTGTCCACTGCTGTAGCTAGCGTTTACTTGCCTGGGATTATAGCTTAACTTACATAGGTAAATGTTGTCCTTCTGGGTAAATCTTTTATGCGCACCACTCGAGTGAATAGAAGCCAGTGATTCTGAGAGGAACTCATTGGGATGAATTTCGAACCAAACTTGATAATATAGAGATTTGGTGTATAAAATGGAGACTAGGAGTCGAGTCTAATAGTAGGTGATAAATTTCAATTCAAGTTATGGTTCTCTGACCAAGGTTCTGTGGTCCTTTCAATATTTTCAAAGGTTTCAAGACTGCATCAAATATTTCACCTAGCTTCTCCGTTGTGTGCAATATACAAATGAGTAATAGCTATAAAGATAGCTGCTACTTTGGTTGATCCTTTGTATATCCATGCATGTATGTAATTTCTGAAATGATGTTGGTGACATTGTGTTTTTGAGATTCTGTTTGATTGGTTTCAGATACATGCTGTGATGCAAGAATGAGAATTTGAGCTAGTAATTGAGTACTGCAGTGAATGGTTCAAATTAGTTATGCATCTCAATGATTTTGAATTTATCAAAACTTTGTTTCGATATCAGATATTTTGTTTTGGAATGTGAAAGAAGGGTTACAGAAATAATAAACTTATATCATTTAATTTCGAGTGGCATAAAGTGTGCAAAGGAAACTGTAAACTCATATGAACTGTGTTGGTACCCTAATTATTTCACACCACCTTAGCTAATTTCTACTTTGACAAGAGATACTTGGTTTAATTGAAATGTCCTTGACACCTTAACATAGTAGTAATCTATTGTGTCCTTGTGGATGACATGTTTGATATTGTTCTTATCTCTTCCTAAAGATTTTCCCAACATTGTTGGATTCCATCACTTTTTCATATCTATTCTGGAATCAAATTGAAAGTGTGTTTTTTTCCAGTCAGAAAGTCTATCTGATATGAAACCCTGTTGCATTTCTAAGACACAAGTCTAGTGTATCGCCAGAAGAGAGGAGCAGTCAAATAAGGGATTCCATAGTCAATACTGTATTCATTGCACGGTTGATAGTTTCTAATTCTTGGTGAAGGAAATACAATTGGCCAAGCCTAATAGAGAAGAAAACTGTTGGTTATGCTCTCTTTCTTGTAGTCACTTGCTTCATTATCCTTTGCAAATTATAAGTTAGTTAGGGAACTGATTACTTTGAAAGTAAATATCAGTAATTCATTGCAACCCAAGAAATAAATGTATCTTTTGACAGTAATTTTCTGAGCAGGTCAAGATTTCTTTGAGAAGTTTCGATCTTGAGGATCAAGTACCAGCCATGGTTTTTCTTCAGAAGGCCATGGTTGGAAATATCTGTATGAAGATGAGATAAATACAGAATAGTGTTGCATTCCATTGGAGAGGAGGATAGTCTGGATTGGGAATGCAAAAGTTGGCAAGAAATGAAGCTCTCTCACGTTCTGTGTTGTAATTTACAGAGATCATAATCATTTCTTACCAATGCCTCCCATTTCTACAGTTTCCTCAAGTTTCTCCCTTTCCTTTCTCTTTTACCCATTAATCGCGTTCATCCATACAAATACAAAAGACCTGGATTTGATCTGCAAATTTACAATATTCCTACTGCTCATAATCTCTTTTCATATCATCAGGGGCGGAACTACATAAGAGGCTGGTACGGCTATAGCCCTACCGAAAAATCCGTATATATATATAACCAATATACGAGTTTTGCACAAGGTTGGTGTTTGTTCAGTTGGTAAAGCAGCTGTTTCATTTCCCCTGACAACACAGGTTCGAGTCACCTTGCAAACACCTATTTTTATATTTTTTTTTTCTTTGCTGTTTAGCCATTTTTCTTCCTTTCTCTCTGTTTTTCTTTGATGTTTACTCATGTCTTCTTTCTTCCTCTGGTTTTCTTTGTGTTTCTTCCTCTTCTCATGTTAATTTTCTTCTTCAAATGATTTCGCAGGACGGAACATTAGAAGACTGATGAACTTGGTTTAAGTTGGAAATGTTTATGCTAGGATAAATTTGGCTGAAGCATTGCCCTCCTGATCTCCCTGGCATCAATTGAGTAAAATTCTGAACATGGTTGTTATTTGAGCAGTAGAATTGATGATGATGATGATCTCCAGCTAATGAACTTTGATGATTAATTCCAAAAGAAGACAAGGTCTTGAGCAATAGTTTCTCACTGAGATCATTCATCATCATTTCTTTCTGCTTATTCTTTATAAGGCGGCCGAGGCTTATAGGAGTAGGAAAGTGGCAGTCATGAAGTGATGAGGGGAAGAAGTCCAATCCCTCCAGGACCTCCTCTTTCAGTGAGGTTCTGGGTTTGCACGAGTTATTTTGTCTCGAGGTTATTGATTCAATCTAAGCCAAAATGAACAACTCGAACATCAGGTGTGGAAAGCGTCTCTAGCTGAGCTTGTCGGCACAACAGTGCTTGTGTTTTCTATAGGCAATTGTGATATCCTCCATTGAGACCAATACCTCATCACCAAACTTTCTCATGTCAATCCTTGTAGCCATTATCATGCGATTCTCCTAATCATTAGGGAGTCTTAACCAACAAAAAAAACAAGCCTCAAATCAGCCCTACCCATCTTTAAATCCTGGTTCCGCCCCAGCATATCATGCCTATTACATAGTTTCCACTTTCTACTCAAGTATTCGTCTTCCTTTGTATGTGACTGTGTACTATGGTTTTTGCTTTATCTCTTATTTCGCTGATTCGGATATTGGTCTCTAATTAGATGCATGATGAAAATTGAAACTATGAACGCACTCAAGGGCGATAACAATGAAGTCCATTTGGGAAGAAATGTCCTCTTCTAAAGCTCGCCGGAGAAGATGACGGAAAACTGGCAATCTCTCTGGACCTAGACGTCATCAGTAAAACAGCCTCGAACGATTTCGACCTCGACATTTTTACCTTCTCACTTTCACTCGTTTTCAAAGCAGAAGCGTTTAGATTTTGGGCGAAAGAGGTAGACTATTCTTAAAAAAAGGAGCCTTACGCGGGCTACGTCTTGCTGTTGGCGGGACCCACTTACTGGGCCTAGGCAGATTATTGGCCCACCTTTAAAAAACAAAACATGCAAAGGTGAACTGGGCTTTTCTTGGGCTAGGCGGAGTTGCGCTATGGCATGGCGGTACCCACTTATGTTGGGCCTACGCAGGGTGTTGTTCTCCCACCTTTAAAAGAACAAAAAACCTAAAAGGACAAACTAAAACAGCCACAAAGCTGCTCTTCTCATCTCTCTCCCAGCGGAGTGCAGCGGCACTCCACGACCAAGACTCGGCCGGACACCGCCGTGATCAGCTGCTCTAAGACAAGAAAATTAAGGGCACCATACCCTTGGAAAGGTATGGATGATAATGCCTTACGAAGAGGACAAGTCGCTCCAAGACAAGAAAAGGGAATAATAAGAGGGGTCCTGCAGATCCAGAGCAATCATTTTCGAAAAGGGTCGTCGTGACTGGAAATGGATGATGAAATTTCTGTACCCCATTAACATCCACACACAGTAAAAGATGAAGAAAAGTAATAGTTAAGTGAGCAAGTGAGTGTGTTATCCTTTGGAAAATGCATGCATGCTTTAATCTAGGAGAGGAAATATAACGAGGTATCCAAAGCAGAGGCGTGCGTGCTTACTCGGTTGTACGTACTTTCTGGTCCAATGGGGCGCCGTATACGGCTCAAAACGACTCAAAGTTGTCGAGGCCCTCACGCGCCGCTTCTTGTCCGCCCATCACTGGACACTCATGGAACACATGGCATTCCAGTATCCAATCATTGACCGACGTCTCTCACTCTTTTTACCCCTTTCAAGGGTTTTGCTTTAGTTCGATCCCCCGATCGACTTGGACAAGGGAATTTGATTCTGGCTATTAGCTTAGGAAAGGGACAAGCAATGTTTCGAGGTGAGGGAATTGCTTGACAAGAGAAGAATAATGGTGCAATATCACTAGTAAATCAAAAATTAAAGGCATGGAAAGCAAGTTATTACGTTCCATACTAAAAACTCGTATGGCGAAAGTGAACTGTATGCATGTTGTCATTTTCTTTCAAAGTTCTCCTCGCCTCCTACCTTGGCAACTTTGTGTGGGATGAGGTGATTGTTTAAGTTGCATTATATTGCTCAAATGCAGTTTCGTGCTACCCATATACCACTTGAAGGGAATCAAGCCGAGCATGCACTCACAAATTTGGGATGTACTAAAAATAGAACATGAACTATTAAAGCACAGTAGTGATAAGTTTATTACAACATGCATTTGAATCAAACACGATGATAATTTGCATGAAAGTGAGTCGCGTATTAAAGAATAAAAAAGTTATCTCATTGTCGTGAGAGTCATTTTATTCATTTTTTTTAGTTTTTTTTTTGCTAAAACTGGAAACTAAGAAAATACAAGTAGCTTTTTTAGTTTCAGACTTTATTAAAATAAAAAAAATTACAAAAGTAAAGGAGAAAAGAAAACACCAAACCTCCCAAATAAAAATAATTATACCAACTACTAATAAAAACAAAACTTCGGTCAAACAGAACGGACATTATTACATTGAATCTAAATAAAGAACAAAGACAAATCTAACCATGTCAAATTCAGCACCATCATTTTGTATTTGCTTCACACATACAAGAAGATTCACCCTAAGACTTTTTTTCATAAAGGGACTAAATATCACCAATCAAGGAACTCAAATCTTCCACATTCAGCTTGATGTGAAAATGACACAAGGGTGATGTAAATATTTATGCAGCTCATTTCTAGAACAATGGCATGGGAAATCTGAAAATGTCAACTTTGAACAGATAAACCTGTCATCAATCAGCAATAATAGATAACCACCTGAGAAGGTGTTGAATCATGAGCCGTAGATGATGATGAAGATCAGAAGTCCAGCTAGCTGTTACCAGCTTCTGATCGGAAAAGATGGACGAGTAAGCATGCACCACCACCCAGTGCCGACTGAGACATTCCACTAACTTCCGGTAGAGATGGGACCGGGGCCGAGCACTGTATCATCCAGTTTCATTTCAAACCCTAGTGAACATTAATAAGTTAATATGAAATCCAGGAAAGTGAAAGAAGAGGAGAATCTGAGACCGCTGACTTATAACATCGTCTTTATATGCTTTAGATTTCGCTTTTGTTTCCATGGAAGGACGTATCCAAGGTAAAAGTGAGGGTTTGCAAGCACCCACATGAGCTCCATCAATCAAAGCCCGCCTTTGCTTCAATTATACTAGCCTTAAAACACGGGTTTCACGCGTGAAGGAGGACACTTCTAGAAAAAACCCTTTTAGAGACGAAATTTTTTGGGACGGACCAAATTTTTGTCTCCCAAACGCATAATTAGGGACAAAATATTCGACTTCGTCCCTAAAAGTTTTGTTTTTCAAGATTATCCGTCCAATACTCTTAGAGACAAATAAATTTGAATGAGGGATGAAAATTATTTGTCCCAAAATTTTATCAGAGACAGACAGATCTGATTTGGTCTCCTATGTTTTTTTATATTTTGTTTTACTAAAAGATTCTATAATTAGTTATATTTTACTAAATATGGAAAATAAGAAAGATAATCCAAGAGAGATAAATCTGCAAGATTTATATCCCTGATGTTAGTAATTTTACATATTTACCCTTAAATATTGTTGTGATTTCATTGTATATGTATGGGGGATATATACGTAAAAAGAGTTAAGCCGAACTTCTCTCGGCAGCCGAACTTCTCTCTCATATTGGGTTTCTTGACTTCAAAGCCAACCTTCGATCCCCGATTTTCCCTTATTGAAATCCCAGAGGCCAGAACCCTCATCTTCACCTTTCGAATTTCAGTTTCAAATTTGGTTGCAGCGATTCCCAATTTCATATGTCACCTCCTTCGTCACCCTTTTCCTTTACAGGCTGCAATTCCTCCATCGCATCCTCATCCTAAGCTCCAACGCCTACTTCTCCTTTCGCTAATTTTGATTTCTCATATGATGTTTCTTTTGAAACATTCTTATATGCTTTCTTTGTTTGCAGAAAATTTGTGAAAGAGCTGGAAAAGCAGATCTGGAATTGTGCCTTGATTGGTTTAGGGTTCTATTCAATTTCATCACTTAATTGAAATTCATAGGTATTTCGACCAGTGTACAGCCATTTTGATGATTATGGAACTGTTCATTTTATAATGTTAATTTGACACATATTATGACTACATTTTCTGTTTTCAGCATACTGTAACACCAATTCAGCATCTATTAACCTTTGTTTGTCACCTTGTGGGCCTAGCTTATGAATTTCATTTGAACCTATATTTCACAGTTTGCTTTTGTTTTCTTTTCTTTGGCCGGATCTGCTTCTTAATTATCTTATTTAGTTCATTGTAGGCTGATGCTTGGGCAAGAAACTTGATTGTGCCTCTTTGCTTTGAACCAGTCTTGTTTGGCTACAGGTAACTTATTTGATTCATTTTTCTTTCTGGCAAGATACGTAGATTTTGTTAAATTCTGCAGCATTTTGTAGTGTTTGCATTATTCTTATATTCAATGTGTCATCCTTGTGACTTGTGGTAACATGTAGCTTTGCTTCTAAAAGGGTTTGTTTTGCTTGTAAAAATATTCATGCTTTGAAAGTTGGTGCAGAACAATGATAACTATGCTACAATGAGAAAAACGTCCAAACATTCTGCAATGGAAGCATAGCAAAACCTTAAGTTGCTTTGGGTCAAACTAAAAATGTAACACATCTTTACTGTTGATTATAATGAAGTTCCCTTAAACAGTTATACTGTATATTATTTGGCTATGAATGGGATGACATTATGGCAATGGCTTATGAACAATGGATTGAATATGTAGTGATGAATACAATGAATCAGACTGAGGTGTATATTATATTCACATATTATTGCATAACTTGGTCACTTTATCAATGTGTGGTTTCTTAGTTTTCATTTTATTTACTATTTAATCGTGATGCTCATGGAGGCTTTGCTTCCTTATCTTACAAGTGCGAGTGATGTGCAAGTTTGGAGTTCATCTTATTCGACTAGAAGACAGAAATAACTCCAGGTATATTAATAAATTTGCAATATAGACAATGCGATAACACATTCATAAATGTAATGTCTTTGCTGTTAAACAATATATAGAATCACAATGACAATTTCTTTTCCATCATCCCCTAATAATAAACAGTTTCTTGTCCATCACCCCCCTATCAACTACTACTAAACAGTTAAAGACATTATCATTGAGTCATTTTTGTGTGATGTCATTGCAGGATCATATATATATAACAGGTCATTCAGATGCATGAGGTGGATATATATAACATGTTCGTGATCTGTATTTCTTCCTCTAAATCTGTGGAACTTACGACTTGTATCAGCTAGGCTAGCTCTAAATGTCTTGTTGACAAAAGGTCTATTGTATGGTAGATCCAATTAGATATTTTTGTGTCATTGATATCTTGTTAGATATTTGTAGTTGACGACTTTTGAAGGATATTGCGGAAGTGATCAATTTGTTCATGTTAATGGGATTTGAAAGAAGAGTTGTTGTTTGGGATCTGTTTTATTATATTATTTATAATAATTACAAACTTTTAGTTAAAGAAAAAAAGTTCTATCTGACAATTGGTGGTCACCCTTATATTTGCTGCATAATATAATTCAATAATATATTAAAAATTAAAATTGAATTGAAAATAATTTAAAATGTAAGAACAAAAGGAGACAAAGTAAGTTTTGTCCTCTATTAATTTGATTGGCGCCATTTATTTTGAGTTTCAAAATTTAAATATTGAAAATTGGAGACGAAATGAGTTTGTCTCTTACTCCTCTAATTGGCACCAATTCAATTGTCTTTCCTTCCATTTTTTGGATATTAAAAAATAATGGGGGATGAAATTTCACCAAATATGGGACGGTTTCTGTTTCATCTCCAAATTTATTAAGGGATGGATATGTAGGTCGTTGCCTTAAATAATTAAGGACGAGCTTTAGGAGACGACTTTAGCCACAAAACCGTTCCGTTTCTAATCTTATTAGGAGACAAATTCTCGGCTTTTAGAAACAAAATGGCATCTTCCCAAAATGGGTTTTTTGTAGTAATGGGATTTTGTTTTTATCGTTGTGAAACTCAATAATGATGGATATTCTTGAATAAAATTTAAGAAAATTCGATAATACATGTATTAAAGTACTCCCACTTACATGTATTTACCATAAAACTCTTATAGTTATACTAACAAAAAAATATTACCCATCAATAATAACTTAAAATACCGAATAATTTTGTTATCATAATAATCTAAAAACTATAAATTAGATATTTATAAGGATTTACATAAATTAACTATGGATGGATATATATATGTCAATGTGTTACCACCACAGCCCCAGGTTTCCATTCTCATATGGGAACTTTCATTTTGTCCAAACATTTGCAAAACTGTAATAAAATAAAAAATGAAAGGTTAATCGGGTGTAATCAAGCAAAAACTGAGGGATAAAAAGTCAATGGGGGTGGGGATCGGTTGGATGAAAATAAGATATAAATGAGAGCTAAAAAGTCAATGGAGATGTGAGCAGGTAGGAAGTAAAAGTGACAGCAAGTGGCCAATGAGTTATTATTTTAACCAAAAAGTAAAAAAAACTGAAAGACAAACTTAAATTAACTAAAACATAAAGGTAAAAAAGTCAATTTCTCTAAACCAGACTGGACTAGAAAAACTTCAAAAAATCAGGACTTCACGTGAACCCGCTTAATATATAGAGATGTCTACACCATTACCATCCAAAGTTTGACAAAGAAATCCACCAACTTCGTTTACGTAATAGCTTTAGAATTAGTGGACCTTATATATATTATCATGAGCAGCAGTTCCAGTGTTGTGCTCACTATACCAAATTCTAAATATTTTCGGTTGTGTAAAGTGTTTACATGTTTACTGATTCGTAAAAATGATTTAGACAAGCAAAACACGACTCTCAATTAGCTTGTATGCAACGGCGAAGTTACTTGAAGAATGAAGACCAAAAGAGAGGTTATGACACCTACACGTTTTTGCTTGTATATTGTATTTCTTTCTTTTAAGATTTGATTCGATAAAATAAGCTCATGCCTGCGTTCGATCTCTCAACAATAACAATAATAATAATAATTATTATTATTATTATTCAACTTTTAACCCAGCATTCCCCTGTAAAAGACTTGATAATAGTATATGATACCAAATGACATGATGTATCATGTTAAGAGTCAACTTTAAACAAAAATCTTTTCAAATGACATTATTTTCATGTCCTATTTGAAGATTGCATCAGAAATTCTCTCCTTATCATCTTAAGGTCTAAACTATCATGAAAATATTCTTTCAAACCTAGTATTTGAATTCATGTGGTGTGCAAACAAGGCTGCTGACAATAATTGAGCTAATTTAAAAAGTATATTTGTATGCACACTCTAGCTTGAGGCAAACACAGCTTTCGTTGGGCAAAAAAGGTGTCGTCTCTGACGAGATGTTTTTTGATGCATTTTTCTAGTAAAAACGTAAATCTAACCTTAATAGTTAGTATCTAACTCAGTTTTTCGCTTACCTAATTAACTTTCATAGGTCCGTCTTTGCTTTAGCTACTACACTAAAAAATAGTATTAATTGGAGAAAAACCCTAACCTTAACTTGTTTAAAAAGGTTTGATCATTATACAATCTGATTACAATGATTTGGTTTGAAAGTGTATGGATAATTATATAGGATCTCTACTAAAAGGAACCGCTTAACTTTGCTCAAACTCAAACCTCCAATAATTTTTCCAAGCTCAACTAAGCAGAACATGCATATACTTCATGATTATACATCTTTCTGTATACATGATTAAAGAGTTCGTATGTTTTGTGATGAGTGTTTCCAAACAGTGTTTTCCTGCTCAAATCAAGCTCATCTGTCTGCTTCGAAATTCCATGCAAGATTTGTATGCGCAGGAATCCATGAATATGTAAATGACGACCCACCACGCACTCACTCACTTCACATCTTCTTATGAATGATCGATGCTCAATAATAAGGTAATAAAACTCAGGGGTTTGGCCATTGATAAAGCTTTTGTCTGGATCGAGCTGAGTGGGAAAATTGCAGCTCACCTGTTCATATGAATCCGAGAGACTAGTATTAGTGGTATAGACTCGAAGAGAGAATAATACTCCCCATTGAAAATTCCAAGAGCCTTGGAAACCGAGTTAGTGGAATTATTTGCATTCCCCCACAAACATGCCCTCATAGCTTAACCCCATCTTGTATTGGACCAAGAAATTCAACTTCACTTTATCCAAAAGAGATTTAAATAATTTCATCATGTAAAAATAAGAAAATAAGAAAATGGCATTCATATTCAACCAAAAGGCTACTGTCTGTCTTTATATATGTCCCCCTTTGCTCTATAATCAATTACTCTCATTCATACCACTCCTTCCTTCCTTTCTCTCTAGCTCAGCTAGCACATCACATTTTCAGCTCAATCATATCATTCATCATTGTACAATCATGGTGAGCAGCCTCCACCAGTGCGGGTTCCTGGGCTACTTTGTTGGCAGTGGAGATGATGAAGGTGGTGATGGCTGGCGGCGACCAGGAGGGAGCTGATTGCAAAGACAACATACTAAAACAAGGCTTTGCAATTGTGCGCGCTCTCCTGAACATCTAGCAACCATCACAAAAGTGGAGGAAGAAGAGGTTGGAGAGCGGCGCTATTGCATTGCGGGGAATTGAGGGTAGCGGTCCGAATTTACCTTAACCTTATATCACTAGGGTCTTTTCACTTTGTTTCATGTATTTAATTGCTATGTTAATTAGTTGATCTTTTTTTCTTAAGTATGTTTGATGTTATAAAACATGGGATGTAAGAGATGCATACTAGAGAAGCTAGCTAGAATACATTACTTAGGTGGGCTGCTGGGCATGCATCACTTACACCTATCATGTAATTTGTTTGCTTTGCAACGAGTTGGAGTTGATTTTCGTTCTTTGGTCTCTATTTCTCCCCTTTGATCTTCTTTCTTTGATCTTATTCCTTTCCTCTTTGTTCTTTTGTTACTGTCTCTGGCTGATCTAGATGCTGATTCAAAGTAGAATCTGATTTTGTGAAAGTAATTGGCAACATGGAAATTCCATTCTTTTTGTTTAGAGTGGTTTCCCCTCAACCAATGAGACTAATCCACTTCGGGAAACTGGCTTGTCCCTGGCCACAAGGAATTTTACCAAGCTGGGGATCGAGCATGGTGGGTTTACACCTCAGGTCCGCCCCAACTTGGAGAGCCGAGTTTGCTAACATGGAAATTCCATTCTGATTCTCAGTACTTTGCTACTTTTCCTTTTCAGAGCTTTATTTTGCCAGTCTAATTCAATTTACAGTAACTTGAGCTATGAATTTCAGTATTTGGGTCTGAGCAGATATATATGAGTATCAGTAACGTTATAAGCTCAATCATGCTATACTACTTAGAACATTGTATCTGATAGAAAGTAGGTTGAACAGAGAAATATTCCATTGAATTATGTATAGCCAGAAGTGAATTGATGTCCATACCAGAAACAGAAACAGTATCTTTTACATAAAGGGGTAAACAAGCAGCAACCATTGTTCATCATCATGACTTTTCCTCATTTCTTGAGTCCTTAATTCCTTAAAATAACAATCAGTTACCAAAGTGTCCCTCAACTTTGTAGATGTAGTAGTGTCGCTCGTTCAAGGCCATATGATAAAATTTGAACGATATAGAGAAAGATTAGCAAGGTCCATGCTCAAAGATGGCCACATCAGTCGAAAAATTATAGATATTACTATCAAATGTTATGGTGCTGTACCTAGCTAGCTTCTTTGCATTGTCAATGAAATCAGCACCTGATCATCTGGAGGATTCAATTGTCCATCTGCTTCTGTAGAGGTGGAGAGAATGATGATGATCAGGAAGGATTAGGAGGCATTTGGAGAATTGGAGGCTATCTGCATAATTTCCATCATTTTTTCCTCTGGCCATTGGTAAAATCAGCAACCCAAAATTATAAACAATTGAATGACATTAGACTAGTCTCAAAGACAAAAATATATCCAACAGATTGTATACTACATGTTAACTAACAAGCATTTTTTACATTTTTAACTTGTTATCACATAGCATATTACAGCTGATTAGCTTAGAGGGTGAGGGTGTACATATGTTAACTTCTGTTGAGATATCTATCGGGAATATAAGACATTACTTGTGGGTTTATAAGGGTTTGAGCTACTCTCTCCATTGCCAATTGGTTTTGGAGTTAACCACATACTACTTTATCAACTTCTACAAAGAATTGCTGATTCAAAGTGTCGATGATTGCTGCTGGTTCTGCAGATTCTTCTTGAGCTGTTTTCGTTTCTTACATTTGCAGATGACACACGCCAACACAGCCACTATAATAACTAGACCAATTACACCTGAAAATGAAAACAAAGATTCTATAAGTTCCAAAATCCAGAAATCGAAAGTGCAATGCAAACAAGACTAACTGTCAATGTTCATCATATATATCATGCAAACAATACCTCCCACAACTGTTCCCGCAATGATCAAATTTATTTCAAAACTTGTGATTTCATGGTACTCTGCATTTTCATAAAATAGATTAATGAACAATGAGAACACTAATAATAATAGTTCAAGGCACATAAGAGTTGAAGATTATAAAGCTAGGCACATACCTTTTTGGCATTGGAATATGATAGGATTAGAGTCCGATGCTTTGGGGCCGTATACACAATACTTACCAGCCAAAGAACAATCCCTGCACTCAACAGACCATCCGATATCAAATCCGGCCTTCAACGCTTTTGCTACGGCTTTATAAGTGGGGATCGACTTATAAAGTTCGTCATGATAATTCACCGGAGCCAGCGAAACAAGCGAGCACGTTTTTGGATAACTGTTAGCCTCGTACCTTCCATCTACAACAGCATACATGTAAGTTCCATTTCTTGACAAACAAGGAACCTCCGTGTAGTTATAATGCAGCGTCTTATTAAACTGCAAGGTGACATTACTAGAGCACTTGACAAATCGGATAAGAGATTCAGTAGCGAAGTCGACTTCACCCTTGTAACGAAAGTCTTGGACAACACCATCCCTATTTTTCAGAGAACCAGATGGGAGGCTGCAGGTTCCATTTGCGAAGTTTACGTCAACCAAATGGAGTAGATTGTCAGTGTAGGAAATAATTTTGACATAGTATTTTCCTTTAAATACTTCGAGGATGGTTTTGTTGTTAACACATGAGAATTCATAGTCAGGGTCACCGCAGCGGGATGGATCGCCTCTAAGGCGAAAAGGGTACTTGATGTTATGAATGTCTCCACAGGAAGAAGAACAACCAGCTTCATTCAACTTTCCTTGAGCTTGGACAAGAAAAAGGGAGAAGATTAATACAGGGAGAAGAATGGTTGATGCGACTGATGTAGAGCCTTTCCTCATGATATAAGCTAGTAGACCAACTTTCAGAACTTGGATTTGGATTTGGATTCCAGAAAGCTTAGGAAATGTTGGGATGAGCTAAATAGTTGAGAAGATGATCGATGAAAGAAGATTATAAGATTGATTGTCCATTGTATATATGACAATGAGAATTGAAGGGTCAATAATACCGAGCATGAGTTAGAGAAATCAAAGGATGGTTCATGACTCCTTTCC
This sequence comes from Comarum palustre, assembly GCA_951800085.1. Classification (NCBI taxonomy): domain Eukaryota; kingdom Viridiplantae; phylum Streptophyta; class Magnoliopsida; order Rosales; family Rosaceae; genus Comarum; species Comarum palustre. The sequence goes on along the minus strand of OX637577.1, from coordinate 22,253,240 downwards.
CGTTTGAGGAAGACTAGAACAAAATCATATCTCACTATCGCAGCCGTCGAAAGTGACTCTTCCCCTATATTATGACTATCCAAATCCAATATAAGACGTTGTCCTTCACCAGCCTCTGCAAGTGGATATATATTAATTGGCTCATCTTGACCAGAATACCGGTATGTAGCACTTGACACTTTGAACTGAACTGAGCTGAGCTTCTCTGTCTTTTCCATATTATGAACTAGAAACTTCCTATAGCAAGGAGGAGACGCGTTATGTGAAATATGGATTTGGAAAGTCTAAGCCAACCTCCTCAAATGAAATATTTGGAAGCAAATGAATTATTTAGAATTCAAATGTCAATAACAGTCCATCTGATCCTATCGGTCTCTTCTAGCTAGGACTTTAACCATGCCACCACAGCCGATTTGGTCACCAAACGGATCGGATCACATTAGCATCATAATAAATGATCTTGTTATTTTTTTTCTGGAAACATTTCGAGGTTATATAGTTGCGTGTGACAAATTAAAGTTCATAGTCAGGGTCGCTGCAGCCTGCCCTTTAGGCCAAAAAAAGAAGAAGACGGGAGCTGATGTCTGATGTTTACAATGACTCCACACCAGAAGATTGTGACCAGACTTGTTTGTGTTTTCTTGCTTAAACTGCAATTAGTGACGGAACCAGAATTTAGATCTTAGGAGGTCTCGACATAAAAGATAAAACGAGAGAGTATAAAGGTTAAAACTTTTATCAATGACTTTATAAATAATGTAATCTTTAGCAAGTATTACATACCTTCAGCAGGTCATATTGATTTTCTATAAGATAAAACAATTAAATACACTAAAATGACTAGATATCACCAAGAATATTTATAAAATATTCTAATCAAAGCAACATTTATGTATTTCTTTGGGTGTAGTTATTATTCATTAAGTACTATTAGTTCTAATTCCATATGCTTAATTGTTATTTTCATGGGGTTCAGATGATTAAATTAACACAAGATTTGATAATTTGCACTAGTATATGTAGTAATTAATATAGGTAGATTGACAAATCATGATAGGGTCCGGACCCCTTCTAGCCCAAGTATAGCTCGGCCCCTAACTACAATCACAAATAGAAAAGGTAGCTAGTACATAAAGATGAGACTGAATAGTTGATTCAGATAAATAAGGGAAGTTCACTTGAATAGGTATTTCGCTGCAAGGCAATGTTTTTTGTCTAGGATCCTTTTGATCTTCCATTCTCAACACGTCGTACATGCATGGGGTAACTAAGCGGTTGGCAGCTTTTATGACACACTTATCCATGATTCATTATGGTTGTGGCAACTGATGCACCTTCTTAGTTCTAACGTTAATAATGGCGAGAGTGGGTGAACACATGACACGCATCTAACGGTGCAGAGTGAAAACACGGAATGGTTGGCGTTCGTCGCTGTCCTCTATATAAGGGTTCGACCAAATTGGGGTTTTGTTTCATTTTCCTCATTATCGATTTTCAGACACTCTTTGTCTAGTCCCTCTCAGTTTTGAAGAGGTTCGATTTCGTCTGCGTATATGGTTTTTTCTGCTTTAGGATCTATTGGATCATCTTTTGATCTCTTCTAATCGAGTTTCCAGCCTCAAAACTTCAGGTTTAATTCTGTTTTCTGCCTCCAGTTCTTCTGTTTTGGATTTTGAATCTTGAGGTTGTGGTTTTGGTATCTGTTCATCATTTGGTTATTTCTGTGCTAGAAAAGGCTAGATCTTTGTATTTGAGAACTAGATTGTGTGTTTGGATGTCTTTTTCCAGGTTTTGGTTTGAAATATATATGGTTTTTTCTGCTTTAGGATCTATTGGATCATCTTTTGATCTCTTCTAATCGAGTTTCCAGCCTCAAAACTTCAGGTTTAATTCTGTTTTCTGCCTCCAGTTCTTCTGTTTTGGATTTTGAATCTTGAGGTTGTGGTTTTGGTATCTGTTCATCATTTGGTTATTTCTGTGCTAGAAAAGGCTAGATCTTTGTATTTGAGAACTAGATTGTGTGTTTGGATGTCTTTTTCCAGGTTTTGGTTTGAAATATGGATTTTGGTTTGGATTTTCTAGGTTTTTGCTTGAATGTTATTGATGTTCTCGGTCTGTATGGGGAAATATGGTAAAACTAGATCTAACTAACTTCTAACATTTTTATGTTAGAGTGTTTGTGGTGGATGTCAGAAGAGCGCAACGCGGTGCCTCTGCAATCTGATCAAGTATCACCATCTAACTTGGTAGCGGATTTCATAGCCAACTTCCATCCATCACCTGTTGCACACACTTTTAATGAAGGATTAGAGATCTTTGTTCGTGAGGAGTTGATAAAGCGTGGTGTTGTGTTTGAACAACCTGCTCCCTTGGCCACATTCAGTTTGATGGAAGATTACCTTGCTTGCCCGAACATCTTTGAGCACCATAAGTAGTGGAAGTGGGTGACGCGGCTAAACGATCTGTAGATGGCGCTGCTAAGCGATCTCTAGGAAGCCGGGTCGCCAGCTCATCCGGTTGCGCTGCTTCAGAAAACTAGGCAATGAGCGAGGGAGCAGCCCCCGAGTCTTGGAAACTGGCTGACAAACCCGCTGTTAGTCTTACGACGAAGAATATTTTGAGCAGACGCGCTACCTACATGATCCCTTGTTTTGTGAAGCTACGTGAGCTCAGAGATGGCAAGTTGGGCTCCCAGCTTGTAGAGAGCGAGGCGCTTCTCTACGACATTCTTCTCCTTCATGGACTAAGACTGCCGCTTGATCCGTTGCTTCATTATGTCGTTGTGGAATTTGGAATCGCCCTTGGTCATATAGATTTGACCATGTTTAAGATCTTCATGTCGAAGGCGGTGATATGTAAGATGTGGGCTACGATCATCCCACGGTGGTGGAGATCACGCACTTCTACGATTTGAAGTATTCAGCTCGCAAAGGGAAGAGTGGTACTGTAACCCTCGTTCTTCTTGATGTCTACAAAAAGAGGCCGAAACTCTAATACTTGCATTGAAGGGTTACCATAGTCAGAGAACGAGTGGTACACAAACGCCTATGTCGCTACCGAGGGTTAGGAGTTTGGTCGCTCTGGTGGTGCTGTTTGTGTTTCGCCTTACAGGATAAAACTTGTTTTCCAAACAATCCGGGGTGGGATTTTTTCCTTTTGCTGAGTTGTTTCTCTTTTTTTTTCCTATTTGTTCTCACGTTCTTTCTATGCCTGCAGAGGGCGTCCGATTTCCGCTTCTTGACGCGGACAAGGAGCATCTTCGTAGAGTGAAGACCTTATAGATTGAAAGGCAGAATATTAACGCTTGAGTCCTCGCCTCCTAGACCAACCTTTTTGCTTGTAGGCTGACCTGGGCTCCTCGTATGCTTTCTCTTTCCTAATGTTATTTTTCACTTTTGCTTTTGTGTTTCGTTGATTTTGAGATTTTCCCTGAATTTGTCTGTTGACGGTTCCTAGTTTGGGCACACTTCCAAGTCAGCTCTGCTAAAAGTTTTTCGCGAGTTCTTGGTTGCCACTAGTCTGCCTTTCACCGAGGAGCTGCCTTTTGACGAAACTATGAACGCCGCCGCCCAACGTGCCTTGAAAGAGCGTGTTCGCTTGGTGAAGTTAAGTGTCTCTGACGGCTGCAAGGCCAAGAGGTCAGAGAATGAAGTTCAAGTTCTCGTTCCTCCAACTCATTCCCATTAAAAGGGTGTGATAATAATGGCGAAATGAAATAAAATCATGAGCAAAAACTCCAGAACAAAGAATACAAAAAAGGAGTAGAAAATTAAAAACACATCTCATATTACATTTTGACCTTATTACAAAAAAATAGAAATTAGGGATATGTCTTTTGGCCACATACATTTATCAATATAACCACATATATTTCTTATGTTATTCATTTTTAACCATCGTTTACTTATTTTTCTTTCTTGATATTCTAAGACTACCCATTTGTCACATATTAGTCTCATATCTAATCAATTTCTGGTAATTTCTTACAAGATATACTTCTTACCTTACATGGTTAGTCTAATTAATGCAAATACTTCTTACCTTACATGGTTAGTCTAATTAATGCAAACATTAGCCTAGATTGCTACTATGCATCATAAACATTTTGGGACTTATGGACTAATTATACAATGGTTCAAATTTACTATAAATCTCAAACATGTTTTCTTTGTTGTTGAAATTTTTTGAGGATACGCTTAAGAAATTTGACGCTCTTATATAGAGTTTCTAGCTACGTCACTGCTCATGGGAGTATAGTTTCCTCATCTCATGAGAGGTCACCTCGATCAAGTTTCCATCTTCTAGTAATGCTAATGTTTGTGAATTGTAGGCTTTAATATGCTCAAGTTGTGAACCTGCCAGATCCACCAATTCATAAATATGCTTGAGTTTTGCTTGCTTAAAAAAGTATTCGTGTGTAGAGGTAAGGATCAGGTGCGGAAGTCCTCATTTATTAAAAATACAGATTTTCACATTTTGATCAACTTTGATTTCTCATCTTAACCGTTCATAATGTAGATATATGTGACTAGATCATCTATACAAAATTTCATTTAATTTGGAGATCATTAAGGTATTCAAATATGTGATTTAGAACAGAAAAAACTAACGGTTCTGGTTGAACAATTTTATTACGTTCATAGTTTTGATTCATTTTGGATGTCTTAATGATCTCCAAATTTGGTGAAATTTTGTAGAGATGATTTGCTCACATATATCTACATTGTGAACGGTTAAAATGAGAAATCATGATCGAAAAGTGAGATAAAATTATAAAAGTCTGCATTTTTAAAAAAATACAGATATCCTGCATCTCATACAATGGCAAAGGGTGCCATCCTTGGCGTCGATCGCATCGGCAAATCGATGAAGTAGAGTGTTCATGACCTTCAATTTCTTCTTTTGTTGATCAAGTCCGTCAGATGATTCCGAAAGTTTTTTCATCCCCTTATTAGCTTCGTTCTCCTTTTGTTCATTAATCTTGAAGAACTCCTTTAACTTGCAAATACTTGACCGACACTTTCAAAAGCTCAGAATATTGGTTAAGATGATGATAACTCCCAGGAATTTCATCAAGGTCAGCAGCACTGGAACGAGTCACATTGTTGTCGTCTGTTAACACGGTGAAAGCAGATAAAACAATAGAGGATGCCTCATATATAGGCTCAAACTCATGACTAAATGACCTATGTAGTTTAGAACTAGCTAGGTAATAGCAAACATGCTACAACTAGCAGAAGTCCTTAATGACTATTGAGTTTGAATGATTACATTAAGAAGCCCTTTTTCTTTAATACGTAAAGGAAAAAGAAATATATAGGCAGCAATGTGGATAAGAGCTTGTTGAGAGTATTGGAGAGTAATAAATCTCACATCAGAAAAATGACAAATAAAATATAACTAATAAGTGAGTTGACCATTCCTAATTGTACAGAGACCTTTTGTGGATAAAACTCAACACCTTAAAGTTGGTTAAGTTGTGACAGTATCGCTACACGGATGATCCATGAGCCACGTTTGTCGCTGTTTAACTTGGTATCAGAACGGGTCCATCTCTAATTGCGTCTCATTGGTTGGTTGGTTTGATTGGTGTGACATATGTAAACGTGCTAAATCTTGAGTCTGGTTGCACGTGAGGGTTAATGTTTGTGTGGATTATCATCAAGTGCCAGATGGGCCGGGTTAGTGGTCGGATTGGTTTAGACATTTGTACACGTGTTAAACCATTGAGTCTGGTTGCACGTGAGGGTTGGTGTTTGAGTTGAGAGGTTGACGTAGATTCACGTGTAGACCTTGTCAGGTTGCATGTGAAGGGGCGTGTTGGAGAGAAGATATCTCACATCAGAAACAAGATAAATAAAATATAACTAATAAGCGAGTGGATCATTCCTAATTGTACCGAGGTCTTTTGTGGATAAAACCCAACACCTTAAAGGTGGTTAAGTTGGGACAGTATCGGTACAAGGATGATCTACGGGCCACGCTTGTCACTGTTTAACATGGTATCAGAGCGGGTCTCTCTCTAATTACTTCTCCGATTCTCCTAGGCTATATGTCTCGCTCAGTTCTCTTATGAGCCCGATGTGGGTTCCTTATCTTCGCCCAGTATGAACTTATATCGCCATCAGAAAGTTCTGATTGGATTGTCACCAAGTGTCTCTTGGTTTGTTCCGTCCCATTTCATCACGTGCAAGGCTTGAGTCAGGTTGCACGTGAGGGGGCGTGTTGAGAGTATTGGAGAGTAATAGATCCCACATCAGAAAAGTGACAAATAAAATAAAACTAATAAGTGAGTGGATCATTCCTAATTGTACCGATGTCTTTTGTGGTTAAAACCCAACACCTTAAAGGTGGTTAAGTTGTGACAGTATCAGTACACAGACGATCCACTAGCCACGCTTGTCACCGTTTAGAATTGAATAGTTCTATTTCGACATGGGCGGGGACTGCTCTGATGGGAGTCTTTCTAATGATGACTTGTAGGTTGAGGACTTTTGAATTAATTGCTTATTAAACTAACTTTTCGATTAAATTTTAACATCTTAACTGTTCAAGTTGTAGATTTATATAAGTAGATCAATCCTACAAAATTTCAGTCAAATTGTTGATCGCTAGATCAAATCAATGAACGAACTAAATCTATCAAACATGAACCGTACCGTTCAAGTTCATTATAGTAAAGCATACTTATGAATGCTTTAACAATTTTCAATTTAGTTGAAAATTTGTCGAAATAATCTACTCATAAATATGTATAAGATGAACGGTTAAGATGTGAATATAATATCGAAAAAACGGGATAAACCAAAAAGTCTTCAACTTAAAAGTCCTCACTAGAAAGGTTCACCTGCTCTGATTCCCTTGAACAAGCAATCTCCAATTTCTATTTTGATTTTCCTTTTGATCCAACAAATAGACCTGTAAATGGATCGGATGTTATTCAGACTCGTTCTGTATCCGTGGTTTTTAAAAGGGTTTGGATCAAAAATTTGACCTGTTGATCCGTTAAGGACCCGGATCCGTTAACCCGTTTACTAAACATATCAGATCCGGATCTTAGTTGATCCGATCAGTTAAGGACCCGGATCCATTTAAAAATAATTAAATAATATTTTTATACATATAATATTATTAATAAATATTAAATAATATGATAATTATCTAGATAATCTAAACATTCATATCTAAATTGTCTCTAAAGTATGATTTGATGGAGTTGAAGGTTGTTAATGTCTATGTATCTATGCTAAAAAACTTAAGGTCAATTTTTTAATTATATTAGTGTACCGTTAAAGAGTATTTTAAGTATGTTATTCAACTTTTGATGTAAACCTTTATTTTCTTATAAAATTTTGTCATTGTTTTATAGTAAACCTATGAAATTATTATTAAAATTTGAAATATTTATTATTATAAACGGATCGTTAACGGGTCGAGTATCCGTTAACCCGCCGGATCCGGATTTAGCTCAAGCTATTAAGCATCCGACGAGTAACGGGTCGGATCCGGATCTAAAGTTTCTATTACGGATCCGGATCTAAGTCGATCTGATCCAAATCCAATCATAGATCCGGATCTAAGTCGATCTGATCCAAATCCAATCCAATCCAATCCAATCCAATCCAATCCATTTACAGGCCTACCAACAAAGGACCAAACAGAGTTTTGTTTTGTCGATTGAGATATCCATATTAACTTGTGGCTAGCTAGGCCAAAAGTTGTTCAAGCATACTCCTTCCTTCATCATATGACTACAATACACCTATATGAGTGATTTATCGGCATCATGGATGGATTCTAACTGGATTGAGGAGACGCGTTTATGTGGAAGATATGTATATAAATAAAACTGGGCAGAATCAAAGAGAGAATGTACGTATCTTGGTTCACAACTTCAACTATCATTTTATGATAGGCGATTCTTATAAATTGAGCACAAAGGAGAGAATTCAAAGGTCAATAACAATGCTTCTTCATTCCTTTATCGATACACTACCGGGTTTCGAGTTTCAAAATCACCAGGGTTAAACTACATCGCCTTTCATGAACACCAAGGGCCAGCTTTCAAATCAAATCGTGCTGGTACATCTAAATAAATTTATGTGAGTAACGAAATTATAGTACTAATACTTAACTGTAGTCAGGAATTGGATTTCTCATCTGACGACAAGATGAAGAAACTCCCATACCGTATTTCAATTTCTATGGGACAATTCATCACACATTATCTCATCACTCTAATAATTTATAATACCATGGGGAGGGTAAAAAGCGTGGGGATTTACAGGCATAATTATGTTTAATGGGCCTGATTTGGGCTTACATTATATAGATCTAGTTTGGGCTTACATTGCATGGGCCTGGCGGCAATTTTTTTTTTTTTGGTTTTTGTTGGTGGGAGGATCTGAGTAAGCCATCATCAGTGATCAAGCAGGGATCAAATGGTGTGTTCATCTAGATTTTTGTTAATGTCAGCAGTTATTCAGTTAACATGGTGCCACAGAACCAATGCAAATACAAACCACATTTGATCGAACGATAATATTGATTCGGCGATTCGTGTATATCTTGTTGTCCGACTCGTTCCAAACAAGTATTACGACATGTTTCTTACACTTATTTGTAGTTCCTTTTATTTTGATGAGTTTTATGTTCGTTGTTATAAGAGTTTTTAGAACTCAATTTATGCTTATTCTTGTAACAATATCGTGTAGTGTTTAAATTTTCTTCTTTTTTTATACTTGACAGTGACCATTTAGTATAATTACTTTTTCCTCTTTATATCTGTGATTATTATATCGAAATTAACCATCAACACAAGCTGCATGCAAGTAATGAAATGAACAAGGGTAAACAACACAGTACTGATTATGAAGACTGTTCCTTTGTTATTTATTATTATGAAGAAAAACCCAAGAGCAGAAATTTACATCAGTAAAAAAAACTGCCACAATTTTTTCAAAAACAAAAAAAACGAAAAGGAGAAAAATAAAGAAAAATTTGGAGGAACCAAAAAAGAAGCTTGGAAAGAAAGTCGAAGGTCAAAAACTGCCAACAACTGTCTGAAAATCTAGAAATTAAAAAAGAAAAAGAAATTAAGAAACCACCAGGCACCAGCTAGCTATCGTAATCTCGTGGCTAGTGGCCGGCCTATCATCATCATCAACGTAACATCAACTGCAACATCATTCGCTTAGCTAGACAGATTCAATTGGTCCGCAGCGAGAACCAGTTCACAAGGTCACCCCCCACGCGGCGGCGCGTCTGGTTCACGCTCTCCTCGTGTACGAGCGGGATGCGGCAGATAGGGCAACTGAAGTTCATCTGGTCGAGCCACCCGTCGAAGCAGTGCTTGTGGAAGAGGTGGCGGCACTGGAGCATGCGGACGCGCTCGCCATCTTTCAGGGAGGAGAGGCAGACGATGCAGTCGGGGACGGCGCCGTCGCGGTGGCGGCTGTGGTCGTAGCGGTAGGAGAATAGGCTGTTGTGGTTGAGCTGCTCGGCGAGGAGGGTGAGGCTGGCGAGTCCTGACCCGACTGCGGTGAGGAGGCCGTCGTCGGCGGGGGGATGGCGGCGTCGGCAAAGGCCGAGGGAGTGGAGGAAGGAGAAGAGGGAGCGGCGGAGGTAGCTGACGAAGGTGGCGACGAAGGCGAGGAGTAGGATTGGGATGGAGTCGGACGACAAGTCGCTAAGCTGGCCCTGTAACCCCATTTCCGATCTTAAACTAATCTCTCGGTCTAAATGATGATGAAGTTGTAGTAGAGAATTGTAGTAGAGAATGGTGGTGGAGAGTGTGGAGGAGGAGACCTAGCTAAGCTAGAAGGAGGAGGAGACCTAGCTAAGCTAGAAGGAGGAGAAGAGTGAGGAAGGAGGAGAAGAGTGAGGCCAGGTATATATATGGTACTATAGTTAGGCAGGGGAGGGGCTGTGAAGTAATTTCAACTACAACGAAGAGGAAATGGGAGTCGGAAAGCTGAAAATTAATACGTGTGTCGGTGTGTGAGACGAGAGAGAGAGAGACAGAGAGGCAGACACTAGGGTTAGAGTTTTTTTTTTACAAACGACTAGGATTAGAGTTAAGTGTCTAGCGTGAAACATTAAAGTGGTATGTGTCACTCTATACTAACGCGTCAAATTTTATTGACGAGATTTATGAATGTGACACACTGAATCGGTGATGAACTGTGATTTCGACAGTTTTCATATGAAAATATTATCTTTTTACGATGACGTTATGGGATAAGATTAATTTGTTTTGTTCAGAACATGAAAGATGACGTTATATTTGGTTAGGTTCGCCAATTATAACCAAATCAAACACTTTTATTTCAAGAATGTATTATCACTAGATATAGAGTTTATTGATGCCTACATCGAGATCATAATTAAGCTCTAATGTTCATCCATTGTTTAGAAAAGAAATCAAGTTGGTGAAGTTTCAAAGTTATGAGGTAAATTAACAAAAATGGAAATGGTTTATAGAACAAGCTGAAAATACACTGGTAAGAGGAAGTAGGAACAAAGATGCATATAGGATTTTGTTGGGTGTTTATAAAAGTACTGTCTTTCGTTTACTATGGAATATTCTAATGTATTACAATGTGTTAAAGCTCTATTTATAACAAAACTAAAGACCTACATCATTAAGCTCTATGTATTGACACGGTGCGTGCTAGACTTTTCCTAATGTCTTTGCTGACCACAGTTGTATCTTTTATTTCAGTTCAACAATGGATGCTGTAGGAACTTGTGGGACTTTAGTCCCACATTGAAGAAGTTGAAAATGTTGTGCCTTTTATAAGGGCTAACCCATTTAGATTATTAAATGGGTGTTGTGTGAGAAAATGAGCTTTAATGGGCTCTCTATGGAATTTCCATAGAATTGCACATATATTTACACAATTATATAATAGTCAAAGATGGGCCTTGGGAGACGAAAACATTCTTCTCTCCTTCTTCTTCTGTTCTTCGGAGATTCACAAAGTAATTCGCTAGAACAAGTTCTTGTGCAAGAACTTGTTTGTGATTGTTGTATCCTCTAGATAGACGTCTGCAACTACAGCACAAGTGGAGACGAATTTCTGTCTAAGGACACTGCTACGCAGACCTCAATCGATCAAGTCAGTGTTTTTCAATTTCAATTTCGTGGTTAAATTATTTGATTTATTGTTGTTAATAGAATTAATAGTATATATATAAATCTGTTTTTGTACCCATTATTGATTGGTTCTAACAGATGCTTCCACATAATTTCTCTATCTTATTCCCTGTACTAGCTACTAAAATTCGTAACTTACATTTACCGATTCAGTCTGATAGTAATGTTTTAATATGGGAAGGCTCAAGTTCTGGGGAATTTTCCTTTTCAAAGGCATATAATCGGGTTCGCATCCGCTTCCACTCAAGGGCCTATATGACAAAACTTTGACAGCATTTTATTCCTCTAAGGTTTTCTATGCTTGTTTGGCGAATCCTACACGGCAAGTTACCAACTGATGATCACCTTCAAAAACGTGGTATTCTATTTGTATCGGTATATCAACTTTGCTCTTTTAACTTTGTTGAAGACCTACATCATTTATTTGTTTCTTGTTCTTTCGCCCAACATATCTGGCAATGGCTCTCTTGTTGTTTTGGAACATCTCTTCCATCTCAGAGATGTGTTGGTGATTTATGGAACTCAATTACAAGCAAACGTTTTTCTTTCCAACTCCAGAATCCATGGATGGCGAGTTGCTTGTATAGTTTTATGGCGATATGGAATACTTATAATAAGATGCGTTTTAACAACAAACCTCCTTCTCTTATGCTGGTTTTCCGTTCCATTAAAGCTTGAATTCGGTTCATAGCTCCCCATATGTATGGTCATTCTAATGGTATATTAGATGCCCAATTGCTGATGGGGTTGGAGGTTCAACCAGCTTCTAGAGTTCTTCCCATACCACGTTTGGTATTTTGGAGTCTCCCACTTACTCCATAGGTCAAGCTTAATACAGATGGTCTAGCTAAAGGTAATCATGGGCCTGCTGCTTGTGGAGGTGTCTATAGAGATGCAAGTGGACATTATTTGGGTGGTTTTTGTCAAGGTTTAGGCCATCAAAGTTCTTTTCTTTTCTGAGCTGATGGGCATCATCATTGGGATTGAGTTTGCTTTCAGGTTGGTTGGCATTATCTCTGGTTGGAAAGTGACTCTGTAAGTGCTATTACAAGTATCTTCTCATCTTCCTTCCTTCCTCCGTAGCCATTACAAATAGCTTGGTCAAGGTGCTTGAGTCGTATTCGGTCAATGCATTTTCGTTGCGCTCATATTCTTAGAGAAAGCAATTCAGTTGCAGATAGTTTGGCAAACTTGGGCTTGGTCTCAAACATGCTAGTTTGGCATCAAACTCCTCCCACCCCGATCACTCCATATCTAAATATGGACAGACTTGGTTTCTCTTACCTTCGTACTTATTGATTTTGTTGTTTATTACTATGGTTTGGATGAGGTTGATACATAGACATCTCTTGGTTGTTATTTCTCGTACAACAAATGTTGTTGGTAGGTTGAGATGAGTAGTTTTTTATCTTCTTTTTTCAATACTTTTATTTTATCAGCTTCTAGTTCTTTGTATTATTTTTCAGGATATGGTTTTGGCATAGTTCCCCCTCTCTATTATATTTTTTCTTTATTTCAATAAATTTTCAAGTAAGGAAATTTTAAAATTTTAATCGGGAGAAATTAAACAAGGTTACAATGATTAAATAAACAAATCTATAGCTTAAAGACAGCTTAAATTATGATTCTTGGACCATGTTACATGTCTGTCCTTGTTTTTTTTTCTGATTTGTCTATGTCCTTGCTTGAAAAATTTGTCGTGCATCTTTCTCCAATCAATTCTCAACTTATAGATGGATTGTTTTTGAACTTTCCAAATCCAAATTAGCATCAAGCGTGTTCATCTCTTTAAGCTCATAATGATATAGAGTACTAAGAAAAATATCGTCTAACACACCATACATTAACTCACACTTATACACATCATATCGTATAAAAACAATATTAATAATGGATTTGACAATTTTTTTTAATGGACACCCCTTTCCATACGATCCAAACGGTAGAGACAATAAGGAGATAGTGAAATGAAGGAGCTAGATGAGAATGAGCAAAATCAGGTCGACGGTCTGCAACAAGACTAGCTTCACTAAACATATTTCTTATATACCACTTGTGGCACAAGCCGTCATTATTCGTAAGGAGCTAGATTTCAGCTTGGCTTCAGTCTAGTCACCATATAGTAAAAGAATATTTTACCCTCGGTTTCAACCGTAGCTATAAAAATGCTTCAGGTCGGGGTTGTGGCTTCCTTTGCCTAAACACTATAGAGCAGGGGCCGAGCTGTACTTAATTAGGCTTGAAGGGGTTCAGACCTCCTCCCAAATATTTGGAAAATTTGGCTTTTGATTCCTTAATTAGCTAGTTAACAATGAATATAGGTTTAATTTTATCATTAACCTCCCCCCTCACAAATTTTGAATAACCATTCAAACTATTTAGTAAATTGATTGGTCTTTATGTCTTACCAAACCAAATGGGTAAGATATTTAATTTCTTTTAACTAATAAACTGAAAAATTTATGAATTTACCAAAATGAAAACGTATTGTTACTTACTACTTTTTCATTTCTTTATATTTTAATTATTTGTATGAGTTTAGAAGATGTATAGAGTGCTTTTTTTTTGAAGAAATGAAACTAGATTTAATTGATAGACAAAAGTCAGAATGATATCATATAAAAGCCTTGAAGAAAAAAAGACAATCAAGCACCATTACAATTAAACCTTACTCTCATGTCAACATGAGTCTAGCAGAGATAAAAATATCAGTTTACTATAGCAATAAGATTAAAGTCTGCCGACTCTAACCAAACAACTACGCTGAATCTCTAGAAATTCTAGATAAATAAAATGCACACGAGTGCTTAGTATCCTAAAATCAGATTTATTGACGACATAAAGCTGTTTATAACTGTAAAAACTAACCTAAACCCCTAAAAAGGCTTAGCAGAGCAAGCTTTGTAGTTGGAATAAGCCCAAGTAGGCCCATCTCTTGATCTCGGCCCAAACAACCAATCGGAGACAGAGTCAGAACACCACCATTAGACCCCCCAGACTGCTACTCCGCCGTCGCAGCCTCCGAAGCCTAGACGACCAGACTATGTTGCCCACCAAGCCTTGTTGCAGCCAAAAAACCACCACAACCCAAGTTATTTGATTCCACAAAGAAAGCCTCAAACGCCTGCTGCTGTAATTATCGACTCTAAACTTCGATCTAGAAATCATGAAAAAGCGGTGAGATCTTGAGGGATCTAACCACAAAGTACCACAACCCAGATCAGACCTCACAATCGTTACCTGCAAAGAGATGCGATCAAACCTTTCCGTGAGACCACCGTTGTGCGCCGACACCATTTTCGACTAAAACCAAGGAACCTCTCACCCGTAACCAAACAATTAGCTTACCCGTTCACTATTGTCCCGTCCGGCCGCACTAGACAAGCGTGGGATAGGCTGAAGACCTCCCACGTCGTCAATCAGCCGGACAAGAATGATTGGGCGGGACATTCATCTTCTCTATACTTTGTTTAGACCCCCCAAGTTTCAAATCAAGGTTTTGTCACTACTAGAGTCAAACTATCCAACAATTTTGACGATGTCGTGAACGAGTACTTTAATCCTCCAATAAACAAACATTTCTAATCATTTTCCTAAACTCTACTCAAACCGGTATGTTGACTCACCAAATTTATTACTGTTCAAACTCATATTTCATCCTCAACCATTTATGTCCAAACTCATAAACGTACTCAAATTTAGTACCACCGTGTTACAAATTCGTTAATTATAAATGAAGTTTCTTAATTAATTTTGAATTGATATCAGTCTTCCATTTCAATCCAAATAAAATAACAACCTTTTCCCTCCCTTCCACCGATGAAACTACCTACTCTTGCAAATTAAAGATTCACGTCTTCGTAATTAATATATGGTCTTCGGTTAAAAGAAATTATAAAAAAATGATTACACAAGCACCCTTCACTATTTCGGATAGTATTTATAGTTCGACCTTTTTCTTAGCAACTGGCTTTCATCTCTGAAATGGTTAAGCAGGAACATGTGGATACCTTCCTGAACCAATAAGAACAACAGTGCCAATAGCTCGCGTTGACATTTTCTTCCTTTATATTTTTTTATATATTATTCTATATAAATATTTTTTTTAAAAAATAGGCCGTGCATTAGGCGGTTGTGTTTGTAAAGCATATGCTGCGTTATGGGAGGTAATGGAGGTTGTCAGAAGAAATTCCAACATGTGGTTTAGTTAATAAACCAAGATAGACTACTAATAACAACATTAAGGGCGGTGGGATTTAGACAATTATCAAAGACAACCAAAGATTTTGCAAGATCTTTGCTCATTAAATACTATATATATTCCAAATCAACACCACATAGTTAATTAGGATTATCATCTATGATCCGAGGACTCCATTTATTAATTTAGCAAGAGGTGATTATATAAATACAATAGAAATTTTTTCAAAATCAGTACACAAAGTTTGATCGACTCTTCAATCAAAAAAAAGTTTAATTGACTCTTAATTTTGGTATATTTTGTATTCATTTTTTTAAATACTACATGATATTTGTAATATGATACATTATTCATACATGTCGTTAGGTCTACTAACTATAGTGGATTTCGTCAAATTTTGAAGAACCATCTCAACTATTTAGAGAATAATTTGAAAAAATATTAAAATTTTGTATGTTGAAGATGATAACGATGAAGCCAATGATGCAGCTGAAGGTGAGGGCGTATGTCTAGAGGCGACGTGCCTGGAGTTGGCGAGCGTGAGCGTCGATGTTGACGACCTTGGGCCGAGCCGCAGCGGGAGGCGATGGAGAGGAAGTGGAGCATGAAGGATCAGAGACTCGGCAGGAGCGGTTGTGGATATGGATGAGAGGGATGGGTGAGTGAGGAGAAAATCGACGACGGAGATTTGGTGTAGAGGTGGCGGTGGATGAGGGAAGAGGGAAGAGAAGACAGAGGTTGCGTGGCAGAGGAGGTCATATTTGAGGCGGAGAGCGAGGCGCGTGGCCATTTGGGGTTTTGAGGAGAGAGAAATGTTCATATTCAAATATAATTTTACCCCTCAGTTTCGTAAAATCATATCTTCTAATGGTGTACAAAAATGTATTAAATTACAAACATCATGTACTGTTTTAAAAACATAATACGAAATATACTAAAGTTAGGAGTCGATTAAACTTCTTGTATTATTCTTGAAATTTTTCCAATACAATAATACTATTAAAGAGTGATGCATGTAGGCATGAAGCAAAATCTCCGCCGTCCCCAAATATACAATATTTTCATTTTTTGTTTTCATTTCATTTCGTTTTTATTTTCCCTATTATGGTTTCTAATGTGGGATGTGGTCTCAAACTCTCTTACCCATTTTGTTTAGTCAACTACCTGCTTGGTTTGATAGATCTATAGAATTCGTTCATTTAGAGCAAATGTACCTATTTGATGTGGGTTGGACCAATTCTTAACCCAGGTTAATGCACTATTTATCTAAATAAGGCATTGTTATTTGGTTCAACCATACAACAAAATGACCAATTAAAAGATTAATTACTATTTATCTTTTATAAAAATATTCTATTCTCATGTGTAGAAAGAAAAATGAGCTTTAGATGATTGAATGCGGACCCGTGATTTCAATTAATCCAAACCAATCCGTGGACGGAGGATTGATCCTTGTCTTGCCCAGGTAGCTAGGAACCATGGCTAACCGAGATTAATTCTCAACCGGTACATTCACTTTTCAGTCTACTTTTCACTTCAACCCACGTTTTCAATCCTTTGCTGCATGTGCTCTTATGACCACACAACCTAGATTGCTAAATAGAGTTGTCGATTTAAACATGACCAAAATCAAACCACGAAATACAACAGAGTTTTGGAGGATACCACATGAACTCAACAGAGTACGAGTACGATAGTCGATCTGCTCATGCCCGGCGGCCCGGCCTTCAAAATTTGAGTTTAAGATGAGGCTCTTGTTTCCTGCATTTCGTGTGGACCGATGCTATGCTACAATGACCGTCTTGGATACATGGTAGTGATGGTACATGTTGGGGAACATATGTAAATATTTAGTTTGCTAATGCAATTCCTTCATTCTAAAAAATTAAAGAGTTTTGTTGCTTTATTGAAAAGAAAAAAGTGATGTTAGTGATTTTTCAACACTTTTCAATCTTTTAAATCATTAAGGTGAGTTTTCGGTTGTAATTCTTTTCCTTTGGATTTACACGTAGAAGCTAATACCATCTTAACCATTTGACAAAGCCTCCCTGCGATTAGTAAATTATACATACCCACACATTTAATATTAGTAATACGGAGGAGTAGCTACTAGCTAGGTGCCCACTCTCAAAGGCCATTCCTCTCTTCATGAAACCCTAGCGACGCCTCATTCAGAAACCCTATTGGCTCGTCGGCCTCCTGTTCTTTGGCGCTATCGGTGACCTTCTGGACCTTCTGTCCGTTATCTTTTATAGTTGTAATTTATATTCCCGTTTTATCAATAAAAACTAATATTCTTTTTAAAAAAAATAGTAATACGGAGTGTTGAATGGGCATATTATTTTCTTTTCCACGTCCTTGGTTTAATACTTAACAACACAACTCCAACGCCACATCCGAGTGCTCGACTCCCTTGACTTTCATTTGGTCCACATAAAAGTGCTTGGAGGCCTGCTCTGATAATTAGAAAATGAAATAGTACCAATCATGCATATTATACAATCAAGTTGGTCTAATAAGTTCCTTAGAAGGATCCAGATTGTTTAATTTGATTGATGATAAAGAGACATGACAATGATCGGTAAGAGACCTACAAGCAATGAATTATGCATCACTTGAATTCAAGTAAACTAATCACAGTAAGTTCAAGAAAGCCTTTGGGGAAAGATATTATAATCCTACAGGCCCCAATATGAAATAGACCTGAAGAAATTTATAATCTTCAATAGAGGTGGATGCATTCAGGTCTTGCAAAACCCGAAGATTCCCAAAGAGACTAGGTAGGTATGAAAAGTTGGCGAAACTCCTAGAATCATATAATCATTATTTCATTGTACCAGACAAGCCACCAAGACAGAATATATCATCAAAAAACCCAGAGGAGCATGAATATCACTTTCAGTTGTAGACTTAAGTAAGCAAATCACATTGTCATCAAATGTGAGTTTAAAACACCCACCTGTCTTTAAAATATACGAATAAAACAAGAACAGGGCTTTCACTTTGCACCTCCAGAACTACCAAGTCAAAAAGAAAATCAATGGCACAACACAGAGATATACTATCTGGTCCCTGCTGATATAATCCACAGGTTCATAGTGACCGAAAACAAATTGACAGGTTCATGCACTCATATAACGTTTGGTATATGGCTTTATGCAACAAACATTGTTTGGCTTGCTTTCTACAACATTAACACCAGATAAATCACAATCTAGTGGGTTATCTGAGGAGACCTACCTACTGAGCAGGGAAAGAATGTTGGACTTGGATCATTGCATGTCCGGTTGGTCATGGTAGTTGGCACATACTAAGCAGAGAAAACTCCATCAATCTAAAGTGCATATAGTATATAACTAACAACAAAAAGACCAGCACAATCTCATGATGAAACTGTGTATGTACTAGTAACAACTACCTTGCAAAAGCATTGAATGCAGAGTTCAATTATAAGAAATAGCCTAGCTACATTTATTACTGAAATTAAAATCGAGAGGATAGACTGAAAATTCTTCTATATGTTGAGAGAAAGATGAGAATGTTGTAAATTTACTTCACAAGAAAAAGTTGCATGTCCAACAGCTCTATTATCCATCTTTGTTAAGTAATTCCTAAAAAGTATCAGATGCCACACAAGATTAATGTATTGCCAAACATTAAACAAGTGCTGATTACTATTTCCTAGTCTCTTCTTCATATCAAACTTTTCAATACCAGTGGTGGCAGCAACTGATTGGCGCTGTCTTTCTTTCTTCTCCCGATGGCAGTCTCCGCACCAGCTAGAACAATCTTTCTGATAATTTCTCAGCTCTCTAAAGACCGAACTACAAGAACATCGTAGATGGAAATTGATCAACAAGAAGAACAGCAAATAATCCTTGCAGTAGAACCCAAGTATTGACATACATTTTCCACACCATTGAGTATGTCGTGGATTAATCACAATCAGTTGAGAAATTAATCATGAATATATGCTTAGGGAAAACCATACATGCATTACGAAACCCTTACATTTCTGCTATGGCACCTAACTTACCCGTCCAAAACATTGAATTCTGAATACTTAGATGCATGCATTAGCCATATATTACAATTAATTAAGAAACTGATAAGTTGAACTAACTGGATAACATTTTGACATAGAGCAGCTGATTGATATGCAAATCTTAGGAGGGTGAGATCCTTGAAACCCTGTGTGTTAGGTTTATAAAAGTCTTTTAAAGGGACAAAAGGTGAAGGGGAAAGGTACCATCTGCACCATAGTAGTAAGTTGGCTCGACACCCAGATATTGTAGCTCTAGCACCATGTCGGTGGCGACCACGATGAAGAACCACAAGTCCCGGAACATGAGGATAATCAAAGACTTCCTATAAGAACAAAAAGCATCCTATTAATAAGTGAACAGGTGAATAAAAATTAAATATGTCAACCTATATCAGAAAGAACATTCATATCTTATATCCAGCTGTCAGTTAAATTTTCAATTTTATAGTGAAGATGCAACAAGGTATTGTGAAATAGAACAATATCCAGTATGATAGCCTGAAGCACTTGTACTTCTCAAAAGTTCAACAAGAAGTGGACTCGTATCTGAGCTGTACTGAAAACCTGATCTTACAGTTTAGCATACCTCTGGGAGTGCAGATGAATTCACATGCTTATCACATCGAACACCTCGAAAATACAACACCCCACCAATAAATTGCTTACCCAAGAAAACATTCAAGGTGACTTCCGAGTCATCCACATGAAAACCTACAATAAGAAACTATTGTTGGTCCATAAACGCTTAAGAACATAGAGGAAAGGAAAGAGTTCACATACATAATGTAAAATTCATATAAGGAGAAATCATATCAGCTATGCCACGAAACATTATTTGTGAAAAATGATTTTATTTTTTGGGCTTACTATGATCAGTATAATTAAGAAATAGAGTACATAAATCTGTCAGATATCAAAGCTCCAGCATTACTCAACACTTTTACTCAGTGGAGTAATAAGGAAATAATGGTAACTTAAAGAAATCCAAAATCTCAGATAAGTAGCACTTACCAAGCTCAACGTCCCTATTTATTCCATATTCGACTACAAAACCATGATGTGAATCCAATGTGGCTCCACCAACTTCTGGAAACAGAACTACAAAACCTTTCCACCCAAGAAAAAAGAGTAAATCATTAGCTCAAAACCTTTATGTAATACTTCCAGATTTAATTATAATTTCATAACAATTTTGAGACTATACCTTTAGATATAGGGCGTATAAATTCATCCATCAACTTGTCAAGCATAGTTTCGAGGCCAAAGTCATCAAGAACAGCACCCAATTTGTTCATTGCGTTTGATCGCATGATTCTGAATCTTGTCTCATGGACCCACCTTTCAAAATTCTCAACCTGAGTAAACAAAATCAAGTAAGCAAATACGAAAAAAAATATACAGGAAAGATAATCTCCAAAACCAAAACATGATACCTCGGATACTAACAATTCACAGAAATGCGGCTGAAGCATTTCAAATGTGTAGATTCCCGAGGAGGGTTCATTGAGTACACTTCTAAAACTATCCTCTGTACCCTCATTGATGGTATCGAGAAATGAAGGGACAAAGAACTGCTCAGCTCGCATGGTGTAAATCTCCGCGTGTAGGTACTACAAAGAGGAAGGAACAATAAGGAATAAAACATATGCAGATGGAAGCCAATGCAGGTAATCAATGCCTAAATGGAGTATATACAAACTCTCAAGTCCTAAATTGCAGAAGTAGTCATACATGTGTAAATCCTATGCTTAAATCTTTCAATCAAGCATCTTCGATTACACGAACCTGATAGCTTGATGTGATCCTCTCTTTGTATTCTCTGTGCCGCTGAATCTGTTCATTCAGACACAAAACAACTATTAGCCTTTGCAGAGAAAAATTATGCTACATCGACTATTTAGCCAGAGAACATTTCTCATTGCGCTCCGAAGGACACACAATTTCTAATCTTATACACAAACAGATTCCACACCAAACACCAAATCATATACAAAATTATCAACACTCATATAAACCCAATCGACAGCAATACGATTACCTATTATACATCAATTGCAACAGAGCCTGATCAGTTCACACACTCAATTCCGTGAAATTGAAAATTATACAACACAGAATTCCCAAAACATCCGCATTCACATTCAAGCCAAATTTCCAAACAGAGAAAGAAAACGAGGAGCGGATCGTAATTTCTTACACGATTGCGTTCGCCGTCAGAAGTTTAACGGAGCAGAATGTCCCTCATGTACCGGAGCTTGAGCTCGCGCGGCACATTGAGCATGTTCGGCGACAAGTAATGCTCGAGCGAGCTGAAAAGCAGAGGACTGAAGTCCAATTGCTGCAGGACATGGTAACTATCCGACTTGTGCTCCTTCTCCGGCTTCAGTCTCGGCCTCCATCTACACATGTTTTGAAACATTACAAACACAACAAACAAACAAGTACGCGTTCCTTTTTGGAACATCCATGCTTTATTCAAGCCTCATATACAGATGAAACCTAGAAATCTTAATTTGCATTATAACATACTCCACACCTGTAATGGGTTTGACATAGGGGTGAACAACGCTTACTGACTCAATTCTCTTCTCACACCTCACATCACCCTCTATATCTTCTCTGTTAGTCGTTTTATGCACGTGTGGGTTAGTGTGGATCTTTAACAATTTGTAAGAAAACTTAACCACACAGATTTTCTAATAACAAAATCTCATAAATTCTCAAACACTCTTCTCTTTTTCACCTCCAATCTCACTCTTTTCCACAATATAATACAATGATTAAAAATAAGATCATATGCTTTCAAACGTAGACATGTTATATTCAAATCAAGAATTCAATATCTGCCAACATATAATCAAATCAAATCCAAATTAATGTCAAGCAATTTCACATCAAATACTTCAATGTTACACAACGATGCACTTTGTCCAAACTCCGACCATCCATGAGGGTGCTAACAAGATGCACTTTGTCCATATGAAAATGTCTGAACATCTTTTGGACATATGCAGATTGGTGTATTAGGACTCCACAGACTCGATGCTTTAGCTCAAGTCCTAGGTAGAACTGAGTCTTCCTTAAGTTTTTCATCTCAAACTTGGATATCAAGTGAGCCACAATCTCTCTTATCTCATCAAGAGTACCTATTATATTCATATCATCAACATACATGACTACAACTACAAATTCATAATTTGTTCTCTTTATGAACACGCAAGGGCATAGATCATCATTCTTGTATCATTTCCTAATCACGTAGCCACTTAGACGAGTATACCACAGTCGTCCAGATTTATTCAATTCATAAAGTGAACGTTGCAAGCTAATAGCATACGAACTCCGTGGTTTAGAGTCACTTGACTTAGGTAATGAAACACCATTAGACAGTTATATATATATATATATATATGAATCTAGATCCTCATAGAGATATGCAGTAACTACATTCATGAGCTGCGTGTCAAGTTTTTCAGACACTACCAAACTGACTAAGTTGCTGAAAGTTATGATGTCCATTACGAGAGAATATGTTTCCTTATAGTCTATTTTTTAGGGCGTTGTGAGAAACCTTGCGTCACAAGACGGACTTTATACCAACACCCCATTCTTCTTATAACGCAATCTAACAAAGACTCATTTATATCCGACAGGCTTTACAATTGGCGGGGTTAGCACTACCGAACTAAATACCTGTCTCTTTGTTAGAGAATCTAATTCCGCCTGGATGGCTTCTTTTTATTTAGGCCAATCCGCACTCCGTTCACATTCACGGACAGAGAGTGGTTTGATATCATCGTACTCTATGATCTCTTGAGCCACAAAATATGCAAATACATCATCGACGTGCATAGATGACAGTTCAACAATTCAAAAGTGTTCTCATTACACATCAAGATTTTCATGTTCTTCGATACCAACGTAGAACCCAAGGCGTCCCCTAGAGATACCAATATCGATTCATGGACATAACTATAATCAGAGACAATCTAGTGAGAATGATTCTTAGCATCGGTGAGTTAAAGATCGGTTTGTGCCTTAGTTGTCTGTTTCTTCCTAGGATACACATCAATTGAACCAAGTGGCATTCCCCTCTTCCTTTGAGGAGCCACGACCTCCACCCTTGCACTACGGTTAATGATGCCAATACTGACGGTAACCATGCCCAGACCCGACGTGGTCTTGCTCACTTTCGGGACTTCAAGCCTTGCAGGTACATTAGTAGCTGGTATATCTGATCTCATCACTTTTGCAATCTCAAATAATAAGTAGGGCGTCGAATCTGCCACATTCTGGAGATCGAGAATTCGCTTCACTTCACTTCCCATATATGAGATGCGAGAATCATAATGAGACAGTGTGGAAACACACCATGATAATTCATATCGTTCCCTCTGAACATCCATGATCCTATCTCCCCCTATAGACATGAAGACGGTCCATTAAACTGACAGCATGTGAACCGTGCTTTAAAGAGATCACTTATCGAAAGCTTTAGGTATCAAACAATAGATGGTGACTCATAACCAACATAGATACTCATACGTCGTCTTTGATCCGTTTTAATACACAGTGAAGGTGTAATTGGCATATATACTTCACAACCAAAGATGCGTAAGTGTGAAATGTCAGGCTCATATCCAGTAACCAACTGGTACGCACTAAACACTTGGTTGGAGACAGGTTGAAAACGAACAAGCACTGTTGCATACAATATTGCATGGCCCTAGGACGCAATAGGGAGATTAGTGCGCATGACCAATGTTCTAGCTATCATTTGAAGCCGCTTAATCATGGTTTCAACGAGACCATTTTGCATATGCACTTGGTGTACGAGATGCTTAACCTCAATCCCGATAGACATACAATAATCATCAAAAGTTTTTGAGAAGAACTCTCAGACATTATCCATCTGAATTGACTTAATTGGTCTCGACACGTACAAACTTAGCTATAAAAAGCTTTATAAAAACAACGGTGAGCGTCGGAAAGAGCCATCGACGCATCATGAGAGAGCAGGGACGTCTCACCCATGTGAGAGGTGATGAAACCGTGCACCGGAGGCCTCAATGTCGGGATTGTCGGCCGAGGGTTACCATTGGTGATCATGGTACTGTCACCCTCCTTGTTAGTGAGCCCATGTCCCAAACCTTTTCGTTTTGAATGAAAGAAATGATGTCCATGAGAATTACGCAAAATCCTAATCATTATATCTCTTCTAGGGTGACCAATGCGGTCATGCTAGAGCTTGTAAGAGACGAAGTCCCAAAAATCATATTTGGCAATTGTGTAAGATTCAATAATCTTAATCGTAGTGTCACGCCCCGAACCGAGTTTACCTCCCTAAATCTGGGATAGAACGTGCAGGACTCATCCCAAGAGAGATTTCCTCGTAATCCCCCTTGAGAAGGGATAACCCTTTAGAGATTCCCTTGTAATCCCCCTTGACACTGAAATAGACCTCACGAAACCTGAGGTTATCCCGATTACCGAATTGGATTTCATACCAATACTTTAGAGGACCTAGGGTCTAAATATTATTTGTGACTGCATCCGAATCCCAGTCAAGCTGCCTACGTACCCTGTACTCAGTGATCAAGCCACACGTAACTCTTTTCTACTTTAACATCCTATTCGGACAAATTCGACTTTTCTATTTATCGGTCAAATAGTTATTAACGCTAGCATACATCTATCGTTAATCCGGAGTTTAACCCTTCTGTTGAGGTATCATTAAACCAGCTTTTTATCCGGATTATCCCAAACATACTTTATACCGATATACCATATCCAAGTATACAACATCTGAACACATAAATAAATATAATGACATCCACGTAATTAATAAATCTAGCAACGACACAATGTAAAATCAGCATTAACGACACCCTTATAATTAATCAAAAGCTGTCTGGAGCAGCATGGTCATTCTAGCCTTAATGGTAGTTTGTAATTAAGCAAAACTGTCAGGGGTATTTTAGGAATTTCGATCTCAATGACAGCCTTGTAATTAACTATAATTTTCAGGGGTAATATTGTATTTTTAACCTCAGTGGCAGCCTTGTAAATATGTAAAGCTGTCAAAGGCATTTCTGGGATTTCAGTGGTAACCCTGTAATTAACTAGAACCGCCAGGGGCAGTTTTAACATTTCACACCCATGGTAAATAGTAAAATATCAGATCTACCGCGGTAAAAACTCGTAGATTTACCCCTTTCTACTCTGGTCAACTGGTTTGGCCGGAATCCAAGTTTTCTCGATCAAACCATACTCCTCCACCTGCAGCCCTAGAATCTACACAACTTAAGCACCCTAGAAGGTCTAAAAACCGAAGGAGAAAAGGGTGGAGGAGTTACCCAGACGAGTCTGAAGCTCGACGGAGACATGCACGACGTTTCTCTAGTTTTTTTCCTCCACCTCCTCGACGTCGTGGCTCCCCCAAGAGCTGCCTGCTTCCTCCTTGGAGCTACTGCAGTTGATGAGCGCTAGAAAAGCTTGGTGAAGGTTCGACAGGTTTGCTGGGTTGGACGGCCGGGCCGAGTTGAGGTGACGCAGACAGCGGTGGGGTGAGGCGAAGCTGACAATGGTGGCTCGACTGAGGTGGTATCTCCGAGTTGCTGTGCTGCCCAGTCGAGCAGAAGAGAGAGAACAGAGAGATTGAGAGGGAGAAAGAGAGAGAGAGTGTGTGTATCAGTCCGGAGTCCCTCTCCCCCATATAATCCAACAGCCCAGATTTGATCTCCATAAATCAACGGCCCAAATCAACTAATAGAAAGTTATCGTGAACAGTAAAAAAATATTTTTTTTTATTTACTATTTACCACGCAGTAATTATACATTATCCTGAATAACTTCCGTATACGAACTTCAATTAATTCATATGACATACCCATAAGTTCGTATTAAAGTCCTCTACAACTTCTCTAAAGGAAGTTTCCCCAAATAATCGACTTATTGCAAAGTCACATTTTTACGGTAAAATAAATAACATTTCTTATTCTCGTAAGCTGAATAAATCCATATTAATCAGCCCGTAGCTCCGGAAAATCTTCCGGACATACTAGAGGACTCTTATTAATATATTCTACACCTTTGAGACATATAATCTATTTTTTCTAAAACCGAAAATATCTCGATATAACACTCGAATAATAATTTGGGGGGAGCTAATAGCGCGGTTACAACCCTCTGTAATTCGTCTGATCCCAGTAAAAGGGTGAACTTTGGGACAGGGTGTTATACGTAGTGATTTAAAGACCACTAGATTGACTCATAAGTTTCTCTAAGATGCATTTTCATCTGCAATCATGAGAAGTTATACACAAGAACTCTTGTCCATTCTCACAATGAGTTTCTAAATGAAAACTATTAGCTCGAATATCTTTGAAGTTCAACAAAGTTTGATTTATGGTAAGCATTCAAGTTCATCAGAAACTGATCACAAGGCTCAGACGAAGTTGTTGTCCAGAAATGGATAGATTTATTGTTTTTGCACATTTGACATGACAAAGATTTAAACTTTAAGATGATACCATAGTGCTACTCTTAGGCCAAAAGCAAAGTGTGGAGGCAACAATGAAAATGAATTATAAGTCTTCAACGTCCATGAAAGACGACAATAAGTTGACTGCATAAGACAGATCCAAAATCAAGTGTTTAGTAACATCAACCAATATGACTAAGCATTTTGTAGAGAGTCGGTAGTGTATAGCACGTTTAAGACAACTTTCTCCTTAAAAATCAAATAATTCTATGTCATCATATTAGATAGTTAACCACCCATCCAATGATGAACAATCTGATGTTTAGTGAAGACTGAGCCACAAACACGTGCACTCCTTCGTGAGGATGCTATGTCCGATGTCTAATCTCTTTTGGAGAGGCTTAGAGCGGCATTATCATGTCATATGTTACGAAGGATAATGTCAACAATAGAATTATCGAACATAGGAGACAAGAACATCGAAAATAACTTTTATTCATAACACTTGAATGGTTACAACGAGATCTCAAAAAATTGTCAAAACAATTGAACTAAACATGACATCCATATGATGTCTTATTACAATGCTTGAAAAAGGAGAAGATAAAGACAAACTAAGCCTCATGACCCTAAAAGTCGACGGCATCCATATGAGATTTTGAATCCTGGAAATCAATAATCGTTAGATTAATGTTTATCTTTCTATCCTTATTCTTCGTATAGTTAATCTCCAATGACTCTATGTACTTCTTGTACGCAACTGCTACATGAGGAGAAGCTTGACATTGTCTAATTCAGTGGTACAGGGACCCACACTGATGATATTGTTTGGATTTAACACTATTAGACTTCACGTTTTTCTGAACCGGCTTGGGAGCATCGCCACTAGGGCCATGCGCGTCAACCTCTCTCTTCCAGACATTGTTCGGAAGAGAGACATTGTGGGTTTTTTCTAAACCCACACTGATGACATTGTTCGGATTTAACACTATTAGACTTTGCATTTTTCTGAACCGGCTTGGGAGCACCGCCAATAGGCCTCTCTCTTCCAAACATTAGAGCGGCCTCTTGTGCTACATATCTTATTCTGGGTGCCACTCCGTGAGATTACCTCACAAGCGTATGGTTCAGGACGATCTCTTCTTTTGTTTTGAGGATATTTCTCACTCTTGGTATTGCTATAGTTACTTTGTAGAACTCTCTTTGTCCCAACAGGTCGCAAGTTATTCTGATCCAATATCATCTTATCTTTTTCTTCTGTCAGCAATTGAGTCATATGACCATTGAACGTTGTTGTTCGCCCGTTTTTATAATTAAAGCGATACTGCTTCATCAGTACGTTTGTTGCCTGGGAAAGGTGAGCAATGTTTTCTTGTTAAGATCATCGTCAGACTTCTGTACACCATAGAACCAAAGTCGTGCACGCAAGTACATCATGTCCTTGTTGTAGTCATCCACGGTGGTATAGCCCAATATCCGCATATTATCCCATTGCGTTTGCAACTTTAGCAGAAGAGCAACATGAACATTACCAAAACATTCCGCCAAGTCATCCTAAGGAGCTTGCATATCGCCTTTGTCTTAATGCTGCCACCAAAATGTCAACACAACAATATCAATGCTTTAGATTGAATCTTTGCACTAGTCTGTCTTGCTGACTCATTAGTTGGAGGGAAGATGATACTCGTATACTCTTATTCGATAAAAGTCTGTTTGACATCCGACACCCACCTATGGTACTCGGTACCTTGGGCGTCTAGGACATCAAATTCCATGCGAGTGCTATCCATGACTCTATATACAACAAATTTCATGCAATTAGTTTCGAGACCCGAGGTCACAAAATTTTGATGCTTTTAGAATTTGTCCTCGGATTGATACAAAAAACCTGCAAATGAAAACTAATATTGATCCAACACAACACAGATTGGTACAAACAACCCTTTAATAGAAGAAACCCAACGTTAATACATACAATGTGGACAAAGGAACACTCTTAGTTCTGGGATTTTTAAAACCTGCACTCACAAAAGCCCAAACATAGAAGAGAGATTGGAAAAGGATGAACCAATTTTATCCTCTCCGAGGTTATTTGAACTTGAACAAATTTTAGAGTTTCAAACCATACATGTCGAAATAGCTCCAAAACTGTTGAAGAATCCGACAAAAGCAAGAAACTAACGACAACAATGGCTACCAAAGGAGGTGCGGCTGAGAGGGTGACGTGCAGTGGCGGCGACAATGAACCAAGAGGCTAGAAAACGATTTAAGGTTTTCTAGAGTTTCTAGGATTTGTGAAAAATCGGTTGCCTTACTCACTCTAGGACTAGAGTCCACGTGTTACATAACATGTTTTACGAGAAACTCTAAAATAATAAGGAATAACAATTAAAATAAAGAATCATTATCTTATTTATTAAAATAATTTTTTTTTATAAAGACTTACATAACACTAATAGATATCTAATAAGAAAACATATCTTGATATTCTATGACTTCTAAAACGTAACTCATACTAACAAGGATAAACCAAATCACACGTATCATTTATTCGACCGCACTCATAGTTTAATATCTAATTTCTTTCTTTTACGGAAATAAATTGTCAATTGTTAGGTGAAACTGCGAGTGTTAGTACTGGACCCTCAAAATCATCTTGTTTGGCGGCTACAACCTCCCTAAGGGTACGAATTCAAGATTCCGCCGATGGACGATTATACCCATTTCTCTCACCCAGGACGACAATACCAACTCTATACATTTGACATCTCTTTCTGTCGTCATCCCAAAAACCAAAACATCGTGAAGGATACGACAGTCTTTCAGCCCAGAGTAACATATAGTAAATTCACAAAATGATACAATACGGACCATTTGGTAGTGTCGCCTAGTAACCCAGCTGCGGACTCCCCGAGAAGTAGATCACCGCTTATATCACTCGCTCACCAACTCCGTCCTCACCAAACCTCGAAAGCGCCCCCAAATCAGACGACCTCTCTCCCTGTAAGCTCCGAGCAATCGTCGCCGTTGATCGAGAAGCCATGGCCTGTAAACTCAGTGCGACGTCGTCTCAGTGGATCGGTCAGCAGTCCTTCACCCAGCGCAACGGATCGTCGTCGTCAACGCGTCTCGTCTCCGCTCCTCGCCGCGTCTCCTTCCCGATCCAAGCCAAGGCCTACACCGACGAGCTCGTCCAAACCGCCGTAAGTCATCTCCGACTTGATTCGCTGATTGATCGTTATCTGATTCTGTTGATTTCATCGCTTGCTGGAATTGAAACCTTTGACCGATCCCTCTCATGTAACAATCTATTAGCTTACCGTGGTTCGATTTGGTTGTAAGTTTTCTGATGCATGCAGCGTTTTCGTTCTTGAATCTGAGATTTTACTGCTAGGTTGAATTAAGCTGTTTATAAGGTGAATTAAGCAGTATTTTGTTTACTGTTGATATAGAATATATAGAGATATTAGTGTGATGAAAGTTACAGAAGGGACTGATTGATTAGTGGTAATTGTGTTTTATAATTGTGCTTATTAACGAATGGACGGGAAATAGCTTATGATTTCTGATGAACTTGTTATTGTTTGTTGTTGAATTGTATAGAAAATAATTGCATCTCCTGGACGTGGGATCCTTGCTATTGATGAATCCAACGCAACAGCTGGAAAGAGGTTGGCATCTATTGGCTTGGACAATACCGAGGCTAACCGTCAGGCATACAGGCAACTTTTGTTGACCACTCCTGGACTTGGTGAATACATTTCTGGTTCAATTCTGTTTGAGGAAACACTTTACCAGTCGACAACAGATGGGAAAAAATTTGTGGATGTCTTGCGCGAGCAGAACATTATGCCTGGAATCAAAGTCGATAAGGTAAGGTGTAGATGACAGTTGAATGCATGCGTTTATTACTTGAGAAATTTAAAGCAGTGTTTTGGGTGAGGTCCCTGTTTGGTTGTTCATGTGCCTCTTTTGTTTCAGGGTTTGGTTCCCCTACCAGGATCAAACAATGAATCTTGGTGCCAAGGCTTAGACGGTTTGGCTTCAAGATCTGCTGAATACTACAAGCAAGGTGCTCGTTTTGCTAAATGGTGAGTCAACTATGATTTATTTTGCACATCTAGATTTTCTATTAATGTTTTTGTTAGTTGATCCACTCTGCTGAACAGAAAAGACTTAAATCAGGTGTGCGATTATAATTATGCAGGCGTACAGTTGTTAGTGTTCCATGTGGTCCCTCTGCTCTTGCAGTTAAGGAAGCTGCATGGGGACTTGCACGATATGCTGCCATCTCTCAGGTATGATCACATATACGGAGCTATATTAGTTGGTAGTGCTTGAGATATAAAGCTGGCATAATAAGACTATCTTTTTGTTTATTAGATGGTATTATGATTAATGTTTTGATAGGTTGCAATGACATTATTTGCAGGACAATGGTCTTGTGCCCATCGTGGAGCCTGAAATTCTTCTTGATGGAGACCACCCAATAGAAAGGACCCTTGAAGTGGCGGAAAAGGTCTGGGCAGAAGTATTCTACTACTTGGCTGAAAATAATGTGGTATTTGAAGGAATCCTTCTTAAGCCAAGCATGGTTACCCCAGGAGCTGAACACAAGGAAAAGGCTTCTCCGGCGGCCATTGCTAAAGCTACATTGACAGTGCTTAAGAGGAGAGTCCCTCCTGCAGTTCCCGGAATCATGGTAAGGTTACCTGATCCTTTTTGAAATAATTCAAACTGGCACCTTTTCCTTCTTTCTTTTATTAGAGAATACTAGAGACTGAAATACTGTGATATAGTTTTGCCTAATCCTTTGACTGATAAAGGATTGGCTTAGCCTGATATCTGGACCATGCAGTAAGCAGGTATACCGTTTAAATGGGACTGGCCAGGCCAGGCGAACCGCTTATGACCATGTCATGTTTTTTGAATTGGTTTCCATATATACTGGTTTTGTGTCTGAGCTAAAATTGAAACTTTGGAATTTTAGCCTCAGATTGCATGGGAGGGAAGTCATTCTTATTGCTAGTTCATGTAGGTGGTCATTACTATTGTATGTGTGAATTTGAGCTCAAATTTGAATACTGATTGGTTGATATTTGTTCTGTGTGTTTCACAGTTTTTGTCAGGAGGACAATCTGAAGTAGAAGCAACTCTCAACCTCAACGCAATGAACCAGAGCCCCAACCCATGGCATGTTTCCTTCTCGTATGCTCGTGCCCTGCAGAACTCCGTGCTTAAGGCATGGCAAGGACGTCCTGAGAATGTAGAAGCTGCACAACAGGCACTTTTGATACGAGCAAAGGCTAACTCCTTGGCTCAGCTAGGAAGTTACTCTGCTGATGGGGAGGCAGAAGAAGCAAAGAAAGGAATGTTCGTCAAGGGCTATACATACTAAGCCAGATTCAGAGGAATTCATGCCTCCAGGCAGTTGAAGGTGTAACTTTCTGCAATTTTTTTTGGTGTTAGATAATGTATGCTGAGGACTGGCTACTGCAAAAACTTTTTTCGTTTCTTTTCCCTCGCCACATAAGACTTGAGGGCTTGAATAAGACCGTTGAGAAAGGATATGTTTTTCAAACTGTAACTTATACTATAACGATGGGAGTAGTGAAAGTGTTTATGTTTATCAAGTTACCATGTGATTCTTGGATTAATTCTTGCTTTCTGTCTAGTGAAAATCTGAGGAAAAAAAGAAGCCGATCTGGGAGAGTTGTTTCTTCTTATTTCATCCTTTTAAATTTCTGCCTCCTAAAGCTCAGTAACACTGAAATTAATCAATAACCATGCTAGGGCAACTGAGCAAGCACTTGCCAGGTTAATTGGGCACGTCTATTGCCACTACAAATTTTTGATTGGCAAATTTTTTACTCCCCTCACATGTTGATTTATTAAAAATCAAAATGTCATGATGTAATATTACAGTAAGGGACATTAAGTTGTTACAAATTACTAAATCTTTTTTTTATCTTTTTGTTTTGGATCAAAATGTAATTTATAAACCCTAATAATCATACTCTTGTTCTATGAAGTCTGAAGACGCTAGCATTCAACATGTGAACTATTTGTATTTATTTATTTTTTCTCTTTTTTTTTTTCTTTGTTGATGCATCATTTATCCTTTTACACATTATTTCTCATGTTGATTTTGTATGTAAATTTTCATGGACAACTGTACAGTATCTATAAACAACGTATAGATTAGTTTAGAAAACTCGTAAGTACGGAGTAATAGAAAAGAGAATGTAGTGTGAAAAAAAGTATAATTGAGAAACTTGTATTTTAGGTATTGTATATAGGTGAACAAAGTAGAACTGAGAAAACTGTATTTTAGGTATCGTATTTATGAACAACGCATAGATCAGTTCATAAAATACAGAAGTATGGAGTAATTGAAAGCAGAATGTAGCGTGAACAAAATATAATTGAGATACATGTATTTTAGGTATTGTAAATGGATGAACAAAATAGATTTACAAATAAAAATGTATAAATAAGGTGTGAAGAGAATGTGAGATGAACAAAGTAGTTTATAGGGTGGCAATATACGGTATTAGACGCACCAGATTAATTCATCTGTTTGCAAACTGCAAGTGCACGCTTCGTTCTTTGGTGTTGGTACTTGCTATAGAATTGGTTAGGTAGAAACTTGAAGTGACGGAATCTGTTCGGTCCATAAAAACTGGGAAATCATGCAGCATAGTGTCCGAGTTGTTTTTATTGGCACATACAACTTTTTTAAAAAAAATAGAACAATATTAAGAATTTCATTGATCAAAAATACATATATAACTTATTCTTGTTTCTATTGGTCTATATAAATATTTACTTGTTCATTTTTTCACCCGATCCCAGTAATGTCATCACGAGTCAATTTCATGCTGCCGCGTGGTAGTCCGAGACCACCTAATGATTACTTAGAAAGTCTACTTATTTGACAATTAGAAAGAATAATTTTAAGTTCATCTCATGCATCATGCAAGTAACCGTGAACTGAAAATAATTATTCGGAGACCTAAAAAATTTGCAATATGCTGATTCTAACATGGTAACGGTTTCATGCATTTGTCACCTTGATCATTTGTTTAAATCCTTGACATTCTACTACGCGGTTCACTTGGTGACGGGGTAAAAAATTATTACAATATCAAACAAGGTTTTAAAATTTGAACGAAATTAGAAACTCAATTAAATAAGGAGAAAATGTTCATTTACTATATTTTTTGGATCTTATTTCTCATTTTAACAGTTTTTTAAAAAATATTGACCATTTCAACTTTTTTATTTATAAATTTGTGCTCATTCCAACAAAACCCATAATAACTCTAAACAACTTATAATATTTCAACACTCATACTACCCTCACCCATTAAAACATATTTAGAGAGAAAATGGAAAAGGAAGAAGACATGCCGACACCTCACTGGCTTCGGTCACCGAAATCTCACCGGAATCTGGAATCAAGTTTACTAACCCCTGATAAACTCCTACTGAACCCCTAAACCACATTTCTATTGTCACAACCAACTTTACTACCCCCTAATAAAGTCTCACTGAACCCTTAAACCACATTCATATTGCACAGCCAACTTTATTAGCCCATAATAAACTCTCACTGTACCCATAAACCACATTCCTATTGCACAACCAACTTTACTACCTCTTAATAAACTCCTACTGAACCCCTAAACCGCATTCCTATCGCTACATCCAACTAGACTACCCCCTAATAAACTCTCACTGAACCCCTAGACCACATTCTTATTGTCACATTCAATAAATTAAAAAGTCAAATGTTCATTCCAATACAAGGTGCACTTACTAATGTCCAAATATACAAATCTTTATTAAATTCATAATAAAATATATATATTTTTGAGACAATTATACCCTTGTTCCTTATAAATACTTGGAGAAAAAAAGGAGAGAGAATATTTTGCCGGAGCATCTTCGGTAGCCGGTCTCCGGTCACCAGACGCCGGAAAATTACTGGTAGCCGGATTTTTACCGTATTTTTTTTTTCTACTATGGGCAATAAAATTTTACATAAAGTTTATTAGCCTACATCTACATCAAATCCAAGTCTACTAACCCCAGTATACTCTAAATTTAAGTCTAATAACCCTAGTATACTACAAAACTAAATCTACTAATCCTAGTATGCTCCAAACCAAGTCTAATAACACACTGTATAAATCAAAACCAAGTTGACTAACACCAGTATACTTCAAAATCAAGTCTACTAACTCTAGTATTTCATCAAATCCAAGTCTACTACCCTTAGTAAATTTTTACTGGGGTAGTAAACTCGAACAGATGAACAAACTCAATGCATTGGTAATAAATTATAAGTTTACTACCCCTAATAAACTTGTACCAGATTAATTGAAATGGACAGGTCAGATATGTTTTTATTGGAATGAGCTATCAATCCTTATAATTAGTACTATATGGTCTCACTTATTATTTTTTGTCATCATTCTCCTAAAAATACAAAATATGAGTCACAAAAAACAAAATATATGTTACTACAAATAAAAAGTGGGAATATGAATTTTAATTTGAGAACCCTAAACAAAAATAGAAAAGAAGGCTCAAACTGAAAGTACACCAGAGGCCCAGAGAATCTGTTACTGTATCTTTTAGCCCAGCTCGTGCGCACTTCCCACGCGCTCTCTTCCCGAGCTTCCACCATTTCTCTTCTTCTTCTTCTTCTCACATTGCATGCCCTCTCCTCAGTCTCCAATTCCAATTCCTCTTCCTCCCCATCTCTCCTCTCCTTGTCCACAATCAAAATTCCCTTTTTGCCCCTCCGCCTCTGCTGGCCTGAGACCACCACCGCCGTCGTCTCTCCGGCTCGTCGTCATGAAGGACCGGCCTCCTCCTTCTCCCTCCGGCGCCGTTTACGTACCTCCACACCACCGCCTCCGCTCCGTCATCATCTCCCCTAATTACACTTCCGCCGCCTCAATTGCCTCCATGAAGAAGACTACTGCCGCTTCTCTCAGCAAGTCTCGCTCCAATGGTGCTCGGGCTTACTACCAGACTCTGCCGCAGGAGCAGCTCCACAAGCCAGAGTTGCAGCGCGATTCTGCTTACGATGGCGCCGCCGGCGTCTCAGACGAAGGCTCCGATCGCGATTATAACATGTCGTCTAATCCGGTGAGATTATAATCAGTGTGTTTAGTTGTTAATTGCAAGTTTTTACTGCGTTTACTGAGTGTGAAATGTAGTGAGGTTAAGATTTCAGCTCTGCTTGTGAGATTTAAGTGTTAGTAGGTTGTTAATTAAGTCGGTTCAGTTTTTACCAAGTGTGATCAGGTTTAGTATATGTGGCTTTGTGATTTAATCCATTTAGTTACTGTGATTGTATGGTCCTTTGCTCGAAATGACGGAATCGAGGTCTTGTTTGATTATGACTTTGATCATTCTTTTATGTGGCGCTGTTATCTAAGTGTGCTCTATACATTAGGTAAATTACCTTGAGATTTAGGATATAAGCTTGATGCAAAGAGGCATGAATGTAGCGATGAATAAGGCTTTAAATATCATCTTTGCTGTCTTGCATTGCATGCTTCTTCTGGTTTGACATTTACTTTAGTTGGGAGGATTTTTTTGTTTATTCTATTATTTTTGATACAGGGTGCTTCAGTCTCTGATAATATTCATGAGTGGAAACAGAAGTTAACCATGCTGTTACGTGACGACAAGAAGCAAGAGTTGGTTTCAAGGGAGAAAAAAGATAGACGTGATTTTGATGAGATAGCCGCTGTGGCAAGCAGAATGGGACTTTACAGGTTGGTTTTTGTCAACATCTACGTGTTTAAATACCTTCAAGAAGATCCGATTAATATATATATATATATATATATATATATATATATATTGTTGCTATCTATATGTTGCTATATATATATATATATTGTTTTTTCCTTTTGACAGCCATCTATATGCAAAAGTTGCTGTATTCAGCAAGGTCCCCCTGCCAAACTACAGATTTGATCTCGATGACCGGCGACCTCAGAGAGAGGTAGTAACCTTCGTCCTTAAATTATGACATATTTATTTATTAACCTTTTGTTGATATACCTCAGTTTCCTGCCCTCCATGAGCTCCACTTTTTCATGTGATGTTTCATTTTTACTTAATACCAAAAATTTAGTTTACATTTAAAAAAAGCCGATAAGCTAGGAGCATAGGATACCCCCCAGCACGATATGTTCAAATATCCTAGTGTGTTATGGTAACTCTCAAAAGCAGTTCTTAAGTATCTAAATTAACTTTTATTTTATTTTAATTCAAAGGTGAGCTTGCCTCTTGGGTTGCTGAGGAGAGTTGAGGCCTACCTTGGAGACTTCCTCTCTCAGAAGTCTAGAACTAAGGAAACCTTTCCAGATGTTTCCTTCTCTAGATCAAGCAGTAGTGGCAGTATTGGTACTGATGAAGGGCTCTTTGAGCAACCTGAACCAGTGGCATCTAATAATGCTGTGATGGAAAAAATTCTTTGGAGGAGAAGCTTGCAGCTGCGGGAAAAGCAACAAGCTTGGCAGGTATGTCTTACCTTGATATGTTGTCACAATACCTCATTTTCGTTTCTGTTGTTATCATAAAACAGTTACTTAGATGGTTCTGTGCATAATTAAATTAAAATTTCTAAGGCATATAAAGTTGGATGATCAAAATAGCGAAGTGAATCTAGTTTATGTCCGATTAAATTAGCCAGTCTTTAGATGTTTATTCTCAGCAGGATTGTCATTCAGTTAAGATGATGTATGTTTTTATTCTCCATATGTGTAATTTTATCGGTTCTGCAGGAATCTCATGAAGGTAGAAAAGTTATGGAACTTCGTAGAAGTCTCCCAGCTTATAAAGAGAAGGATGCTTTGGTGACAGCAATTTCACGAAATCAGGTTTACATTACTTTGATATTTCAAGCTATTGCTTGCTTGTTTGTTTGTTTGTTTTGTTGTTTTTTCTTCACTTTATCAGCAAATTCAATTCCTGGTTAGGTAGAAGTGTGATTCCGACTTTGGTTCTAGTTTTACAATTTAAAGTTGGTATTTGTTGAAATCCATGTCTACATTTCATAACTGGTAGCCC
Source organism: Comarum palustre (assembly GCA_951800085.1). NCBI lineage: Eukaryota > Viridiplantae > Streptophyta > Magnoliopsida > Rosales > Rosaceae > Comarum > Comarum palustre. Next base: position 22,215,253 of record OX637577.1, on the reverse strand, counting down.
TTATTGTGGATAACCGAACCATTCAATTGTGTTAATATGAATATATAATTATGCTATTGTGGCCTGTGAGTCTGTGACCAGAGAATAATTGCTTTGACACCTAGTGTTGACAGGCATGACAGAATTGTGCGATGATACATGTAAGTTTGTATGTGTAGGTTGTTATCATATCAGGGCAAACAGGCTGCGGAAAGACCACTCAAATTCCACAATTCATTTTAGAATCTGAGATAGAAGCTTCCCGTGGAGCTGTTTGTAGTATCATATGTACACAGCCTAGGAGAATATCTGCTATGTCTGTTTCTGAAAGAGTTGCTTCAGAGAGAGGGGAGAAGCTGGGTGATTCAGTGAGTTTTCCTCAACTTTGTGATAAAAAAACTACTGGTGTCATGTTTTACTTTGCTTTTCACAATTCCTTTACTTTTCTTTCCTTAGGTTGGATATAAGGTTCGGTTAGAGGGCATGAAAGGGAAAGACACACGGCTTCTCTTCTGTACCACTGGCATTTTGTTGAGAAGATTGCTAGTTGATGGAAATTTAAAAGGTGTAACTCATGTCATTGTGGATGAGATTCATGAACGCGGAATGAGTGAAGGTAATTATATGTTGGCTAGGTCTAGACCGAGGCTTTAAATCTGGATATTGAAGTGTGTCTTCTCACTTAATCATTTGATGCCAGATTTTCTGCTTATTGTTCTCAAGGACCTCCTTCCTCGCCGGCCACACCTGAGGTTGATTCTGATGAGTGCAACCCTAGATGCTGAGCTTTTCTCCTCCTACTTCGGCAGGGCTCAGATAATTCATGTTCCAGTAAGTTAAAAATTTCCTGTGAATAACATTTTCTCCTGCCAATTATGAGTTGCAGAAGATTTCGATGAATGAAATACCAATCTGTTCCCTTCTTTTATTTACTGTGATAAATAATGTCACTTAGGGTCTTTCATTTTTTCTGCTTTCTAAGTATGTTCCTCTTTCTTTTTTCTCCTCCAAATTAGGGTTTTACATACCCTGTTCAAACTCATTTTCTGGAGGATGTTCTGGAAAGTACGGGTTTCAGGCTAACTCCATATAATCAAATTGATGATTATGGACAAGAAAAGATGTGGAAAATGAGTAAACAGGCACCAAGAAAGAGGAAAAGTCAAATTGCTTCTGTTGTTGAGGTATACAAGTGATCACATAAACCATTATGTTCTATGCAATTGTCATCATCTTCTCAATTTTTCCTTACTGGAATATGTGCAGGATGCACTCAAAGCAGCTGACTTTAAAGGTTACAGTCCCCAGACTCGAGAATCTCTAGCCTGTTGGAATCCTGATTGTATTGGTTTTAATCTCATAGAGTATCTCTTATGCAATATCTGTAAGAATGAAAGGCCTGGTGCCATTCTAGTTTTTATGACTGGGTGGGATGACATCAATTCTCTGAAGGAAAAATTGCATGCAAATCCTCTCTTAGGTGATCCAAGCCGAGTCTTGTTGCTAGCATGCCATGGTTCCATGGCCAGTTCTGAGCAGGTAAACTTTCGATGCCCCAATAGTTGTGCAATGGCCAGCATAACATGTCTGCATTAGTGTTTGGCACTCTGTTTGGCTTCTATGTTGGTTACTGGTCAATTAGATAGTTGATAGTGTTCCGTCCTGCGAGTTTTGGCCCAGATTTTTGTTATTGTTGGTGAAAGAAGGAATTACTGCTGAGTTTTCTGGCTAACTCATATTGCTCCATCTCTTATTTATATTGTTTTGGACTGCATGCAGAGGTTGATATTTGATGAGCCTGAAGATGGAGTCAGGAAAATAGTGCTGGCTACTAATATTGCTGAGACGAGTATCACAATTAATGATGTTGTTTTTGTTCTTGATTGTGGAAAGGCGAAAGAGACTTCATATGATGCACTGAATAATACTCCTTGTTTGCTTCCTTCCTGGATATCGAAGGTTTCTGCTCAACAGGTAAGAGTGCAATCTGTAATTTAGCTGAAGGTTTTGGTCTCTTAGATGAAACTAATATGACCCGGCAGTATCCAAGCCATAATGGTTGAACTTGAAACATTTTGACCTACATTGTGCCTCTGCTGTAGAATGAGTTGTAGAAACCCTACGTACCATAATTGTCTGGGATAAGACTTGGGTTGGAAATTGATGTCATTAACTTATTATCAAGGTGGTCCTTCTGACTAGGTTGGCTTTACGTTGTTGGGTGATCAGTTTGTCTGCTGGTCATTTCCCTGGTAATTATTCTTTTAAAAAATTTCATTGATGTTTCCTACAAAAGGTCATCATGAGTTACATGAGCATCTCTTCCGGGCTGAAAAGTACCTGGGTTTCTGGGCACATAGTATCTAGACCTCTACACTATGATTAAAGACAAATCAGCATTTGAAAAATGTATTTTACGATCTTTTTTCAATGGTACTCTGGGAGCCTATATTAATCATACTTTTATTAATGTGTCCTACTTGTATTATTACATTTATGGCTGAGATGTTATTTATTTTAAGGAAGCTGAATTCCTGTGTTTATGGATTGTAGAGAAGAGGAAGAGCTGGGCGCGTTCAACCTGGGGAATGTTATCGTCTCTATCCTAGATGTGTGTATGATGCGTTTGCAGAATATCAATTGCCGGAAATCTTGAGGACACCTCTGCAGTCTCTTTGTCTGCAAATCAAAAGTTTAAAACTGGGAAGTATTTCAGAGTTCTTATCTAGGGCTCTACAATCACCAGAGTTACTTGCGGTAAGAGTTTATTTGATTTCTCTCGATCTAATGTAATTTAACTCCAATCTACCATTATTTGTAATGTTAACTCCAATCTACCATGATTTCTCTCAATATTTTTCTCAAAGTCGATCACTGTTCAAGAAATGAAACATGAGGCAAGCGTTTTCTCCCCTTAAACCAACAGAACACTCCAGTTACAGAAAAAAAATCTAACTGTCTAAGTAACAATAGCATGTTGAGTCATCCAAAGGAAATCAAGGGATGTATGTGGACCCATAATCAAGTAATAAGTGTATCATCAACATAACACAGTAGAGAGAGATAGGGTAACCCACCACCAGTAATGGAGGTCTGAAGGAGTAAACATTAAGAAAGATCCTGACAATAAAAACTATTTTCCTTGTGCTTTGACTTCCAAGCAAAGTTTGCATCATAAAAATACCGTATTCCTTAACTTACAAGGCATACACTTTTGAGTGTATTGTTACCTTACTGGTGTGTGGTGTTTAGTTATGTCTGACTATTTAATATTGCTTCTTACCTACAATTCACATTTTTGGTTCTTAATTTTTTCCATAGGTGAAAAATGCCATAGAGTATTTGAAGATCATTGGGGCCTTGAATGAGAATGAGAATCTGACTATTTTAGGTGGGAAGAGAGATCTAACCATTCCAGAATTTGAATTTATGCATTTTTTGCTTGCACCTCCTGCAAATGCTGAGGTATTTTTTTCTTCTCTAAACGATAAGACTCATGCAGCAAGTCTTTTGACAGGACACTATCTAACTATGCTTCCGGTGGAGCCAAAACTTGGAAAGATGCTCTTGGTAGGTGCCATCTTCAACTGCCTGGATCCTGTTTTGACTGTTGTTTCCGGCCTTAGTGTGAGAGATCCTTTCTTAACACCGTTTGACAAGAAAGATGTAAGTCAGCTCTGCAAATTTATTTTATGTAGAAGTATTGCATGCTCCGTATCACCTAGAGTTAGGTTTGGCCATACACTGGTATTTCAAAAGGACCAAAGCTGGGTATTGATTTACTTAGCCTACACCTGAAGGCAATGAAAGCAAATTAGTATCATTATTGATATTAGTCTTACTTTTTTTTTCTCACTTTTCCCCATCTTTGTAGCTTGCAGAGGCTGCAAAATCTCAATTTTCCCGAGACCACAGTGATCACCTTGCACTTGTGCGTGCCTATGAGGGCTGGAAAGTAGCTGAAAGAGACTTTGCTGGATATGACTACTGTTGGAAAAATTTCCTTTCAGCACAATCGATGAAAGCTATTGATTCTCTCAGGAAAGAGGTCTTGTCTTTGCTAAGGGATACTGATCTTATCGATGCCAACATAGCTACCTACAACGTATGGAGCTATGATGTGCATCTTGTCCGTGCAGTTATTTGCTATGGCCTGTATCCTGGAATTTGCTCTGTTATGGTAAGCGTGGTTTCTTCTATGTTTTCTTTCAGCTATAGTGTTTTATTTTTCTATAAATTAATCTCCTCAATTGGTTGTGTTCAGAATGTTTATGCAATGATTAGGCCTTTTTAATCAAATTGGGAACACAATATATATATATATATATATATATATCATAGTTTGGCTGCCTGGTCCTTAGTAGCTTAATTTTCAATGACATTGGTATGATTTGTCTTGTTCCCTATAGTTTTCTTGAGAACTAACATAAATGGATGTGCAGCACAATGAGAAGTCATTTTCACTGAAAACTATGGAGGATGGTCAGGTGCTGCTATACTCGGTGAGTATTCGTGGTACATCATATATTCACATCAATATAAGTAATTTTATAGATTCTTATTTGGTTTAGTCTTATGTTCATTTCTTTGTTTAGAACTCTGTCAATGCTCGGGAATCTAAAATTCCATATCCTTGGCTGGTTTTCAATGAGAAGATAAAAGTGAACTCCGTTTTTCTACGTGATTCAACAGCTGTGTCTGATTCAGCGCTCCTCCTATTTGGTGGAAGTTTTTCAAAAGGGGATATTGTGAGTATTTTGTTTCTGATGTTTGCTGGAGCTTGCAAATTAGTGCAGGATCAATTATTGCTGTATTATTTTTGGTTTTCTAAAGCTGATATTTATGGGATTAAATTTCTGTTCTAGCAGGATGGACATTTGAAAATGTTGGGCGGATACTTAGAATTTTTCATGAAACCTGCTGTTGCAGAAATGTATCAATGTTTAAGGACGGAACTTGATGAGTTAATTCAGACCAAAGTAAAGCTGCTGTGAAGAAATTTTCTTTTCCATCTATATTCCATTTTTCTATTTCGTTCTTTGTTTCTTTATCGGAACGTCTTGCTACTTTGTTTTCCCAGTTGCACATGGAAGTGATTTGAAATATGTTTTATCTGTTTGTTATCTCTGGCTAATTTTTATTCCTGTGAATGTCAATTGAGCGCAGCTACGGAACCCAAGGATGGCCATCCACAAATATCATGAACTCCTTTCTGCAGTGCGGTTGCTGCTCTCCGAGGTTCAAGGTGAGGGTAGATTTGTATTTGGCCGCCAGGTCCAAAAATCCTTAAAGCCATCTGTGGGGGCAGCTCAGCCAGGCTTGGTTTCAAGAACTGAAAGTGGACCTGGGGGTGATAATGCTAAGAGTCAGCTCCAGACATTGCTCACAAGGGCAGGATATGCTCCGCCGACCTACAAAACTAGGCAACTAAAGAACTGTAAATTCCAATCTAGTGTGGAGTTCAATGGAATGCAAGTTATGGGGCAGCCATGTAATAACAAGAAGAGTGCAGAAAAAGATGCAGCAGCTGAGGCCATTCAGTGGCTGGTGAGTGGTACACAAATGAGCCATGAGCACATCAATCACATGTCAATGATGTTGAAGAAAAGCAGAAAAGGACCATAATAGAACTACAACGAGCCAGTTCTCCCATAAAGGTTTTGTGAGTGGCAGCGGTCAATTCCTGAGAGGTCAATGCCTTGAGAATCAATGTTGCCACAATGTCTGACTCACTACCTGCCTCAGATGTGTAAAGCTTGGACATCTTTATCACTTAAAAGCCAATAGTTCTGGCCTTTCCCCACCCCATAGTGGATTAGACATCACCACAAGTAGCATTTAAGATGCCAAGTTTGTGGGTTGGTTTTTGGACTTTTGGATCACATCTGTTTTGGCAGTCACTTTACATTTGAGCTGAAGTTGAGGGGACTAGAAATTTGACCTATTTTTGTCTATTCGGTGCTTTTGGGACATGAAATTGATGGTGACCAAGGCAGTTGATCAAAAGGGGGATGAAACTGTAGTTAGCAGCGACAAGGAAGAACATCACACATATTGGCATTCTGTACAACTAGTATTGTTTGGGCTAGTTAGTCGGCCTGTGTAGCATAAGTGTACCACTTTCAGTCTTGTATTGTCAATGAGCAGCTCCTTGTAAATTCCAGAAAGGACTGTTTTTGTTAAATATGAGGTATATGTTCTCTATTTCGTAAGAAGAAATGCCCTGGATGGATGCCGCCTAATCTTTTCTCTGGTGTTTGCAGCTTCTAAGCGCTGCAAATACAGTCCGGCTGGTGCGGCATGATATCTGAACAAAACTCCCTGCTCTGGTAGTTTTGCAAGGTTAGTTTGTAAGATCATTGTTGATGGAAACTACATACATGGATATGAAATTGAAAATTATGATGCAGATGTGGGTGTTTACATGCGTTGATAAGCATATCACATGGCACTTGGTGCATGTGAATATGGGAGATAAAACTGCTGATGGGTCTTTGATTTCTGATTTCTTATATTTGTTTTCCAAAGGGTGGGTTTTTGTCCTATAAAGGGACCACACCAGCTTTCAAAAACTAAAGTGAAGGCCTTCTGCATCTTGCAGCAGTACCTTGCCCCCAACATTTAGAAGCCTTTAGGGGTTCTTCCTCGTTTCTATTTCTACCCTCAGATTTATCGATCTCTAATGTCTTGAAAATGGAATAAACAAGTTTCAATCAGATCTCGAAATACGACATTGATATGGTGTGTCGGGGGCATTGCTTGTTGATTAGGTAAATAATGTTGAAAAATATGGAATCTCAACCATATGATATATGGTTGTGTTACGGGACAGGCTGGGAAGCTCTGACCCCCTTCATGCCCCAATTGTCTATAATGCTCCTCCCTAAAACGCAAGCTTTACTTGTTTAAGCTCCCAAACCCCCCAAACATGGTTGTTGGAGTTGGTATGATCAGAGTGGAAGAAGCTCTCTTGGTCTTGGACCCCTATAGAATATGTAACCCTGTGTGTGTGTTTGTTTTGGGTCACTTGGTCTGGTTTGTGAATCCCGTGACAATTAACAAAAGCCGAAACATTGGAAAATAAATGTGAAGATTTTTATCCCCAACTCCCATGGGGCAAGTGGGCAATGCTTGTCAGTCAATGGTCCATGAACTCCCACAGCAACATTTACGATTCCAGATCCAAAGCGGAAAAAACAAAGAATTAACTCAAAAATCAATTCACGAATGATCTAAATCTTCGTATTTTTACAGAAGAGAAATGTGGTACCAATGGATGGATGGAACTCGAAGTGGAGCCCTAGATGATAATGATTTGTGAGGAGAGGAAGTTTTTTTTGATGTTGAACAACAAAGCAATATTCCAACACAGCTGGATTATTCTTCTACCTAAAACTTTGGTATGATAAATGATGAACTTGAAGCTTTGTATTGTTCATATTTATTCGTTTGTAGGGAACCCCCAACCCTACTACTACGGATTATCATCATCATTATAAAAAGAAAGAAAGAAGGTTATAGCAAACGGGAAGGACTAAATAAAGCATCCGAAGGACTACACTGCTGTCACTGTTAACCATCTGTAGCTGTACTACCACTACCTTACACAATACGTACCAAACTATCAACGTAACAAAGAGAATACATACATGCAGTACTTGAGAGAACAAATGTTCTGATTGAGGGGATGATATGACATATGCATGTTCTGATTGAGGGGATGATATATAACAAAACTATAACTAGAAATCAATGATTTGAAGCTTAGAATATGAAATAATTGATGTTATTGGTTCAAATTTCACATTCTTTTTATGTATTTTCATGATCAAAATCACACGGTTTCCTCAAATGTTTTGTTAGACTTAGAGACTAATTAGTACCGAAGGATTATGTCAAAATGCTTCATCATTCCTAATCGCTAATAAAAGATTGAGATTTAACTCTAAGTATTATTTTTTATCCATGGACGTTAATAATTTATTGATTACAACTTGAGAATAAGTGCAACAAACATGAATTTGATTCGCCCGCGGAGGCAATCATGTGAAACTACCTAGTAGACACCGAGGAATACTTACGCTAAAGACCATGTGATGAAGCGCATTATGATCAATCTTCTGTGGTAACAAACGGGAGAAGCAACTAGCCATCGAGAACACAAAGGAAGAGACAAGTCTTCAACATATCATTATTGACTGCTTCTAGAACCACAGGGGGCTACCCCAAAACATCAATCACCCTAGTTATAAGCTTAAGCCTAAAACCAAGTCAAATACTCTAGACCTAAAAGTAGCTGGTCTAAACTAAAGAGAAAGCAAAAATAAACAATAACCAAGACCAATGCTTATAAAGAGCCCCAGTTAGACCTGTAAATGGACTAGATCTTATCCAGATCTGTTCTGGATTCGTGTTTTTTAAACGGGTTGGATCAAAAATTTAACTCGTTGATCCGTTAAGAATCCGAATCTATTAACCCGTTTACTAAACGGATCGGATCCGCATCTAGGTTGATGGTCAGAGTACCGAACTACCGATTAATAATGTATATAATAAATAGTTACGTGCATAAAACGCTGCAATGGATCGTAGATATGATGAATGGTTTGCTTGAAAGTATATGCTTTGGGCGCTGCTTAATTAAGTAACCCATCATTATTGTTGACCCAAATCATTTATATTCCTTAATCAAAAAAATCTGAATCAAAATGTAATGATTAGAGAAAGACCCGGGTTGGATTCGATTACTCATGACTGGTTTTCAGCTTTTTCATTGATGACTGGTTTTTGTACTGTACTGTGCCAAATATCACATGAGCTTTTATTAATCCAAGCCCTACCCGTGTGCTTTGCTTCGGTCAAATTCCAATCCCATTTTCATTTACCCCACACTCATCCCTACCTTTTCCATTTTCCCCTTCTCTATTTTCTTTAGGAAGAAAAGATACTTTTATTCGATGAAACAATGATTACAAAGCATAAAAAGGGAAGCTGTGATATCTTCTTTTACCGTAATTTAATCGAGAGAAAATTATTTGTAACTTATGAGTAAATAATAGTATAAGTCAGATTTTCTCAAATAAAATATATATCATAAATCAACAAAAGTAATCATCATAAGTCAATAAAATCCAACTTCTATCCTAACGGGGTAGTCTATCAAGTCGTTCTACAAAAGTAGGCTAATTAGGAGAGTCATGATACCTTATCAAGTAACAACCTTTTCACCATCTCGAGTCAGTCGCATGCTCCGACTGTTCATCAGCACATTGATAGCAATACCTCGTTTGATTTGCAACTTTGTTTTTTACCACAGGAAATAACAATTCCCGAATTCTATTACGATGTTTGATAACATAAAAAAATCATAAGGAAGATTGTTAATTAAAATAATATATTGTGACTTGTGAGTAATAAATGAAGGAAATGAGGTGGGAAAATGGTTCATTTGAATACTTTTCCTCATATTCCCCATTCTTTTACCATTCTCAAATGCAGGTAAGGAACAACTTATTTCCTGATGGTATCCTCTTTTACCATAATTGGATCAATGGGAAAATCATTTGTAACTTATGAGTGAATCGGTAAGAATAATCATCATGAGTGAATCTACCCGAACGGGGGTAGTCTATCAACTGGTGCTGCAAAAGTAGACTAACTAAGAGAGTCATGATACATTCTGACAAAATTAAGAACCTTTTCACAATCTTGATTTTCTTAACAGAAAATATACTTCTACTCGATAAAACTAATTACAACACATAAAAGGAGCAGTTATGGAAAATCATTTGTAACTTATGGGTAAATCGGCAAAAATAATCATCATGAGTCAATAAGACCCAACTTCTAACCTAATGGGTTCTATCAACTCGTGCTACAAAAGGAAAGTCATGATACTCACAAAACTAAGAACCTTTTCACCATCTCGCGTCAATCGCATGCACCGATTATTCACCAGCACATTGACAACAAGACCTTGTTTGGCTTGAGGCCTTGTTTTTCCCACATGAACTGAAAGAGTAAGGAAATGACAATTTCTAAGTATCATCCATTGCGATGTTTGATAACATAAGGAAAATCAACGAAAATTTTTGTAAGGAAAAAGTTAAGTTTAGTACCTTTAATTTTGGTGTTAAAATCAGTTCAGTCTATCATTTCAAAAATCCATATTTAGTCTCTTAACTTTCAAATGACTACACTTGAGTCTAAATTTTGATATTGACTCCAAAAATGACGTAAGGTGCTGACTTAGACCCGAAAAGGTCACCTCATATAGTAGTTTTTAAACACTCAGAAAGGACATAATAGACCTTACACTCCAAAACAGAGTATTTAAACACTCAAAAAACACATTATATACCTTAATTTCATACAAATTGAGAGCTAACACTATTATGTGGGGCCATTTTGTAAGGTCAAGGTCAGCAGCTGACGTCATATTTAGAGTCAATATTAAAATTTGAACTCAAGTGTAGTCATTTGAAAGTTAAGTGACTAAAAAGATGAATTTTTAAAACGAGAGACTGAAATTGATGTTAACACCAAAGTTAATGGAACTAAACTGAATTTTGTCATTTTTTAACTAAAATAAATGTTGTGAGTAATAAATGAAGGAAAAAGATGCAAAAGTGGTCCGTTTGGATTTAGAAGGAACCACTTTCCCTCATATTTTTCATTCTTTTTAACGTTCTTGATTGTTACTTTCAACGAACTAAATGAGACCCAAGAGAAAACAATTACGGCTACCTAAACACCAACTCTCTAGCTCTAAAGACAATTGATGACCGTTCTAATAGAACAACATAGATTGGGATGACTCAATTTTACCCTAACCGTAGTTTCAAAATCAGCAAATGATAAAAAAATAATAATGTCCACTCTTCGACATTGTATAGAATCAATCAGGATGATACAGTGCGCAATTAAAGAATAGTATGCACTTATTTAGTTATTTTGCGGCACTGGAAGATGGTGGTCTAATTTTTGCGCCTATTTATTGCATAGCGGATCTGAAAAAATAAAAAGATAATTATGAAAATCTCTTCTTTCGTCTCTGCTGACACACATACACATCTTCAAAATCTCTCTTTGACCGTCGTACAACTCTCTCTGCCTCTCTCTATATATAGAGAGAGAGAGATTCATCACAGACAGACACATACACACGCAGTCGCAGAAAAGAGAAAATTAGTTTTTGGGTTTCGTTCTTCGTCGTCATTCATCATCACCACCCCTCCTTTTCGCCGCTCAGAGACTCACTCTCTCGCTTTTCACTGCTCAAAACCTCATCGTATCCCCAGATTCTGATTCAATCATCCAAACCTTTGTATGCAGTCTCTCTCTCTCTGTTTCTTCAAATTTCCAGGAGCTCTGATCCGACGGCCACGATCTTCTACGTAAGTACCTCCTCTCTCTCTGTCTATGCACTCACTATGTGAACTAATTGTTGTATGTTTATGAATGGCACTTTGCTTTTTTCTGGGTTGTGAGTTTTTGTTTTTCGAAAATGAACACTTGGTTTCGATCATTTCCCACATGCAGAGATTTGACTTTAGAATTGGGTTTGTCTTGATTTTACAAACTGGTATCTGAATTTGGTTTGGTGATTTAACCAGTTTTAAAGCTTTGAGCTTTGGAGTTTTGGATTGGAGGTCTGTGTTTTAATGCTGGTTTGGTTAGGTGGGTTGGTTCTGTTTTGGCACGCAGAGTAATCAATGCGTTTTGCTCAAGCTTTTCGTTTGTTTAGTGGTTTACAAATCCAAAGTGTTCAGAGTTTTCGTGTGTAGATGGATTTAGGGACACCCCAAGAACACATAGGTTTAGTATGTTGGATTAGATCAAGGACATACTTGCGTATTCAAATTTAGTGTGTCAATGTTGTTTTCAACTTCTGGCAATGCGGAAAGGAGCAACCTATAGTTTGTACTTAAGTATTTTGAACACACCTATAAAGTTTCCAACTTTAAATCGTGGTTTATCGTGGAACTTGATCTATAAAGGATTACACATATTTATAATAAATCTAGAAAATTGATCGTATAATTTGCATGGTCGAAATCATATGTGGAAGGTGATAGTTACTTTACAGAGGATGGTGTTGGATGCTACTAAGTCAGTAGGACAAGCTGTGGGGTCTCTGCCTTTCTGTAAGGTGCATGATGTATTAAAATCAAGGGCTGACTAGATTTCCATTTTTTTATCAAATCTATGTCTCAACATGTAGGTCTCGGTGTTTTTGTGGGAATCAAACATCTGCATTGTAACGTATAGCATTTCATTCAAGTTATGCTATGGAGTAGAGATGTCCTTTAAATTTATCAAAAACCACTACTTTTCTTCTTTAAGTTATGCTACATCAATGGCTGTCATTGTCTGTTAGGACCCTAATTATGAGGATGGATTCCATTCGGTAGACTTCTGTAAATTTCATTGCAGTGGAACTTAGTGACTTAACATGCCTATTTGCTTTTACTACATGCACTTGTGTTATGAAAGCAAAGCTTTTGTCCATCTACTTGTCATTCCTATTTGCTTTTACTAGTTAGATGTTTGTCTTTCATGTATACCACACAACCACTTCTTTGTTGACAACATATTGAACTTCTGCAGGTTGTATACTTTAGTGGTTTTCTCAATCAATCATACTATCAAGTTTTAACTTTATACTAAAGAAAAGGTCTGACGGACATAAAATACAAATTAAAATAACTGCACCTATGAAGTTCCTTTCTGTGAAGTGCATTTATAGAGTGCCCTTTCATATGGTTTAAGAATTTTGACATGCTGTTTCTTATTTCTTTGCGGATATCTTATATTTTGTTCTTTGTAGTGGGCAAGTTGCATTTTTCGTATTTGATGGAGCCTAATGGCCATAGGAGAATGAGGAGAAAGGATGTTCATATTCAAGAAAATGGTGACGAAAGTGAGTCAAATGCAGGCGAAGAACTGGATCCATGGACTGCATGGGCATACAAGCCTCATACAATTTCAATGTTACTTATTGGTGCATGTTTTCTTATGTGAGCGCAGTCTCTACCTAGTAGTTCTTTCCATCCGTGTAGTTTTGAGTTGTTTATCAATTGGCTATGCTTGCATTGGTATTTGAGTTGGCAGTTGAATATGATGTGGGTGATGCAATGAAGCTGTTAGATGTTCTCTATTAGAATTGGAAAGTCCTGTATGAAAGTAAAATAAGTGGTTTCATAAGTCGTGGTGCATCAGTTTTCAGGTTTAACTGTGGTTAAGACACTTTGCTTTATGTATCTTTCATTGCCTATGTTTTATGCACAATATACAACTGTAGGAATTTTTAAAATTATTTATAGGGCCTTGTCCTTTTCTGTGTGTGATTTGCATTCAGTAATAGAGTACAATCCCCACCCATAGGGCTGAATTTTGGCTCTCACCCTCACTCCATCCCTTTTATTTATGCTTCCTTTTGGCCCATAAAGCACGTACCTTACCTATCCTATCAGTATCAGCATACTGATTAGTTATGTTCTTAATATTCATATAAATGCTGAAATAATTGGTTAAATTGTTGCCCTAATGTTATTTGCTTAATTTTTCTACCAGTTGGGTTAGTGGAGCCTTAGATCCAGAAAGCAGTGCATCTGGAGACCTTGTTTCATCTGTCAAAAGGTTTGTTCTGTGTTGTTGATACTATATGTTATAATTTACATATTAGAAATTATCTAAATGCCTTTGCTGATCTTTCTTGCAGGGGTGTATGGGCGATGATAGCAGTTTTTCTTGCTTATTGCTTACTCCAAGCCCCATCTACGTAAGTTCTTGAGTTGAGCGAATTTAATGTTTCCAATCCTTACAGCAGTAAACTTTACGTTAGTGGGTTGAAATTAGTAGTATGGCTTTCGGGATGGGATGTAGGCACATATGTCATAATGTAAATAATTAGTAACTTCTCGGCTTGTTTGCTTTTACACCTGAAGTTGGAAGTCCATAGATTTACGGGGATTGGCATGCTCTATAATCTGATAGTAGCAGAGTGAGGAGTGTGGGAAACCTTGATTTGTCACTGTTGGTGGATAGGCAATTGAACTTTGCAAGTCTTTTAATTAGTAGTATAATGCAGGATTTTTTATTTACAACTGGAAAATTGAGGTTTATTTGTAACATATTGTGACAGATTAGTGTGGAATGTGCAGATTAGTGTTTTCATTTTTTTTTCTTTTTCTGTTCTGCTCTTCATTTTGATATTATTTTACGAGATGATTGTTTTGATAAGGATAGGATGGAATTGGTGTGTGCTCCCTTCTTTTTTTTCTTTTTCTTTTTTTTGATACGCAAATACTTCTTTTACTACTAAAGTTTATAGCAATGCTTGGTCAGACTGTAAGCTTTACACTCTATTACATATTATGCAGGGTTCTTATCAGACCACATCCTGCAATTTGGCGGTTAGTTCACGGAATGGCTGTTGTTTACCTAGTTGCTCTTACATTTGTCCTTTTTCAGGTGAGTTTAGTTGTCCTAATCTCTAGAAACCTTTTAATTGTGAATTATTCCTTATTTAAAATCCTCTGGTAGCTAATATCTGGTTTTTCAATTTGCAGAAGCGTGATGATGCTCGGCAGTTCATGAAGTTTCTGCATCCTGATCTTGGTGTTGGTAATGCAATACTGCAGTTTTATATTTTAAAATTTTGAAAATGACACTAGCTTTTAAGGAATATATTATACTCAAATTATCTGAGATGCTTTTCAAAAAGATATTATCTGAGATGCCAAGATATTCATTCTTTCTTTGTATTTCCTATTTCATACAGAACTCCCAGAAAGATCTTATGGTGCTGATTGTCGTATATATTTGCCTGATAATCCTAAAAGCAGGTTTAAGAATGTTTATGTATGATTTCTTCTTTCACAACTTATGTACTTAAATTGCTTCTCGTGTACTGTTAATCGCCTAAATCACGATCAGTAAGGTGTGATTGGCAGCTTCTGATATCTATTTTCCTCTCTAGGAAACACTTTTTGATGAATTTGTTGTTGCTCATATCATTGGGTGGTGGGGAAAAGCGATACTGATCCGTAATCAGTCCCTTTTATGGGTGCTTTCAATCGGATTTGAGATGATGGAGGTTAAATTCTTAACTTTTAACTTATTTTGTTGAAGTGGTTGTTCTATATCCTGAAGTTTTCTTTTTCTGCATGATCAGCTTACTTTCCGTCATATGTTACCAAATTTCAATGAATGCTGGTGGGATAGTATCATACTTGACATTGTGATCTGCAACTGGTTTGGTGAGCACCCTCATATTTTATTAATATCTGGGCAGTAGCAAAGTCTGTCTTACTAGCATAGGAAGTTCGTCATTTCTTTATTTTGGTTCGTTTTATTTTCATATGAGCCATGTATAGGTAATGTAACTTTTGTAAAAGGCCTCTGGAACTAAACTTTGTGTCACTGCAATGCATATCTTTCTTCTGTACAGTAGTTGCTTGCCGGTGCAAACTGGTTTGGCATTCAGCACTTAAACTTGCTGGACGTGGATCCTTTTAGATGTTCTTCTTGTAACTTGATTTATAGGTTTCCATTTAGATAGAAATTAGATTGTTGCTGTATCAATTGAGTTTTCTTAAGTAATTTGACACGACCAGTAAGCTTGTTATGCAATATTTGCTTTAGCGGTTCATGAACTTTGTAAAATAGGATTGATAGCTCTAAAATTTCCTCTGCAAGATTTTATCTATAATTATGTTTGTGGCTCTTGTAATTAGTTGTTTTGTGTACTTGTCAGGTATCTGGGCAGGAATGCATACTGTTAGGTACTTTGATGGCAAAACATACAAGTGGGTTGGTCTAAGTCGTCAGCCCAATATTATTGGAAAAGTATGTAAAGAGTCTCAATTACACATTTTGGTTTACTGTTAATGTTGTTTTTGCTGATTCCATGGAAAAGGTTAGCTAATATTTACAAAAAATTTGAAAATAGTAATCATCTCATTTGCAGTTTGCAGTTAGTAAGTAATGTGCCCCTTTTATTGTTAGATGCTATTGTCAATAGATTGTAGTTACCATGGTCTCAAATAGATGTCATTAGTGACATGCAATCGAATTTTGGTTTCAGGTGAAACGAACTCTGGGACAATTTACACCAGCTCAGTGGGACAAAGACGAGTGGCATCCATTACTTGGTCCATGGCGTTTTGTTCAAGTCATCACTCTTTGCATAGTTTTCATGACCGTAGAGCTTAATACATTCTTTTTAAAGTTCTGTCTGTGGATTCCTCCCCGGAACCCTGTGATCGTATATAGGTTGATCTTGTGGTGGATAATTGCAATTCCAACAATTCGCGAGTACAATTCATACCTTCAAGACCGGTACTCTCTCTCTCTCTCACACAATCACACATAACAAGACATGAGTCCATCTAATTACTGTTTTACTATGTTTTGCAGGAAACCGGTAAAGAAGGTTGGAGCGTTTTGTTGGCTTTCTGTTGCTATTTGCATTGTTGAACTTCTCATCTGCATCAAGTTTGGACATGGTACACCCTTATTCCTTTTTCTGTTGGAATAGTTTTTGTCTATTATCGTTTTTCCATATATGATTCGGTTTTAGCATGATTTTGAGATCACTTTTTTGTTTGATTTTGATTTAGGATTATATCCGAAACCAATGCCATTATGGCTGGTAGTCTTTTGGACGTCTGTTGGAATGACACTTGTAATAGTTTTGATTGTTTGGTCTTGGCAATTGCGTCGAACTCTTGGGAGAAAGAGGCGATGATTGGTCCATCGTGGTACTTCATTCTTAGAATTGCTTCCTCAAGGGCATCAATCCATGATGTAAATTCTCATCACTTTCCGAAGTTATAGCTGTACATTCTAATTCTCTTAGAATAGTGGATCACAGTTCCTTGAGTAGAGATTATTTATTCTTTCTTACTAGGCAGTGGCAAAGCTCGTGAGTTACTGGTTTGCCACAATGGCAGATTTTACCCAAAGTCAAAGGACCGAGCCATTTTGAACTACAGATTCCCTGATGTTGTATTGTTCAGTTCTTCTTTCATCATTTATAAAATCAGGTTTTGTATTTTGTAATAATATACGCAATGAGTCAAATTTGCCATATAATGTGGCCCTTATATCGTATCTGCAGTGCTTCTGTCTCCTCACCAAAGTTCATCTTCTTAAAATAGAGGTCATTCGATTAGCTGTGTACTGACGGCATCCTAGGTAATCAATGATGGCTTGTAGGCACATCCATGCTGTAGTGTAGCACTCTGAATTCTAGTTTATCAGTGCACTCAGTTTTCCCCTAAGAAAACAAACACTTTCTGAGGCTCAATAATTGTACAGTACAAGTATAATTTTTGACCAAATAATATTTTACTACAAATCAAACGACCCCTTTTAACCATCGCCACACATTACACCCTTATTCACTCGGTAGAACCCATGAAGACTTTTTTTGAACCCATGAGGACTTAAACGTCCTCAGCAATCACACACTGCTTATTAAGATCTTCAATCAGCTTCCCATGAAGGCCAAGCATAGCCATGGTCCTGTCTGGGATTTGAAGCAAGCTCCACACCATGCCCCTGGTTCATATAGGCTGAGAAATATTCTCCTTTATGTTCTAGGACAAGCTTCTGAACCCCATTAAATACAAATAATTTCCTATGACGAAAATGACTGCTTCTTCCATGTAGTTCTTCCTCTAACAATCTCTTCATTTTGGGACTCTCCTTCAACTTGGAGGAGGTGTGTATACCGCAATGGTTTCTTGCCAAAGGATGCAAGGTATCCATTACCTTCAAGAATCTCAGCTGCCAACGAAATCTCATTTACGAGGGCGGTATCTTTCTCTTGCTTTAGTCCATCTTTGAGAATGCCGTCTCCATCGGGATGGCAAAGTGATTGAACTATGTCTGAGCTCCCACACTCCCTTCTGTACTCTAGGACAATGCCTGTCAGTTGATGTGCCTCTAAAACTTGGTCAGGGATGGCCTGTCGAAAACGTAGGTTACCCCGATTAGTTACTAGTCAAAGGTGATTAGAACTTAACTAGGTAAAGACTGTTGATCATGTAGTTTGTCTGTACCTCAAGCATCCACCTTACATACTTGACATTGTTGACATGGTGGTTCATATCCAAGTCGCTTCTCTTGGGCTACACAGTAAGGAAATTGCATATTCAGCATATGCTAAAATTCTTTATAACCCTGACTTGAGGTGTAGGAGTCTTTTTACCTTCAAGTCCTTGTCCATGTACTTGGCTTTGCTGTCCAATTTGACAATTTTTTCAATGGTATCTTCTGTGATTGCTTGCTTTTCTATAAACCAAGGTGCAATTTCAGATCTCACTTCTTCTGGCATTTTTGAGAGGCGTCTTGTCTTTCGGTTCATCATCACCCAGGTGCTGTTCCATGTTTGAAATATCCCAATTAGGTATTCACTAATAGATAAAAGCCTCATCAAGCATGAAGTAGTTATAACTGAGTCTGAAGAAATCATTACATACCTGGTTGCACGAGCAAAAACATGACCTGTGGCTTCACTTCGGATCAACCAGTCTCGACGCATACCATTCTTCCCTGATGCCCCAACCCAAGTGTCAATTTCCAGTACTTCTCCCCTGCATATTGTGTCATATTTACTAATACTGAGTTGGTCCAAAACATAAGCCGCTAGTTACCTTCTAATTTTGCTGACTATTGCCTTAATATTACTAGTTGTCTTCAAGCTAGGTTAGACAGCTAACAATAATTTTGAAGATGGAGAAGAATCCTATGATAATTTCCATTTTTGAATACTTTCGTAACCAAGGGAAAAATCACTGTTAGACTGCTCATGTTTGGCTGAGACTGCAATGCTTGAAGCATTGGACTTGGCATGACGCAACGATTGGACTTACCAGATAGGGTAGTGATCAACTTGAACTTGCATTCTTGACACAACCCATAAGAGATCATTCTTCATCATTCCATGAGTTGCTCCAAACCCATCACTGAGGAGTCCTGACATCCACACATGATTCAATGCTGTTTCCTGTATATCATACCCCGGAATTAGTACTTCTAAGATAAATGTAACTGTCTGCTTACAATGGACATCATATTTAACAAGTTGATATGACCTGCAGAAGATTAAGGATGCTCTCCAATGTTGCAGTCTTATCAGGACCAACTTCATAAGACCTAATAACCACCCTCTGTCTGTACCCTACACCGCCTTCGATCATCATCCCTTGGCGATAATGATCAACAGACTGCTTGGTTGTCGGAATATTCTGCCGAACTTGCTGTTCACTAATGTAACCATTTTCAGTAAGAGAAGTAACTGAGGTTAAAGTGCTTGCCATGTCAACCTTGGTAGTTGACTTGGAATAGGTACCATTGATCTTGATGTTGTTCAGGCTCTTCTTGTTGGGGTCAAAACTGGCCCTAATCCAGGAGAACTTAATTGGAATGGGGAAGTAGGCTAGAGTTGAGAAGGTAGCCATTTTTGTTTTAGTTTGTCAGAAAGTTTGAAACTGTAAAATGGGTGATGCAATGTTTATATAGCTGTGAAGGGACGGATTTGTCCAAGGATGCTTTTACATGAGCGCCAACACCACCCCTAATTTGGTCCAAGAACAAAGAGGAAGAAGAAAATTAAGGGGACCTTTTTATAGTATTGTGTATATCAAAGATGTGGGTCTTGTGTATGATGAGGTGGGTGAATACTTCTACCACAAATTTGGAAATTGATGCATTGTTATGATCGGTGTATAGAGCAGACAAAAAGGCTTTATTTGGCATATATTGTAGAGTTTCAAATAATGCATATGCCAGCAGCTTCTGTTTTTTTGATCTCGGATTTGATGTATGATTTGTGAGAACAAACAAATGGATCCAATCAATTAGCGAAGACCAGATGAGGCAACGATTGGGGCTGATTGCGCTGGAGAAATGGGGTCTAGCTTCTCTTCAATAGGAAGCAATGTAGCTTTGATTCTTGCTCCCAACAGTTAGCATTGTTTTTTGCACAATTGAAGCAGAGAGAAATGGAGACGAAAGTGATCAAAGAATAAGTTCTGTAAAACTGTTCGTAGTCAACAAACAATGGAATCAAAGCAAAGGGAACCAAACATTTGTTCTGTACATGCTTCAAGGAATTAGTTCTTGGTTAGTTTATCAAATTATTATTAATTTTTTCACTAAAATAGAGCCTAAGATGATGGCTAAGCTCATGCCATGTAACTCAATGTATCAATGTTCAGCCAAAGCTGGGGCCGGGGGGTAGGAGTAGGACTACTAAGCTTCACCCTGTTTGATGTGGTCCGTTGAGCATTCTTGCTATTACATAGTACTTACTGTATTAGGATTCTATCCCAACCACAACTTATCCAAACTATGGAGCAGCAGAATCTTCCAGTCAAATTGAAAATCAATATTCTTTGGATCCAAGGATTCTCCGAAGGAAGTTACAGTGTGAAAATGAAACTCTTACGATATTCTCTAAAAAAACAACTGCTAAAACTTAACCTTGGGGCATAATTACAGTAGGTATTTTACTCTTTGATCCTTTGCAGTCAAGAAATCGATCTGTCAAACACTGCTATTAGTGAATGAAGAAAGTAACGAGGAGATGGATAGTAACAAGGGGCAGTTGGGATGGCATTTCTATAAAGAAAACAAGTAAGCAAACATAATGAGACAAGCAGTAGTATGCAACTATGAGTTCCCTTCTCTAAAGATAAAGCACTTCCCCTCAACAATTAGTATTACCTAAGCCACAACCGGTGTTTTCCATGAATATTATGCAAGCGTTTGTTCTTTTTGTTCTGATGCCAAAGCATTGTAATCAACGTTCTGAAATTGGATACTTGCAGCATAACTTGCAACATTATGTGTGAGAACTACCATTGTTCAGATGTGTTCCATTCTGTTATGTAAATCAATTTTCACAATTCCTTGCACACAGCAAAGATATTTATGTACACTCACAATGATTGGCCCGGAATGATGAGACATTGTCAAATGAAAAAAGTTAAAAGAAGCACAAAGCAAAATCCTTTTCATCTCCAGTTCATAGTTGGGTAAAACCAAAACCATAGCATATACATACTCTGACAAAATCTTTCCTTACTTTAGAGTTCTTGAATCAAAGGAAATCAAATTGCATTTCATAACAATCACATTAAGGAATGCCATACGAAAATGAGGCTTATTGGTTTCTATTTCAAATGCCCTTTGATTTTACTACCCCGTTTCTATTCTAAGCAAGAGTTAGTAGATTCATCAGATTAACTGTAAAAAAGAAAATAAGATGCAACAGATTTCTCTAAGAAACAACTATCATCAAATTTCTCTTTCTTTCCCTTCCCTTCTTTTGTTTTTATGATAAAAGGTGGCAACCCCTTATGTATGGATGACTGGACAATGATGTGGGATCTAAGTAGAGGAGACCTGCAGGAATAAGAGGCTTGAACCAAGCTTGAGTACAAATAAGAGGGTTCCTACCACCAACAGTCTCGGCATTTAATCTAACTGGAAGTGATCTTAAACTGAAAGACTCTACTGGGGAAAGAAACTACCTAGATGTGATGTAAAATACACGTATGTGGATAACGCAACTGCCAAGTACAATAGAAAAGCATTCCATATGTCCCGTAACCTACAAAACCCATATATAAGAGTGTTGTACGAAACATCCGCCTTTTAACATATCATCAAACCAATCCATGGCTTCAGTAGCCCAACACTTCTAGCAGCCATATTACATTATTTTGGTTACTGATTCCGTGGTCTTTCATCGATGGATTTTCAACCACCACATGCTCATACTCATATTTCAATCTGGCCGACGTTGATTGTTGTTAAATCTCATAAAAATGTATAATTTTAGTTATCTACATATTTTAAGCAAATTTCTTTTTGTTTTTTTGTAAGAGACATTTGTGAAGATGAATTATGCGTGGACCAAAATTCAATGAGGGGTGGTAAAATCAGTTCTGTGGATTCTTTGGTACCAAAAGTAATTTAACAAGCAATGTATAAGTCTACATAGAAAGGTAATTTGACTTTTATAGCTCCACTGCCTGAATGTGATTCAGAATACAAATCAACTGGGAGAGGTTGCATTTTGTAGTAACTTACATTAACATGTCAGACTCTCATAGAGATCCATGTCTCGTAGAGTTACCAACAAACCACAACTCAACGTCCTCTGGTCAGTATAGCAGCATCACAATTAAATGAAACTAAATGCTAGAATTCACATGCTCTCTCTATAATCATCTAACTTATGAAGCAGCTAACCAGCCACGTTGGTCATCCATCAACCACTTTATTTTTCACGATCCATTACTTTCTGAAGAATGGCCTGTCAACACAAACACAACGATGCCCCCAATCACTTTCACGACTGATGAAGCCCAAGTGACTGGTATACATAAAGTTCAATGATAATGAAAGAAACAAGGGGGTTATGTTGGAACTAGCGTAGGTTTTGAGCCCAGTCTCATCTTAGTGTTCCAATCTAATTTTACCTTCAAAAACTTGTGACAAAATGCAAGCACATGCACACACAAACACTATATGCTAGCAGTAACTTACAGGACATGAACGATATGATTTCAGGCCCTGATGTAGTTGCTGAAATGAGATTACAAGTTTCACAGGACGGTATTCAACAGATTGATTTTGCCCTCTGTTGTCCATAAATTCAATCAGTCCACGTTGCAGAAGGTGTTCAAATGCCTGCAGAGATGACAAAAATGAAATATACTGCTGAATTGGTACACCAGAGCAGGATTTCTTACAACTTAAGTTAAGGAGCAATCATACCCGCAAGCACACATTCTTTGCATAATAGTCCGATGTCTGGAATGAATCATGTACGCATTTGTACTCTGTCACAAATGCCAAACATGTAAACATAAACTTAATAATAGATTATTAGTAAACAGGAAACAATAAACTGAAATTTACCTTTCATTACAGCAGTGAAATTGTATGAGTTCTGCTCTTTAACTTCCAACCTCTTCCAAGCATACCAAAAGATAAAGTTCCAATATTGAGCAATCTGCTTGAAACAATTCATTTTCATAAGTAAAGAGACAGAAACAATGGACATGCAAGGAAAGATAAAGATTGTAGAAATCCATGAAAAGCAATCTCATAGAAAAAGTAATTAAATGCTCACACCTTTTATGGATTCCATCTTTGGATGCCTTTGGATATTGGAAAGTGCAGTTTTGAAGTTTTCTAGCGATAGCATTCCAGATTGCAAATCCATATTAGAAACAGCACGGAATCTAGTAGCATGGTCTATGAACAGTGAGTATGATAGATGATGAATAAAATTATAAGCAATTTGTCCATTCAAGTCTTTCAAGATGAAAGAATTAATATACTTACAGATATCTCAAGAAATCTTTGACAGTGGAATCAAAATTTAGATATGTGTTTATAATCTCTTTGAACTTCTGATCAGCCAATATATTCTGTAAAATGTCAAGGAGTTTACACGGCCGAGATCAACTGCTAGAATGCTGTAAAATCAAATCCATACGTAATACTCTCATATTTTGAATTATCTCATTGCAGCCATAGTCAGAAAAGGATACTTGCAGTTTCGCGTTGAACTCAACAACATAGTCTGTAGGAAGGACCGAATCTGTTGGCAATAATAAAATGTGCTCCAACAATCTGCATCACTAGAGCAAAAAGTAAATATAAACAGCAACAACACGGAACTTTTTAATATTTGACGGAAAAGTTAGAAGTTAGTAATTTTACCGCTGTATATCTTCATTAGAGGGAGGAAGAAACAAAAGCTTTCTATTAGAAAATCGAGATATCACTCTTTTTTCCAAAAGCTGATCTGCATCCTGCATGGCAAAGTACATCATCACCAACTGCTCTAAATTCAATTCATTTGTAATTATCCAATAGATGAAATACAGGAATCTGGATATAATAGTGATAGGCATCCACATTCATGACAAAAAATGTTGACCAGGAATAAATCAAAGCATACCAGCCGGCAACTGACACCAATGACAACAGCTTGAGATGTCACTGACTGTAGAGCATCAAGCAAATTATAAAGTAATCGCCGCTTTCCCTGCAAAGAAACAGAAAATGAAGAGTAATATCAGAGGCACAGTTTTACGGGAGCTTTCCAACAAGACTAATGACACCTTTAGAAACCTTTAAATTAATATCATCTCAAATTGCATCTAGTTCAAAAGATGATATGCATATTTATTTCTAGAAGGTTTTAACAATCTTTCCATGTAAAAGAAAGGTTTTACCCATAGTCAATGTTACAGTAAAAACAATAAATAGAGAAGAAACAGCCAAACTATGAGCAGTGACAATCTACAAGCCTATATGAAAAGAGAATGGGGGCAGGATGATGAGATCTTACCAGAGAAAATAAGTCAAACTCATCAAGCACAAAAATGATTGTTTTATGTGCTAACCCACATTCCCTAATTAGCAGAGATACATCAATCAGTGTGTTTAATCTTTTGATGATAATCACATAAAGAGAACCATATACATACCGTAACATGGCTATCAGAAACTGGGAGTTCTCATCAAACGATGCCTACAAAAATCATCAGAATATTAAAAACTATAAGGTTGTGGAAGTAAACTTGCTTCAAAACTGGACAGAAAGAATATGCACATTACCATTTTTGAAAACAATAACTGGTGCTCCGTACATAGCTGTCTAGAAATTTCCTGAGTAATCAACAATCATATTAGATACAAAACCAACTTAAAGTCTAGAAAATGTCTTGCTCCAGTAATCACAACTTCATAGTAGCATATTTGTATGATCAAGAGTATAAAATTAAAGTATAAAACTTGCACACACAGATTGTTTTGTTGTAACAATGGAACGAAGCAAGAGGAAAGTGAATTTAGGAAACTAATGCAACAATAAACTAAATATTATGGAAGTTAAACAGGCTAGAGTACAAATGGATGAAGAAAACCTTGCCATTATCCCCACCCAGAGAAAAAAAAGACAGAATTCTCAACCTTTAATGCGCAATTCTCATCGCTATGCAAAAGGCCACTCAACCTGATCTGCAACGCAATGTTCAATCCAGATCAAAATGCACACTAGTAATCCAATCCCCAAATAAACCATGAAAAAAAACAAAAGTCGAAAAAAGCATACCACTGTAATTGAATCAGGATATTCTTGTAACAAATCACCAATCACAAGATCCAATACCTAAAACAAAACAATAATCCATGTTCAACCACCAATCATACAAGGAATTAAATCAAAACTACCAAACCAATTTGGGCATACAGCGATTTTGCCAGAACCACGAGGACCCAGAAGCAGAATTGAGTTGTTGCACCCCTCCGTTACCGAACTCGACACCAAAAACTTCAGCTTGCTGAAATCAACCCAACTTTAATTTCGCGTCATACAGTGAACCATAAAATCAGAGTAAAAGATCAAAACTGAGATAAATATGACCTGCAGTTGGAGTCGGAAGACTCACAAAGTGACCGGAATATGAAACTCGGGTCGCAAAGCCTGGTCCTCAGAAGAATTAGGGCTTTCTCCGCCGGATTTTCTATCCCTATATCTGAGAGTCGGAACGGAAATTAGGAATGTGGCGGGAAAGAGGGCGTTTAGGTTAACTATAGCTGGGCCTATCCTCCTTGGCCCACTAATTGGTTTGAAAGCCCATTATTGTTAGGCCCGTTTTAAAAACGAAGATACGGCGCACGGTAGAAAACAACGGAAAGAGTATTCTAAAATGCGCCACGGGACTGCGAAATCAAAAATCGATGACGTCTGAGAAAGAAAGAAAAGAAGAGAGCCACAACTGACCAGTCATTGTTTTTTGGTTTTGCTCTGAAATTGCAGAAGCGAAGTTTGAGATGGGAAGCACGAGCTGTGCTTCCATTTCTAATTTGCACTTCATTCCAAATCACAGCCACGACTGGCTAGGCCCTATCAGAAACCACCTAGCTCCGGTTCAAGCTCCGGCGCAGTATTCGAGGCGGCGGAGATTGGAGCTTAGCGGTTTAAGAAGCTGGAGGAGGTTGAGAAGCGACGTGGTTTGCTCCGCGGTTGATGACGATTTGAGAGAGAAGGAGATTGGCGCTGGGCCTGGGCTTGGCGCCGTCGAAGATAGACCTGGTAAGCTCACAATTTCTTTCTAAAATTTTTAATTTCTCTAATTTTCAGTTTTAGCTCATATTAATAAGATTTCATTTCAGTTTTAGAGTAATTTAGCACATTTAGATGCTAATTTAGTAGAAGATAGTGCCTTTTGTAATTATTACAGTGAAGTTTGAGAGGTTGATGTTTTTTTAATTACAGAAGTTGAAATCTAGTTTAATCTTGTTGAAATTTAGTAGGAGAATTTAGTTGAAGATGGTGCGTTTTGTAATTATTACAGTGAGGTTTGAGAGGTTGATGTTTTTTTAGTTACAGAAGTTGAAATCTAGTTTAACTTGATGTGGCAATGTAGAGAATGGGGATGATGAATCGAAAGAGGAGGGAGAGAGTTCGATATACAATTTTCTATATCCAAGTCAAGAGCTACTGCCGGATGATAAAGAGATGAGTATATTTGATCATCTCGAAGAGCTGCGTCAGAGAATATTTGTATCCGTTGCAGCGGTGGGAGTTGCTATGTTGGGATGCTTTGCGGTTTCCAAGGATCTTATAGTGTTTCTTGAAGCTCCTGTTAAGACGCAAGGTGTAAAGTTTCTGCAGTTAGCTCCTGGCGAGTTCTTCTTCACTACCCTAAAGGTTAGATTGAGTTTAGCGTTTCGTGCTCCGCCTTATTCATGAGTTTGATTATGTGTTAAGTCAGTGTAACAAGAAAATCCTTTTGACTCTGCATTGCAGGTGTCAGGGTATTGTGGCCTTCTCTTAGGGAGTCCAGTCATTCTGTATGAAATCATAGCCTTTGTGCTACCAGGATTAACGAGAGACGAGAGGAAATTTCTGGGGCCAATTGTTCTAGGCTCGTCGGTACTTTTCTATGCTGGTATCAGCTTCTCCTATTTCGTTTTGGTGCCAGCAGCCTTGAACTTTTTTGTTACCTATGCCGAAGGTGTTGTGGAATCATTGTGGTCCATAGATCAGTACTTTGAATTTGTTCTCGTGCTACTATTCAGCACAGGCTTGTCCTTCCAGGTAATGTCTATGCTCTCAGATCTTTTTGTGTGTTTAAAGATTAAATTTGCATATCCAGATCACTACTCGTAATACACTTCAACCCAGAAACGAGCTTCAATATTTTAAATGACATAAGAATTCTCCCGTGAAATCCCCAATTGGAATTGAATATTGGTATGCAATCTGTGAAGTGGATCTTTCAGTAGGAACTGTGCAAATAACTTACCTTCGATCTTATCTCCAGGTTCCAGTGATACAAGTTCTTCTTGGACAAGTTGGTCTAGTATCAGGAGATCAAATGCTGTCAATTTGGAGGTATGTTGTGGTTGGCGCTGTTGTGGCAGCTGCTGTGCTTACTCCATCGACCGATCCACTCACTCAGTGTCTTCTAGCAGCACCCCTTCTTGGTCTTTACTTGGGTGGTGCCTGGATGGTGAAGCTCACTGGCCGGTGAAACATACACCATACTGCTTAAATGCACAAAAGTTGTTTGTAGTGTCGTGTATACTCAGTTTGTAAGGGTCCTGTACTTTACCACATGATGTAACATATATTGATATCTATTGAAGGGTGAATGCCCTTATCGGTTATGTGATTTTGCTAATCATTGATCTTATAGAACGTTTTTTTCATTACACAACTGTGTTGGTTTCAAATTTTAAGCTGATATAAACAATCTTAGTAAGACTAACAGAAGACTCATCTAGAATTGTTCAACTCTTGAAACAAGACCGTTACAAGAACAATTTCTTTTATATGGAAAACAAACTTACAAAATTTCTGCTTCAATAAATCACTCAAACTTTTATATCCCCCTTAATTATTCAAATCAATCTTCTGCACTCTGTTTTCTATATCAATAGTTGTTGGGCAGTCTAGTGCAGAATCAAGCTGTCTTAATGAACTCTTCAAACAGTCACATGCCTGAAAAAAAGCTTCCAAATTTCCTTGAAGACTCTGTAATTCGGCTTTCATATCATCAGCAAGGCTGGACATTTTTTCCACTATCGTCTTGATTGTTGGAACCTCTTGTGGGGGGTAGAGACAAGCTCCAAGATCATCTATCTGTTCTCCAATTCCTTTACACATCTTCAACAATTTCTCTAGAGAATCCACAAGACTACTATCATTTGGATTTTCCCGTTTAAGCAAACTTGTGATGGTCCGAATTAGTTCCCTTATCACTGCAAGAGTCTCGGACACGGCATCAATTGCTAGCTCAGAAACTTTCATCTCTTCAGGTGACAAGTCGTTTCCCAGATCACTGTCACTAGAAGTTTCATCATCATCATGAGGCTCAATCTCTGCTGCAGTCTCATCTTCTATTGGGTCAGTAGCCGGTTTAAGCTCCTTCATCTCACGAAGAACATCTTTCATAGTGACTGCAATCTGTGCCACTGCTCGTCCAATTGCTGTGACATTTGTGGAAGGGTCTTCTTAAGAGCAGAACAGGCTTCCCATACTGCGCCAGCCAACTGTGGAATTGACAATTTCCAGTCTTTATTTAATGCTCCTGCAAGTGTGCATTCAAAGTGAAGATTAAGATTACATTTGCTATAACATATTCGAATCGATACTGGTCAACTTCAATAAATTGAAGTGCTCAAGCACAAGATACGCCAACAAAAATGTTGTCTAGTTTGAAATACACATGCCATGCCAGAAATCAAAATGCACATCCTCAAATGATGCACATGCTGGTATCATAGTCTATTTGTACGAGTTTAGATGGGTTTTGTGTGCCTGAGCTTTGAGAAATAGAGAGATTACCATATAAGGAGACAGATTCCTTCATCAACTTAAAACTGGAGTCAACAACTTGCTTTACGGATGCGTGGATACAAGAAGAAAGAGTAGGCCCTGCACCAACCATACTCCCATGGGAAAGAAGAAGAAAACTTTGTAGCATATTGAAGTAGGCAGTCATATTTTCTTCAATCACTCTAGCCTCTGCACTTTCTCCACTCCAAATCATTCCAACTACATAATGAACAGAAGTTACATTAAATTACTCAAACAAAGGGGAATACGCCACACTGGAAGAAGTTATGCAACTGAACTGCAAACTGAATATATATATATATATAGACCAAACCACAACAGGCATATCTCCTCCAACATGCCTTTTCCAGTGACAGAAAGGCATCATCTTCTCACATTTCGTCTACACATGTGGAAAAATAGTTAATTTTAAAGAAATTCGACATTTTGACAGCGACTGACAACTGATTTGTAATTTTCTATTTGTTCTTAGAATTGCTCGGGTAGATACTAGAATGCTCAACTTATTGAAATGGCCTACCAATATAGGATAAATGTTCATAGAAATTACCAATAATCAACTTCTAGGCAATTTTGAAAGCTTCAGCTATGTTGGAATAATATACGAACATTTAATCAGGAAATATCACTGTCATCTGACAACTAGTATTACTAATTACAAATGAAATAGAAAAAAAACCGAGACTTGAAGATTAAGGCAAGAGAGAAGACGAAATAAAAAAGGTTACCAATGGTGGCTTGTTTGGAGACTTGGTTACCCATCTGGACAACATCTTCCCAGCTCACCTTCTCAACTGTAGAAGGTGGGTTTTGATCCAACACCTGTTTTCATTGATTTGAAGAAGCAAACAACCCACATCATTATCATCATCATCATCACCAAATTAAAACCAACCAGAAAGAGAAATATCAAACAAACAAGTGAACCTCTAACATCTCATGGATGGTATTAAGGTGCTGGCTCAGAGTTCGGTTGAGTTGCTCTTTCTCGGCTCTACCCATTTTCAGTGGAGAAGGAAACAAACAGCTTAAAGCTCTCAGGGTTTTGGGGTTTTATGAAGAACACAAGGTAAGACGACAATCTGTAAGTAGCTCAAGGTTGCTGATTAATACACCGACCCGATTCGGCCCGTACCGTTTTCTCTTTTGGTCCAAACCACATTTAAATGGATCCTCACTTTCTTGTACAACAAAGAAAAACTAAAACTAAAGGGACATAATGTATGGTTTGTTTCTCGTTTATGGAAAGAGTTAAGAAATATGGCCTTCCAATGAAGACCTAATAATGAGGATCAAGTGAGTACTTTTAAATAAACGGTTAGATGATATACACATGAGAATTATAAAATATCAAATAAAAGTGAAAACCTTGATTCAACCGTTTATTTGAAAGTCCTCACTTGATCCTCATTATAAGGTACACATTAGAAGCTCCCCTTAAGAAATATTCAGTCATTAGATAATTTCCTATATAACATCACTGTTCAAAAAAACGGGCGCCTAGGAGGAAAAACCAAGCATAAAGCTTAATTTTGGTGCTGAACGGAAACATTAGGTGATGCCGACTAATCGGTAATTAAGCGGGGCGCCTAACGATTAGGCTGTAATTAAACGGGATTAGACGCTGCAATTTTTTTAAAAAATTTAAACCCTAAACAGCCTAATGCTTTTAAACCCTAAACAACCAAATTATTTTTTTGTGTGCTTTTATTTGGATTTTTATTTTTGAGCTATTGTTTGATAACATTATTTTAAGACAATGTGTTTTGGTGACATTTATTTATAATTTATATTATAATATACCATATAAATATATAAAAAATAATCCGACTAATCAATGATTAAACTGTTAATCGCTAGGCAGTAGCTGCACCGCGTCTAGCGCTTTTTGAACCTAGTATAACACTAGGTTGAATGCCCGCGCCAGCACGGGATGTAATTTTCTTTAGCAGTATAGACATTACCAAGCAGTGAATGGAAACAGTTTTTGGAAGCTTTTGTACAAACACCAAAAAAGATATATGTACAAAAAATATTTGGAGGTTCTTTACTGAATATCGTTTTTTCAAAAGATCTGTAAATTCAATGCCCACACCCAGCTGAGAGTTGTAGCACATTAAAATCACACTAAAAATATGGTAATGAGGGAATTATATTACAATGGAATATCATATTTGCAAATCTTAAGTGGTAACTTCACACATTCAAAATATTGTTATGTTAACATGATTGATATATTTACATCTTGCAAAAAAAGGAGAAAAAAATGGATTCCTGCGGGATGGTTTGCTCAAATCACAGAGGGATACGTTGGTATGATTCCTAAAAGTCAAAGTAAGAATGAAGTTAATTGGTCACCAATCTAGGAGTTAACTTTCAAACTTTGTTTTAATATCTAAAACACCCGCATCAGAGCTCTTTATTTCAAATAACATGTATATAACTATGATTTAATTGGATTACTTGGTAAAATGGTAAATTCATATTGTAAAACAATTGTATCAAAGGGTGAAAAATCAAGATAAAAAAAACTCATTATTAATTCAACTGAACTCCAAGTTTCAAGAAGCTGAGAAAAAAACATGCCATAATGATTTAGTAATGAGATTTGAGACGACCATCGCTATGCAAACAATCAACATTTTGTGGTAATCAGTTTATTCCCCTCTTGATGAAATTATCATTTGATTGCCTCATATACAAATTACTTTTTAGCATTCTACATAGACATGAAGTTCAATTGAGATATATGGCTCTAATTTGCACTACATAACCATTACCTCTGCAACTAACTTATCTAACAATAACTTCTCTGCTTCCCTATATATTATCAATTATCCATATTTTTCAATTATCCATATAAAACATAACTCAATTAGCGAATAAGGTTGAATGTCAAGCTTATATCTCACAAATGAAGCAAATTCCAGAACTAAAAATGATTCAAAGTTAATCAAATAAACCCAAAGCTTCGTATCCAAAAAATAAAAAAAAATAAAAAAATGTGGTTTTAGCATCATAGAAATGTAAGAAATGTGGTTTTAGATAGCTGCTCAAGTTTTGGTAAACTATCTAAGTAATTAAATGGCTTCCACGTACTTGTGTGTTAACATGTGACGACACATGAGTAGAATATACACGATTAACATAACAGAGAAAAACGAAGCAAATTTGGAAATTCTAAACATATGAACATGTATATATAGTATTGGGGTCTCAACATTATCACCAGGTTCAGGTCGGCCGGCTTCATCAAGTCAGCCAGTCGGCCGGCTTCATCAGGTCAGCCAGTTATATAGTGGTTGATCCTAAACTACAAACATATAAGCGTCAGAACAAATACATAAATTGGGGAAAACTCTGAAGATGTCAACCTAGCAATAGTGACTACTGTGATGTAAAACAGTACTATTATCATGAAACCAATTTAAGTATAATCTGCAAAGTCAATCTCCAGGTTCATTGGCTAATCAAAATTGATCAAAAAAAATTCAAAATCATGACATGAAGATTGACCAGAAACTTAAGAAAAGTAAGTAGAGCCAGATAAATCAAAACCTTCCAAATATCATCAGACAGACAAAATTAAAATAAAAGCAATTAGAATATGCAAACACCCACAACATCTCTTCATAACAAAATCACAAAAGAGTCACAATTACAACAACAGTTTCCCCCAAGTATCACATTCATGCAATTGGATATTATGTATTGTACAGAGGACTATAGATGTGAATGTGGTAGGAAAAAAGCAATCTTCATTACGTACCAAACTATTATAGTAGTCATTACACCAAAACATTGAGTTTATCAGGCAAATAATAGTCGGTGTATATATTGAAACTTTTTAGATCTAGTGCATGTTTGTGGTTTGGTTATTCGTTGTAGGTATTAGATAATGAGCAATGTTTATCATTTGGTCTTCAATGTAGGGAAAAAATTATTCTGGGAATACATAAATTGTTCAGAGCAGCTAGGCATAGAGCATACCTGTACAACTGTACAATTGTCGTCTTCTCTTGTACTTGGGAGCGGGGACAAACCTTGTTATTCTCCTTGTAATTATGATGTCATGCAGTAGAAGAAGTCATTCAATATAAAGTTTTTTCCTGAACATGCTTCTGGACGCTGGTGCTATACCTAGTAACAAAGACAAATTTCATGTGTGGCAAGAACACCCAATAAAATTTTCAGCTAAAATATCCACGTATATTCCAATTGGATTAATCGCTTATAACATCTGGGATAACCAACATGTTTAACGTAATCTATTATGCCTTTCAAGAAAATTTCTTGAGCATAACTAAGCAGATGATGCAAACAACACATGCACTGTTTCTGCTCTGTACACCCATTTCCTAAACAGATTTCATGAGACAAATTCAGAATCCAATACACTACTGATACAACTAACAAACAACTAAATACCATATTCTGTGAGGAAAACCGAACGCTATCCAGATTAAATCAAAATTGAGCCAAAACAAAAACACATAGCAAAAACATTGTTTAGATCATGTCGCGAGTTAAAACAAAGAAAAACCCACAACTGATGCTATTGACGAATCCGACAGCATGCAAAGCAAACCAACACCGAACCGATCCGACGAACACAATACTTAAGAATTGATGAAACCTCTATGAATTGATGAAAGCATTAGTATTGGTATCAAAACGAATATAAAAGATGATCGGGACATACCTCGACGATTTGATTGAGAAGAGCAACCCAAATTTTCCTTTCATCGATCTTCTCTCTCTCTCTGCAAAAGGCAACAAAGAATATGGTGAACACACTCAAACCCAGAATCAATCATACCTCGACGATTTGATTGAGAAGTGCAACACAAAGAGGAGTGAGCAAGCAGAGACAGAGAAAGCCAACCCAGACTGAACCATTACCTTAAATCACAACCCGATCTCTCTCTCTCTCTCTCCCTCTCCCTCTGTCTCTCTCTCTCTCTAGAGAAAAAATGGGGTTGGCGGTGTCTACTGGTTTTTATAGCTAGGTTAACATAACAGGGGCAAAACAGTCACTTGATTACTCACGGCTCGACTGGAGCAGCGCCGAAAATCGGCTCCTTATGAACAGTGGCGGCTCCGTTCCGCCATTGTATTATAGGAAATTTATGGTGTCACTGTTCCTAAGCCGATGCTTCCTCGTCTTTGTTATTCGAAGCCAGCACTGTTCATCAGCCTCGCCACTCACCCAGCTTTTCCACACTATCTTCCAAAATCTTCTTACCTGCTCAAATCTGATTTTCCCCCCACCTCCCTGCCTCTCTCTCCATCGTTCTCTTCGACTTTTGCAGCGATCACCCTCCTACCCAGTCTTCGAGCCGGTCCTATTCGCCGAAGCCACCATGCCATATAAGCCTTCGCGCATAGGAGCCGAGGGAGAAAACCAAACCGAGACTCATCCAACTGCTCCAACCCACCATACCTTCTCCTCACCAAATTGCTCTCCCCGACCCTGCTCTCTCTCTGCACCAACTACCCACCATACCCACTTAGAAGAGCTATGTGAGCTATATCTCTGTATTGAAAAATGGAGAGAAGCTTCAGGAAGGTGGTGAATGCCAACGATAGAGACGAAGAGCTGGCTCTGTTTCTCGAGACAAGGACAAGGAGAAAAATGGGACCTTTCTGCTGCTTCTGAGAAAAACCGCCGGCGACGAACTCGATGCTGGTCTGATTGGTACGACGACGATTTTGGGTTCTTGAAAGATTTGATCTTTAGTTAGTTACTTGAGTTGGGTTTGTTTTTGATGGTGGGTTTTGTGTGCAGAGTATGATAAGGCGATGTACAAGATTAATGGGTCGGCGGCGCCGGAGCAGCGGAGGAGTAGAGTCGATGAGTTTTTGAACTCCGAGAATGAGAAATCGGAGTACGATTCGTGAGTCATTTCATTAGTAAAGATTGAGTGTTTGATTTTATGAGTTGTGATGAGCTGATTGAGTGGTCAAATTGGGAGGCGTTGTGTAACGACGGGTCGTTTTGATGATGAAACCCATTCGGAATTCTTACCAATCACCTCCCTTCTGTCTCTTCTTCATTCATTTCTCTAATCTGGGCTGATAGAATTCATATGAACTTCCCACCATGACAAAACTGAGAATTAGGATTTCCTTGATTTTTTTGTTATACCGATCTGGGGTTTGGAGAAAGGAATAGGTTCAGAGAGTGTATGGTTGTATGAGAGAAAAGAGTGAGGGAGAATATAGAATCAAATTGAAATCTGTATTGTAATCTGGGTTTGTTCTTTGGAGAATGATGTTGAATGATCTTGGTCATAACCCAAATAAACAATTAGGGTTTCGTTCGTGCTGTTTTTTTTGAATGATTTGCTTTGATTCCTCTTCTTCTTGATTGTCAGCAACACTTTTGAGTTTTGATTGAAAAAGAAGAGGAAGGGAAGGTATCAGATTGCATTGAGATGGCTGAAATAATAAAAAAAGGGATCCTTATCTAGAGAAATTTCTTTGTTTTATTTGAGTGAAAGGGACAAGAAAATTTCATTTTATTTTAAGAAGTATATCATTTTGGAAGGTATTCTCCAGTATGTTATGTGCACTTTTTTTTTTCCTGTAACTAGCATAGAGTGTTTGTGTGCATGAGTATGTTGCTTCTTCTCTGGGTTTATAATTTATATTGTTGTGTCTTACCCTGATTCTGAATGGTACATGCAGCTGATCAGAGAAGACTATTATTGCGTGGGCTGACCCTATCGTTACCTGAAATTTTGCCTCTATTATACACTGTAAGCATGACTCTAACTTTTACCTGAAGGTGCATATGATGGGATTACCATAATGATTCAATCATGTCATGCAGTTACTAGAGATGCATTTTGGAGCTGCCTTGAGTGAAGCAGGGAAACATGCAGCTGATCGGAGAAGGCTATTATTGTGTGGGCAGACCCTATCGTTACCTGAAATTTTGCCTCTATTATACACTGTAAGCATGACTTTAACTTTTACTTGAAGGTGCATATGATAGGATTGCCATAATGATTCAATCATGTCATGCAGTTACTAGAGAGGCATTTTGGAACATAGTTTTCGTGTTTGGTGTTGAGATTTTAGTTTAGGGTTCTGGGATTGTGAGCTGTCAGGCATGTAATATGATGTTCATTTTCTGGGTAGGAAACAGTAGGTTAGGGCTTTCCAAATTTGAAATGGATCTAGGAGCAGCTGTTTTTGGTGAGCGCAGCTCCCTGCTTTCCAAAGCTATTGTTTTGACTGTACTTTCCTTTTTGGTTAGACTGTCAATTATTGCTTGAGGGTGAAAGTTTATGCCTTTATATTGAATGTTGAGAATGATCTATGGGTTGAGTTTTGGGGTTTTGACGAATAGATTGTGTGTGAGGTTGTGGAGTTTGAAGCAATTTGAGTTGATTAGTTGAAGCTAGGTTTTTTATGTTCTAAATTCAGCTGATAGGAATTTGCATAGTATAATGATGTATGAAAGTGTTGGTGTCTTCTTCAGTCTAATACTCGATTCATTGATTATGTTTTGAAAAAGCTTCACCAGAAACGTTGTCGCCTTGTCTATTTTTTTCGATGCATTTGAAACGTTTGCTTTTTGCTTGGTTTTGAGTTTCTAACAATTTTGTTTCTTTTCTTTGAATATTAATTGAGTGTCATGTCTTATTGTGTTTGACTATTTGTGCTTTTGTTTTTGCTGTATTTAACGCAGCAGCCGGTAAACTCTAAGATTTCTCAGCACCGATTTCAAGGTATCAGTGATTTAACTAATTGACCTCATTCGTTTCTTTGCTACTAATCATGTGTTAGCAGCATTGTTATTTGTTCAATTTTTGACAAAAAAATGTTAAATGGTTAGATTTCATATTGATGGTTTGGGATGTCATTTGAAAACTTTTGATTATTTTTCAGCTTAAGTTTTTGGTATCTGTCTAATTCTTTCTATGATAAAAACTACTTACTAGATGATGATAACAAAATGCAACCTCGATAATCTCAAATGCAATCACTTTCAACTATTGTACGAATGTTAATGTTATTTTTTAACTACCAAAGGTGCAACAAGCAAGGTTATGGCTAAATAAAAAAAATCTGCTTGTAGTACCTTTTTAAGTGTTTCTGCATTTGTTGTCTGTTTAATTCCTTCTATCATCAGAGTGGCTCACTTATGGACCTTCTAAACAGAATAATTGAGACTAAGAATTGATATTTTTTTCCTTATCAAGACCCCTTGAAATATACTGTACTAACCAATAAGGGTAAACATTACCGGTGTTTTAGTTATGACAGTTAAGAGGTTGTATTGATTTTTTTGAAATATTTCAACTGTAAGTTTTCATTAGTGACAGACAAGAGTGCAAGGGGTTCTGTTAAGACTATTAAGAGTAAATTACAATGAGTTGTTGATGCCAACTTTTTAATTGAACTCTTTATCAGTGGGATTCATGTGTGAACTCTTAATCAGTGGGATTCATATGTGGATGAGTGTGATTCATCATATATGTTTCTTTTCATTTTAGTGATTTGAACCAAATGTAAAAATATTAACCACACAGGCTAAGCCAATAAAATTACACATATCTTTCAATAAGAGCTGTGACTAAAAACATATTTTTGAATTTTCAATATCAGTAGATTGCCGGATTTAGTTTCCTTTCTCATTTTCTTTCTCGTTGGGCTACATATTTCATTCTTCAGTTAAAGTTCCAGTGTTTATATCTGTACAGTAATAATATTTTAGTTAATGTTCCCTGTTATAAAAACATTATGTGTCAAAAGATGCATTGTATATATATGTTTACTGACACTGGACAATGGCTATTGCATGAGGACCACCCATTACCATGATCTTGCTTATGCTGTGTCCTTCCTGCCCTATTACTGTAGAGCAACACAGGTAATGCTACTACACTATGTTGCTGCTTTGTATTTAGTTGTGTTGCTTTTTTTTCAATTGACCAATAGATATCTCACGCATAACAGTGAGCAGTTTAGAGCAGATAATTTATGTAAACATCTGATGTTGTGTGATAGGTCATTCTTCATTCTATCCATTTGTTATTGATTACCTAATTCATTTATAAGAACCTTTATTTCACTAAGAAATCTTAAATGGGAATATAGTTTAGAGTGTTTATTTCTAACTAGCATGGATCAAGGTATGAAAAGAAAGTTTGCACTTTATTTAACGTTTCCTGTCATCTATCATCTATATATACTGATGCTTAGATATTAATGTGTTACTACTAATGATATAGTTAATAAGTTGATGTTTCCTTCTAATTTCTTTAACACACTCTTTGGGTCTTTAATTTTACTACATTGGTTCTTCTGCAACCTTTTCCATATTTGTGCAGTTCATAAAAGCATGACATGCTTGATCAATTACTTATCAAAAGGCAGCTTTTGAGGCTTCTGCTCTGATTGGAATCAGTGTTTAATTTATTTTGTCTGATCATTTTGCCTTTATTTTGGTTTGGATTCGTGGATTCTTCCATGCTTGGTCTAATACCCAATCATTTTGCCTCAATATTACATATGTAGGTATCATCTTTAGATTATAGTGGGTAACAACCCGTTCTGGCGTGGGCACTCAACCTAGTATGTTACAATGAAGACTCATTGTCTTATACAGTTGTCTCTACAATTAAACTCGTTGACAATATGACTCGACCCGAGTGCAATAAGCAGCTCCGTTTAAGCGAAGATTTGTGATATGGTGGCACACTGGCACTCATAAAATGCAACGACATTGTTAAATACATGTCATTTTGTTAATAATATTTCTCTTCAAATTTGGTAATCTCATCTTTTGTAGAATATGATTTTTGAAATGCATCTGAAACGTCGAACAATAGCCATTGGCAATTTCTTAACCCAAAAGTTGATACACTTCATTTACAAACTGCCTTGGAGGCTTCTACTGCACATCACTTGTTGAAAGGGTCACATACGTTAGCTAGCTGCGACACGTAGTAATCAAAGTTCAAACTCCCAGTTTTGATCTAAGCATTGCAGATTAAAAACAGAGAAAAATAATCTACTTGACCAACTTTCACCACTGAGGCTTACAAAATTGTATGGTAACTTCCTGTTCCATGTCCACCTCAAGGAGGAGGAATGCAATACAAGAAGAATATAAATCAAATCAACCAAAAAACTTCACCAATTAATGAAGGTGAAGGTGCCAACAGAGATATTCAGTGCAGAAAATTTTAGTATAAATATATGTATAGCATACATTGTGAATCGTCCAATCTTCTTAAATTCGATCGGTATGTCATACATATATGTATAGGAGACAGACTGCTTCAATGCAATCTTAAATCTCAATTGGCAACAATTTTGTATGCTCTCTAAAGCATCTCCTGTAATCTGTATCGCAACTGCTTAGGTACTGAACAGAATGAAAATGCTGCTGCTACCTTACTAAAGCTTCTCTTCCCTCGAATACTCTCTCCCTCACCTTCTTTGCCTGGCATTGTAAAAATAGTACAGAAGAAAGAGGTCACATTAGAAAAAGAATGATGCAAGATACAAGTTTTCATCCGAATGATGCAAGAATGATCTAAAGTTAGACCTTTACTTAACAAATTGCTTCATTTCTCAGTTAGTCTGTTCGAAATACAGCGCACACATATAGGTTTGAAACAACATGAAGTAGAGAGGGCTAACCTTTTCTTCCCAGTCTGTACAACTTGTTATGATAGAATAAAGAACTGCTTGAAGAAAAGAACCGACTAGTATTCCAATCCAAAGGCCTCTTCCTCTGAAGTCGAACCAGAAACCCAATGTGGCAGCCACCGGAATCCCAATGAGATAGTAAGCTCCGAGGTTGACATACACTCCCAAGTCCTGCCAGCCACATCCCCTAGCAATACCTGAACTCAAACAAAAGATGAGAAAAGAACACTTTGAGCTGCAAGGATATTATTAGTTTGAATGCACTAACAAAACTGTGGAAGAAATAGAAACTAACCAGAAAGAACCGCGTGTAAGCTGTCTGTTATAACTGATAGACAAAGCAGAGGAGCAATGGCAGTGACATAATCCACAACTTCCTTCTCATTGCTGAAAATGTAGCCAAAAACAGATCGACTGGCAAAGACGGTTGAGCTTATAATAACTGACTCTGAGACGGAAAGAAACATAGAAGCAATAACAGCTAAACGAGCTGCCTGTGGGTTCCCAGCTCCTAGTTCATTTGAAACTCTAGTACTATACCATAAGATAACAGCTTATCAGAATATAAAGTAGGAAGATTTAATTGACATTATAAATCAGTCTTTTGTTATAAATTCAGGTCTCTCGGAACACACCTTACAGCAGCACCTAGCGCTTCTGGAATAGTAAACAGTGATGCGATAGTTGATAAACTGCTCAGAAAATGAATCTTGTTACTCAAGAGATCACATAAAAGTTATTATTACCACTCATAATATTTTCCACATACCAAACTGATAACAATGAAGTTTCAAGCTGCGGATTTGGTAGAAAACCAGCCAGCAAGGTAAGGAGCTCAAATGACCACCATTCAAGGCTACAAGCATCAATGAGAAATCAAATTTATAGGGTGAGTGCTAGAATAGAAAATCAAAAATGTTCAAACTAGCAAGAAGAAGGTTACCAAATCATTATAGCAGACGGAATAGCAAAGCGTAAGAACTCTCCAATGCCTTGAAATACTTCAAAAGAAATTTGAACCCTGGTATGTGCACAGGTGCTGGAGTACTTGACATATAGCACTAATAGAACCACATTCAACCAATAAGACATACCAATGGCTAAAGCTGCTCCAAGGTTTCCTAAGCCAGACTTAAACACCAAAAGCCAGCAGAAAAGTATATGGAAACACACGCAGGCGCAAGAGCTTAAAAGCAAGGGAAGGATTAAACTTTGTGTCTGAAGATATTTACAAAGTGGCTGAAGAGCTGCATAAGCGAACAGTGCAGGTAAGAGCATCCTTGCAAACTTGCCTGCTTCATGCGAAATTAGAGGGTCTTGTCCCAACAACACTAGTATCTTCTCCATATAAATCCACACAAAAGACAAAGGGAGACAAACTAGCATTAGAGACAAAATAGCAGTGCTTATATGTAGTCCTAGCTGTCGATACTGCTGAGCTCCATATGCTTGCCCAGATAGTGTTTCGAGTGAGCAGGCCATCCCATACTGCTCAGCATATACACATTATCAATATTTGAAAAACACTGATTGGCATTTGGCGAGCCAATTTGATCTATAAATTCAGCCTAATAATTACAAAGTCTTGTTCACTCAAGTTAATCCTACATTATCTTTTCTTCTATCCAAGTTCTAAATTGAGATATACCCTAATTGCCAAAACGAAGGGACTTACAATAAGACTGAAGCCGGAGACTGCACAGAAGGAGATGGCAACAGCAGTACTGGAAAGAGAGAGCTGACCTAAATGACCAACCATCATGATCGAAACGATCTGCAGAAAGTACTGTGACAAATTCACAGCCACCATAGGGCCTGCTATGTAACCTAACCTCTTCACTTCTCGAACAAACCCACCACATCCTTCTTCTCTGTTCTCCTCCTCCGTTTCCTTTACCAACAACCCTTTTTCCATGGTGGGAAAATCTGTGTCACTCTGCCTGTCACAGTTACGGACCTCTTCTTAACAACATGTAATATAAGGAGACGATAGTTTTAAGGAGACCTAAAACGATAGTATTTACGTCTACGTTTGTGACATTGGTTTAAGGAGACGTGACACTTTAGGTTGGTAATCAGTCAAGACTGATCAGTGTCGATTTGTCATCTTCATATTTTGGCGTCTTCGTTTTAGGATTTTGTATCAGATTTGGAAGTTTTCAAAAGGCACACGATATTTTGGCATTATGGTTACAATTCACGGTTCACGCATCCCTTTTTATAGCACACGTTACTAAAAGGTAATGTGATTGAGGAGAAATAGGAGAAAGAAGGAATGAGAGAGAGAGGATGATTGTTTTTTCTTGTTATTCGGAATCGGTGATACTACCATTCCTATTACTAAATTATAATAAGGTCTACATATAAATCAAGATAGTTTAAGGATGTCGTTATTAACATATCTTTTTTATTATTAACACACATCTAACTCAATTTTATTTCTAAACTACCAAAATTACCTCTCATTTAATTTTTTATTTATTTTTAATAACTGAATTTAAAAATTCTAAACCCACTTGAAAACAGTAATTCCTCCGTCAAAACTCATCAACTTCAAACCAAAACCCACTTCACGCAGACCAGTGACTCTTCTCCTTTGAAACCTATCAACTTCGAAGCAATCATGGGAGAAGAAACCAATTTAGACCCATCTTTAAAGGAAGTTATATCTCTGATTTGCGATGGAGACACAGCAGAAAATCAAGACTTCAGTGATCATTCAAATCCCCTTAAATCAATCGTTCCTAGTAAGATTATAAAAACGATAAGATTTATATTAGTTTTTGGTATTTTCAATCTATCTCAGTTATTTCTTGATCGTTTTATTGACTTGAGTTGATTGATAATATTGAAATTGTTATGCTATGCTAGTTTTGGATTTTTGATTGCTCCATTGGAATTGCTCATACCCAACTTTTGTTTATATATATAGCCTTTGATTAGATAAGTGTCATCAAATTATGTAGAAAATTATGGTTCTGGTGTTGTCTCAGATAAATCTCATCAAATTTTGTTTGTGTATTCGATTCCAATATATGACAGAATAAAGAGTTAGCTATTCCTACCTTTTATATGATAGAATAGAGAGCTAGCTATTCCAATATATGTATTCGATTCAAATTTTGTTTGTTTGCAGATTTTATTCCTATCTTGAGTTAACCATTGTTTAATTTGCATTACCTTTATATTATTTTGGTGCCTTTATTTATGAATTGCTTTATATTTTGGTGTTCTAGGAAGTCAAGTAGAGGTTAATAAAGTACATAGAAGGAGTTCTTTGCTTGAAGTAAATTGTAATAGTCGAGATGATCTTCATGATGCTGTTAATAAAATTGCATTGATGGAAGGGTTTGTAACTGTCATAAGAAGATCAAAACCTGATAAGTGTGTGTTCATTGGTTGTGATAGAGGTGGTAATTACTGAGACACTAGGATGGTTCCACTAGAGAATAGGAAAATAAAGACCTCATCCCGCCTAATAAACTGCCCTTTTGAAATTGTGGGGAGAAG
Organism: Comarum palustre; assembly: GCA_951800085.1. Taxonomy (NCBI): domain Eukaryota; kingdom Viridiplantae; phylum Streptophyta; class Magnoliopsida; order Rosales; family Rosaceae; genus Comarum; species Comarum palustre. The sequence goes on along the minus strand of OX637577.1, from coordinate 22,172,184 downwards.
AAAACCTGAAGGTTTTTGGAAGGTAGATATAAAAAATTCAACACAACTATGAACCTTCAAGAGATATGTCAGGACATCCTTACTCTCGTCGGTTTTCAAAAGAGGAAATTGTGAAGATTAAAGAAATGAGTAAGGCTGGCATATCACCACGCCAAATAATGTCTTCACTACGGCAGAGTAATCCGAATTTGCAAGCAATTACCAAAAACATTTATAATGAAAAGCATAGAATTAGGAAGGAGTATCTAGCACGTCGTACGATTATTCAGACCTTATTGGAAAAACTTGGTCAGGCTGGTTTCTACTATGACACTAAGTATGATCAATATGGTCGGTTGACCCATTTGATGTTTGCTCATCCAATTTCAATTGCTTTGACTAAGAGCTATAAAAATGTCTTTGTGATGGATTGCACATACAAGACTAACAAGTACAAGATGCCATTACTAGACATTGTAGGAGTCACAAGCTTCAATACATCTTTCTATTCTTGTTTTGTTTTCATGCAGAAAGAGGAAGAAGAAGAAGACTATGTATGGGCTTTAACAATGTTTAGCACAATATTGGGAGCTGATGTTAATCCATTAGTGATCGTCTCTGATAGGGAATTAGCATTGATGATTGCTATTAATATTGTCTTCCCAAGAACTGCTAACATTTTATGTGTGTGGCATATTGAGAAAAATTTAGCTACAAACTATAAGCATCATTTACCAGAAGAAGCTGCTTGGGTTGCTTTCCTGTCTACATGGTTTGCTTTGATCGACTCTCATGATGAATCATCTTGTAATGAAGCTTGGATTAATTTTGAAACAGAGTACCAGCAGAATGTAGCTATTGTTAATTATATCAAAGGTATTTGGCTTCCATTGAAAGGAAAATTTATAGTTGCATGGACGGGAAAAGTTGCCCACTTTGGTAATCGTGCTACATCAAGAGGTGAAGGTGCACATTCAAATATAAAGAGATATCTTCAAGTTTCAAGTGGAGGTCTTAGTGAGGTAAAGGAAAGGATTTGTCTTGCCATTGAAAATTAGTTTCATGAGATCAAAGCTCAACTCTCTAGTGAGAAGATTCGACATCCACATAAAGTCAATATTTCGTTCTTCAAAGAACTCGTTACTCATATATCTATATTTGCACTTGATGAGCTATATAAGCAATATGAATTAGCAAAGTCCAACAATATTTCATCTTAATGCAAGGGTCATTTTTACAGATCAATGGGTCTTCCTTGTGCATATATGATGAGGAAGACGAGTTTTGAAGCATTGGAATTGAACAGCATTCATAACCAATGGAGGATTGATGCAAGATCATTTGATCATGGTGCAAGCTTGGATGATGGAGATGAGATAGATGTTCTTTTATCTGAATTCGAGTCCAAGTATGAAAAATGCCTCTTACTCAGAAAGATAATGCAAAACTCTATCTTGTCACCTTTTGAGCTATATGCCTCTCATTAGAAGCTGGAGACTTATAAAGTTAATATTAGAAAAATGGTGAAAATAACCATTTTATTTAACCAATTTAAATTAGAGAATTTAAATGAGTTATGTGGTAAATAAGAAATAGTCACCTAAAGATGACTAATTGTTTCAAACCATGCATTATATACTTTGTATTGTCTATTGACTGATTAAATTCTAGGAGCTATAACCTCACATAATGTGAAATGATGTAACCTCACAGAATATGAAATGATGTAACCTCATGAAATGTGAAAGGTTGTAACATCACTAATGTGAATGGTTGTAACCACATAAAAATGTGGAAGGTTGTAGCACAGAAAGTTAAAGGTTGGAATGTTAAGGGTTGTAACATATCAACCATAATTCATGACAATTCAAGTAATGAATGATTTCTCTCATGTATAAATAGGTGACACTTTTTTTGTTCTAAACACAATTGAAAACATCATCATTCGAAACACTTTCTCAATAATCATCTCCTCCTCTCAAAGAGTTATTCTCTCTCTAGTTTATAGCATTCTGGTGATAGATTGAAGGTACTAGAAGTTGGTCGGGTGTTTTTGGCAGCAGTGCAACTCCAAAGCACTAGTAATCGTTGTATCATGGGAGTCAAGTGTCATCAAGTCTTTTACACCGGTAAATGAGACATAATTTGTCTTAAGGAAAGTGTGTGAAACACACGAATCGACGTCATCATTTTCCTCGTATTCTTCGTTCTAAGTGTTTCAAGACAGACAATTCGCTTACATAAATTTCATTTCTCCTTAAATCAAGTGTGGTAACTAATGTTGTTCATAGTAATTAGTTTATGTTCATCATTTCATTATTTATAATTATTATTTAATTATAAATTAGATTTATGTGAATAAATGTATATATATGCAATATCTAACTCCCTTTTTGTTACAATCTTAAAACAAACTACATGTATTACATATATTGGCGAACACATACATTGATAGTTGCCCAAACAAAATTGTTGCCTAAACGGATTATGTTGACTTACAAAATTTGTAGTTAACGATGTGTTGCCTTGAGAAATAAGTGGTTATGCAATTAACACTTATGAATGTGTTTCAGAAATGACAACCTAAAATGGTTATAGAAAATTTAAACCAAGGAGTCGACCTCAATACCGACCATGCATGTGAATGCTATTATACTGGTCTCAACCTCATATGGAGTCAAATTTGAGATGTTCAATGAGCTTCACTTGAAGAATGAATATGTAATTCAAGATGTCACTAAAATAGTGATAAGAGGTGTTGAGCACCACATGTGTTAGAAAACGCATCTAGTCTCATTCTCAAAAGGACATGACAATGATGTTGCTGATGATGATGAAATTGAGCATCCGTGTTTATAAAGAAGTAATAGAGATCGGGAATGAGACTATTGTAAGTTTTGAGTGACCTTCACTAGATGTGAAGATGTATGACGAACAAATAAGTCATTACTGTGGAATAATATACTTTGGGCTGTGGTATGACAAAGTTATGTTTAGAAAAGGAGGTTCATGCGATGATCTCTGAAAGGGAACTAGACTTTAAATAAAGAATTGTATGTTCCTAAGGTCTTATTTGTTTAGACTTAATGATGACAATTTAGTTTTGTCCAAAATAAAATAGTGCGATGGGTGATGGATTATTTATATGACAATTGTCAAGGAAATAAATAAAGCTAGTTTTTCCACTCATATGCTTGAATTTTCCATTTTATGGCATGAAAGACTATGATATGTTAATTAGGTTTCTTTGCAAAAACTAATTAACATGGATCACTTATCAAACATAAGAAACTCGGTTTGAGACAAAACTAATAAGTTCATCTTTCAAAGAAGACGTTGAAAACTATTTAATATAATTCATAGTGATATATGTGATTTGAGATCACATATATATTGTTGTGATAAGTGATAATAAATACTTTATCATCTTTGTTAATAACAATAAAATATTGTTGTGAGTATTTGCTGGAAAGCAATGGTGAGAGAATAGAGAAATTGGTTCTATATAATAATGAGGTAGAAAATTAACTCAACAAATGTGACACCCAAAATGTGGGGAGACACCAATTTTATGGCTAGTCATCTTTTTGAATAAGGTACCCAAAAGGAAAAAAAGAAACTTCATATGAACTATGAAAATGAATATTATGAATCTTTCCAACTAGGCTTACTCAATTGGACACGATGTCTAGGCAAGAACCATCGAGACAATGTGCTTAAGCAAGCCACGCTCTACTAAAACCTCACAATCTTACCTTGTCATGTTTGATTTGAATTACCGAAAAAATTGAGTAGTAATCTTTGAATTATCCAAAATCATTAAAAGTTTGTTGTAATGAACGAGTTGTACAAGATCTGACATAACTTACTATGCTGAGAGCAAGTTATATAGTACATGAGTAATTCTGAAGCTATACATTGGCAATCAATTGCAAGAGTACTCAAGAACTTAAGGTACTCTGGGGGTTGTGAGCTGCTCTATACCAATCTCCATATGTCCTAAAATGATACAGTGATGCAAATTGGATTTGACATGAAAGGATCAAAATCCACTAATGGTTATATGTGTTTACATTGGGAGGTGCAACAGTATCCTGTAAATTCCCGTAACAGAAAATCATAACTATATCCATGATGAAGTTTGAGTTTGTCCCATTGGACAAATGTGAGGAAGAAGGAGAATGACTATACCAATTCTTAGAGGATATTCCGGATGGATAAAATATGTGTTTGCAATATGCATACATTGTGATAGTAAATCTGCAATTGACACGACACATAACAAGATGTTATAATGGTAAGTTTAGACAAATTAGTCGAATACATAATGCCATTATACAACTACTCTTAACTCGAGTTATCTATATTGACTATGTGAGGTCAAAGGATAATATTGTGGATCTACTAACCAATTGGTTAAACAGAGAGTTAATTGATAATCATCAAGGGGAATGTGAATAAAGCTCATGAATAAAAAATCTTTACAATGAACACCCATCCTAGCTGAATGGAGATCCCAAGATCTAGGTTCAAAAGGGACAACCAAACTGTAGAGACCATGTCGGATCACTGTGGGAATTTTCCTCATGTTCATTCCTATGATGAAAACAATGATGTCCGTAAGAAATGAGGTTAAGCAAAAACTTTTAATGATTCTTATGCGTCGGAATTTCGAGAGGAGTAATGCGGGCTACTCTTAATTATTAAGAAATCACCTATGTATGAGAGAAGTGAGACCACTTCTAAGGGAATTATTTAAGGCATAATTCCTGTCAAACTCTTACAGAATCAGGCTTGTGTCCAGGGCCAAAATTGGCACAAAAGTGAGAACTGTATGTACCAGGAAGACTCATATGTATGGTATGTTATCATTTACACAAATGACAAACAGTTCAAAGACATCGCGTGCATCGTTTAGTTAGTAAAGTTGACATACTTTCACAAGGGAAGGTTCAAAGGGTAAAACATACCTATCCTATATAGGTTTAGACCGTAGAAATCTATCACCAAGTTTATCGAGTCTTTGGTCGCCTATTTCATTTATGTGAAGAATTGTTGAAAAAATAGTGAAAATAACCATTTTATTTAACCAATTTAAATGAGAGAATTTAAATGGGTTATAGGGTGAATAAGAAATAGTCACCCAAAGATGACTAATTGCTTGAAACCGTGCATTATAGACTTTGTATAGTCTATTAACTAATCGAATTCTAGGAGCTATAATCTCACATAATGTGAAAGGATGAAAGAACGTAACCTCACGAAATTTGAAGGTTGTAACCTCACTAATGTGAATGGTTATAACCACACAAAAACGTGAAAGGTTGTAGCACATAAAGTTAAATGTTGGAATGTTAAGGGTTGTAACATATCAATCAGAAATAGTGTTCTAAAAAATGCGTCTTGGGCGGCCCGATTAGTTTTTTTTAATTATGAAATACATACAAGCCTATCTAAAAATGAGTAAAATCAAACACAAAACACAATATTATACTCTAAAGTTTAAACAAATGATACACTATTGTATTTTTATTATTTCTAAGAATTTTTTTGTTTTATTATGTATATTTTTGAAGTATTTTTGTTATTATAGAACATAAATGTGTTTTTAATAATTTTTATTTATATAATTATATTTGTTAAATAAATAATAATAGGTAAAATATAAAACTGCCTAGACGCCACCTAGGCTCCTTGGGCATTAGGCGCTGGTTGTCTGCCTTGGTAGCACGTAGCGTTTTTTAGAACTCATGGCAATTTAGAATTCATGACATTTCAAGTAGTGGATGGTTTTCCTCATGTATAAATATGTGACACTTCCCTTGTTCTAAACACAATTGAAAACATCATCATTCGAAACACTTTTTCAATAATAATTTCCTTCTCTAAAATAGTTATTCTCTCTAGTTTATAGCATTCCGGTGATAGATTGAAGGTACTACAATTTCGTCGGGTGTTCTTGACAGCAGTGTAACTCTAAAGCATTAGTAGTCATTGTATCTTGGGAGACAAATGTCAGCAAGCCTTTTGTACCGGTAGAGGAGGCATAATTTGTCTTAAGGAAAATGTGTGTGAAACACACGACTCAACTTCATCGCTTTCCTCATTCTTTGTTCTAAGTATTCCAAGACAGACAATTCGCTTACACAAATTTCATTTCTCCTTGAATCAAGTGTGGTAACCAATGTTGTTCATAGTAATTAGTTTTATATTCATCATTTCATTATTTATAATTATTATTTAATTATAAATTAGATTTATGTGAATATATATATATATATATATATATATATGCAACATCTAACTCTCTTTTTGTTATAGTTAATCTGACAAACATGAAGTGAAAGTTCTTTCTCATTCACACATTATGAAGATCCCTGAGCTTGTTGTTGATCTCCTCCGGCTGCATGTGTCCTCATACTTCTGGTCTCATTGACTTTATTTCCTTTATCCGTAAGTGTGGCTAATCTTCAAGCCTAACACGTGGACAACAACTTGGGTGGTCGTGGAGTTCGTGTAACCTTTGGGTTTTACACGTGTATGTGGATAACCCGCTCTGATACCATGATAAATAAGTTTGGGGTTCAACTCCATAACCAATTGGCAATGGAGAGAGTAGATCAAACTAGGGGTGGGACTTTGACACCAAAATTCCTATACCGATCCTGAAAATCTTGTACTGATCCCGAACGGGACGGGATAGAAGGTGAAAATGTGGTTGTCCTGACCCGTCCTAAATCCCGAATTTGAAAATCGGGTCTGTATCGGGATGGGCCAAATCAATCTTGAATATCCCGACCCGTACCGAATGTTAAGCCCGAAAGAGAAAGCCCCGAATTTTAAGCCCAAATGAGAAAACTCATCCCAAATTTTAGTGTATTGTCGAAAGTCAAACCCTAAACTGAGTAAACTCTCTCGTCTCTCTAAACCTAAATTGAGTAAACCCACATCTCTGCTCTCTTCCAAGGGCGTTGCTCTCTGCTCTCTTTCGATGGGAAAACTTGGAGTAAGTATCACAACTCTGTTCTTTGTTGATTTGGTATGGTTTTTGTCATGTTGTTTGTTATTTTTTGTGATGGCTTTCAAACGCTCGAGCGGCTCATCATTGTCATCATCTTGAATCTACTATTAGATCTACTGAGTTTGTTGGTAGGAGCAAAGCATGTTGACCCTGAAATGTTGTATAGCCTAATAGCCATGTTTATGAGAATGGAAATATGCATTTATGCAATTAGCAACTTTCTGTGAATGCCTACAAGTTACAACTCTCTTATATCAATGATATTGTAGTCATTTCAGTGTTCCATTGTTTTATCTTAGGTATTGTTGATGTTTGGTAGATATTTTTCTTGTTAAACTAAAAAACATATATGTATTTGAAAGTTGAAACTAATCATGTCCCGATTCGTCCTGAATTTGTTCCGAACTTATCGGTATCGGGACGATTCGGTACCAAGCCTCAAATTCATACATCCCGTACCGATATCGAAAAAAAATCGGGATCGGTACCATCCCATACTGATTTCATCCCTAACTCAATTCCTTATAAACCCACATACAATGTCTCATATTCCTGATGTGGGATAAATATTTCAACACATGGAGGCTATCAAATAGAAGTTTAGGAAGTTTAGTTGATCTACATTCTGATATATATGACATTTTGGTGCGGTAATGCCAGTCGGAGCATCCCAATCAATTGCAGATAGCCATGCCTGTTCATGTCAATCAGATTCAAATGAGTGATCACTTAGTATGACCGCATGGTTTCGGTTCTGTTCATGACAATAAGATTTTTTAAGTTATTTCCACATTTTTCATTGCCTGATACATATGATAAAGCTCATGCTCGTTTTGTTGATCATCACGAAATTTCTCCTTTATTCCATGTTAAACAGGAATTAAGCTCATCAGAAATTCACTGATCTCTCTGCTTAGTGGCACAATCCATTTTTAACCGGAGAGCTGCCCTCGAATATTCTCCCCCTTGCCTTGCTAGCCTACAAAGTAAGGTAAGTAAAAATTAACATAAGACGCTCTTTAAAATTTAAAAAAAGATGCCAAGGTTGGGAACAGACCTGTGTTTCCCAGTTTGTACAAGTTGTTACAAAAGCAAGCAAAGTGGTTTGCACAAAAGCACCAACTTGTATGCCAATCCAAAGGCCCCTTCCTCTTAGTTGTACCAAGAAAGCCAATGTAGCTGCAACTGGAATCCCACATAGATAAAATGCTCCCAGGTTTATGTATGCTCCTATGTGCTGCCACCCGCAGCCTCTAGCAACACCTGAATATCTAACCATTGTAAGTATATTTATCACTTATAGTTGAAACATGAAATGACTTGATTTATTATCCTGAAAGAGTTATATACCTGAAAGGACCCCTTGCAAGCTGTCTAGTATAACAGACAGGCAGACTAGAGGAGCCATGGTTCTGACATAATCGATGACTTCTTCCTCGTTGCTAAAGAGGTAACCAAACACATGCCGGCAGCAAAAGAGGGTTGTGGTCACTATAGTTGTCTCTGTGACTGCAAGAAATATGGCTGCGCAAGTAGCTATTCGAGCACCTTCGGGGTTACCAGCTCCTAGTTCATTTGAAACTCTAGTGCTGCACAATGCCTTACATTAGTACTTGTAAGGTAAAGTTGACTGCATTTTACGTTTTGGTGTACAAAATGTGCTTGAGGATGGTATTTCAGTGTTTGAAGATTGAACATACCTTGCTGCTGCACCAAATCCATATGGTATTGCATAGAGTGTCGAAATGGTCTGGAGACTGTCCATAGTGCATTATGCATCTCAATACTTTATTAGTAAGGAGGTCACACTTGGATAAATTATTTAAACATTGAATAGAACATGAAAACAAACTTACCATACAGACAACACAGAAGTTTCAAGAGCAGGATTAGGTAAAAGTCCAGAAAGCAAGACAAGCAGCTCAAATGACCACCACTCAAGGCTACAACCATCACGAAAAAATGTAAACAAAACAAAGCAGGACATTATAAAAACCAAAACTTCAAGAAAACATGTATATTTACTTATTTCTGAAACATAAATGCAAAGGAGTGTAAAACTACCATATCATTACTGCAGAAGGGACTGCAAAGCTAAAGAACTCTCCAGTTCCCCGGAACACCTCCATAGAAAAGGGAGCTCTTGTTTTTGAACATGCAGAAGAAAACTTCATGTATGCGCCAAGAAAAATCGCATTCACCCAATACGAAATGCTGATTGCCAATGCTCCTCCCAAGCTACCAAGGCCAGACTTGAACACTAGAGCCCAGCAGAGAGGAATATGGAACAAAAGGGTTGCGCAAGAACTTATGAACATAGGAATTACTAAACTCTGTGTCTGAAAATATCTAATGAGTGGCTGAAGAGTTGCATAAGCAAATATAGCAGGAATAAGCCAGATTGTAAATTTGCCAGCTTCGTGCGAAATTGCAGGGTCTTGGCCCATGAAGAGCAGTATATCCGCCATATATATCCATATCAAGGATAATGGTACACACACTAAATTGAGAGAAAATATAGCAGTGTAAGTTTGAAGTCCAAGTTTCTGATACTGCTTAGCTCCATAAGCTTGTCCACATAAAGTTTCAAGTGCACTGGCCATTCCCAACTGTGCATATAGCAGGTCACAGCACATAGATGTTTAGTTATTGAAACAAAGAATATCACTTAGAAACTTTGTCCAAGAAAATAAAATGAAATAGAGCCAACTTTGCAGCCATATAACTTCGTGAGGTCACGGAACGAAGTAGCTGTGGGCCTGAACCCTTACAAAGACAACTCTATAAACATTTTCATTCAACAGAAATACCAGCATTGTCCCCTTATGATTCAAAAGGAACCACTGGAAGCAGCCATGGGCCATATATTCCTCTCAAGTATATGACCTTCATGTTAGAAAAAAAAATGAATTGCAACAGATAATCATATAAGTTTATACTGAAATCACAGATAAAGTATCATCATCTAGACCTTGATGCTGGTATATGGCATACCAATATGTTCATGTAGATGATGATGAGGCTAATTAGCCTTTCTACAAATTGTTGGCGTCAAAAATGCAGTTCCAAAATGCATGAAAGCAAGTAATGAACAGATTCAAGCAAGAACAGACAAGAGAAGGTGAAGACATATGAGACTTACAAAAAGACTAAAGCCAGTGACGCCGGCTAGGGAGATGGCTATGGCGGCGCTAGAGAGAGCTAGCTCACCGAGGTGACCAACCATCATCATCGAAACGATCTGCAACAAGTACTGGGATAGAATCACAGCAACCATAGGTCCTGCTATGCATCCCAACTTCTTCACTTCTTCGAAGAACACAAACCATGTTGGAATACTAGTACTACCTGACCCCTTTCCTTGCTCTAGTTGATCTTTGCCTCTTGGTAGTAACAAACCCTCTTCCGTGTTTGTCATTTCAGTATCTGCAGCAGAACTCACTCGAAGTTTTGGCACTTATATGCAGTATATATATGTAGATATATCTCTTTTGGTCATTTCGTGCGAGTAAGGATCGATATTGCAGACCAATCTGACAAACGAGATAAAGTAAACAATCGGGTGAACGTAATAAACTTAATTTGCAAGAGTACAAAAGGAGAAAAATTATAACACTGTCGCCTACTATAATGGCAAAAAGAAAAAACAGAAATTTTTTGGTGATAAAAAAAATTACGAAATTCATTATTATCTATGATGTATTTGTCATCTGTTCTTTATTCTATGATTGTATTGCCATTAGCTACAAAACTAATCAGTTTCAACTTTCAAGTGGCAAGATGCCTTTTCTCTTAGAACGGCAGAAATGAGCTGAACTGCCACGACTTCTCAAATTTCATAAGAAGAAAATGCTGGAACACAGATCTAACTTTGTCTACATAAATTTTATCATAATAATTAATTGCTGGTTACAACTGGTCGCTACAGAGAGAGAAAACTTAATTTTTATTGCCAAAAAGAATAGAGAAATGCATAAGGTAAGTCTTCCAGGAATACTTGATACAAGCAATAAATCTCTGCTTAATTAGTGCAGGAATCCGGCCATTAGCTTCCAGAGCTTCCCACGTACATATGTTATATGTACTCTCTCCGTTGCATTACTTGCGTGATACGCAATGTTTAGGGTTTAGACTCAAATGTGTCATGTAATGTTGCATTGAGTACTTCTAGCTCCTTCATACCACATCAAACAGCATTAAACCCATGAGAAACTATTTGAACTCTGCTTATAATTAGTAGCACAATCCATTATCAACTGGAGAGCTTCCCTCAAATATTCGCTCCCTTGCCTTACTTGCCTGGAAGTTCAAAAGAGACCAGTGTCAATCATATCAGGCTGATGTTTGTATAAATTGAAGGGACTGAGATTTATATTGAGAAATCGTTAAGAGCTAAAAACCTGCATTTCCCAGTTTGTGCAACATGTTACAAAAGCTAGCAGTGTGGTTTGCACAAAAGCACCAACTTGTATCCCTATCCAAAGCCCCCTTCCTCTTAGTAGTACCAAGAAAGCCAATGTAGCAGCAACTGGAATCCCACACAGATAATATGCCCCAAGGTTTATGTAAGCCCCAATATGCTGCCACCCACATCCTCTAGATATACCTGAATAAGATCCATTGAGAAAATATAAAAACACTAGGAATGATACATAAAAATGAAATTTATTTTGGTATGTGTCTTAAGCTTGAAGAGTAATGAACCTGAAAGAACCCCTTGCAAGCTGTCTAATATAACAGACAGGCAAAGTAGAGGTGCCATGATCATGACATAGTCGATGACTTCATCCTCATTGGTAAAGAGGTAACCAAATACATGACGGCAGCAAAAAGAGGGTTATGGCTACTGTACTCGTCTCTACGACTGTAAGAAACATGGCAGCGCAAGTAGCTATATGAGCGCCTTCAGGGTTACCAGCTCCTAGTTCATTTGAAACTCTAGTACTGCAGAATGTTCAAGGAAAAAGACGGTTATTACTTACTGTATTAACACTGCTATACAACAATATATATTCTGTTGGTTTATCTGAACAAACCTTGCTGCTGCACCAATCCCATTCGGTATTGAGTAGAGTGTCGAAAGTGTCTGGAGACTGCACAGGAACTCAATTAGAATAAAACATTCTTTCAAAATGTTTCTAAACGTGACAAATGAAATAAAATTTTAAACTTTGTTCTTGAAGATCTTCTCTGTTTCCAAACTGGAACACAACTAGAAAACGTACCATACAGACAACACTGAAGTTTCAAGAGTAGGATTTGGTAAAAGCCCGGACAGCAAGATAAGCAGCTCAAATGACCACCACTGGAGGCTATAGCCATCAAAAAATTATTATAAGCAGGACATTAGAGATACCAGAATTTAGAGAACATGAAATGCAGAGACAATAGAACTACCATAGCATTACTGCAGAAGGGACGGCAAAGCGAAAGAACTCCCCAATTCCTTGGAATACCTCCTTAGAAATTGGAGCTCTGGTTTTTGAACACGCAGAAGAAAACTTCATGTATAATCCCAATAAAATTGTATTCAACCAGTAGGAAATACTAATTGCCAATGCTCCTCCAAGGTTATCCAGTCCAGACTTGAACACTAGGACCCAACAGAGAGGAATGTGGCACATAAGTGTCACACAAGAGCTAAGAAGCATTGGAATAATCAAACTTTGTGTCTGGAAATATCTGATGAGTGGTTGAAGAAATGCACAAGCAAACAGAGCTGGTATAAGCAATACTATGAATTTTCCAGCTTGATGAGAAATTGAAGGGTCTTGACCCATGAAAATAAGCAAGTCCTTCATATAAGGCCATATGAAAGATATAGGAAGACAAACTAAGTTGAGAGAAAATATAGCAGTGTAAGTTTGGAGTCCATGTTTCTGATATTGCTCAGCTCCATAAGCTTGTCCACATCAAGTTTCCAGTCCACTAGCCAGTCCTGACTGTTCAAATAGCGAGTTACTAAATATATTTAGTCAAATAACAAAGGCCCATCGTTTAGTCTGTAATCCTCTCTTATTAGATCAGTTAGATGATATAGTCTAAATAGCATAACTACAAACAATTTGATGTCCAAGATGATGTTCCAAAGTTTACAAAAGCAAGGATTGAGCAGAACTAAGGATGCAAAGAAAGATGCGAAAGTGAAAGGTGAAAGGAATTATAGATGAAAGACTTACAAAAAGACTAAAGCCAGTGACAGCAGCTAGCGAGGTGGCTATGGCTGTGCTAGAGAGAGCTAGGCTACCGAGGTGACCAACCATCATCATCGAAACAATCTGTAACAATAACTGGGATAAATTGACCGCAACCATAGGTCCTGCTATGAAACTCAACCACTTCACTTCTTGGAAGAACGACCACCATGACCCTTTTCTTTGATCTAGTTGATCTTTGCCTCTTGGTAATAACAGTCCCTCTTCCATGTTAGTCATTTCAGTAATGAATCACTCAAATTTTGGCACTTAATTGACTCTATGGTATGCAGCATACATCATTATTACATACATGGAGAGACGAATATGCAAGTATACAACTTTAGAAACCAATATGACAAACAAGATAATCAAAGTAGTATATCAAAAAATATATATATGAAAATGAAAACTTTATTAGCTCCACTACAGAAAGTACCTAAAGCAAGATACAGATTTTTTGTAGTGATCAGTCTATTATTTTATTTGTGCATGATGTATTGTTTGTCATCTTGTCTTTATTTTATGACTGTGGAGCTTGTCATTACCAATAAAAAGAATCAGCAATGCTCTTTCAATGGAGGCGTCTCTCTAGCTTAATATTTATCTCTTCACTAATTTGACTATAGATACTGTAGAACGATTATAGATACAGTAGAACTGTGAAACACTAATTGACTATAGAAACACATCAAGAACCAACGTCAAGCACAAGTTTCACAGTTTTTAGGTTTACTTTCCATATAATCATAAGCTTAGCAGAAGTTTCTAGCTTCTTACTGTTCCCTAGTTCTGGACCAAGTCTGATTTATATTCATGGGTTAGAGCCTATCCAATCAGCAAGTTCTTAGACTAACTTCTCGACCATGGACATGTACCTCTGTTTAGCAGTGTAGCCGAAAATGTATGTAGATATGCATAGCAAATTGGCAATGAGGCCGGAAAAGGTAGAAGTATTGCTGGAGCGCTTGAACTCACTGGGGAAACAGCTACTGCTGCCATGAAGCCTGTAGCTGAAACTTTGGAATTGATATCAATGCCAAGCTAGACAGAACTTTGATGAATCTGATAATGAAGGGCATAGTAGAGTGCCAGTAAACTATGAAAAGCCTGCAAACCTAATTAGACTTGTCCTGGTCAAAAACTTGTTGACAGTGCGTTGATCCAGAAGACTTTGAAGATCGGTGACAGCCTCTTCAGGAGAAGATTTCAAGGAGAGAGATCACTGCAGAATGCCAGAGCTTTCCTAACACTGGGAATAAATCATGTAGTGGCTCCAGAAGCAAGAAATTGTCAAAGGAGATGTGTTGGAAAGATTTCCTCTGCTACGATAGACACAGATTCTGTAACTGTAGGATGATTTTGAATCTTTGTAACTGCAGCCTTCAGTACTCTTTATTGACTAATTGTAACTGCTAGCTAAAGCTTAGCTATAAATCTGTACAATGTAAACAGAATCAGTCAAGGGAAAACCATTTCTACAAGATGTGTTCAGACATGCTGCAAATAGATGGTGAAGCACTCTCAAAACTCCTTGAAGTGGAAGTGGCTGTCGGCAATGGAAGGCATTATTGAAGAGCTTTAACAGAAGGATACATAATCATTATGAGGACTCATAGCACGAATCTTTCATTCTGGGAAATAGTATCTTGTAGTACATATGATCACAAAATATTCCTTAATTTCTGTTTACCCCTAGGTTCTAAAATATCATGTGGTATACAGGAACCGTTGTCTAAAGCCATGGAAGTGATGTGGCATTGGTTAGTACTCTAATCCCTTATCAACTGGGGCGCCTCCGTCAAATATCCACTCCCTTGCCTTGCTTGCCTGGAAGTTCAAATTAGATCAGTATCATTCATACTTAACCCTTTGTAAAAGTAAAAAAGACTAAAAAATGCAGATCAAAATTATCAAGAGAAAAATGGTTGAGAAGAACATACCTGTTTTCCCCAGTTTGTACACGTTGTGACAAAAGCAAGCAGAGTGACTTGCACAAAAGCACCGACTTGTATTACAATCCAAAGGCCCCTTCCTCTTAGTTTTAAACAGAAACACAATGTAGCAGCCACTGGAATCCCACATAGATAAAATGCTCCCAGGTTTATGTAAGCCCCTATATGCTGCCACCCACATCCTCTTGCAATACCTGAATGTAACCATTCAGAAAACATATACAGAATAGAATTGATAAAACATGAAAGTAGATAATCAAGATATCTCTAAACTGAAAACATGAGCAATCCACCTGATAGGACCCCTTGGAAGCTGTCTAGTATTACAGAGGCAAACTAGAGGAGTCATAGTTTTGACATAATCGACTACTTCTTCCTCATTGCTGAATAGGTAACCAAATACATACCGGCAGCAAAAGAGGGTTGTGGCTACTGTACTCGTCTCTGCGACTGTAAGAAACATGGCAGCGCATGTAGCTATACGAGCACCTTCAGGATTGCCAGCTCCTAGTTCATTTGAAACTCTAGTACTGCACAATGCTTGAGAAAACAAGGTTGTTATTTACTCTAAATCTACTTGAGAAAACTAAACTTCATTTTACACTATGGATACAAAACAGGTAATCTATTGGTTGAACTGCGTGTGTACAGACCTTGCTGCCACACCAAATCCATATGGTATTGAATAGAGTGTCGAAATGGTCTGCTGACTGTCCACAAAACAACGAGATTAATCTATTCTTTGATTTCTTTCAGAGTACATGAAATAAGTATAGAGATCATGCATGAAAGTTAATCTCCTTGGTTCTTTCAAGATCTTCTTTATTTAAGAACACATTTAGCAAACTCACCATACAGACAACGACAAAGTTTCAAGAGCAGGATTTGGTAAAAGCCCACACAGCAAGATAAGCACCTCAAATGACCACCAATCAAGGCTACAACATCACCCACAATAAAAATAAATAAACAATGATGTTAAAGGGACCAAACTTAAAGGAAACAGATATAATCCTATCAGGGACAATAGAACTACCAAAGCATTACTGCAGAAGGGATGGCAACGTGAAAAAACTCCCCAATTCCTTGGAATACCTCCTTAGAAATTGGAGCTCTAGTTTTTGAACATGTAGAAGAGAACTTCATGTATAATCCTAGTAAAATTGTGTTTAACCAGTATGAAATACTCATTGCCAATGCTCCTCCAAGGTTATCCAGTCCAGATTTGAATACAATGACCCAACAAAGAGGAATGTGGAACAACACGGCTGCACAAGAGCTCAGAAGCATAGGGAGTATCAAACTTTGTGTCTGAAAGTATCTATTCAGCGGTTGAAGAGTTGCATAAGCAAACAGACCCGGAAAATTAGCCAAATTATGAATTTGCCAGCTTCATGAGAAACAGAAGGATCTTGACCCATAAAAATCAGTATGTCCTCCACATAGAACCATATGAAAGATATTAGGAAGACAAACTAAGTTGAGAAAATATAGCAGTGTAAGTTTGAAGTCAAGTTTTTGATATTGCTCAGCTCCATAAGCTTGCCCGCATAAAGTTTCCAGTGCACTAGCCATTCCTAACTGTTTAAATAGCAAGTTACAAGACTATTTAGTCACTGAAAGCAGATATCCAGAATAAGTATACTGATTTGTAATCTAATTCTAAATCAACATTGCCCACAATCTATTTAGGCAATTGATCCGATGTAAATCTACACTGTAAGTAAATAACAAACTTGGTACTATGATTCAAATTTCGACTGATTTCACAAACACAGAATCATGTTCACCTTAACTAATTGGCAAGTCTCATAAACAGTTGGACATCAAAAGCAGTTTATACATGGATGACTGCATTACTAGACATATTTTCCAAAAGAAATGTGAAGATGAAAGACTTACCAATAGACTGAAGGCAGTGATAGTGGCTAGAGAGGTGGCAATGGCAGTGCTAGAGAGAGCTAGCTCTCCAAGGTGACCAACCATCATCGTTGAAACAACCTGCACCAAGTACTGGAATAGAACCACGACGACCATAGGCGCTGCTATGCATCCCAACCACTGCACTTCTTCCAAGAACGAGAACCATGTTAGACTAGTTGACCCTTTTCTTTGCTCAACTTGATCTTTGCCTTTTGGCAATACCAGTCCCTCCTCCATGTTTGTGTCTTCAGCACCAGGTGTTGGCACTTGAGAACTTATCTGGCCATATATATACAACCAAACAGACAAAACAGAAATAGTGGTAATTATGTAAAAGTCAAAAAAATTATTTCCATACGACAAAGAATCAATACTGGCGGCTCTCATATTGACCAAAAAGACAAGACTCAATTTTGCTTTTGGTGTAGAAATCTGTCGGCATTTATTTTATAATTTCAAACTGAGGTTTTCATGTACTATGATTTTTTTATGACAGATGTGCTGATGTCATTTTTCAGTATCTGCAAAAATAATAATTGAATGCATGCCTGTAGTTTTAAATCAAGAAAGAGGACGTACATGAATTGATTTGATACTGAAAAATAATTGCGCATTTGATCAGGATAACATTGCTGCTTAGAAAGGAATAGCTGTGTACATTCTGATCAACATTTTGCACAGGCAGAATTGAAGTTTCAAGAGCCGGATTTTGCAAAGTCCAGACAGCAAGAGTAGCATCTCAAATGACCACCCCTCAAGGCTACAACCATCAACAAGAATTTCAAAATTTAACAAATAAAGCATTGAAGATGATGACTTTAAGGAAGAATATAGGAATATCTTATTATTACAAGTAGAATATAGGGATACGAAGACTACCATATCATGACTGCAGAGGGATGGCAAAGCTGAAGAAATCTTTGATTCCATGAAATACCTCCCTAAGAAATCAAACTCTTGTTTTTGCACAGGCAGTAGAAAACTTCATATAGAATATAAGTGAAATCACATTCAACCAGTATGAATTGCTGATTGCTAATGTTCCTCCAAGATTTTCCAGTCCAGACTTAAATACTAGAACCCAACAAAGAGGAATATGAAACAAAAGGGTTGTAAGGGCTTCATGAGAAATCGAAGGATCTTGACCAATCAAATTTTGCAAGTCCCATGTATATCCATATCAAAGATAATGGCACACCAACTAAGTTGATTGAAAATATAGCAGTGTATGTATATCGCCCAAGTTTCTGATATTGCTTAGCTCCATATGCTTGTCCACATATTGTTTCCAGTCCACTGGCCATTCCTATCTGTTCAATCAATAGAATTAACTCACCGAGCTATATATTGGAGACATACAACCATGTAATGATCAAAGTGATGAAGAAAAGGGTTCACTTTTAGTAGATGAGAGCAGAAAAACTGCATATTTTCTGATTTGTACTGAAACTGTTAACTAAAGGCGTAGTGTTTGACACCAAAACTATGATGCTAAGTACAGATGGGAAGAAAATGAGATAAGATTAAGATCACTTACGAAAAGACTAAATCCGGTGACTCCAGTTAGAGAGATTGCAAGGGAGCTGTTAGAGAAAGCAAGCTCCCCTTACCTAAACTTACGAAAAGCCTCCCTCTTACCTAAACTTTTTGTATCCAAAAAACAAGCTCCCCCAAGTGACCAACCATCATCATGGAAACGACACGCAACAAGTTCTGGGACAGAATCATAGCAACCATAGGTCCTGCTATGAAACATTGTCTCTTCACTTCAAAGAAGCAGACCCAGGTTAGATGATGAGTAACTATTACTACATCTTTTTCTTTGAGCTTCAGTATCATTTGGCAGTATTAACAAGCTCTCTTCCATGTTAATGGCAGCCTGACAACCAAACTCAATAGATAAAGATCAATGAATTCGTATATATTTTCATTCAAACGACACAATAGTAAAGTTAACTGGCCGGTCTACTTATCATTTACCACCTCAATAATCCACTAAAGTAGAAATCTTTCGGAGTGAATATCTTGCAGGTTTGTAATTTACGTTGTAGACAGGATCAATCAGAAAAAAAAAATAGCTTTTAGCCCTTGTATTGTGGTAAAGTTGCTAATACTCCTACTGACCAATCATAACGTACATATATATGAAAGAAGAAAATGAAATGAAGAAACAAAACCGAGTCAGACTTGCAAAAACACCAAAGCTTTGACAGTGCTACTCAACCTGGAAGTTGAAGCATAGGTCCTGCTATATATATGTAAGTGCATCTCTTCACTTCTTTAGACACATGCAAATCCATGTTAGAGGATGACTAGTTAAACTATAACTACTACTTAAGTACTTAATTTTTGATCTTTAGTATCATTTGGCAATGTTTATCAAGCTCTTTATCCATGTCTGTACTATCAGCAAGCACAAATCAACTCTTATGCATTCACCGAAGCTTTTGGACAAATAAACAAAGATCACTGACTCGTAATATGCATTACCAACAACAATCAAGTTAATGGAAGAGAGCACATATCCCTGTGTGATAGAAAATGGACCATACGGGCCACAATAGTCCAAAATATGAAATGGGACATTGTCATTTGTCATTCTTCAAGTCATTTGTCTTGGCACTTATGTAATCGGACATAGTTCGGGTGACATGATTGAGATGATCGGTTCACATATCAAAATGGACAGGCTAATTTGCAGTTCAACAAACAGAAATACAATTCTAAAATATGAAAGAATATGATGAAATGAATAAACCAAGAAAGAAGAGGGTGGATATGGATCAGAATTATAAAAGAATTAAAGCTTTTGGCGGTGCTAGAGAGAACAAAGCTCACCCAGGTACTAGATGGCGGTTTATTGTGCAAGTGTGCAACCCAACCGCTTGACGTATTGGGATGAACAAATGTGTTCCGCTATCGATCTCCACCATTTTGTTTGGAAATCTGAATCTTTGTCTTTTGTCACAACCGGTCGGCGTTTTGTCTTCAGTCTTCTAGGGAGTCCAACTCCGACGTATCTACGAGTTGGATAGCTGCATGAGCCAAACCTTCATACGTATATCGTTTTAAACGGCCCAAATCCAAAAGAGCGGCCCAACTAGAAATCCCAACTTTTTTTTCGACAGTTGAAAATTATTTCACACTGATAAAAAAGAATCACTGAAAATTCATAGAGAAATAAAACTGGCCGGTCAGTTTAATTTTGTGATAATTAATTGATAAATAAACTGACCAGAGTTCTTGTTGTGATTGTCATAACTCAACAACTCATCACAAAGTTCATTGCCAAATGCCAATAAGGATTATCAACAGGTTGCAATTGAGCTCAAGTGTCTCTCCTATCACAGTACCACTAATGTGCTAGATTAATTTCTGAACAACTTTCTGGAATGTGCTTCATCAATGGCAGAATCCAACATCTCCTGATGAGCCTCCCTGGAATACCCTGTCCCTTGCCTTACTTGCCTTCAATATCAAAAATTCCAACATATGAAAGATCAATTTAGTTCACCAGTCCAAAACCATTTTCAACATTAACAGTTGGGGATATAAACCATACCTGCATTTCCCAGTTTGTACAAGTTAGAAAAGAAAGAAATATGGTCTGCAGCAAAGAACCAAGTTGTATTCCAATCCAAAGGCCTCTCCCTCTCAGCTCTAACCAGAAAGCCAATATGGCTGCAACTGGAATTCCACAAAGATAAAATGCACCAAGGTTAATGTAAGCCCCTATATGCTGCCACCCACATCCTCTAGCAATACCTGTTTATTCAACCATGCATATATGTAACACTTGATTAGGAATAAATGGAACATGATAACAGTAACTCATTTGTTATCAGGATTCTTATGAACAAACCTGTAAGGACCCCTTGCAAGCTGTCTAGTACAAGAGACAGACACACTAGAGGCGCCATTGATGTGACGTAATCGATGATTTGTTTCTCATTGCTAAATGTGTAGCCATACGAATGCCTCAAGGCAAAGAGGGTTGTTGTTTCTATGCTTGTCTCTGTGACTGCAAGAAGCAATGCAACCTGCGCAGCTATACGAGCACCTTCTGAGTTACCAGCTCCCAGTTCATTTGCAACTCTAGTACTAAACATACAATTCCCAAAAGAAAAGGAAGAATTAATAGATAAAGATAGTTTAGTTACTTGCAAACGTAGCTACCTTGTACATTAGTACTAAGAAAATATACCTTGCTGCAGCACCAAAACCATAAGGTATTGCATAAAGTGTAGAAATGGTCTGGAGACTATCCAAAAACAAAATAAAGAAAAAATATTCTCATTAGTATTTCAAAGAAATAAAATTGAAAGGACATTGGTTTTAATATTTGTATGCAAGCAGAAATTATACCACACAGACAGAACTGAAGTTTCAAGAACCGGATTTGGTAGAATCCCAGAAAGCAAAATCAGCAGCTCAAATGACCACCACTCAACGCTGCAATTAATCATAACGCACCAAGAATCAAGAAAATTAAAATAAAATAACTGGGAGACTAAATACTTGAAAAAGGTTTATAAGAATTACCATATCATTACTGTAGAAGGGATGGCAAAGTAAAAAAACTCTCTCATTCCATGGAATACTTCCTTAGTAATTGGAGCTCTGGTTAGTGAACAAGCAGAAGAGTACTTCATGTACAATACAAGTATAATCACATTCAACCAATATGAAATACCAATTGCCAAGGCCCCCCCAAGGTTATCCAGTCCAGACTTGAATACTAGAACCCAACAGAGAGGAATATGGAACAATAGGGTAGCGCAAGAACTTAGCAGCAAAGGAGTTATCAAACTTTGTGTCTGAAAGTATCTGATGAGTGGTTGAAGAGTAGCATAAGCAAAGAGAGCTGGAATAAGCCACATAGTGAACTTTCCAGCTTCGCGAGAAATGAGAGGTTCTTGACCCATGATAATCAGCAAATCCTCCATATACACCCATAACAAAGATAAAGGGAGACAAACTAAGTTGAGAGAAATTATAGCAGTGTAAGTTTGAAGTCCAAGTTTCTGATATTGCTTAGCTCCATATGCTTGCCCACATATTGTTTCCAGTCCACTGGCCATTCCTATCTGTTCAAATTAACACTCAAGTTAAAAGATCCACCTGGCTATTGGAGACATAAATTTACCAGCATATATATGCATTATCAAGTTCGTAAGTTTATATTTATGTTACATTTAAAGGGTGCATGAGGTTTCTCACCAGACAAGATTCTAAACTGTCATTACTGATATGTGAGTTTTATGCCTTGTGTGTTAAGAAAGGTTTACTAGCACTTCTAAGAGAAACAGCTGGAGATGGACATGAACAGAGAAATTAAGATGACTTGCTTACAAAGACACTGAACCCGATGACTCCAGAGAGGGAGATGGCAATGGAGGTGCTAGAGAGAGCTAGCTCGCCCAAGTGACCAACCATCATCATCGAAACGACACGCAACAAGTTTTGGGATAGAATCACAGCAACCAGAGGTCCTGCTATGTAACATTGCCTCCTCACTTCAAAGAAATAAGCCCATGTAAAACTAGTAGTAGTACTAGTGCCAATTTTTCTTGTATATTTTGCTTCTGTTGGCAATGTTAACAAGCTCTCTTCCATTTTTCTATCTGCAATATTGCAATTCCTGCAGAGGGAACTCAGTTATGCCTTGTTGTTTGAAACGAAGCAAATAAAGCAGCAGGCCACACTCGGACCAGGCAGGTCAACTCTAATTATATATGGGTAGTAAACTATGTACGAGTGTGTAAAGGATGTGTAATTGTAATGTGATGTGTAAATGTAATGTGTAACTCATGGTGTAAACGATGTATTTGTGAATTAAAATTTGATCAATAACTTAGTTTACTACCCATATATAATTAGAGTTGACCCGCCTGGTCCGAGTGTGGCCTGCTGCTTTATTTGCTTCGTTTCAAACAAGGCATAGCTGAGTTCCCTATGCAGGAATTGCAATATTGCAGATTGAAAAATGGAAGAGAGCTTGTTAACATTGGCAACTGAAGCAAAATACACAAGAAAATCTAGTACTAGTACTATATATTTAATACACTTCCCAGATTATTACTTAAAGGAAAGCGATTAATAAATATACACTTTAGCCAAATGATACGATTAAGAAGTCTCAGTTGGGAAGGTCTTATTGACTGTTACTTGTAGGGGACGTTTACTTCACAGCAAAGGGAATGATTTACTAACTATAAAGGGAAATCAAACTAATATGGGTTCCACAGTTAATTTTGGAATCATTCATTCCTCTTCATTTCATAGGAAGAGGTAGGTAGTGAATCTGATTCCATAAAATAATATTTTGATTTCAAAATTGTCTTTTATAATTTATAAAAATCTCAATGTACTCAAAGTTGTTTCTTACAAAATCATTTTCTATGCAAGGGTATTTTTGTAATTGAGTTATTTTTATGAATACAATAACAAAAATCAATCTTGTTTTCATTTTCCATTTCAAAAAACAAGTAAACAATAAAATGTAATGATTCATTGTCACTCTCATTCATTCTCTTTCGCATTCTTTCACTTTCTCATTCTTTTTCTTTCCCATTTCCTTTTATTCTCATTCAAGTTTAGTAAACGCCCCCGTAGTGTTTAGATAGAGGGATTATATTGAAATGGAATATCATATGGGAAAAACGTGGTTTACTGATTAGTACAACTACTCAAAGGAGACCAAAGCTAAATCCATTCTAGAAGGAATTCAGTATCTTTCAGATTCAATACTAACATGAATTTCAATTAATCAAATATGAATCGATCAAAAAATGGAGAATGATGTAGTGCAAAAGGGCGGTTAACTCCATTTATTCATGGGAATTCTAGGGTTTAATTATATTTCAAATTATGTTATTTATTGGTACTGTTGAATGAGTTGGGAAACTAAACATGGTCTAATGTGTGGGTTAGGAAATTGTGTTATAGAAGAATGTGAAGATAAACAAAGTGTGATTATGCATTGTATTAGCATTTACTATGGTGGTTGGGTTAGCTCTTTATATTGGAGCACTCATGTAATATGAAGATAGACTTTGCCCCTCCGAAAGTTCACGGTCATCAACACCGTGGGAAAACATAGTCTAAACACTAGGTCTCGTCACTCTCAGGCCAAGCACTGGAAATCAGGACAATGGTGCTACTTTTCGATCTGAATCATCATATGCGTGTCTAGCCTCGGTTTTCTAAACATTTTATGAAGCGATAAAGTAAGAAAACATATATCGCGAGGCATCGAGAATGCACAAACAAACATCATATAAATTTCATATCGTAGAGCACTACACAAATTTAAAATGCCACTAACCCGAAAGTTACGGCTCACCCTACCTGTTATGACGAAGCTTAAATCCTCGTGCTCCAAGCCTCAGTCCTCAAGCTCTGAGTGCAAGCGAAATCCTGAATCCGTCAAAAGACAAGTCAACGACTAAACAAATCGAAAGTAGAAACGTAACGGTCATTCTATGGTCAACTACCCACTTCCTAGTTTGACCAGTAAGGTCAAAAGTTGACTTTACGGTTGACCAAGTCATTCCTAGATTGACCAAGAAATTGACCAAGTCTACTGAGTTAGTCAAAGTTGACCAAAACTCAGTAAACTCGACAAACTCTTCTTTTATTTTCTCTGACACTAGAGTCTAATTATTTGATGCCTCGATTCTCGAACCGGGTGAGAATCGAGATTATTACTCATTCGGTACTTACGTCTTTCTGTCGCTTATTTAATTTATAAAACCTTTAAACCATTTAACTGTAGCGGTAAAAGGGTAAAAATTAGTCTTCTACGGTAAAAGTCAAAAGTCAACCGTCAATAGTAAAGGTCAACGAGCAACCATGAATAGTAAAAGTCAACAGTCAACCATAAATAGTAAAAGTCAACGATCAACGGTCAAATGTCAACCAATGAATAGTAAAGTCAACCGGTGAATAGTAAAAGGTCAAAGATCAACTGGTGAATAGTAAAAGTCAACAGTCAAACAGTAAATATTCAAAGTCAACCTGTGAATAGTAAGTCAACCGGTCAACTATAGTAAAAGTCAATAGGTAAATAGTAACTCATGTAAAACTGTAAAAGTTAAGCAGTAAAACAGTAAAAATGACATGTTGAAATATTGAAAACTGACATGGGTATTTTGGTCATTTCACCTCACGATAAAACTGTAAAAAAGTAAATCTACTGCGGTAAAAACCAGGGTTTTTACCCTCTGTTCCTCCGATCAGCTGGTTCGCCAGAAAACCAGGTTTTTCTGGCCAAACCAGCTTCCAACACCTGCAATTCAACCTTCTACAACATCCAAGTAGTCCAACAAGCCAAGAAACGAGAGAAAATGTGGAGAATCTGTACCTCGAAGTCGAGCTCCACTGTTCTCTAGCGGTTCTCCTCCGACGGAGCTCAGCTCGCCTCCTCCTTCCTCCTCCCTTCTGGCAGCTCCTGGAAGCTTTCTAGAAGCTCCTTGCTCCTCCTCTCGACTGGTTTCACGTCGAGGAAGAATGCAGTCGCTGGGCTTTCTCTCTCCTCTGTTGGGCGACAGACACGGTGTCTCTGACGTGGCTGAGGCTAGGGCTCGGTCGCCGGGGCACTGCGAGCCTAGCGATGGTGGCGGTGAGGCAGCACGCGCAACGGTGAGGCTCGCCTGGGGCGGTCTCCGATCTGTCGAGAGTGAAGAGAGAGAAAGAGTGTGTTCGCTCGAAGGGGAAGGGAGACAGAAGAGGAAAGAGATAAGAAGGGAATGAAAGAAAAGGAAAGAGAAGAAAAAGAGGAAAGAAAAGGAAGAGATCAGGGAGAGAGAAAATGTTTTTATAAAACTTTTTAACGGCCACGATTCATCGTACAAATCCGACAGCCACGATTTCTTCTGACTTTAAATATAACGATAAACCCGAAAACATTTTCTATAAATCACACATTTGAAAATAATTTGTCAAATCATGTCCGTAAAACAGGACACATATGTAGAGTGCCGGAAAAACATTTCGTAAATACTCATACTCAAGTGGCAACGTTCGCTCTAATATTAAAATATTAGAATGCATTCTCGACGTATCAAAAAGAAGTAGTAAAGAAACCCTAGATGTGTCAGAAAATTAATAAAATAAGTCGGAGTCTCACAGTGGTGATGTAGATTTTGAAACTAAAGTTAGGTTTTCACATGCATCACAATGTTCTATTAAATTTGAATTTCAATACCATGATCCTATTTGTGAATATTTCGTGCAAGCTTATATCAAAAACAAATCAAGAGCAAAGAATGAGTTATTACATATCTTAGAGCTTAATGCATGGTCTAATAATATTTGTGCATTAGAAAAATTGTTTGAAATGATTGAGTTGTGTGCTTTTTATGTCTTATGTGATTTGTTAATATAACGAAAGAAACAAAGAGAAACAAGAAGATAGCATGGCCACATTACAAGCTCTTTGATAAATTTGAATTCAAGCATGCGAACTCGAGGACGAGTTCTTTCTCACCCAGAGAGATTGATGTAGTGCAAAAGGGGGGTTAACTCCATTTATTCATGGGAATTCTAGGGTTTAATTATATTTCAAATTATGTTATTTATTAGTATTGTTGAATGAGTTGGGAGACGAAGCATGGTCTAATGTGTGGGTTAGGAAGTTGTGTTATAGAAGAATGTGTTGGGAGACAAAGTGTGATTATGTATTGTATTAGCATTTACTATGGTGGTTGGGTTAGCTCTTTATATTGGAGCACTCATGTAATATGAAGATAGACTGTTTATGAATATTTCAATTTATCTATTCTCCTTTCTTTAGATGTGATGTTGTTCTACTTACTTATTCATGGAAATTTTAGGGTTTAATTATATTTCAAATTATGTTATTTATTGGTATTGTTGAATAAGTTGGGAGACTAAACATGGTCTAATGTGTGGGTTGGAAAGTTGTGTTATAGAAGAATGTTTGAGGGATAAAGTGTGATTATTCATTGTATTAGCATTTACTATGCTGGTTGGGTTAGCTCTTTATATTGGAGCACTCATGTAATATGAAGGTAGACTTTGTTTATGAATATTTCAATTGAGAAAGATTGAGTTTTGCTCTCTTTATCCATACTCCTTTCTTTAGATATGATGTTGTTCTAGTTACCTTTCTTCTTCGATTTTTCCCCGCATTAGAGTATATGGTGTTTGTCCTGATAATCTCATTCCCAGAAGATTAAGAACATTTTCAGAATCTGATTCCCGAGTCTGCTAATGTTAACACTAGTAGCTATCCAACATTTGTGATCAAGAACAATATATATATATATATATATATATATATATATATATATATATATATATATCTTGGTCTTGTTTCTATTTTTCTTTTATCAGTCCCCGTTATGTACCACATTGATGTCTGGACTATATATATATATATATATATATATATATATATATCTTGGTCTTGTTTCTATTTTTCTTTTATCAGTCCCCATTATGTACCACATTGATGTCCTAGTCCAGAATGGAATACATAATTGAAAACTTTTGGAAGGTGGAAAAACAGTGAGGCACAAAAGCTACCAAGCAAGTAAAGCGAGTGAATAATCTTTCTGAGCGATCAATAGTGACTGAAGATTCAAAAGATTATCATGCACAACAGGACCACATGCAACTTCTTGGGTGGACTAGCTACATGACCAAACTCTTATTTTGATTACACTTTGGTGTTGAAGAGTCCTCGGCGGCATATCATTGTCCAGTGACTACTCAGATCTGTAATATTTGCAGGATGCAGTAGTTTTACATATTGATAGGTGCATTTTATACAACGTTCTTAATGCATTTACAACCCTATTTAGCTATATAATTTTTTAATAATATTCATTGTAACTTAATTTGTGTTTTTAGGTGACAATAAAGCTGAGGAGCACAAGAGAAGCAAAAAAAGGAATCTTGAAGGAAAAAGAATTCATATCATGCAAGGAAAGAAATCATAAAATCTGCCAGAAATCATTAAAACTCACAATGATCCAGGAGATGAGTCTTATATCAACAGAAAGCTACAAGAGTCTATTTTCAGAACTTTTTACGGATCGTCAATACCTATTTTTGTGAAGAAGTTATGACAGTTTTAGTGACTGAATGTCAGTCTGCCCGAATTTCTGATTTGGACTGAAACTTCAATTTCAAAGCCCAAACCATAAAGTCAAGTCCATGGACGAAAATTAGGGTTTTCTAACCCTAATAGCAGCTACTTATATATAAAAGGAGGACTTGACATCATTCCAGTGAGTTTTGGAGACATCTATCTTTAGACGCACAACATCAGTTCATTGCCGCTATCCTTTTCTCATTCCCCTTCTAATGTTTTATTTTATTTTTTTTATGTTTTTCTAGTAGTCTTTGATAGTTAAGGCTCCCTAGCCCTAGACATGTGTAAACCAAGATTTTGGCATTGATTTTATTGTTTCTTGGATATTGAATGTTTGTTGATTCATTGGTTTCTCATTGATAAATTCTAGTTTCGTTTATTATGGTTGCAAACGTAGTTAGCATGCTATAGTTTTATTGCTATGATTTTGTGTTTTGATCATCATGTCAAGCATATCATCTAGAGTAGCACGTGAGTGGCTTGAGCCATATTCATATGGATTGACATCTAGGTACATTAGAACAATATCAGTACCGAAAATTGCCTAGCTTTATTCATAATCCTTTCGATCTTAATAACTTCTATGTGAGAGCTGTGCGAGAACATCACTCTAGGTTCCATGTTAGAAGCCAAGTTAAGTTGAAAACATCATTCTCTTAACATACCAAGTAAGAAAATTTGATAAGTTAAGTTCAACACATCATTGACTTAGCATGGGTAAAGACATACGATTGAATAGAAGCATGAAGATTGACAAATCTTTGGTGAAATATGTTCTAGTGGTGTATGTTTGTTCCTAGCTATTGTTTTTCTTAACTATATATTTCAAAACCCAAAAACATTCTTTTATTTTCTTATGTTTTATGTCCTCTATTTTGTCGAGTTTATTCAGTATAGTAAATCAACTCTAAAAATCGTGAAACTTTGTCAGTAGTAAGTTCATCGAGTCTAGTTAGTGTTTGTAAATTTTCGTTGTATTTAGAGTAGTTTAGAGCTGTCTGCGGGAGACCCCTACTTTCCTATACTACCATCGACAACGTAATTGTAATTGTATGGTTTATTTATAAGTCTATTTTTAGGCTTATCACATACCAGATCGTAGCTCAAGTGCCCGACTTGAGACTGCAGGAGTGTGGAGTACTTGTTAACCAACTAGGCTCTGATGTTAACATCGTCCATAATGTGATTGGTGATTTCTTATGAAAATGAGCAGAAAACAAACCAGATGTGAAATGTTGACTTTGTATTGCATATGTAAGGTTTAAGATTTCTGAAGAAAAATTTGCAGAGTTATACAACTCGACAGTTAACTGTTCGTTTTCCACATCGACGTATTATGATAAAAGCTCATTCAAAACTTGACACTTCAAAGTTGCTAAAGTTGTTGCGGGACACCAGTGGAGACCTCTGCACATTCAGGCGCTCTTTATAGGAACCCTCATTATGTGCTATGCAGCATGCTGTTAGCCTCGTAATAGAAGCAAGTAAGTTCTCCTTATTTAGCTTCTTTTAGTTCTCCTTAGTACTGTGATTAAAGAGAATTAAGCTCATCAAAACTGGTTAATCTCTGCTCCATTGTGCAATAATCTTTTAGCTTCTTC
This sequence comes from Comarum palustre, assembly GCA_951800085.1. Lineage (NCBI taxonomy): Eukaryota > Viridiplantae > Streptophyta > Magnoliopsida > Rosales > Rosaceae > Comarum > Comarum palustre. The sequence goes on along the minus strand of OX637577.1, from coordinate 22,142,389 downwards.
ATCGCTAGCCTCAAATATCCTCTCCCTTGCCTGAATGTCAAAAGGCCAACATTAAGAATTTAAGATCCTTAGTGTCTACAGAGCAGGAGTAAGATTATCAAGAGGTCTTAAATGGTTTGAGAACAGAACTGTTTTTCCCAGTTTGTACGAGTTGCTAGGGTAGCAAGCAGAGTGGTTTGCACCAAAGCAGGCGTAAGATTATCAAGAGGTCTTAAATGGTTTGAGAACAGACCTGTTTTTCCCAGTTTGTACGAGTTGCTCCAACTTGTATTCCAATCCAAAGACCCCTTCCTCTTACTTGTACCCAGAAAGCTAATGCAGCAGCAACTGGAATCCCACATAGATAGATTGATCCAAGGTTTATGTAAGCCCCTATATGCTGCCACCCACATCCTCTGGAAATGCCTGAAGATTCAACCATTGATGAAACTTTTAAAACTTATTGATCCATGAAGGAACTTTGATCAGAAAAAGATACCAACTCACCTGAAAGAACCCCTTGAAAACTGTCTAGTAAAACGGAAAGACAAACAAGAGGAGCCATGGTTTTGACGTAATCAATGACATCTTTATCATTACTAAAACTCTAAAAGTGTAGCCAAATACATTGCGGCAGGCGAAGAGGGTTGTGGTTATTATAGTTGCCTCTGTGAGTGCAAGAAACATCGCAGCATGTGTAGAAATAAGAGCAGCTTTTGAGTTTCCAGCTCCTAGTTCATTTGAAACTCTAGTACTGTATCCAAACAATAAAATGTACGTTAAGATATTACTTGCTTTAGAAGTAAAGAAACATGTATTGTGATGTGTTATATCTGTGTTTGAAGCTTACCTTGCTGCAGCACCAAACCCATACGGTATTGAATAGAGTGTCGCAAGGGTCTGGAGACTGTAACAAAAAATTAGAATTTATAATGGAGAGTCATCTCATTATATATGGATTATCAAAGTTGACAAAATGGGTATAGAAAGTTCACAAACAGAAAGCTTACCATACAGACAACCGAAGTTTCAAGAACTTGGTTTGGCAGAAGCCCGGACAGCAAGATTAGCAGCTCAAATGATCACCATTCAAGGCTAAAACAAACAAGATAAATCAAGAATGCCGAATAAAACAACAAGAACAAGAACGTTGTAAGTAAAGTACTTTTAGAAGGGAAATAGAATAGGAGACTAGAAATACCATATCATTACAGCGGAAGGGATGGCAAAGCGGAAGAACTCTCTCATTCCATAGAATAGCTCCATAGAAATTGGAACTCTGGTTTTTCAACAGGCAGAAGAAAACTTCATGAACAATCCAAGTACAATCACATTGAACCAGAAGGAAACAATCATTGCTAATGCCCCTCCAAGGCTAGCCAGTCCAGACTTGAATTCTAGAGCCCAACATAGAGGAATATGGAACAAAATAGTCGTCAAAGAGCTCAGGAGCATAGGAATTATTAGACTTTGAGTCTGAAAGTATCTACTGAGTGGTTCGAGAGTTGCATAAGAAAACAAAGCAGGAAGAAGCCAGAGTGTGAATTTTCCAGCTTCACGTGAGATTTCAGGGTCTTGACCCATGAACATTAGTATGTCCTCAATATATATCCATATTGACGACAAAGGAAGACCAACAAAGGTGAGAGAAACTATGGCAGTGTAGGTTTGAAGTCCAACTTTCTGATATTGCTCTGCTCCATACGCTTGCCCACTTAAAGTTTCAAGTGCACTGGCCATTCCTAGCTGTTCAAAGATCAAGGTGGAAATATAGTTATTAACATCACTGGTTGGTACAAAGATTCAACTAAGAAATTGGATTTCAGATAATCAACTTATCTTGAATTCACTTTCACATATCATATCATATCCAACAGCATTAATTGCATCTGGTTGTGAACAGATATTGCACATAGTTTTCCGACATGGTTTATGCACAATCAACAGCACTAATCGACCAAACTGATTATAAAAGGACAAACGAATTGATCTGAATGTGAATTGTTGTCCGCAACAGCAGGTCAATAAAACTCACAATGCTTTATACAAATCCCTGGCTAGTCCAAAACTCCTAATGAACCTCTTATAAATCATATAGAATCTTTAACCTGTTAAGGATTCCAACAGAACCACAGAATATGCACAGCATTAACTTCAAAGATTTAATATCTGAATCAAAAGCTGTTGGCCTAAACTTAGCTACAAAGGTCATATTTTTATCTAAATCTTAAGCTATTGTTCAGTACATTCAAAGGCCTTTTGAATCCAAAACCCAGATGCGGCTCATTGTCCGAGACTCTGAGTAAAAGTCTAACATAAAACTGGCTAAAAGATTAGAGCATCGATAACATGATACAACTAAATTCAATCTAGTATAAGGTGCAGACGAAAAATGTCTAGGTGCATACCGACAATTCAACTAAACCAAAAGAATGCATATTGATTGATACGAAGAAAAGAAAAAGTTCAATGGTGTGGAAGATGGACTTGCAAGAAGACTAAAGCCGGTGACCCCTGAAAACGATATAGCCAAGGCAGTGCTGGAGAGGGCAAGCTCGCCGAGGTGACCAACCATCATCATGGAAACAACCTGCACCATGTACTGGGACAACACAGCAACCATAGGACCTGCTAACCAACTCAACCTCTTGACTTCAAAAAAAACCCACTGACTCTTTTCTGTGCTCTTCTTCATCGTCTTCTTTGCCTCTTGGCAATAACAGACCCTCCTCCATGTAATCTGCCTGCAACTGCACAAGGGTTTGGGGGACTTGAATGTTAAGCTTAATTAGCATACTACAAGGCGGAGGTGGAGAGTGAGTTTTGGTACTTAACGGACGCCAGTGATTTCGATCATTAAATATAAAATTACTTGTTGTCATTCAATCTGATTACCAATCATACTTGGAAACCAAGTATATGCCTATTTATTATTATTTAGATAGAAGAAGTCAAAGAAAATTAGAATTCCAACTTTGATCTTAACTATAACTATGGAGTTCAATAGTTACCATGTAAGATGAAGTTTTCCTTTACACGAACTGAAAAATGGTTGATAATTTCTAGGCATTTATTTTCATTTACAAAACGGTACAGTTTTGTTCAATGTATATTTCATTTTATTCAGAGCATAAAAATGGGGAAAAGTTCGTGTGATTTTGATTAAATGGGTCGCAAATATTCATTATGGAATGTATATTTCGTTTACTTACAAAGATACTTGTATAATATAACCTAGTTGTTCCATACAAACTCAAACGCTTCGCTACAGTGATAAGATTCAGACCAAAGCATAAACAGCTCCCAATGCTCTAGTAAGATAGACAGCATCGAGTTAAAAGTCTTACAGAAACAGCTACTCCTGTTACATAAATTAACTGGGAGCTTCTGAGATTAGATCTGGGTATCGTCTATGATTCTGAAACTGAAGGTCCATGTTAAGTAGTCACTAAGTGAGGAGGAGCAGAGCGAGGAAGCACGCATGAGTAAGTGGCATACTTCACACTGTCAAGAAGCAGAACAACGAAAACCCGGGAAAGTGACTTGGGTTTGATCACGCCATCAACGTCAATGTCACCTGCCTCTCTAGGATCAACCAGAACAGACACGACCATGGAAGAATTACCAACTTGAAAGTTGTTGCTCGATTGATTGTTTCTTATGGCGTGTTCTTCATCAGTAACATTATGATTGGATCCAGCAAGGGGAATTGCGCGACCACCAAGGATCCTTCTGTTTCCTCCCCTGTTCAGCCTCGTAGCATTTGAATTGTGCTCGGAAATGTTTGCAACTGATGAGGCAGGAATTATACCTCCTGAATTAGCAGCTGATACATCAAACTGGAACACTTCAGTGCACATACCTGAACTCAACAACGGTCCAGCAAGACCCTCACGAAACCACTGCTGCAGTTTCCCATCAGCAGAACCAGCTGTCAGGGCCTTCCGTTGTCCAGCAGGAGTTCTGTATAAAGGAGCCCGCCTCCCTCTGTTCACTCCAGCTTCAGGTATAGCCAATGCCGAAACTAATCCTTTAGCTCCTTCCACTCTGGCCTCCCTACTCTTCTTATGAGCTTTAGCCTTCTCACTCGCCAGGACCGAATGAATAATCAAGTTCCCATCAATCTTAACCAGCTTATCATTTCTCGGAACATACAAAGAAGCAACAAGAGGCTCACTCTCATTACCCACACCAGGTACCCCTTGTTCTTTCTGCTTATGGGCCCTCTCATGAATTTTGCTAGAGATATCAAATTTCCCACCCGATATTCCTAAAGGTAAATTTTCTTCTGAACCATTCAAATGACCCTCAACTGTCAAAACTTTCGCCCTCTGCTGATCAAAAAACCCATCTCTAACATAATTCGAGTGGCCAAAACCAGCATTCAACATCGGAACAAGTCCACCAAACAGCAACAGGAAAAACAGCAGACCAAGGAAACTAATGCTAGCAACCTTCTTAGTTTTACTCTTACTCTCTGACTTCTTAGGCTTGGGCGCAGCCGCAGGCTGCTGGGGTTTAAGCCGCGGTATGGGAACCAAAGGCACCAGAGAGCCTTGTGGTTTCACAACATAAGGCGAGTACGGCATCCATGGATAACCCATGGGCTGCATTGGATACATCCCCGGTGGCGGCTGCGGCGGGCAAATGCCGCTACCACTGCTCAATTGCTGCTTCAAAGTAGCATTCTCGGCCATAACATACGAAATCTTATTATTCAAATCAGCTATAGTAGTATGCATTGCCCTTACCTTATCTTCAAGCTCCTCCACATAATGCTTCTTCCTCTGCCTCGAAAGCTGAGCACTCTCTCTGTTCCTCACCAATCTCGCCTTCCTCTTCTCATCCTCATCGTTCAAACCACCGCCGCCACTACTCTCCGATCTCCGAAACTTTGAGCTTCTCGACTCCACATTCCCTTCCTCGCCGCCGCTCTCCTTCTTCCTCTTCGCAACGAAGCCGCCTCTGGTCACCTCCTCAGTCTTCACCTTCTCACCGGCAGTAGTGACGTTAGACGACACTTCACGATCAGAGTTCCCGGAATGAGTCGGCGAGTTCACCGACTCAGGAATCCCGGAGCCCTGAGACGACAACGGCCCGCCGGAATTCTCCGAGAACTCCTGATCGTGAGCACCGGACTCCTCCGACGGATAATTCAGGAAACCGGAGACGACGCCGTCCGAGCCCTTGGAAATTCCGGACTCCGGCGACTCCGATTTCCATATCACAGAGGAATCGGCGCTGGGCTGAGCCGTTGGACCGAAGCCGTCGGGGAGAAGGAGGTCTCCGGCCTCCGACGGGAGATAGAGGCTATCCAGATCATCAAAGGTGAACTCGTAGTCGCAATTTTCGTCGGAGCCGAGCCCGAAGCCGAGATCCGAAATGAATGAATCGGCGGCCATGGTGGCCATTCCGGCGTCGGATGAGAGGAATTGAAAATCGAGAGGAGGGATCGCAACGCACTCCTCGCCGGGATCGGTACACTTTGGGGCCAGATCTGAAGGGAGGTCGCCGGCGACGACTGAGTCTTCTTCCATTGTGTTGGGTTTTCTGGAAAGTTTGAGAGAGTGGAGGGGGTATAAATTGGAGACTGGAGAGGAGGACGAAGACTGGTTTGGAAAGTAGGAAGGTTTATGACTCTGTAGTCGCCGCGATTAATAGTAATCGATCCAAACCGTGTATTATCCAAATCAATATGGATTAAAGATCATTTAAGAGACTAAGATTTGTTTCCTCGTTTCCAGAAATTTCCGAGATGACCCCATCTCACCAGATGCAAATTGATGGTAGTGATAACGAGGTGTGTCTATGTTACATTAATATATCGATATGTTGAGAAGATTAATTTGGCATACATGGGGGCAATAGGGGTGTTTAACGGGGACAGTAGGGTCATACTGCCTTCAGTAGGAAGTCTTACATCCAGGTATCCCTGTTAAGAGGTCATGCTGCCTTAGCAGGAGGTCATCCTGGGGTAGTATAAGGTCTCTTAAGAGACAACTAGAGGTTTATAAGAAGGTATGTATTGAGACCAATATGAGCGTCTAGCAGGGGGTCATATTGTCCAAGTAGGAAGTCCTACATCCACCTACCCTTAATATGAGATCATAGTGGAGTAGTAGATGACCTATTGAAGGCAGTAGGAACTCTAATACAGACAAAAGTTTAACAAAATGCAACAGTGTATACATTAAATTACAAACAAGATCGCAATCATGTTTCAACGTGCCTAATAAGAAAAACACAAGTAAATAAACAACCCCGAAGTCCCCAACACATGTTTAATGACTAAGGTAAGCTAAGCCCTCAAAAAACATTCCAGACAAACAATGCAGTAATAAATTTTTAAAATCCAAGTTCAGAGACACTTGTATCAATATCTACCTCAAACATCTGGAGAAACATCTCAACTACATTTAACTTTCAACAGCCTCCAATTAACACATTTAACTTGTATAAATTGGTTATTCACAAACACAATCCCACAAATCTCCACCAGCTTCTCCACCGTAATCTCACCCCAACGCCAACCACCATTCCGAAATCAAATCTCATATTGGCGAAAAATCGAGAGCTCGAGCTCGATCACGATCACATCGAAGACTTGAGGGAGGAGGAGACTGCAGCTCGCCTCTGTACGTACCAGAACTAGATCGGAAGAGAGGGCAGCCAAATCGAATTTGGAGAAGAAAATCTGAGGCGATAGCCGCCATATCGGCCAACTTTTCCCTAACATTTAAACTTATCAGCATATGGTACTATTTATGCTAGTTAACTCAGATGTACCACACAGATCATGAACCGTTCACAAAATGTGTTTAAACACTAAAACTATGAGTTAAATCTCATTCTTTTTTCTGGTACATGAAATGATGTCCAAGTGAGCTACTTCTCCTAACTAACTGGGAAGAGATTAAGGTTAAAGTTATCTCTATGGGGTTATTTACACATGCATATAATTGAATTAGTGACCTTATTATTACTAAGAGTATCACTGCATTATTCGTCCAGTATGATGGATCTAGTCCTAACCACTAGACCAAACCCACATCGATAAATCTCATTCTATTTTTTGTGTTCAAGGAAAATGAAGTGTTCTGACAAGATTTCTCAGTATGGATTAGGACGTAAAAGAAACTATGTGGTCTCAATAGAGGAAATTGGAGAAAAGCCCAAAAAATGAAGCAACTTTTAAGATAAACGCATTTACATATTTCATTTTAATTTACACCTAATTCAAATTATTCAACATGTCTTATAGGTTATATCTTTAAAACTAAAATTTGTCATCGTTTTTTTTCCTGACAGGTTTGTTATTCTAATTTTAATTTTGTTTTCTACATTTTAATTTGTGTTTATGATGTAAGTATCAACCATACATTTTGTTTATAACCTTTAAGTTATGTTACAAATAGAATAATTGAGTTTTGGTATAGGTTTTTAGGTTAGAGGTTAGGGTATAGGGTTTAGGGGTTAGGGTATAGGGTATAGGGTTTTAGGGTATAGGGTTTTAGGGTATAGGGGTTAGGGTTCATATATTTATGTGATACCATTTCATTAACGATTAGAGATAATGACTATTTCTGTAATTTTAGCAAAAAAATAGGTTTTATTATTTATTTTAAATAATAAGTTTATTTTGTTTAAACAAACTTAATTAATAAATTTAGGTTTATTTTAAAACAATCTTAAAATATGGGTGTAATTTAAAATTGGTCTATTCAATTGAGTGAAACATCAATTACCCCTCAATATAAAACGATAGTTAAGCTATGAACAATCATATTACATTACAAGGAATTTTTTTATTTAAGTGCATTACGAGATTTTACTATTCAAAAATTTTCAAAACAACAAAAATAAAAACAAAAACAGAAACAAAAATCAAGACAAAAGGCGGACAACGCCTTCAAACGTAGAGATTACTCAAAGAAGAGAAGTTTCTAGTATAACATTGGCCAGATGTCCGGAAGAAAAACGAGTTAGAAAGGTAGGTAGCATTTCCGACCAAAAAAGAATATTCAAGTATTGATAATTTTATATTACATCACGAGTATCTTTATTGTGCAAATCTGCATATAAACAGATTTAGTTTTTATCCTAATGAATGAATTTATTAGAGACAAATGATAAATGTATTATTTTTTTATAAACTTAATAACCAATTACATATATAAATTTAGGTCATGCTATGCACAGCTTACACAATAAAATTACCCTTCTATATACTACCCCTTGTGTTCTTTGTCACGTACTCCCTTGTTTGCTTATGAATAATGATCCCCCATCCCACTAATTGCCTCCATGCCATTAACAATAAACAAAGCTAATCAGCTTACAATGGCAGAAGTTAGCTCAAGTCTGAGGACTCCTCTGGTTCCAAATGAAGGGAGAAACTATGGAATCGATGCCAAAACATCCCAGCAAGGATTTGGTAGTGTGGTTGATATTATTGAAGCTAAGAAGCAACTATGGCTAGCAGGGCCTCTTATTGCAGTGAGTTTGCTGCAGTGTAGCTTACAGATCACGTCAGTCATGTTCGCCGGCCATCTCGGAGAGCTTGCACTTTCCGGTGCTTCGTTGGCCTCTTCGGTTGTAGCAGTCACCGGATTCGATATCTTCATAAGAAGGCATCAAATTGTCGCTGTATCCTTTTTCATTATAGAATGCTAAGTTTGGTCATCAAATGATGTGTCCGTTAAACTTGTAAATGATATTTAAAGTGTTCCGTTGTGATACGCCTCATCATTTAGCCATTCGATCCTAGTCTGTCTTAAAACCCACCCTACCCTCTAAAGCCGAAGCCCTACCAGACCCTCCATTAGAACGGGCCGGCCCTAGCCATTCTCGAATAAGGTAAGATAAGGGTTAGCAAATAAAACCCGGCCTTACCCCATAACCCTACCCTAATGAACCATTTTGGACCGAACCCGCCCGGACCCTAAAAAGGCATCAAATTGTCGCTCTATTCCAAGATTGTTCTAAAAGCATGCAAATAACATTAGTACAATCAGATGACTGATAATAATTTGAACATTCGACTTATACTTCAACTGCTAACAAGTGCATTCCATTCCATTCCATTTCATTCAGGAGTGTTCAGTCTAGGCTACACATACTTGATTACATCATTTCAATCAGGACAGAAGTGCACTAAGGATCTGAAAAATACTCTGACCGCTTCAACTTTGAAGCAATCCCATGGCACATCTTATGACCCAACAAGAGAACGATGGCACAAAACATTCCGATCAAACACTCTAGATGAATGCTAAAGTTTTCAAAATGGGAACGTTTGAAATTAAATATAGCTATGTCACCAAAAACGATCACCCTGCCAGGCAGAAATTTTAAGATTTGATATAAAACCACCTAATTTTCCACACTTCCAAGAGATGATACAGGTGGAAGGGTTTGTTCTTCTGCATTGATGTTTGACTCGGTTGGAAAATCAGGCGACGACAGAGGCTGCTTTGGTTCTGTTGAATCATCAAGCGAAGGGGGAGATGGCTCCTCATGTTCATTGTTCTCTGGATGAAAATTAATTGGGAATTTTGTGACTCGTGGCTTGTCAGCTAAAATGTTTCTCTGGACCCTATCAATCAACAACTTAGGGGGAGGTTCCTCTCTCAGTTGTTCATCATCATAATCATTGTTCACATAGTATCCCACCCTAACAAACTCCTGCCCCATATAAGAACATGTCAACAGCAGCACAGTGACACCAATGATATCTTCATCACGTATTTTTGACGGGTCTGGAGGGTCAGCCTGCCAAGAAAACAAAAACACATAATAAAACAGAAGGATGATTGATTCTCACATCAATGTTGGAAACCTAAACTAAACTTGAAAACTCAATACAAGGAATCAGTATTACCTGAAATACAAAACGGTAGTTGCCAACATTGACAGGACCAACAAGCACACTCTCCAAAAGTTGGTCATATGTCTCATCTTCGGCAGATCCGACATATATGAGCTTCCATTCCAAGTCTGTAAGAAATCAAATAATATCTCTTGTCAAACCTATAAACATTGCAGCTAAAGATTATATCATTCACAGAGGCGGGCATGCTAGTATGCTGCTAATTGAAGATGGCTACTCTATAACAGCCTTCAAAGGGATCATAGTTTCATTCAAAAGTTATTAGGTGGATGTACTGTTCAGATATGCACATTCTTCATGAAATTCCTATCATCCTAAAACCACTAGGCAACCATGTCGTTCAAAGAAAAGTTCCGAACCTAAACATGTTCAGTGTCCGGCATCATCTACACCCTGACCTACCTTATCTAACATATTCAAGCAAGCTAACAGTAGATTTCTGAGCGCAAGGGAACATTTTCCATCTTTCACTAACCGGTTGGCATAACAATAAAACACAAAACCATGCTGTAAAACTACAAAGTTTGCTCATAACAAAGTTACCCCATCAAGAAATTTCCCAGGACTTGAGATTTTGAAATGCAACATTCCCCTCAATTGAATAAAGCCTTCACCGCTGTGTCAAAGAACACAGTGATTTTTCCAAAATTACCAACCACAATCTATAACATGCCCAATTAAAACTCACAGTAAAATTCACAGCAGCAGATAAAATCAAATCAAGTGAGCATGATATATTCAACAAGATCCCCTTAATTCTAGGTCATGCTTAATCATGTTTTTATTTATTAAACCCCAATTACAAAATCCAGCAAGATATACATCAAATTCAACTAATTTGGGATTTAGGGCAAGAACCCTAAACAAATCCAAATTAACATTTTCCCCAAAATTCATCCAATACAGACCAAAAGAACTAAAATCAAATATAGAATAACCCTGGGTTTAACAAGATTTACCGTCTTTGAGGGAAGCCAAGCACTCGTATGAGATTTCGAACTGGAAGGGGTTGAGAAAAGCGGAGGGGTTGTCCAAAACGGCGACGTTTGTGATGTTGACGGCACTCATATTCGCGACACCCAATCACAACAAAGCCAACGGATGCTGCGTCCTTATTATATACCCAAATCCCGGAATGGCTGAAGCCTTCGCCGACACTTGAAGAACCCTAGAACGGACAGGTGGAGGTGGAAGATGGGGAGGGAAAAGAAGATTGGGGAGATTTGGGAGGGTATTTATATGGAAGTGAAAAGGAGGGGTTTGGGGTTACGGGGAGTAGCCGGTGAGGCTGCTCTGGGGGAATTTGGGCGGGACATTTTAACAATTTTGGGAAACACGTTTCCTTTCCACCCGGCGGCACCGGGAGAGAATGAGATGGCAAATAAAGTAATAAACCCCAACTCCGCTAGTGGGATCAACCTCGAATCTTCCATCATTTTGATCTCAACGGATGGGATCGATTGAGATTTATGATACGTTTACTTATTTGGATTGTGTGTGCAAATTAAATTTTATACAGTTTCTGTGTTGAATCAATGTAATATAGTCGTCTTATCAAATGATTACGTAAATGAAGATTTATCATGCGTTTATGTTGCACATGGAGTCATGGGATCAAATGCAGCCAAAAAAAGTTACGAAAAAATGATTATTGATGATGTTGCTTTGCGCCTTTGTGTTGTCCTATATTTATGTTGCATTGTTTGGTTAATGATCTGTTAGAGCTGACACCATTTTCTTTTAAACTCGAGTAAAGAATAGGCTGTTTTATGTTGTTAAAGCCACGGCAATATCAAATTAGCCACCGTTGAGATGAGAGCTATGCTTCTACTCAATGACTGACGGATTTTTAGATATCATGTATGTTCCTCTTGACTTCGTTTGGATCTAGGTTAAAATTTAGGGTTTGTCGGTGGTGCAAATTGGATTTATGACATGAAAGACTCAAAATCCATTAGTGGGTATGTGTTCACATTGGGAGGTGCAACAGTGTCCTAGAAATCCTCTAAATAGACAATTATAACCAGATTCACGATGGAGTCTGAATTTTTCGCATTAGACAAATTCTCTTTTAAAAGTTCAAAAGATCAATGTTTTTTTAAAAAATGTTAGAATGAGAAGTAAGGTGCCAAAATTTGTACTAAATGAACATTTTTCCAATTTTATTTTGTTTTTTGTCTATTAATTAATAAAATTTGCTCGCACCCTCAAGATTCTCTATTACAATTTTGTTTACTCTACAAAAAAGTTTAATCTCTAACAAGATTGTAATCCTGGATCCTCCAATGCTTAACAAGTTGCGAATACGTTTATGATATCAAGTTACTCGGTTACAATCTTTAAAAGACACGTTTGAGTCTGACACGAAACAAATTTCATCGCATATGTACTTGTAGCCGGCCTTACCCCAGCGCAGGCGGTGCGACTGCACAGGGCCTGGGGCAGAGGAGCACACAAATCGTCTTACATCTGTTGCCTTATATATAATTTAAAAAATTGTGTCTTGTTTTTTGTTATGAGCAGATTAAAAATACGGGGTAGAGGCTTAGGATTGGGTAATTAATTAACATATATTTATTGTCCTTTTTATTATAATAATATAGGTTTTAACATTTTGTTATCAAATCTCTATTGAAAAAAAACTTTTGCTATCAAATGAAGAGATGACTCTAATTATAAAGGTCATTAATGGGGAAGCATATTTTCTTTATTGTATATTTTTTCCATTTAACAGTAACAATATTGATCAACACATTATGGCTACTTCATTTTTAGTCAAATCTAGCGATTATCAAATCTAAAGATCCATGAAATTTCTTAGTATTTCAAGTTTGAAATTGAATAATCTTTCAATTTTGTGGTCTTATAATGTTAGAATCGTAAGAAGATTTCACTACAAATAATGCTTTAGAGCTTCATGTTTTTAAGAATTATGTAATTTTGTTTCAAGTATGTTAATTTTTTGTTATTGCTTAATTTCAGATACTTGACGTTGTTTTGATAAAATCTAAACGCTGACACTCTAATATTTTCGGACTTCTTAAAAAAAAGAAAATATCCTAATTTTTTAGTTTTTTTTTTTAAATTGTAATAACCCAATTTTATTTCTCACACTCGGCCTTAAATCCCTTAGGACCAGCCATGCTATTCAGCTGCAGTTGAATCCATAACTTACTTCTTGTTGTTCTTTCTGCTCTCCACATTTATTTAATCGGTTTGAGATATGTAGGATACACCTTTGTAATTTTCTTTTCTTCTTCCAAAACAGTTGCTTTGTTGTTCGTCAAATCTTTCCCTGTTTTAGCGGAGGAATGTGGAACGAGCAAAAAATCGAAAAAAACACTGCCCTGTAATTGAAAGGATACATGTTGTATCAGAAAAAAAAGGAAAGGGTAAATCAGTAAACTCCCGCACTATTTTACCGAAGGCAACGACCTGAACCCGATAGCGTTACTGTAACGCAGCACTCTCACTCCCTTTAAAACCCGAAAAGGTCAGAAATAAAACAAAATGAAAAAAATAAAAATAAAATATTCCCATTTTGGGCTTGGGAGCTGTACATAGTCTCCCTCAGCTTCACAAACAACAAACCCTAGTCTCTCTCTTCTCTCTGAAGCCTTAACCAAATGGCTTCCCGTCGGCTCTTATCCACTCTCGTCCGCTCCTCCGTTCGCCGATCTCCGTCCAAATCTCCGATCTCCAACTCCCACCCCCGCCTCACCTCCCCCTCACCCCCTCCCCACCGCGCGTCGCCCTACGGCTACCTCCTCAATCGCGTCGCCGAGTACGCCACCGCCGCAGCCGCCGAGACCAAGTCGGCGTCCCCCGCCGGGCCCAAGGATGGGGCCAAGGGAAAAATCACCGACGAATTTACCGGGAAAGGCTCGATCGGGCAGGTGTGCCAGGTCATCGGTGCCGTCGTGGATGTGAGATTCGAGGAGGGACTGCCGCCGATCTTGACGGCGCTGGAAGTGCTGGACAACTCGATCCGGTTGGTGCTTGAGGTGGCTCAGCACTTGGGTGAGAGCGTGGTCAGGACTATTGCTATGGATGGGACTGAGGGGCTTGTTAGAGGACAGCGCGTGCTCAACACCGGCTCTCCTATCACTGTAAGCTCATTTCTTCGGTCTTTCTATGTCTGATTAGTAATTTTTATAGGTTGTTATTCGATTTGATAAGCAATGTATGCTGAGATTGGATGATGGATATATGCAAATGATCAATTGGTGCTGTGTTTATTAGATCTGTGTGTTGATATTTTTCTCAGTTGGATACATTTTGAGTTGACCCATTGTTGATTGTTGAACATTTCTAGCTTTTGCGGTTGAAAAGATATGATCTTGCTTTATGTACTTACACTGATATTGGCCGTTTTAATCTCTATCCTTTTAGAAATGTGTGTATAACTGTTCAGTTTTAAAGATGAAATTTTGATTTGATCGCTTTGGACTTATACTTTGTTATCTGTTTGTCCTTTTAGGTGCCTGTTGGAAGGTCTACCCTTGGTAGAATCATGAATGTTATTGGAGAGCCCATTGATCATAGAGGCGATATCTGTAAGTACTGGAAACCTTAAAATATCTACTCTTTATGTGCAATATGATAATACCCGGGTAAATTTTCTGACTTTATCTCTGGACGCTACAACAGCAACCGAACACTATCTGCCCATTCATAGAGAAGCTCCAGCCTTTGTTGATCAAGCTACTGAACAACAGATCCTTGTTACTGGAATTAAGGTACCGACGACCTCATTTCTTGATCCCTTCCCTTTACTGAAAATTCCTGTATGCTGTGAATTTTCGTATAAACTATTTATATTACTTGTTTCTTGTACAGGTTGTTGACCTTCTTGCTCCATACCAAAGAGGAGGAAAGATTGGGTTGTTCGGTGGTGCTGGTGTAGGGAAGACTGTGCTTATTATGGAACTGATCAACAATGTTGCAAAAGCTCATGGTCAGTTTTCAAAATAGACATGTTCACACACTGGTTTAATAATGTTATTGCTTGCTTACATAGCAACCTATCTTTGTTGATCAGGTGGTTTCTCCGTGTTTGCCGGTGTTGGAGAACGCACTCGTGAGGGTAATGACTTGTACAGAGAAATGATCGAGAGTGGTGTCATTAAGCTCGGTGAAAAGCAGGTCAGTACACTTTACATGTGATCCCTCTTTTATGCATCCGTCACAATCTGTTTCCCCGAAGTTGTTGCTCACTTTCTCTTCCATTTGTATTGCATCAGGCTGACAGCAAATGTGCTCTAGTGTACGGTCAAATGAACGAGCCCCCTGGTGCCCGTGCTCGTGTTGGGTTGACTGGCCTGACTGTGGCAGAACATTTCCGTGATGCTGAAGGGCAAGATGTGCTTCTCTTTATCGACAACATTTTCCGATTTACCCAAGTAAGCATGGCTTTTGAGGAACTTTTGCAAATTGTTTGTATTCACATTGCATGATGTTAATGTGGTTATGCTTAATGTGTATCCTGCAGGCTAACTCTGAGGTGTCTGCTTTGCTTGGTCGTATCCCATCCGCTGTCGGATACCAACCCACTCTAGCTACCGATCTTGGAGGTCTTCAAGAGCGTATCACAACCACCAAGAAGGGTTCCATTACTTCTGTCCAAGCTATTTATGTGCCTGCTGATGACTTGACAGATCCTGCTCCTGCAACTACTTTTGCTCACTTGGATGCCACAACTGTGTTGTCTAGACAGGTCTGTCACTACTCTGGACTACTTTTAGAGCTGTTTTGCATGTTTTCAGTTGATAACCTTGCTGTTTTGAATTGAACAGATCTCTGAGCTTGGTATCTATCCCGCTGTCGATCCACTTGATTCTACATCTCGTATGCTCTCACCCCATATTTTGGGTGAGGAACATTACAACACTGCTCGTGGAGTGCAGAAGGTTCTTCAGAACTACAAGAATTTGCAAGATATCATTGCTATTTTGGGAATGGACGAGCTTAGTGAAGATGATAAATTGACTGTCGCCCGTGCTCGTAAGATTCAACGTTTCTTGAGCCAGCCGTTCCATGTTGCAGAAGTTTTCACCGGTGCTCCCGGAAAGTATGTAGAGTTGAAAGAAAGCATTCAAAGCTTCCAGGTAAACTCTCATTTCTGAAGTGATGTGTGCTCTAAATGTTATGTTTTCAGTTCTGGTTCCGTCTTGATAATCCTGAGCTCAAAGAACTGACTAATTGAGCAAACCTAGCTGCTCCAGAATTGCCTTTTACTTTTTTTTTCAAATGGTTTTTCAGAAACAAATAAGTTTTCCATGCCATTAAATGCACTAACATGAGAATTTGTTCTTTAGTCTACCATATACAGGATGTTGGACAATGACTAACAATCCATAAAAATCTGCCCAAGTCTTTTATCAATGTTTGATTATTTACTGATGAGTTGTGAACTAGTCACCCTCATTGGGCATGCATCAACTGCCCCATTTTCTAAATTTAGGAGTTTGAACAATTCGTTGACCTCATAACTTGATTCTTGTTTAATTTTGGTACTTTCTGTTGACAGGGAGTGTTGGATGGGAAGTATGATGACCTTCCAGAACAGTCATTCTACATGGTTGGAGGTATTGAGGAGGTTATTGCCAAGGCTGAAAAGATTGCCAAGGAAAATGCTTAAGCCACACCCCTATCTTTGTTCCTTTATCTTGATAATTGCGAAAACCAAATAATTTAGATGGCGCTGGCTGTGCTGGCGAACAGGATTTTCATTTTTGAGAGAAATTGTATGAGCATTTCCCATTTCAGATTCAAGGATATTACCGAGTGTGAGAGAGAAATGGAGCCAATGGCCTATCCCCTTTCTTCTTGTTTTATTTAATAAGGGGAAAAAGATAGAGGACGTGTAAATTTGTTTGACCTTTTCAGTTTTCCAAACCCTATGCACTGAAGATGTTCAGCTCTTTGTTTATGTGAATTAGTTGAGAGTTTCAAACAATTTCTCTGTTGTATCTTGTTTGTTCCATCTCAATTCCAATCAGTCACATTATGCAGAGGTAGACGAGTTGCGGGGGAGTCCTGAAGCTCCTCTACCTCTGCAAGAGCACCCCTTAAATAGTGGCTGAAGTGATCATTCGAACTGGCTATCCTCCATCAATCCAGGATCTTCTTAAGGTATGCCACGTGGACATTTGGACGTATTCAATTACCGATTTAACCTTAACCACGAGACGAGGCTCATCAGTTTGCTTTGACTCCTCTCTCTCTCTCAGTCATGACCAAGTTTGGCGCCGGCATGTCATTTTCAATCTCCCAAACCCCGTTGGCGCCTCATGCGCACCTTAGCCCCTCTCTCCCTCCCATGTCTATCCTACGCCGCCTCAACCCCTCCCGCCTAACCCTCCACCACCGCCGCCGTCTCGCCACCGTCGCCTCGGCCGTACGCCAGGATACCACTCTCTGGACCCCGGCCCCGCTCTCCCGTGTCGAGCCAGCCGCCGAGTCGCTCTTCCACGTCCGCGTCGACCTCTCCGACGCGCCCGACCTCGCGTCCTCCTACACGCGCCCCGGGCAGTACCTCCAGCTGCGGGTCCCGGACGTTGAGAAGCCGTCGTTCCTGGCAATTGCGTCGCCGCCGGCGCTGGCGGCGAAGGGCGTGTTTGAGTTTTTAGTGAAGAGCGTGGAGGGGTCGATTGCGGAGCTACTGTGTGGATTGAAGAAGGGGGACGTGGTGGAGCTGACGCAGGCTATGGGGAAAGGATTCGAGATCGATCAGATTCCGCCGGAGAATTATCCGACGGTTCTGATTTTCGGGACGGGATCTGGAATCAGGTTTGTTGCTGTTGAGTTAATTCTGAATCCACTAATTTCGATGCAATATTATGATTTTCACGAATTGAAATTTGACATTTTGAATTTGTGGCTGCGCAGCCCGATTAGGTCTCTGATTGAATCAGGGTTTAACGCTGATAAACGATCCGACGTGAAGCTATTCTATGGAGCCAGAAACCTTGACAGAATGGCTTATCAGGTCTGTTATTCATTTTCATGTGCTCTGTTCAATTTAGTTTGGAATTTTAAGTAAGTATGCTAGTTGTTGGTTTGAAATCTTGTAGGATAGGTTTAAAGACTGGGAAGCTTCAGGTGTAAAGATAGTTCCTGTATTGTCACAACCGCAAGACGGTTGGACTGGACAAAGCGGTTATGTACAGGTAAAGCTTGTGGCCATTCGCTTGTTTTAATTTGTCAGGGACTTTATGATGATTCTGGTTACGAAATTAATGCACTCTATGGTTTCATTTTCAGGCTGCTTTTTCTAGAGCCAAGCAAGCTTATAATCCTCTTTCCATAGCTGCTGTTCTCTGTGGGCAGAAACAGATGACTGAGGTTCTTACCGCTTCACCTTGCTCTTATTTGTCTTACCTTTTTGCTAGAGTTGCTGCTGCTGCTGCTGTTGTTATTGTTGTTCTTATTATGTCTTGTGCCTGTCCATGTTTGGTACAATTGTGTATGAACATCTTGGGGTGTGGCTTCAGGCAGAGAAAAGTTTTAGCAGTTATGAATAACTGTTTTAATCTACATGTTCGGTTGTAGGCGTCTTCTATCATATCAAAACTTAGACATGGACATAAAGAAAGACATGTTCTCTGAATCTTTTACAAATAAAATGGACATGGATCTATTAGGAGTCTGTGATCTGGGCTAAAGAAGATATAGAAGACATGTTTAGTAAGTTGGACCAGAGGTATAGACATTTAATGGAAAACTATTTATTTAGTCTCGACTCTAGGAAGGGTTGGTGTTGGCTGTTTCTACGTAATAGTGGAGTAGCAAACATGTCGGCTGACAGTGCTGGACTCTTAAACCAAGTATGTAGGAAGCTGATCCTGTCAAGCCTCTTCTTGGAAGGTAGTTTTGGAAACTAGGCAAGTTTTGGTGCAATAGATGGATTTTGAGGCCACCATTTGTGAATGTTCATGTGTGATATGTTTCTTCATGTGTGTCAAAGAAACTGATTAACCTGGCAGCTTTGGTAATGAATCTCATTTGTTTAGTTACTGTAGAGTTATTGATGAGTTGAAGAGTGATCTGGAAATCAAAATGTTGAAACATTGTTTTGAGATGGATAGTGGGTTTTACCACTCACTACATCCCCAGTGAAGGAAAAAGAGGAGTAAGCACTTACGGTCTGATAAATGGAAATGGAAACTGGAACAGCAACCATATGTTCCCATGCCTTCTAACGCTCCCATAATGTCTTTCTGTTTCACATGGTTTAAGTCTTTGGAATATATTATATCTTCTTGACATTTGCAGTCACTTGAGTTTCCAAGTGTCTTGTGCGTCAGTCACGTGTTGATATGCATCAGGCCTGCTCTTAAGCGAAGGTCTAGAGCGACTCAATTTGCTTACTTTTGAGTACTTCAATGGTTTACACAATTATTGGGATATAAGTCTCTGATACATGTAGAGAAATGCAGAACAAATAAAATTTTGGTGTAGACCTGCCCCAACAATCGTGGTGTCTGGTTTGTTATCATAATAATGTTTAGGGATGTAAATATTAAAAGCTAATACACTCCACATATGTTGACTTTTGTGGACCTGATTCTGGTTATCAACTACAGCATGTCAGACTAATTTCTATGATTATCAAACTTTTATGCAAATTTGACATTGGCTATGTCTTTTTTGCAGGAAGTTACCTCCATTCTTTTAGCTGATGGAGTTGCAAGTGAAAAGATACTGAAGAATTTCTGACTAATAGGTTGAAAGTCTACATTGTTGTACCATTGTGGAGTGATAGTTACTATTGATTTGTTCCCCACTGCTGAGGATAAAATATCCTAGCTTGGAATCAGAAAAATAAATACAATTGTGGCGTTCCCACTTCAAAGCAATTTTGTAGTTTGAATGTTAGAACTGGCGTTTGATCGTCGGTATTAGATTGAAATATGATGCATTTTGTGTCAAAATGCCTGCTATTTTGTGCCAAATGGAATGTCCTAACTCCTAAACTCCTGGGATGCCCTGTCCAAATTATCTTTCAACTCCTGCAACATCGGAAAATGAAAAGAAAAAAGAGGGTAGTGGTAGTCTTTTTTCATCCAGAGGCACAGCCTAGGAGAAAAAGGGATTTGTCCACGGATACACGGATCTTCTGTCGTTTGAGCTTGGAAGCTACAACAATGGTTTGAGAACTAAAAGTTTGTGAAACAAGCCCAGCTCCCATTTCAGGAAACGAATTCATCTTCCTATAGTCGACAAAGCAAGCTCCACTTTTTCCTTTTTTCTTTAAAATTATCAGGAGGGTGAAGAGACTACTTCATTAAGCGGAAATTTCAGATACCAATTCATAACTGGAAAGAATAGAAAGGCCTTTCAATTCAGTAGAAGTTTAACACAGGTACAAATGCAGGAAAGAGGGCATCCCCCCAACAATCAAGAATCAATGTAAACAAGATCAGTCCAGGGGAAGTCAACTCTGCATCTTAAAGACCATTTAGATTTTAGACATTTTGATTATCAGGAGCATCATTAATATCAGCAGCTCCATTTCGACCAAGACCTTCAATGCACTTTCCATTGGGCTTAACCGAATCCTCAGGATTGTGATCCTTCTCATGCACTGAGTGATGGTTGTGACAACATCTGTGATGGCGATGATGATGGCCATCTTTCTTGTCCTTCATATATTTACCTGCATGATCATGGTTGACTGGTTGTCATCTGATGACTTCTCTAAAGATCTGCTCCTTCTGTCACACGTATAAGAATTCGACTCTGATGACCTTGAATCAACACCATTTGACCGCCTATGATGTTTGTGGTGCTTAGCACGACATTTCCTTTTAATCTCACCATCCTCACTCGAAGAATCAGAAGAAGCAGATTTCAACTGTCGATGGTGTTTAGGGCACTTTGCATGACTTCTGCTTCTCCCCTGTTCATCATCAGTAGAATCAGAAATATCAGAATCTGACCTCCTATGGCGCCTGTGGTGTCTCACATGACTTCTCTTGACTCCTTCGCCATTTTCATCACTTGAAGAATCAGAAGCACCAGATTCTGACCTGGAATCGTAAACCTTGTGCCTTTTGTGGCTTCGCTTCTTCCTCTTCTTATCTCCTTCATAGTCACTCTCATATCCATCACCACTGTCATCACTTGAGCCTGAGGAATGTCTCTTTGGCTTCCTTCTGGATCTTTTTTCCTTCTTCTCACAGTCACTTGAGTCTGAGCGTTTCTTATGCTTCTTGTGAGTCCTTTTACTTGATTTTCTCCTATCATCAATGCCACTATCGGAATCAGAGTCTGATACAGACCTTCTCTTATGCTTAGAAGATTTCAACTTCCTCGCTTTGGCTTTGGCTTTGGCTTTGGCTTCAGCATCAGCTTTTGCCTTGGCAGCAGCTTCTAGTTTCTGCTCCCATTTCAAAGGGGCATCTTTCTTCTCCAAAGCTCTCCTCTTTTTCTCCTCGACCAGTTGCATGAACTTCTTGGTGTCCATTGAGATACAAAAACCAGTACAATATCTGCATTTTGGTATGATGATGACAAGAAGTGCATCTCAGAGAAGAGAAAAAACAATGTTAGTTTATGATCAGTGTCTGGTAAACAACAAGCACACAAGTATAGCCCCATGTTCAGTACATATCCTTCAATCCATATGAGCAAAAAAACAACAAACTTAACACTCCAAAAGCTAACGAACTCTAGATCTACCTGGCCAAAAGTAGCTTACACGCAAAACAAATGCGAAGTAACAGAAACCAAACACAAAATTCCATGTCTACAATGAGAATGACATAAAACATAAGGAGAAACAAAACAGAATCTGGGATATTCAATTCGGCTCTTACCTTATCTACAAAGATCACAGCTTTAAACACCAAAGTCCAGCCCAAATCTGTAAGTCTACTCCAAGGTAATCTACAGCAATTATAACACAAGAGAATGTTAAGAGATCACAGACCACATTGTCCTCTTTCAATTATCAATAAATCAGATTGAAAAGCAGCTCAAATCAATCGAAAAATATATCAAAAATAGCTCAAAAGAGCTCAAAAATTCTCAAACACATCAACATGCATATCTTTATTTACATTACAATGTTAAACTTTCTCCAATCAAACCTATTCGAAATCAAACCAAAAACTTAATCAAAGAACATTAATCAAAAAATATATTTTATCATCAGAACCCCAAATTGCACATCAAATCAAAATATCAAACTAGAAACCAGACACTGAAGCAAAGAAAGCTGATAATGAACAGCTGACAAACAAATTGAAGTCATGCAGTGGCAGAAGATAGGTACCTGAAAGAGATGAGAGAAGCGGAGATCAGGTTGCGGCGACGGAAGAGAGAATAGGGCTTTTGACTTTTGGTGGCCTTTGACAAACGTTTACGCGTTCGGCAGATTTGGCCTCTATTTATATACCTACACAGCGACGCACACCCACTCTTACCTACTCAAGCTTTTACCTTTTACTTCATTAACGGATTGAAGTTTTTTAAACCAGTTTAGATCGAAATTTTTTTTGAAATCAAAGGAGCTGATTTAAAAAAGTTACTGATTTTGATACAAAATATTGAGAAAATAAACTAAATTTTCTCTTATTTATAATAAAATAAAATTCATATTTCATCTAAAAAGACTGTAGTACCCCTAATTGGTATATTTTACTTACTCTTTCAATAAAACATTAAACGCGAATATGACATGAATCAAGATTTGTTTTACAATTTGTTTTCCAATTACATGCGAGGGTACACCCTATCAAATAGTGTTAGTTCTTCCAAACCATCATAATGAAAATGTTACATCAATTCTATTCTATCATTGAAAGAAAAAACAATTCCTTTTCCCTTCATCACATTCCAGTTAACCAAACATGACCCTAGTGTTTGCTACCATTCTTAGCCTTCTTAGCTTAGTGAGGGTGGTGATCAAATAGTGTCCGATGCAGTTATGTCTCATAAGTATTATTTTTACGTTATATAAGAAGGCTGATGATGAAAGTCTTAAAATTAAATTTTAAATTATTATTGTATATCAACTCAGTTACCAATAAATTGGTTATATACATCATTCGAATCAAATCTAGTAATCTTTTAGATGATAAAAAAAGAGTGTGTTCTTCTCTTTCACAACCCATTCATTTTCCCACAATCTTGTTCCACCATATGAGAAGTACACTTGGTGAAAAATTGTGCGAGGACATTTTCGACCAAAACAATTGTCAATGAAATATATATGTCGACCATTCCAGTTCATATTTTCGTTCGCTTCGTGAGGAAGAAAAATACCGGCATAAAGGCGCAAACGGTGTCCCGGTTAGTCAATTCCTCAGTCTTTCGTTCATCTCTATACTCTCCAATTCTCCCTAAATCATCAAACCTCCGATGACGTCAACGCCGTCCTCCTCCGCCACCACCAACGTCATGCTCGCCATCTGCGAGAAGAAAACCACCTCAATCGACCTCTACCGCCCCCTCCGCAACTACATCGCCTTCCACTACTCCGAACGCGAAGCCCAGAACCTCGAAGACGACCTCCAAGCCCTAAAACAGCTCCGCTCCGACTTGGAACGGCAACCCGACCCGTCCTTCCCGACCCGCCGCGACCTCCTCCAAAGTTACTATAAAGCCCTCTGCCTCGTCGAGACTCGCTTCCCTATCTCGCCGGACAAGGACCACATCAACTCCGTCACCTTCGTCTGGCATGACGCCTTCAAGAACAAGCAGAAGGCTTCGCAGCAGAACATCCACCTCGAGAAGGCCGCCGTGCTTTTCAATCTCGGCGCCGTGTACAGCCAGATTGGGCTTTCCTACGATCGCGCCACCGTCGACGGGAGGCGGCAGGCGTCTCACGCGTTCATCGCCGCAGCCGGCGCGTTTGCGTTTCTGAGGGACAATGCGGCGACGAAGGCGTCGATCGGGAGCTCGACGACGGTGGATTTGTCGGTGGAGTGCGCCGGGATGCTGGAGAGGCTGATGCTGGCGCAGGCGCAGGAGAGCGTGTTTGAGAATACGATTGCTAAAGGTAGCACGCCTGGTGTTTGCGCCAAGATCTCTAGGCAGGTCAGTGTTTCGATTCGGCCTTATTGAATTGAATTGTGTTTTTTCGATAGTTAGTAATAGCTTAGAACTGATCTGATGGCTTGATTGAGTTAATTTCAGTTTTAGTAAAGTGATTGGACTATTAAATGTTCATTATTTAGTATATAAGCTGTGTTTTGTGCTGATTAAAGACACAATTCATCTTTGAAAGAGGTCACTTTAGATATGAAATTGTTCTTTATGGTTACAGGTTGGATTGTACTATGAGGAAGCTTTAGCGGCAACAAATTCACTTACTTTGAACCAGCATTTTGACAAGGCTTGGGTATCACACATGCAGTTAAAGGCTGCGCTCTTTTATGCAGAAGCTTGTTATAGGTATGGTCTGGAGTTGCACGAGAAAGAAGAGATTGCGGAGGAGATTGCACGGTTGAAGAGTGGGATAAGTGCTCTAGTGGAGTCTAAGAAATCAACAAGGGGGGCAGCTGCACAAATTTTGGATGCGATTAACAAGTTGGAGGCCAACCTTAACCGTAACCTTGAGAGGGCTATGAAGGAGAATGATAGAGTTTACCTTATGAGGGTTCCTTCCCTTAGCTCCTTACCACCACTGCCAGCGTTTTCCTTGGTGAAGCCTATGGCGATGAGTGAGATCTTGGATGCAAGCAAGGAGAAGATGTTTGCTAGTCTTGTTCCGGACAGTAGTGCAAAAGCTCTTTCCAGGTACACCGAAATGGTCGATGATATTATCAGGACACAAGCTGAAAAGTTGCAACAAGCCAGTGAACTGACTAGAGTAAGGCTCAAGGAAATGGACCTTCCGGAGTCTATTCTTGCTTTGGAAGGAAATTTTACTCTTCCTACGGATCGTAAAGAGGATGTGGAGGCAGTGCAGATTAGTGGGGGTCCTGCTGGTTTGGAAGCTGAGTTGCAGCAACTTAGGGATTTGAGAAGAGTGAACCAGGAAATTTTGGTACACATTGATGAGCTCTTGCAGAAAGAAGCAAGAGAAGATTCCCAGTTTAGAAGCCAATTTGGAACACGGTGGACAAGGCCTCAGTCAAGCACTCTTACTAAGAACTTACAGGATAGGCTAGGCAGGTTTGCAGCTAACTTGAAGCAAGCTTCTGACAGTGATGCTCGGATTGAGCGCTCTGTCAGAGAACATTCAGCTCTCATGTCCATCCTTGATCGTCACCCGGTAATTGTTTTGGTATCCTTTGTGTGTGGCATTTAAAAGTTAATCCGGTGTAGTAGATTTGAATCATTATCTCCTGTAAGTAGGTGTGGCGTATTTCTAAGTCATTGTGTGTTCTTTGCTCATAGATTGAATCTGCCCTCCCAACTCTGGCTAGGCCGATCATGTCTTTGGATGCCAATGAAGATGCTATATTAGGTGCCCTGAAGCAAAGCTTGGTAACTTTTTCATCCTTTTAGTTGATTTCTGTAAGGTTACAGAAATAAATTTTGATTCGCTATTTCTGGCTTTTTTGCTTATTATGCTGCTCCTTATTTTTCTTGCTGATGGCCCAATTATATTCTCTGTTTGGTCTTTTTTCGAGAATTTAGATACTTGCATAATAATTTACCAGACGGAAGTGGTTCAGAAGAATATGCTTCCCCTTGCTTTTAGAACTTTCAGAAGAATATGCTTCCCCTTGCTTTTTGACAGAAAATGTTGTTTATTACTATGTTCTATGATTTAAAATATGTTAAACTAACTAGTTTTAAAAGTATGCAGTATTGTTTGTTGATATGAGATGCTTCTACGAAGTTCTTGTATATTGTCACATAAAAAAAAGAAACTTGTATGAAGAGATCCCGTTCTTTCTTTTTGGAAGAGAGTCCAAAGTTGTGCGACTTTGATGATTCTTAATTTGAAATTGTTTTGAATATGATTGTGTTCACTAATGCAGCAGCAATTGGAAACGCTTGGTGCTCAACGAGCAGGCCTTGAAGACATGCTCAAAGAGATGAAAAGAAAGGTGCAGTGTATTTCATTATATTCTTTACTTCGTTTTTTTGTTTTCTTTTCATTCCTGTGATCTTCCCCCCAGCTCCTCCAATTGCAAATTATTCTTGTGCAGATCTTCTCTCTTGTTTGCTACTCATTGTGTTATTATTATTATTATTATTATTATTTTGGATAATACTTTGTGTTAATTAAGTTATTGACTACTTGGACAATATAGAATTTTGATTGCTAAGTTATTCACTACCTTGGAATTTTGACTTCTTCTTCAACACCTCATTAAGGTGCTATATCAATTCTTGATGCTGCATTTCTTAAGTTTAGTGTTTTCTTGCCTCAGGATGACATACTTCCTAAGTTAATGACATCAACCGGCTCCTATGAGGATCTTTTCAGGAAGGAGATATCAAAATATGATCTTATAAGCGAAGACATTGGCCACAATATTGAGGCACAAGAACAATTATTGCTGCAAATCCAGGTCCAGTTGGTTATTCAATCTTATTTTTCTAAAATCTGTCTTCTCTGTTGCAATGAGTGATGTTTTACAGTGACTATTGTATTACGTTATAACTACATGGCCGGACAAATAGTGTGACTGAATACCTTCAGTATTGCACTCGGTTAATGCAGCCTTGAACTTTGAAAAGAAAAATTCAGTATACTGTGGGTGAGAGGGTCAAGATTTCAATAGTTGAAGTGTGATACACTGAGGCTCCCTTTACCATCCTGGAGGAGGTTTTATGAGAACAATGATGAGAATCTTTATTTTGAGAGTGAGATGCCTGTGTTTGATGTGGATAATTCCTATAAAAATAGGGTGTTCTGTGACCAGTGTTATCTCAGTAGTTTGAGATTCATTTAGATTATTCAATGCGTCAATTACGGACATTTGGTGTCCTAGACATCTCATAACTGATACATATTGTTTGTTATCTGCAGGCCCAAAATGATGAGTTTGCTGCAATCTTCAATCTTGAAGATTACAAAGGTAGGTATTTTTGTTATTTGGCTTTTTACTTGTTTCATATGGGTTGTATGGTTTGAGGGTAACAATTATTGATGCATAATGGAACGGGTGAGTTGTACAAAAGTGCTACTTGAATGAAAGCCTAGTGGTTTTGATGGGAGGAATCTGGTTACTTCTGTTTTAGCAGAATGAAAGGGGTATTCCAATGGTTAGCTGGTGAACAATGAGTGTTAGTTATTTTGTTCATACAGGTTCTGGTAGGTCATTTCACCTGTTCGTGAGATTTGATTTCTCATGAAATATGCTCGTATTTACCCTACCCATGTCGTCATATTAATATGAGCTTGGGTTGTTTTCTGGGGACTCGTTTAAGTTGCTGGGTGCACCTATATCTCAATCTGTCTATGTCTGTAGTCTAAAATCTTGAGAACGAAACTTGATCGTTTATTAACTCTGCAACTGGTTACATGCAATTCCATTCAAGTGTAATCCTGGAAAGAGTGTGATTCTCTTTTTCTTTTTCATGTTGGTTTTGTTTCTGATTCCTATCCCCTGAATTTGTTGCAGCGTCTCGTGAGAAATGTTACAAGCAGATTCAAGCTGCCATAGCTAAGTACCGGGAGATTAAGGATAACATAAACGAGGGTTTGAAGTTTTATGTTACTCTTCAGGTAATTTGTTTGTTCAACTGCTGCTAAATCTTGCAGTGTTAGGCACAATAAGCATTGGTGGATTGCTAATTTCGTTCATCTTTTTTCCCAACAGGATGCAATAACTAATGTAAAGCAGCAGTGCAGTGACTTTGTGATGACTAGAAATATCCAGTGCCAGGAAATGATTGAAGATGTGCAGAAACAAATGGCAGGTCTCAGTTTCCAGGATTCTAAAAACTCAGGTGCATACAACTATCCTTCTGCGGGAAGTCAAAGTCAAAGATCTGGTTCACAACATCAAACAGATCCACGTCCTCAAACACCCTACTACCGACCTCCTGAGCAGTCAGGTTATGCTCAGCCTGCCCCCTACTCAACGCAGCAGATGCCTCCTCCGTACCATGCACCACCTCATCAAGCCGGCAGTCCGTACCCTCCCCATCAAGCCGGCAGTCCGTACCCTCCCCATCAAGCCGGCAGTCCTTACCCTCCCCATCAAGCCGGCAGTCCATACCCACCTCCACAGGCCCAGCAGCAGCCCCCAGCAAGCCATGAATATGGTCAACCTGCTTATCCAGGTTGGCGGGGTCCATACTACAACGCACAACAATCTGGATCGCATCCGCGACCTCCTTACACCATCCCACCTCAATATCCTCCAAACCAGAGTGGCTACTATAAACCACAATAGTCAAGTACCGATCATATTGGCGACGTAATATTATTGATTGTTCATTATGTGTTGTTATAAGTTATCAGTCGGATGTATAGTTAGTCTTTTGAGATAGTCTATTCGCCTGGCATGTCTCTGGTTGTCTGGTGGTGTGCTTGCCTTTGTGGCTTAAAACATTTTTCTTTGTATAGCTAGAGCATGCTTTTGACGCATGTAGACACAGAATAATAAGCATTTGAAACACTCGATTTATGAACCATCAGCATTTGATTTTTTTACATTAAATTTTTAGATGCTCGATCCCCTCTGGCACTCATTTTCAAGTTTGTTATGTTGATTATTCAAACGCTAAATAAGATTGTAGGTGAATATGAATCCCTTCTTCCCTTCAGGCCACCTTATTGCAAGGTTGCTAAGGTGAAAGGCTTCTTCTGGAACAGGATTCAAACGCTTCTTGGAGCAAGTTGGAGCAGCTTTTCCATTTTCAAACCTGCTCGGATCAAACTACTGGTCCGGAAAATGCTCTGCAGTTTAATCTGTGCTGCTGGAGGACCAATATACCTCGAAACAATGAGACAAGTCCATCCTTTTGAAATTGTGTAACCTTCATAGGTCAAGTCGCGCGGTATCAACTTCTCCGATAATGTTCCTTGACGAGGTTGCACCAGCCTCATCACTTCATATTCTATCAACAATATAGAATCAGACCAAACCAAGAGCATGGAAGACAATAATATAATTTGAGGTTCTAGCTATCTCGTATTTGAACAATATATGATCAAGATCAAAGTTAAGTAGAGAGAACAGTAACGCAAGGCTGAATTTTCCTCTCCCGGTTAGACGAACAGTGAGTCACGCTCAATTAGTTAATGTGATTGTCCCGCTATGACCTAATGGAAGTTGGGTATTTTGAGTCTCTATGTGATTATTTAGAATCCTAAGTTCTGTAATCTTCTGAGAGTGGTTGTTGGTTTGGCCAGCGAAGCGTTAAATGAAGTCTTGAAAATGGTTGAAAGACCCTTCTGAAACTTAGGGATCAGAGATGCTCAATTAGAAATAAAAAGGCATACCCCATATGATAGTATTCATGGCAGTGCCTACAATGTAGTGCCATTTTTGTCACACTTTCTCAGACTACACTCGTCTCAAAAAAGCAAGCTTTTCCGTAAGAGTGATACCATGCCAAGTTTTCTCTCATAATAAAACTGGTATGTGTAAGTGTTAGTATTGAGCTGTCAGGTACTGAAAATTGGACCAGACATTACCATATATGAAACTCGGAGAAGAAGATCATCATTCATCATTCTAACTCATGAGTCATGAATGAAGAAGCAGACAATCTAATATAGTTGTCACACACTTCTTCACATCCCAAAATTCACCTTCTTCACACTATCTGCTCTAACAACCATCTGTAAGTTCCTTAAAGCCAATTTGGTAGTCTAGAAAAGAGAAAAAAAAAAGTTTGATTCATGAATGTGCATGGAATCCTTCACTTAACTGAATGTAGTGATGATTAAGTTACTCTACTCTCCAATTGGTTTATTCGGTTTTTCGAGAGAAAAAATTATCAAATTGAGCTGTATTTTCATTCATTTCTGTTTGGAAGAAAGCTCAAACTGAACAATGTGTTCTGTATTGTAAGAATGCCCCTCTTTTATTAGTTTTGTTATGAATGTCTGCATGATCTTGATTCCTTTCTATGGGGCTAGTTTTAGGATTTAGTTCACTGTTCAATTTTTTCGTTCATCTTCTTACAGTTTCATATCCTAGTTTACTCCTCTTAACAGATTTTAGTTGAGAGCATTTAATAGTGGTTCTAACTACATCACATTCTTCTGTAAACACACATTTTGGGACAGGAAATGGCTGAAATTTTCATCTCCTTGATGAGGCTTCTTCTCTTATGCTTATGCATAGAAATAATGAAGATGACGGCAGAAGCAGAATGCATGAAATATAGGGACCCCAACCAGCCCTTAAATACTAGAATAAATGACCTACTGAGCCGGATGACCTTGGAGGAAAAGATTGGCCAAATGACGCAGATAGACCGCAGTGTTGCTTCACCTGAAGTGATGTACAAGTACAAGATTGGTAAGCATGATGATTTGTTTTTACTGTCACATGTGTATTTGGCTATGAAATTGAGTTGTATTTAACCCCTTGAAATCAATGACCTTTGGCATGCAGGGAGTGTT
Source organism: Comarum palustre (assembly GCA_951800085.1). Lineage (NCBI taxonomy): Eukaryota > Viridiplantae > Streptophyta > Magnoliopsida > Rosales > Rosaceae > Comarum > Comarum palustre. Next base: position 22,112,027 of record OX637577.1, on the reverse strand, counting down.
TTGAGTGGGGGTGGGAGTGTGCCAGCCAAAAATGCTTCTGCAGAAACTTGGATTAGAATGGTGAATGATTTTCAAAACGGATCTTTATCGACTCGGCTTGCTATTCCACTGATTTATGGTATTGATGCCATTCATGGCCACAACAATGTCTACAAGGCAACAATCTTCCCTCACAATATTGGACTGGGAGCTACTAGGCAAGTTGACATGGAACCGATCCTAATTTTTAGAGGGAGTAAGCATGTACTAACTTCAAATGCTCCAGGGACCCTGACCTTGTTAAGAGGATTGGAGCTGCAACTGCGCTTGAAATTAGAGCTACAGGAATTCATTATACCTTTGCACCTTGTGTGGCGGTAACCCAGATGAAATGAACATCTTATTAATAGTATTAACATATATATATGCATGTACGAATCATTTGAAACTTTGCTGTATTTTATGACTTCTGTTTGCAGGTTTGTAGAGATCCGAGATGGGGTCGTTGTTATGAAAGCTACAGTGAAGATCCTAAGCTTGTTCAAGCAATGACTGAGATCATACCTGGATTACAAGGAGAGATACCAGCAAACTCTAGAAAGGGTGTTCCCTATGTATCAGGAAAGTAAGAAATTTGTTTTGATTGTTGTACTCATTTTGAGTTTTTAGTGCTTCACCAGTTATTTGCCTCTGAGAATAAAAATGCAACATTACTCTGTTATTACTAGTTTTCACCATTGAGCATAACATATCATTCATAATGTTGTGCCGTATCTGCTTTGTAGCGATAAGGTTGCTGCTTGTGCAAAGCATTATGTGGGAGATGGTGGAACACTCATGGGTATCAATGAGAATAACACTGTGATAGATCAACATGGCTTACTGAGCATTCACATGCCACCCTATCCCAGTGCAATTATCAAGGGTGTCGCAAGCGTTATGGTATCTTACTCGAGCTGGAATGGAGTAAAGATGCATGCTAACGGTGAACTTATCACCGGCTTCCTTAAGGGTACTCTCGGTTTCCAGGTAAAAATCATCTTTCTGATGATGCTATGAATATAAACTAAGAGCAATATTGTACATGTATATAAAACCTTGTGGCATTGTTTTTCAGGGTTTTGTCATCTCAGATTGGCAGGGTATTGACATGATCACTTCTCCCTCTCATTCCAATTACTCATACTCAATCATGAAAGGAATCAGTGCTGGCATTGATATGGTTCTCATTAACTCATTATCTCTTTTTGTCTAATTTCTTTCTGAACTTTTTGTGAACTTGATGGCATTGTCTTCTAACACCTCTTCACCTAGTTAATATATTCTGTGTTACAGATCATGGTTCCATATAACTACACAGAATTCATCGAGGGTCTAACTTTCATGGTGAAAAATAAGATCATCCCCATGAGCAGAATTGATGATGCTGTGAGGCGAATTTTGCGCGTTAAGTTTACAATGGGGCTATTTGAAAAACCGTTGGCTGATCTAAGACTGGTCAGCCAGCTCGGCAGTCAGGTAGGCAGCTGTTCAAGAGCTAAGTGACACCATTCCACAAGCAAATAGGAATATTCTGAATCTAAATTTCTTGCTTTTATTGATGATCAACATGCAGGAACATAGAGAATTGGCTAGGGAAGCAGTGAGGCGATCACTAGTGCTTCTAAAGAATGGTGAATGTGCTGAGAAGCCATTGCTACCCGTTCCCAAGAAGACATCAAAAATCCTTGTAGCTGGAACTCATGCAGATAATCTTGGTTATCAGTGTGGTGGTTGGACCAATGAGTGGCAGGGACAAAGTGGCAACAACCTCACACAAGGTAAACAAAATTAGAGAGCTAACTCTACCTAATTTTGGGGTATGAATTCGATTGTAAAACTATGAATTTTCAATTGATTGGTCATAATCTATTTTAATTTGCTCAACATGCTGCAGGCACCACAATTCTGACTGCTATAAGGAAAACAGTTAAACCTGAAACTAAAGTGGTGTACAAGAAGAATCCTAATGCCAAGTTTATGAAGTCAAATAATTTCTCCCATGCCATTGTTATCATAGGAGAACCACCTTATGCAGAAGGAGCTGGTGACAACTTAAACTTAACAATCCCTAAATCTGGCCGTAGAGTCATCAGAAACATTTGCGGTGCAGCGAAATGTGTTGTTTGCCTCATCACCGGCCGTCCTGTAGTGATCAAACCATATCTTTCCATTATAGATGCTCTTGTTGCAGCTTGGCTTCCAGGGACTGAAGGCCAAGGAGTTGCTGATGTTTTGTTTGGTGACTATGGATTCACTGGCAAGCTTCCTCGCACCTGGTTCAAAACTGTGCATCAGCTGCCTATGAATGTTGGAGATCCACATTATGATCCTCTATTTCCTTATGGATATGGCCTCACTACACAATCAACCAAAGCCAATTCAACTAGGAAATGAGTGTTAGGCTTTTAGCTACTCTTTAATATATAGTGGAGGAGATGGAGTGTTACTACTGCATTTATAAGCCTTTTATTCAAGCTCACAAGAAAATAATGTCATCAAATTTGAACTCACATTTTATCTGTGTGCTGCTGCAAACTGTTGTAATCAAAGAGTTAGCTCTGCAAACTGTGGTTTATGCTACTCAGCAAATGAATGCAAGTTTATAGAATTGTATTTCCTTGATGTTGGATTACACACGTATATACAGCTGTGATTACAATGGAGAATTAAAGGTGATGAGTTCTGTAAATGTTAAGAATCAAAACTATCTAAAAAGATACAGTAGATATAAGGAGAGAATTACTCTGTGCAATCACTTCCGTGATTTGGTGTGTAGTTACTGAAATCACTCGGCAATCGCTTCCCTACGAACGCCCTTCCTCCTGGTATTTTTGGCTGAAACTTCGGCCTAACGTTCGACTCGGCTGAGCCATACCTATGTTGTGTGGCTCCGCTACGGTATGAATTCTTGCATAACAATGTGGTTTCCGATGGTGGAGGTGATGATGTACTGGTGATAACCGACCTTACCATACATGTAACTTCGATAAAGACTTGTTACCAATCCAAGTACGTACAAGCTTGTGTACAACATCTTTGGTTGGTCACCTGTCACTAACTCATCAAATTCTGTTGAAATTCACTAAACAATCACTAAATAGAGGAGTAAACGCAATGGGCACACCTAATTTAATTGTTGATAGGATGTGATATAGGTGAGATTAAGAAATGAAAACAAGTGCTGGCTGCACTGCATTGCAGTACGCAAGAGTCCTATCCGTATTACTTTGAATCACGAAAGCACCATCTTAAATTTGAGAGGCATTTCCTCATGGCGTGTGTCAAATCCCCCGACAACAATGTCTTTCAAGTAGCACCATATAGCAAACATTCCAGTTGTGGATGATCCTAATTCCTCACCAAGTGTTTCTTCACCGATGACTAGTGCTAATTCCGTCACAATTTAGCCCTTTTCTTGAAGACTGTTCGTCATCGATCCCATATACACATTTTGCACCGATCGCTCAAGCTTGATTTATCTTCAAATTTATTAATTCATAGATTTTCAAATTTGCTGTCAATGGTTTTCTTAAAAACGTTCTAGGTCAACTGTGTCGAGAGTGTTGTAACAGATGAAAGAAAGAACACAGATTTACGTGGTTCACTAACGATATGTTAGCTACGTCCACGGCAGAAGAGAACAGTTTTATTATCTTGAGGAAGAACACAGAATACAGGATACAATTAGGTTTATGACGTTTATATACTAAACGTCTAGGGTTTCAGGAGCGAAAGTCGTGCGCGACTGAAACTGCCTCCGCGAGCGACAATTGCGCGAGTGAGACTGTTCAACCAACTGAACCCAGCATGACAGGTTTCGTGGGCCTCGGGGGCGTTTCCCCCGAACCCCCAAACCAGGGCGCGTTGCCCCTGGACCCCAACTCGCTGACCGGTCAGCGAGATCCCCAAATAGCTGGTACCTCCAGACGGCTGGTTCAAGGCATATATTAACAAATCTCCACCTTGACTTGAATCCTCTCACAAATAACAGATGTACCAGATGCATCACAGTAATGCCAGACGTACAAATAACTTCTCTACCAGATAACAGATGTACCAGATGACTCCTCTGCCACAGATGTTGCCCCAAAAGGCAACTAACAGCTTGTAACATTTAGCAAGTCCAAACAGTGTTGGAACTTGCTGTGCGGAACCGGCTTGGTGAGCATATCAGCGGGATTATCAACAGTACCCACTTTCTTCACCTTAATTCTGCTCTCACTTCTCAGAAAATGATACCTGACATCAATGTGCTTAGTCCTCTCATTATGAACCTGATCCTTTGCTAAACATATTGCACTCAAACTGTCACAATATACTATAGCCTGATCATGATGCAAACCAAGACTATTGACCAGTCCCTTCAACCATATTTCTTCCTTTGCAGCTGCTGTCAAAGCCATGTACTCTGCTTCAGTAGTAGACAAAGTCACTGTAGGCTGCAAAGTAGCTTTCCAACTAACAACAAAGCCACCAAAAGTAAAAACATAACCAGTCATAGATCTCCTAGTGTCAACATCTCCAGCATAATCGCTATCTGAACAGCCTGTTACTAAGCATTTTGTATCACCTCCATAAATGAGACCAACATCAGACGTACCTTTGAGATACCGAAAAATTCTCTTCACGGCTTGCCAATGCTCCTTTCCGGGCTCACCCATAAACCTGCTGACAACACTAACAGCATGTGCAAGATCAGGCCTAGTGCAAACCATAGCATACATCAAGATCAGTCATAGATCTCCTAGTGTCAACATCTCCAGCATAATCGCTATCTGAACAGCCTGTTACTAAGCATTTTGTATCACCTCCATAAATGAGACCAACATCAGACGTACCTTTGAGATACCGAAAAATTCTCTTCACGGCTTGCCAATGCTCCTTTCCGGGCTCACCCATAAACCTGCTGACAACACTAACAGCATGTGCAAGATCAGGCCTAGTGCAAACCATAGCATACATCAAGCTTCCTACTGCACTTGCATAGGGAACTAGAGACATGTATTCCTTCTCCTCAGCAGATTTAGGTGCAAACACAGTAGACAGATGAATATTTGCAGCACTTGGAGTATCTATAGATTTTGATGTAGACATACCAAACCTGGACAGTATTTTCTGGATGTAACCTTTTTGTGATAAGAAAAGCTTCTTCTGACTTCTATCCCTGTAAATCTCCATTCCTAAAATTTTTCGGGCTGCTCCCAAATCCTTCATCTCAAACTCTGCACTGAGGAAACCCTTCAACTTCTGGATATCTGACTTGTTTTCTGCAGCTATCAACATATCATCTACATACAGGACTAGATAAATGAGAGAACCATTTGTTACCTTGTTGTAGTAGACACAACAATCATACGGACTCCTGATGTAGCCTATCTCTATCATATAGCTATCAAACCTTTTGTACCACTGTCTAGGAGACTGCTTTAGTCCATACAAGGACTTCTTCAACTTGCAAACATAGTCTTCTTTTCCAGGAACTTGGAAACCATCTGGCTGAGTCATGTATATCTCCTCTTCCAATTCTCCATGTAGAAAAGCTGTCTTCACATCTAGTTGTTCAAGCTCCAGATTCTGATGTGCAACTATGGCTAGTAACACCCTGATAGAAGTATGTCTGACCACTGGCGAGAAAATCTCATTGTAGTCTACTCCCTCTTTCTGATGGAACCCTCTTGCAATTACTCTAGCTTTATACTTAATGCCCTCAGCAGGTGACAACCCTTCTTTCTTCTTGAAAACCCATTTACAAGTAATGATCTTTCTCCCCTGATCAGGTCGTTTGGTCAATTCCCAAGTCTGATTTCTCTGAAGTGACTCCATCTCATCTCCCATTGCAGCAAGCCATTGGGTTGACTCTGTACATGTAATTGCTTCCTTGTAGGTGGATGGCTCATGAGGATCCACCTCTTCAGCAACCTGTAGTGCATAGGCCACCATGTCCTCAAACCCATACCTCGTGGGAGCTTTCCCAAAATTTGCTCTCCTAGATCACTCATGAGTCAAGATATGCTGATTAACTACCGTTGGTTCTGTTTCTGAATGTAAGTGTTGATCTTCTTGTTGTGGTTCACTCTCATCTTCAGTGACTTGTTGCTCCACTTGTCTCTCAACACTACAATTTTCTGATACTGCAATAGACATCACAGTAGGGTTAAACATAGAATTTTCATCAAATACTACGTTTCTACCAAGTATAACCCTCTTTTCGAATGGAGACCAGATTCTGAAACCTTTAACCCCATCCCCATAGCCTACAAACACTCCCCTTTTAGCTCTTGGTTCTAACTTACCCTCACTTACATGATAATAAGCAGTACACCCAAAAACCCTCAGATTGGAGTAATCAGCGGTCTTACCAGACCACATCTCATAAGGTGTTTTGAGATGTATACCTGTGTGAGGTCCACGATTTATCAGATAACATGCAGTACTCACCGCTTCTGCCCAGAACCTTCTCTCTAATCCAGCATTAGAGAGCATGCACCTAGCTCTCTCCAGAAGTGTCTGATTCATACGTTCTGCTACACCATTTTGCTGTGGTGTATTCCGGACTGTATGATGCCTTGCAATACCTTCAGACTTGCATAACTCATGCAACAGCAGCAGAACCTGACAGCGTAGATCCTTGCAGAAAATATAAAGTACCCCGCTTGACACCTTTCAGAACCACATTGGAACCCTTGTAGACATTTAGGACTCCACATGAGCCTTTGTACCTGCACCCTTTGCTGTCTAGTAGACCCAAGGAAATCAGATTCTTCGTCATGCGTGGAGCATGCCAAACATCATTCAATGTACAGAATTTACCATCATGTGTCCGTATTTTGATTGAGCCTATTCCAGCCACCTTGCATGCATGACTGTCAGCCATAGAAATATTTCCTCCATCTATCTGCTCATAGGTTGAAAACCACTCTCTACGTGGACATATATGATAAGACGCCCCGGTATCCAAAATCCACACATCCCTGTGATGTGTGTGTGCATCTGTAACCAAGGTCAAATCCTCTTCAGAATTGGTGTCAACTTCTGCTACAACAGCAGTACCTGATGCTTTCTCATGCTGCTGCTTCTTCTTCTTTGGACATTCGTTTTTCCAATGTCCCTTTTCTTTACAGTAGTTACAGACATCATTAGATTTGGAACTCTTTGAAACTGATTTCTTGAATTTCTTCTTCCCCGAGCTTCTCTGTCCCATACTTCCACTGGCTACCAACCCAGCAGCCTGACTGTCTGAACTTGTACCGGTCGCCTTATGACGCATCTCTCTAGTATGAAGAGATGATCTAACCTCCTCCAGAGTCACAGTATCTCTCCCACCAATAAAAGAATCCACAAAGTTCTCATACGACAAAGGTAGAGATACCAGCAGAATCAGGGCAGCATCTTCATCATCAACTTTAACATCAATGTTACGCAACTCTAATAGAATTGTGTTTAACTGATCTAAGTGATCTCTTAGAGTCGTGCCTTCTTCCATTCACAGACTGAACAGACGTCGCTTTAGAAGCAACTTGTTGGTTAAAGACTTCGTCATGTATAGACTCTCAAGCTTCAACCACAGACCAGCCGTAGTTTCCTCCTCTGCGACCTCGGTGATTATATCATCTGCAAGACACAACAAAATTGTCGAGTGTGCCTTCTCCTCCAGACTGGCCATCTCAGCGATTTCTGGATCCCCGGCTTCTTCACAAGCGGCGCCCACATCCCTTGTTGTTTTAACAAGGCTCGCATCTTGATCTGCCATAAACTGAAACTGTTTCTCCCCGTGAATTTATCGATCTTCACGTTCAAACCAGACATCTTTCTTCCCAGAATTCGAACCCCTCCTGGGCTCTGATACCAGTTTGTTGTAACAGATGAAAGAAAGAACACAGATTTACGTGGTTCACTAACGATATGTTAGCTACGTCCACGGCAGAAGAGAACAGTTTTATGATCTTGAGGAAGAACACAGAATACAGGATACAATTAGGTTTAGGACGTTTATATACTAAACGTTTAGGGTTTCAGGAGCGAAAGTCGTGCGCGACTGAAACTGCCCCCGCGAGCGACAGTCGCGCGAGCGACAGTTGCGCGAGTGAGACTGTTCAACCCCAACTCGCTGACCGGGCAGCGAGATCCCCAAATAGCTGGTACCTCCAGACGGCTGGTTTAAGGCATATATTAACAGAGAGTATTAGGTGTTTTGCATATCTGAACAAACACATAATATACTTTATAGCATAAGAATACAAACACAAGCACACACCAAATACCATCTATAACCTACTATACCAGAAGGACTAGAATACACACCTAATGACTGGTTCATTGAGATCGACATTGTCCAGCAGCAGCAACAAATGAATCAGTACCAAGGAATAAGCCTTCTGCATTTCAACACTAAAAGCGTTAGTATGAGACTAAACTGAATGCAAAGCGTGTTGAGTGCATGGGTTTCTCCTTGTATATATATTGACTAGTTAACTAGATAAGAGACTCATCCCATTAGGAGTCAACTACCTACTTAATAGTTATCAAAAGAATCTAAAGCTTATCACAACTCCTAATATTAATAAGGTAATTAATATGATGAGTATTCTACTTTTGTAAGGAGATATAACCTTAACAAATAATCATATAAAAAAGTTATATTCATGTATTTCTTGTTATTTGTATTTAGTCAAATCAATTGTATTTATCTTAATGTAATGCAGTTAATGTTAAAGTCCAATATTTCCTAACAGAGAGATCTTATTAGAGTTAGAGTGTTTTTCTTCTTGATCATCAAAAATGGATTGAGATTTAATTATGATCAATACCAAAAAGTAAAGACCCTAAGAGAGCTCAGTCACTTTCGGAGTGCCCCTAAATATCGAAACCTAGGGTTTCGCTAGCGGCTGCGTCCTTCCTAGGCGGCATAGGCGAAGGTACATGCAGACCAAAGGGTGCCATGGCACCCCTAAAAAATTTAGCTTTTTACATGTATTTGGTCTTTGAAATCTAGCAAACTTGGAGAATTTGTTAATGATGGCACTCCTTCACTAGTGACGGCACCCCTCAGTTCTAATCTCTAGCTCCGCCATTGCTAGGCGGGATGAAGATCGAGCACGGTGGGGCAACATGCAGACGAGGCTTCGGGAAAAGCAGCGTTTCGTGCAGACGAGGCTTCACTGTATGTGGCAACGAGTATTCAGAGTCTCCAATTGTGGCTCTGGAGATCAGCCTAATCGTTCGAGCGTGAGTTGCAGCGGGATTGCAGTTCAACGAGGTAGCGGAGCAGTGTTGAGGTTAGGAGGGCAACGCCGGTCGACAGAAGTGTCGTGCTCTAGTCTCGGCTTCTAGATCCGGTTTGGGTCTCTTACCGTTTCACAAGGTTACGAGTTTCGACTCTCTTGCCGACTTTCAAGGGTACAACGTCGGAACTCCTTTGGTTATGGTTTCTTTAGTTTTGTTTTATGTTAAGTTGAACTTCATAATAGTTTCGTTAGGTTTTACATCAGAAAATGGATAAATAAAATATAACTTATAAGTGGATGAATCATATCCAATTGTACCGAGTCCTTTTGTAGTTAAAATCCAACACCTTAAATGTGGTTAAGTTGTGACAGTATCGGTACAATGGTGATCTACGAGCCACGCTTGTCACAGTTCTAGTTGGTATCAAAGCGGGTCCCTCTTCAATTCACTTCCGTCTCCGCCCATAATGGATCCAAATTGAGTTCATTGAAAAGTCTTTGGCTTCATATCATACCAAGTGTCTACAGTGGACCTTGGACCGCATACCACCAAATCATATTCTGAATCAAGAATACCACTAAATCATATTCCAATTCAAATATTGATTTCCGATATGAGAATTGGACCAAATCAAATTACACGTGCAGACCTACAAAAGTTAGGTTGCACGTGAAGGAGAGTGTTAGAGAGGAAAGATCGCACATCAGAAAATGGACAAATAAAAATATAACTTATAAGTGGATAAATCATATTTAATTTTACCGAGACCTTTTGTAGTTAAAACCTAACACCTTAAAGATGGTTAAGTTATGACAGTAATTGTATAATGATGATCCACGGGTCACTTTTGTTCCAATTCCAATGCTTCTGGGCTATATAACATGATTTTTTCAATCGTTGCCCTTACGAGTAAGTCATATTGTAACTGTTATTTTCTTTCATTGTAATATCAAAGACTTCACGTCCATGTTTCAAAAAACTATGATCAGTACCAACACTGCAACATTCGAGTATGTGTACGGCGGTTCCGCAACCACATGTGGTGGTTGTCCTACTTTCTTTTGTTTCTCACCTTGAACTTTCAAATGATACTTCATCAAAGAAACATGTCTTCTTCGCAAAATTAAATGATGGTTAACTCTTATTTAATACGTGTGTATCTATTTTTTTTGTTTTCGTATTTCAGACTTTCAATCGATACTTAATCAAAAAAACATGTCTTCTTCGCAAGAGCTAAATGATGTCTTAACTCCGATTTAAAACTTGTGTATACAAATTTGCTGTTGAGATTTGACCTTACTGTAAAGAGTTTATGAGTAAACGTTAACATCGGAAGAAGCTAAAGGTCGATCTCTCTTTAGAACTAGGAAGAAAAAACCTCGCTTTGACGACGGTTAGATTGGGCCAATGTCGACGGCCCCAAATCGGGTTGGGCCTCCCACTGACATCAAACAAATGCCCCGACTCCGAAAACCTTCTAGTACGTGAACGAGTCACTCACATCCCGTCGCAATCGCGCCACGCATAGCTGGAAAAGCCCGGTTGGGTCCCACACGCATTTACAGCGCAAATTCGCATGACAGTTGGAAGACACGTCCCTATGTTTGAACAAACAAACAAGACATTATGCATGCACCTTCTCCTTATTTTCCCTGCCCTTTCAACCCCCAACTTAAAAAAGAAGCAAGTTGGTTTCAGGTCCCCATAGGTACTATCTATAACACTTATTAACAAAGAACTTAGGCTGGGTTTGGTGCAGCTAGACTTATAAGTTATAAGTTGATTTTTAGCTTATAAGCAGAAGGTGAGTGTTTGCAGCTTCTCCTTTTTCCCTCAAAACACCTTATACTTTTTTAAAAAGTAACTTAGTTTTGGACTTACCAAACACCAAAACCTTTGGTGCTTAAAAGCAAAAGAGCTTATAAGCTCTCCCAAATCCAACCTTAATTGATAGGGACGTGATCATAGGTCCTTATAAGAACCTGATTATAGGTTTCTATAGGGATTTATGGTTTTAGGTCCTTAAAAGGACCTATAGTTTTACGTTCCTACAGGGATTTATGGTTTCAGGTCTTCATAGGTACAGGGTTTAAGAAATATAACTTCTTCTTAATAATGCATGAGTTATAGAAAAATTGTTGAAATTGTTCTGACACGCAAAACTTAATTCTATTGACATATTAAACATCACTAAGGATTTTAGTTTAATAACTAGAAGAAGTGCTAAACACCAAACTAAGAGCTAGTACCTAACAAACGTCCACACGCAACTTCCGCAACGAGAACAGATGATGACTTTTCATTTCCTATTTTCTGTTTTTTTATTTTTCAAAAAAAAAACACACGCACATTCCCTTTCTTTGACTCCCTCATTCCTCCTATATATACCCACAAACCAACCCACCCAACACTTCAGAAATCAACCCAAAACTCCATCTCTGTTCTCTGCAAATCTTCTCCGTTCTCTCTTCTTCTTCTTCTTCTTCATATATATACTCTCACAGTCATGGGGAACTACATCTCATGCACTCTAGCCACGCCTCTGATCAAGAGCACCAAGGCGGCGCGTGTGATCTTCCTCACCGGCGAAGTACGTCAGTTCCGTGAACCCATCAAGGCCGCCGAGCTCATGCTCGAGTCACCAAACACGTTCCTAGCCAACTCCAAGTCCCTCCACATCGGCCGCCGCTTCTCCGCCCTCGCCGCCGACGAGGAGCTCGAGTTCGGCAACGTCTACATCATGTTCCCCATGAAACGCCTCAGCTCCATCGTCACCGCCGCAGACATGACCATCTTTTTCATCGCTGCCAACTCCGCCGCCAAGCGTATTTCCGGCGGGAAGGTCCGGATCTTGCCGGAGGCTCAAGCGGTGCAAAACAACGACGAGGAGAAAAGTCAAAGCGGTGAAGCTCCGGCGAGGCTGAGCTTGGACGGAGTTGAGGGGTTGCAAGTGGCGGAGTTTCAGTATAGATTAGCTGCGTGTAGGTCAAGGAAGCCATTGTTGGAGACCATCAAAGAGGAGCCCATTTTTTCAAGATAGATTTTCATGATGGCCGGAATCGTTAAGAATAGGCTTAATTAATTACTGAGACTATACCAATCGATGGTCTTATTAATCTGTGTGGTAGAGTTAGGAGTCACTCTGATTGATGATGCTATCAAACTTTTACTTCTATTCAAGAGAAGGGAGATAGATTTGGTTTTGTTACCACTTTTGTAAAAAAGAAGGTATCACTGTAATAATAATGAGAAGGTTAAGCACGTAACGCGGTTGATGATTATTATATGTAATTCTTGACCAGGTAGAAAGTTCTTGAATGAGTTGAATCCAGACTGGCAATTATTACTGTAGCAAATTAATTTGTTTTGTTTTGTGAAAAGAAGAGCATGCTGAGTAAAACCCAATTGCCATTTCTCATTATGACTAGGTAGAATGCGTGTGTGTTTACTAGAATGCGTGTGTGTTTGCTATTTGCTGTGCAAATACCTCTAACTCCTATTGGCACAAATTTTTTAAATAATAGATACCTAAATGTCAAGAATAACTTGTAAAAACCTATTTTCCGGAACATGTGAATTAATTTTATACGTAATCAATTTGGCGTTGTATTCTTGTGTTCATCTTTTTCTGATCATATGTAATGATGACTTTCCAGTGAATCAGTTAGATAATGTTTTGAACTTTAATTAATACTTGTCATGATGGGTGCTTGTTTAACTTCTAATAAAAATAATTGATGACCTTCGAATGAAACAGTTAGATAATGTTATGAACTTTAATTGATACTTCGAAGCTCTTCTCATGCTTATTCTTGTCATGGTGGGTGCTTGTTTAACTTGCAAGAATGAATCCACATTTAGGCGCATACACTTCTATTTTGTATGCATAGTTGACATTCGAAGCCGTCAACATACATTGAGAATAAGTATTTCGAAGACGTTGACATAGAAACTAATTAACCAAGCAGTTGACACTGATAATACGTATCACTACAGTAAGCACCTGCAGGACCGCCAACGAGAATTGGTGAAGACGCAAAGAACCATACATTGAAGTTGAACACTACTACCAGATCTACGCTTAACCAGCTTTCTAGTGTAGCAATCCTTCAAGAACTGATTGAGTTAGATCTATAGAAATACATAGCAATCTTTCTAGTGAGAAAAAACAACTGCTTTATTCTGCAAACTGAAGTAACATACTCTTAGCAAACCGCTTCTAATAGCTTTCAACATGAATATTAAACATAGCATTGTCATAACAAGTCATGCGGGGAAGAAATATCATCTTCAAGGAGAGTCTTGTGTCCCATATCTACATGGCTTTATTGTTACATACAAATGAAGCATCAAAAGAGATGTTTCTGATATATAGCTAAACCTACGACTCAGTGTATCAGGCCTCCCGGTAATGGATTTATCTACGTAAGTACAGATGGTTGTCAAGTACCTTTGACATATTTACCATTGCATATTTACGCTCACATATCCATGACATCAAAAATTTCTCCATCTTCCTCGTAACGGAGTTCATCCATTATAAACCCATCAGTCACCAAGTTACTGCCACAACATTCAGTACAGAGACATATGAATACTAGTGATATTTGGAAACATGTGTTTAATTTTGAGATGGTTTTACTTGTAACCCACCTTAAACAGCAGATACGGAAAGTAACGACCCGTTTCAGTTTTCTATTGTAGAAAAAGAAATTGAATGACCATCTAGAAGCACAAAAGAGAAAACATCATTGAAAGAATGATACGTCACTATAAGCATATGTGATGGATGGTGTGTTATATTTCCCGTATAAACTTATTGAGCAGGACAGAGATTACTCACACAGCTCCTTTTTCAGGAAACGGATCAGCATCAGGATCAGGATTGTAACCATAAATTTCAGAGTCTGCTAATCCAACAACCTGCACATCCAAATGTTACACAAAATTGCCTCCTCCAGCAACATGCAATCACTTCTTTGTAATAGCGCTCACCTCATCCAAAGCCTTGTACAAGGTATCCAGCAGGGAACAACCCTCATTTGTCTCTGCCCATTCCTGAATTAATGACAATAAATGAAAAGGGCTCAAAAAGGTATTCAGCATGTTGAAACTGTCAAACTACATGATATGTAACGTAGCAAGGCTCAGCACCAAGTGAACCAAAAGGGAGAAAACTATCAACTTTACAGTCTATCTATAGAGAACCATACACCATACATACATGAAATACTGTGTAGTTAAAGGGCAGTAATACAAAATGATTAACTGAGCATCAACCTGCTTGATAACTATCAACTCAACAGTCAAATAAAGTTACACTACGACCAAAATAGTAAATAATACTGACAGAAGCATCTACTTTGAAGTTTAAAAAGGGATTATAGGCAAGACCGCAGATTAATACATTAGCTGGGCAAACGCGTTACTCGCACAAAGAAGCAAGCAATACCTTTGATGCTTCCACCATATAGGTATCAAAAATCTGCTTAAAACCGTCCCAGCTTTCCTCTGTGAAGAACTGGTGAGCATTGATAGCACTGGAAACCACAAAAAGTAGGCAATAACATAATATAGAAAGACAGTTAAAGAAAAATTCATGTATACGCATCAGAGTACATGTACACTATAGAGTGATAAGGTGCAGATTCACAACAAATCAACCACATAGAACATCAACATTTGACTTGGGAAATGGAGAGATTTGAACTCTCAACTCCTTAGAGCGACAACTTTACTGTCTGTCAAACCTCTTGACAACACTCCCAACGCAAACAGAAGAGGATTATTAATTAGGTTGCCATGTCGCCCAAACAAGCTGACAATGGCATTACCCATAATCCTCTTGTAACATTATACTTATTACAGCATAGGATACAGGGGCACCTGAAGTCATAGTCCGGATACAAGTGATAGAGGGTCAAGACCAGGTAAATCAATGTCTTCCGACTGGAACAAGCATAGAATTAAGGATTAAAACATATACAAGAAACAAGCAGCAGCTTTCAAAATCCATCTAGTTAACAACGCAGACCTGGATCTGCTCAGAAGGAACTCAGCAGGCGAGGAAGAGTCGGTGTCAGAAGATTTTACAAGATAGTCAAGAATCTGAATTTAAACACACAAAGAAAATTAACATAAGATAAATATGCCCTAAACGCAGAATATATGGCCAGTAAAATAAAGATAAAGCATTCAATTGCTAAAGAGCCTCAACAAGCTTTGATAAAAAAAATTGCACCAAACCCCATGACATAAACCGTAGAACATGAAACAAATATTTACTGTCTATCTAAATCAAAATTGAAGTGCAACATATACGAATCGCTTGATACAACACAAAATTCATAAAACATAGTTATAAAGTTGCATATGCCTAAGCTTACCTCATTCTCCAAACTCAGAGACAATTTCTTATCCAATCCAGTGTGTTTACCTAGCAATTAAAACAAACTTCAAACATCTGCAAAACAATCACAAAAACATTCTCTAAATATAACACTAAAAAATTCATACAATTATGTACTTACAAGAGTAAGCTTCAAGACAGCCCTTAATAGTTCTCTCTCCAAGATTTAAATGACTGAAGAAATCATTTAATCTGCAAAAATCACAATCATTACTCCAAAAAAATCAATTAATAAACTAAGCAGCTCACGCATAAATATCCAGAGCTAAATTTTACCGATCCAAGGGTGTGTACTCCAAGAACTTCATATGCAGAACTCGAATTGGGGATCTGATAGATATGCAGTTATTACAACCAGATTAGCATAATTAATACAGATCCGTACTTAACCTAATCATGAAGTATATAAAACCAGAAGAAAATGCATGATTGAGCGCAGAAGAGAAGAATTGGATTACAATTTTGCAAGGAACTCGGCGGAATTAGTGAAAGCTGAGTTACCTGAGTAGTAGCGGGAGGTAGAGAAGAAAGGGGGAACCGGTTTCGTAGAGATAGGGTTTCGTCGGAATTGGGAAGGACAAGGGTGCTGAGGTCGGAGACGATGCGAATATTCCAGTTGGGGACGTTTTAAATTTCGGTTGGGGATAAGGTTAGTCGTGTTTGGCGGAATTATTGTATTGGGCTACGGCCTTTATCGTGTTAACATTATAGCATTTCTTTTTCATTTATGGTTTCTGGAAAAAAAACTTGGTGGTTTGGAAAAATATAACGAATCTCTTTCAGTGAAGAACAATTAATGTAGGAGCGGATGGGATTTAACTGTTTACGTATCCATTTTGTCTTTTTTTGTTATCAACTTTTTTTGTTGCCATTTTTTTGTGTGAATCAAGCTTCATTTCTTTCTTTCAGTCTGACTTTTAGTTTTTCTCTATATAAATATAGATTCAATTTTGTCCCTCAATTAACAAATATATAACCAAATCTCAAACACATTGAATTTAATTAAGGTTTAAGGGTTAGAGGTTTAGAGTTTAGGAGTTCGAATTTAAGGTAAGTATAACAAATATATGACCAAATCTCAACACACATTGAATTTAAGGTTTAAAGGTTAGGAGTTCGGATTTAAGGTTTATGAGTTACACTATTTTATTTGAGTTTTAAAGAGTTGTTGTACAATATTAACCGAATTAACAAAAGACACTTCGGTTAGACAACTAATATCAGGGCTAACTCCATCTCAATTAAATGTGTTTATTTGTATTTGAGTTTTCAGAGAGTTGTTACACAATATTGATCGAACTACCAAAAATTGCATAACAATGAATTTGTCTGACAAAAACACATTTCAGCAAGTAAGAACAAACGCGTGCTTGAAGGCTAGTTATATTAAAAGTTATGTACACAATTAATCAATCGACTAATCAATAGGGATTATTAGAATTTAGAACACTTCTATTTGGGCAAAAATAATATTTCTTGATGAATGCTGACTCCTCGAGTCTATTGGACCGATTCTTGTGGTCTAAGTAATTGTAAATATTTTCTTTCTATTTGAGGTCATGCTTGGCGAAGATTTACAGTTGCTTGAAGATCTAATCTTTAAGAGATTTGATTTACCTTGGCTCGCAAGTAAGAACAAACCCTAGTGTTCACTATATATATAAGGAGGTCATGCGAATAAAGATAGACATCTCCAATCAATCAACAAACAAATTTTGCACACTGCAAAACAAGCCTCACTCGGAGCACCTCTACCAAAAAGATTCCTTGGGCCTTTTTGTTCACTAAAGCCCTATCCGTAGGCATTCTCTGTTGCTATTCACTAAAGCCTGATCCGTCGGCAGTTCTTGCATCTACCTCACCAAGCCTTATCAGTGAGCGAACAGTCCACCACCGCTTCATAAAGACCTATCCATAGGCGAATACCCGTAAAATCATTGTTGGAGTGAGAACTCTAGCAAATATCCTCGGTTTGTCAAGGAACTCTTTGGCGAACGCCCTGCAATCTTGATTTATAGTTCTGCTCAACAACACCGGTTTGAGTAAGAAACGTCTGTTTCGCGAGAAGAGGAGGAAAATCCTAGTTGCTTCACAGCTAGGTCTGTGAAGAACCTAAGTGCCGACCCGGCCAGTGCTTGTACGACAGTCGTTTGAGGAGAAATCAGAAGGTGAACGAGCATCAAGATTAAGGTTGTACATGACTCATAGGTACTGGCACGCCTCAAGCCTGGTTGTTTGAGAAAAGTCATTTTCACCCTGAACATTTGGCATGCTCGGTGGGACATAACGTGTTAGGATTGTAGAAGAAACAATTTTGCGTTTGAAGACACGATCGTGGTCGTCGACCTACACGTACTAGAAACGAAGTTGGTCAAAAATTTATTTTATTTCTTAATTTATTGAATGAAAAATGAAATTAATGTTCGAGTTGTAATGAGAAATAAAATATCATTACTAAAAAGTCAAAAGTAACCTTCGGTTGTTAGTACATAATTAACAGTTTCAGATACCAATCTTTAGTCAGGGTAAGAACGTGAGATACCATTTTAAAGTTTTTGAAATATGAGATACTAAAGCTTTGCTTTTATGAAAGGTAAGACACTGTTTGTTCTTTTTTTTTGAAAAAAAAACTTGGTGGTTTGGAAAAATATAATGAAGCTCTTTGAGTGAAGAACAATTAATGTAGGAGATTAAAAACAAATTATATTAAAAGTTATGTACACAATTAATCAGTCGACTAATCAATAGGGATTATTAGAATTTAGAACACTTATTCTAAGATGTAACTTTTTATTGATTGAATTCTTAGACATAGTGTTATTAGGTCCTACTGTGCTCCTAACAAAGTGGCGTGTGGCTATCGTGATTTGTCAATTTGCGGGTTTCATTTTTTTTATGAAACTATTGAATGTGTTAAAATCTGATACGTTGGTTTTTCTCTCGAGCTATGCAAGTAATTTAAATATATGAACCACACTGCAATAATTGTCAAAAATTTGATGAAATCAACATTTTGTGAAGCATGTCGAAACAAAACTTTGAGTAACAAGCTAGCTCGTCATAGTAAAAGTTAGCCAACCTAAAGTGTTGTGATAACAAAAAAAAAGAGGTGATAAGAGAGAATAGATATAGACCATCTCATATAAATTGAACCCATATCTAATGTTTTCCATAGGTGCACGCAAGTCAGACTCACACATTGGGAAATGGAAGTGGCATAAACGAAGTTGGAGAATCCTTTCATTAAAGTACTGATACCACAATCAATTTAGAAACTAATCAAATCCGGAAGAACGGGCTTAGTATCATGAGCAGGAGCAACATGAGGCATCAGATTCGAAGAGGATGCAAAAGGGTTATTGTAATCTGCAGATGCAGCACTGGAATCATTATAACTAGTACTCACCCAGCTGATCATATCGTCCTCTGGAAACACCTCCCATTTATCTGTGATTATAGTCTTGAACACTTTATTCTTCGTCGTCCTTTGGTCATGATGATCATCAACAACAACTAACAAATCACCACCATCGCTTTCTTTCTCTACAATGGCCATGCTGTTCTCTGTTTCCTTCACCGCATCATCACCAGCCTCGCGTATTATTCTTTCTAGGTCTTTGATATCTTCCTCAGGAATCTGCTTTACTTTAGGGCACTCCGACGAGCCAAGAGCACCCAAATCCCTGCAGAATTCAAGGTACATTTCGAGCTCCTGTCCTTGCATCGCCGCCTTCTGAACCACCGCGAGCGCCATTTGCGCCTCCTCCTTCCCTGGCGCAGCGTAAATCCTTATCAGAAGTCGAGCTATTCCCTTGCATATTCTGCTGTACACATCGAATACCTCCGTCAAAATACAGATCATGGCTTCGAAAACAAGATACACCTTGGCCGTTCCAAGATTAGGCCTTATCTCTAGCAACATGTCCATCAACGCCTGCCATTTCCTCAGCTTGACAAGCTCCTCCGTCAACGGCGGCTCCTCCTCCCCAAGGTCAATCCCGCCGCCTTGTAATCTCCCCAGCTGCAGCTGCTTCTTAAACGCCACAGCCGAAGTCGCAGTTTCCTGAAGAAAGGCCGACCTCAGGTCCAAGTACGTAAAATACGCCCTCACAAACGCGTCGTACGCCCACGTCTTGCTCGTCTTGGAATGCCCGTCGGTGAAGTTTGAGAGATCAAACGGCAACCGGCCGATCCTCTGCACGGCGGGGATCTTACAGCAGAAGACGCCGTGCATGAGCATCAAGCCTTTAAGCGCCACCACCCAAGACCTTGTCTTCTCCATTCTGGAGGAGATGGCATACAACAAAGGCTTTACGTACATGGGAGATGTACGTACCCATTGGTATACGCGGTGGAAGTTCTTATAGTCGACGTGGAGCTCGTCGTGGCTGGTGGCCTTGATAACGATGGATTCTAGGTCGGGGTTGCGGTAGGAGGTCCGGCGAGAAATGGAGGCCGCCCAGATGCTGTTCCGGTCTTTGATAAGACCGGCAGCTTTTTTCCACAGTTTCATTTCCTCCGGTGCCCCCTGACCCTAGGGCGTACGTAACTCAAAACGTCAATGACCAGTAGATTTTCAGAATGGAATTCCCTTCGCTTATTTTACTTGGGGACTTGGCCTCGTTGATCTCTCTCTGTTTCTGGTGGTGCTTCCCTCCTTACATTTTTATTTTTTATTTTGGTTTTTCCATTTTTTGAATTGAGGACAACCAAGAGTGGTACTACTTTGTTATTTCTGGATGTGCGTTATTTAGTAAACTTAAGTGCATATGAGGATTATCAGATTATGAGCTGCAAATTTTGACCATAATAATTTCTTTCCTTCTCCAAAAACAGAAAAGGAGCTTGCATTACAGAACGGACTGAGAAACGTCTAAAGAGACTTGATACTGATGTTTATGTTATGTTTTTCGTTTGGCAAGTTACTAATCGTGTTTTGTGTTACCACTAGTAGAAAAACTCTCTTAAGGGACGAAAATCTTTCAAGTCAAAAAATTATGCCGTTTAAGAATTTTCGTCGCTTAAGAAGGTTTTAAGTGACGAAAATATGAAGGTCATGGAACTTTCTGTCACTTAGGCTCTTTTGCTTAAGCGACAAAAAGTTTCGTCTCTTAAGCAAATTTTACTTTAGAGACGGAAATTAGTTCCGTCGCTTAAGCAAATATTACTTAAGCGACGAAAATTATTTATTTAAGCTACAGAAAGTTCTGTCGCTTAAGTAAAATTTCAAATTTTTACAATTTTACGCTCAAAAAATGAATAAAAAAAATTCAAAACTTACTTAAGCGACGGAAATTATTTACTTAAACGACGGAAAGTTCATTCGCTTAAGTAAAATTTCAAATTTTAACCATTTTGGTGCTCAAAAGAATTGAAACTTATGCGACGGAAAGTAGTTTCGTCGCTTAAGCAAATGATTCAAATTTTAAGAATCTCGCTCAAGTGAAGAACAAAAGAAGTAGAAGAGGAGGACACAAGTGAAGAGAAGAAGAAGAAGGACGCAAGGGTAGAGAAGAAGAAAAAAGATGCAGAAGATAGAAAAAGAAGAAGAAGAAGAAGAAAAAGAAGAAGATGCATAAGATAGAAGAAGAAAGAAGAAGAAAAAGAACAACAAAATTGACTGCAGGAAATCCGTCGGAGAATTTTTTTGTTGTTTTAAAAATCTAAATCTTAAGCGATGGAAACATTGCGTCGCATAGATGTTTTTTCCGTCGCATAGGTCATACCTTAAGCAACCAAATTATATATTTCTGTCGCAAAAAAATACAACCAAGCTTAGGTGACAAACTTTCCGTTGCCTAAGCCTTAATTAGACAACAGAAAATCGGTATTAAGCGACTGAACATTTTCGTCTCCTAAAGCCTTTTTTCTTCTAGTGTACGTTAAGAATTTTTCAAGGCTTGATTTGCAGGGACGCTCTTGTAACGCTGAGAGCTTTTCTAAAAGATAAATTGGACTTGTTTGTGACCCAAAAGTTGAACCGAAGGGCGACATGAGAAAGATGAGCAACATCCAAAAGTAATGGTCAAGAAAGAGAGCAATATCGTTGATAAAACTCCCCTAGCTACTTGGGATCATCTGTTATGAGATCAGTTGATTAGTTAGATTGATGTGAGAACCTACTTGACCTGTATTGTGACACTGAAATTGATTGTTTCCCAAACAAGTTCAGGGGCGAAATCTTGGTGTAACAAGTAACGACTTAAACGAAATGTAGTTTAAGAGCATTTCCAATGAGGGAGTCAAAAAAATTTATGGTTTTAAAATGTCAATCGTTGTTGCCATCTGAGCATTTCCATTAGACTTGGTTTTGAGATGTCAATTGTTTCCGTTGAGCTTTCACCGTCGATTTGACTTTGTTAGAGTTGCTCTAATGAATTGTGTGAGAAATTTACAGTACTCCGAAATGTATTTTATTTTTTGCTAATGTGTTGTTTACCACTTAAGACGAAGATCCAAAAACTAGAGACAACAATATCTTCCAATTGTCACCTAAAGGATCATGTTGCTTGGTACGTGCCGATGACATGACTTGTGTAGCTAGAGGTACTGCAGCATCGATCTGTAAGCACTCGGATCCTCAGCTAATATTTATCTGGTCATATCTTCTCATAAGATAATTTTGAACGTCCAAGATAAATCAACGGTCAAGATGTTATATATATTATGTATACCACAAGTTCATCAATCTATACCAGTTCTCTTTTTCTAACTCAAAACTGGTTCCTCGCTTTTCTATTCTCTGCTTTCTCCTCTCTCCATCTCTAAAACCCTCAAATGTTACAGATCCAACACCTCCTATTTCAGAGTAAATAAATATCTGGCCACAAATGAATCAAATATGGCTGCGTAAAGGTGAGAGCTATATGACTCAAATGTTGAGCTTGGGTCGATTTGGAAATTGGGTATGATCGATATTTGTTTTGATTCGTCGTTTTGATATACAACTTGAATCGTCGTTTTGATTCGTTGTGGGTTTTGGGTTTGATGTGGGGAATTTGATGCAACAACGGAGGGCCATCAATTGAAGAAGAACATGGTATTCCCAATTATTTAAACTTATGTGATAATATTCCCATTTACTTGCACATATATATGGACGTTTATTTTGATGGTGGCTAGGCTGAGTTTTTTATTTTCAGCCAACATTGCAATGGGTGAAGATCTGGAGATTGGAATGAGTAGCAAGAGAGTGTACAGAGTGAGCATGCTACTAAGTTACCAACCAAACTAGCAGGGCCAAGGCAAGGCAGAATGATCTGCTGAAGATAGATTCAATAAATATGATAAGTAGTAAATGAGGCAAAGTTGAACATCAATTGTGAGAGTTCTTCCAGCAAGCTGAAGTATGGTGGACGAGACTCGTGTGACATTAGTCTGGAATTGATGACTTACTTACGGAGTTGTAACAACCGAATGAATGACACTTCCCCTGCTCATTACATTTTGATTGTAAATTTTGATTCTATTATTCATGTTTGTGCTCTTACTATAGTTGTAAATGTTGATTACAAGTTCTGGGCATTTTGCTCTTCCCTTGGGGGCTTTCTATATCTTTATGTTTTTGTTGATGTTGAACTTAAAAGAAAATAGAAAGAATTCTGGGATTTTTCAAGATAAAAATATCCCAGCAAAATGTGTAATATAGCACACCACAGATCTGCCAACATCTTGACCATTGGTTCACCTTGGACGGTCCAGATTAGCTTATGAGATAATATGAGCAGCTAAATATTAGCTGAGGATCCGAGTCTGATCTGCAAGCCTGCAACAGCGTGCATGCGTTTTCTTTGGTCCATGAGGTTCAATTAACCGAAATTGAATTGCATTTGCATCAAAATTAACAAAACAAACTGTCTAAAGGAAGCTCTCTCCTAGCTATCTCGTGCTTTCCGCTCACCTCTGTGTGCTTCTGTTCTTTGCTTCTTTTGAGTTTTTTTTCTCAATGTGAATGTGTTTGTGTCATCTTTAAGCTTTTGCAAGAGTCGCACCAGCAGCTAGCTCATGTACATGATATATTTTTTGCCTGCAAAAACCTTAAAAGCAGAAAGCGGGTGATTGCTAGTTTTAACCTTAAAAGCAGAAAGCGGGAGATTGTTATTTTTAACCTAGCTATCTATAACTGTTCCTTAATCAAAGCAACGAAGTGAAAACAAAATCTTGTCTCTTTCTCTTTTTGTGAATTGAATATGTGAGAGAGAATGAGTGAAGAAAGCTAAAGAGAAGGATTAAAATATCGATAATTATAGAAATTTCGGTGGTTTGAAAAATAGAAATCTCGATAGATATATCGAGAAATTATCGAATATCGATGAAAATTTTTTCTAAAATTTATATAAAAATTATATATTTGACTAAAAATAGACTAAATATAAAATATCAGAAAAATATGAAAATTAATATCAATGTTCATAAAAAATCAAAATTTTAAAAACATTTTAAATATTTAAAAGCTTGATTAAAGAGTAAGAGTCGCTGGGGTTCCAAATAAAGTAAATGAATATAGTAGCAGACTAGACTAGCAGGAGGGGGGAGGAAATCCAGAGAAAAAAAAGACCAAAATGGTGGTGGGAATCTTTTCTTCATGATCTTCTTCTACTGACCACTGTGTAAACCTTCCCATATTGCCACCTCTCTCTCTCGGCCCTCCCTACTGCTTAGTACTCGTACCCCTAGCTACTAGCTTAGCCTCGCTACTACCTCCTTTTTATGGTCTTTGCTCAGCAGCTTCGTCTTTTCATCAATCTTTTTCTACCTAGCAGCTCTCTCACTCCAGAAGAAAACAAATTGTGCCCAGCTTCAGCTAGCATGTACTCAACAATATGAACAATAACATTAGTATCTCTATGGCATTTTCATGTGGAAGTCATTATTATGTAAGTTCGCTTCCCTAGAAATGTACGAGTGGTTCATCAATTTTGTCGATTGAGCTGAAGGAAAAGAAAGCCTGTCGTGGGTAGGGTGAAACGAATGAAAGCTAACAAATATTAATTACTACAGAATTAAATCAATTAATGCTACCAATTAATTATTTTTATTTATTATTTTCATATATGATATATATGGCTTTTATTTTAGGGGACCGACATGTTGGGGCTCTGGACCTGTGCCTTCTGGGCCTATGGTCAGGGCGTGCCTGATGTGTTTTAACATTTGGTTAGTGATGTTTGTTGTTACATCTGCAGATTCATAGTCTCTTGTAAAATAAATTTACAGGATGGAGGAACAGGAAGGGTTTCTGAGAGCAACTATAAGAGCTCAATGCCGCGTAAGAGAACAGAAGTTTCTTCTCCATGTTATATGGAGATGGTAGATCAGCCTCTTGTTCCGGTTGCTGTTCCAATGAGAGTAGTGAGGAAGAGGCATTACACTCTCACCCGCGGCAGGGGTGACCATATCGTATCCCCTCTGAGGAGAATGCCCCCGCATCCGCATCCGCATCGGTCTCACCCTCTACCGGCTCAGAGCATCACTGTCTTTCAAATGCTTCAGCACCTGGACTAGTCCTGATCGGAAATGGTTTGTCACTTGACTTGCTCTTTTTAGGGTATTCCTAGTGTTTTCCCCCAAAGCTAACAACCAAAGAAACTAGTCCACCTCGAGAAACCACATTTTACCAAGCTAAGATTTGAACTTAGGTGGGGTTCCAACCTGCCATTCACTCCATCTTAGAGAGCGAGTTTGCCAACCCGACCACCCCTTGCCTTGCTCTTTTCAAGTCTGTTACTTTAGCTAATATAGAAAACCAAAATGCGGTACGAACTGTCTTGTAATTTCGATTCATTGCCTGTTTCTGATTCTGTTTCTATATAGCGAGCATGGTATTGTTAAAAACTGAAAGCAACAATCAAATTGAGAGGGAAAACAAAGGAAAGAGATGAAGGCATGCTAAAAGATCTAAAACACGTACCAGGTTCGACAGAGCGTGAATAGTCATCACAAGGTTTAATCATTCTCTTCTCTCGTCTCATTTCCACATTCCCCACACAAATCAAGTGGAGAAGAATTGTAATTTGATTTCATCCCCTATTAGTACAAGTTCACTATTCTGAGCCCAAATTTCTAAATGCACTTTCATTCATAAAGTGAAATACATAAAGCAACTGACATGCCGAGTATCAACGAAGTTAACTGCATTGCCGTGCTTTTCAATGATGATTTGCCGTTGTTATTCATTTCTGCAAGAACTCCAGCAACAGCAATGTATATAAATCCACCGGCTGTAAAACCCTGCAAATTGGTAAAATACGAAATTTCGTTTAGATTTTGGCAGGCAAATAGAACTAAATATTCAACCAACACTCCAGGCTCTTTTCACCTCCATCAAAGATGACTGTCCCGGATCTTGTCCGATAAGCAAAGCCTGCACCAAAAGTAACAGATTACTCAATCGTTTCACACACTGAAGAATGAAGATACAAATTGAAAAGGAAAACTATACACTACAACCTACCATTGCGGTTCCAACTAGGGCCACAAGTGCTGAGAGGAAATTGAAAAAGAGAGCTTTAGATACACTGAAACCAGACCTCACCAGAATACCAAAATCACCTACCTGAAACAGAGTATGGTGATATATTAGGAACACTCTGCATGTATTCATAGGAATACATGGTATTATCCACATTAAATGAACGAAAGAGAAATATCAAACCTCCTGAGGAATCTCATGTGCAAGCAAAAATAGAGTTCTAGACCACCCACCAACAGTACCATGAAGCAGGAAAGCACTTCCTAAAGCCATACCATCTGTGAAATTGTGCTGCAGTGGAAAGAAAGCTTTTAAGTATCAATATAAGTTAATAACCCTGTATCATGAACCACAGTTTTTGTTTGTATAAGGGGAACCACATACAACACCATCAGAGAAGAGATTGAGATAACCAAACACAAGATTGTTCGGTTTTCGTGCAGGTTCATCTAATGATTTAGCATCATGACTCAAGTCATCTACAGCATCAACATCTTGTTTATTATCCCTATCACCTGTGGTAGTCTTTCTCTGCAGAATGGCCAGATGGGACATTGTCAATACTTCAAATGCATTTCAGTAATGAAACTTCAGTAACAAGGGTAATTTTCAGTTGTGAAAATCAAACTGGGTAAAATTATAATAACACAGTATCCTTGACTTTTAAGGTTACATGAAAGTAATTAAGTTTTATACAAGATTTATATAAACCAAAAGATAGCTGTTCCATTCTGATACAAAATGAAGTTGCAGCTCAACCCTGCCTAAGTATGAATATAAATCAAGATGCCGAGTAAGCTGCTTACCTTACGCAATTGAGAGTCACTACGAGAATCTTCCTCTTTTCCTTCAGATGTTTCATTTGGCTTCTTCCCATCTTTTCCAGTGGAAGATTCTGACAAGTCATCATGAGAATCATTGTCATCCTTCAATTTCTTGCTGTGATGATGGTGATGATGAGGACCATGACCCCATGCATTAGTTCCTCCAGAGTGTTCCTCAACATACCTCACTATCTTTTCTATGAGAAGAAACAGTACAATTCCCGCTGCAACAACCAAGATATAATTTAAGAATCCAACTAAAATGCAATAACTTAATAAGCCAGCATTCAGAATGATTATTGATACAAACCCAGGACTGCAATTCCTACAGAAAGATCTTCTAAAGAATGCGCATGTGAATGCTCATGTTCACTATGATCATGATGATCATGGCCCACATGGTCGTCATGTGAGTGGGAGTGCCCTCCACCTGCAGTAAATTGGATTCTGACTCGCTTAAAAGAAAATCAAGCAAAGATGAACAGCCCACCCTAATTATATCATATATTATACTCTATAAATTACTACACACACCAAGCATCGTAATTTAATGTCTAACTATAGTCCTACCAAAAGCATGCGGTAATTGATGAAGGAAAGCATCCCCTAACATAGCTCCAGCCTGCAAATGAAAATCATATAACGGTTCAAGAAACAAAACACTAGAAATGCTTTATAAATCCTCTGACTAGTTAGAACTGTTATGCTCTTTAAGATAAATTAATTACCATGGAGCAATATTATTCCAATCGAAAGGTACTATTTGTTCATAACTAAAGAATGAAAATTTGTATATTATGATACATCGTACATATTGCTTATTTCAGAAAAGGCATTCAAAATTCAAGAACATTATAAGACAAAAGATCATATTATAACTGACAGAAATTGTGAGATGCCGGAGCTCAAATCTGGGACATTAATGATAGTAAATCTAACAGTTCAGTGGTCACTCTCTTAATTCAAAACATGTAAATTATGAAATCATTGAGGCTTAAACCCTGGCATCAGGACTGTGGAGCATTAGGACTCCGGAAGCCTACTACGGACGACACCACTAAGCCACTGCAACGAGATGCCTAAGTGGCATTTTGTTTCCTAAGATCATCTTGGTTCCTGAGATTCACTAAGGATAGCATGCCTGTGGAAGTTGTACAGAGCCTACCTAACCCCACCAACTTTCAAGTTTCTGGTCAAAAACTGTACAAATTCCCAGCCAGATCCACTAACTACAGCAGTCTACATCAGCTAACTTAGAAACCCACCATGCCAGGGGATGAGTTAATGTTCAACCCCAAGTAAAATACTTACAGAACTTCCAAAAGCCAGCTAAATTTGTACTTTAGTTGCTTTAACAAAAGAGGAAACGTAGGAGGCAATGTTCAGCAAATTGGAGATATATTTCACAAAGCCAAATTTTTGATTCAATGGTCGACAGGGAAGTGTTGAAAAATCGTTTAGGTAAGTGTTAAAACACAAAATACACTGTCACTCTGAACTAGTAGTTTAGAATCACCATATTAGCAACACTATTGAGCTATGGTAACTGCACAGTAAGTTTTGTGTAGTTTGGTTGTGTTAAAGATTAGTTCTAATTGAACAAATCTAGTTAAAGTTGTCTTATAGGGTGTGAATAGAGGTATGAGATTGGTACTGTGTGACAGCTCCTTTAGTGAGCTATGTGATGTGTTGCTGCTGCTGGTAGTTTGTTTTCTTCTGATTAGTTTGTTAGCTTCTCTTATAAGTTTTACTGTTAGCTTCTCTTATACGTTTTACTGTAGCTACTTTGTATCTTATAAGTTTTGTTAGCTTCTCTTATATGTTTTCTGTAGCTACTTTGTATCTATAAGTACATGTTCTGAACTCTTGTATTATCATCAAGAAATATAGAGAAAAATTCTCCAAGCTCTTCTGCCTTTTCTTAAATTCTTTATGGTATCAGAGCAGGAACAATAGTGTCCTGTTTCTGCTTATCTTTTGTTCTCTTGAACTCTGTTTTCTTCTTCAGTTTCTATAATGACTGAAGAAGGTTCTTCCGCTATCAATCCTTTTGGATCTGATACTACCAAAATGTCTGGTAATTCTGAGGTTGAGGGAAATCCCAACCAACGTTTGTGTTCAGCCTTATTGACTGAATACAACTATATTCCTTGGTCTAGAGCTGTCACTTTAGCTCTTGGTGGAAAATCCAAACTTGGATTTGTCAATGGCGATATTCCCATGCCAGCTGTTGATGCACCAGAGTATGAAGCGTGGTAGTGCAAAGACCAACTGGTCATGTCCTGGCTTCTTAATTCCATGGAGCCTAAGATTGCTGAGATCTACAACTTCTCAGAATCTTCTATGCATCTCTGGAAGGATGTCAAAGAAATGTATGGAAATCAAAATAATGCAGCTCGAGTTTTTCAAATCAAGAAAGATATTTCCTTGTTCGAACAAGAGGGGAAGTCTTTTGTTCAATACCTTGGGAGTTTAACAGGTATGTGGAATGAGTTAGATCTTTACAGACCTCATACTACTGATGCAACTATTCTTGTTAAAAGAGCAGAAGAAGATAAAATCTTCCAACTTCATACTGCTGGTTAACACTTATGTGGATGTATCTTTTGAAGCACAAGAGTGAAATTTTCAATATATTTAAAAACTTCTATCAGCTGGGTAGCACTCAGTTTTCCTCCAAAATTCAAATTTTGAGGTCTGACAATGGCTCAGAATATATGTCCAATAACATGTCTCAATTCTTGAACTCTAATGGCATTATTCATCAAACAAGTTGTGTGGGAACACCTCAGAAAAATGGAGTTGCAGAAAGAAAAAATAGGGACTTACTGGAAAAAACAAGAGCCATAATGTTTCACGCTAATGTCCCTAAAAAGTTCTGGTCTCAAGCTATTCTTACTGCTGATATCTTATCAACAGACTGCCAAGTAGAGTTTTTAACTCTAAATCGCCCTATGAAGTTTTGAAGGACAAAAAAATTGATCTGTCTCATTTGAGGGTATTTGGTTGTGTTTGTTATGTTCATATTCAAGCTACTCATAGGGGCAAGCTTGATCCAAGAGCCACAAGATGTGTGTTTTTGGGATATTCATCGACACAGAAGGGATACAAGTGCTACAATCCATCAACAAGAAAAATGATTGTGTCTAGAGATGTGAAGTTTGATGAGTCCAGCTTGTTTTTCTCAGAAAAACTTGATGCCAAGGGACAGGGTGAGTTTTACAAAGATCTATTCCTTTTACCAACTGTGTACATTGATGATGATGTATGCATCAGTCAAAATTTTTCCAATTCAAATTTGGAGCAGGTTGTTATTCAAGAAGTTGATATTGAAGGAAATGATATGCAGACGGTTCAAGATGAACCATCTGTCTCAAATGAACAAGTTCAACATGTTCAACCACCAACTTCACCTAGGAGATATCCCACTCGAGCAAGGAATCCTCCTGCCAGGTTTCAAGATGTTGCTTACACCCCTCCAAGTATCCCATCAATAACTATGAGTTATCAAAAACTATCATCTGCTCATAATGCTTATCTTAGTGCTATTGATAAGTCGCATGAGCCTCGAAGTTTTCAAGAAGGAAACCAACATGAAGTTTGGAAACAAGCAATGGAAAATGAACTAGCAGCTCTAAATGAGAACAAGACTTGGAGTGTGGTGAAGCTTCCTAAAGGAAAGAAAGCTGTTGGAAATCGCTGGATATACAAAACAAAGTTCAATGCAGAAGGGACTATTGAGAGGCATAAGGCTCGATTGGTGGCTCGTGGGTTCACTCAAACTTATGGGGTGGACTACAAGGAAACTTTTGCCCCGGTTGCAAAGATGAACAATGTCAGAGTATTACTATCGGTTGCTGTCAACCAAAATTGGTCTTTACATCATATGGATGTAAAGAAAGCTTTCTTACATGGAGAACTTCAAGAAGAAGTGTATATGAAGCTTCCTCCTAGTCATTCTCAGTCTGATATGGTGTGCAGGCTACATAAAGCCATCTATGGCTTAAAACAGTCTCCTAGAGCATGATATGCTAAGCTCAGTTCAGTAATTGAGAAGGTTGGATTCTGTAGGAGTAATGCAGATTTGTGAGAAATGGAAGTTTTGGAAAGCTGGTGGTTCCTATATACGTGGATGATCTGATCATTACTGGTGATAATAATGATGAGATCATGTCCCTAAAGCAATCTCTTCAAACTCAGTTTGCTATGAAGGATCTTGGTGCTCTCAAATATTTTCTGGGAATTGAAATGACATCCTCTCACAGGGGTCTCTTTCTTAGCCAAAGAAAATATGTTCTTGATCTTCTTGCAGAAGCAAAGATTTTAGAGTGCAAACCACCTCGCACTCCTCTTGACAGCAAGCTACAACTAGATACTGATGGTGATCCGCTCTTCAAATTGAGTTATTATCAGAGGGTAGTTGGAAAACTAATTTATCTCACAATTACTCGGCCAGATATTTCATATGTTGTAAGCATTGTTAGCCAATTTATGCATGATCCAACTGTCTATCATTTGAGCATTGTGAAGCGCATTTTAAGATACCTAAAAGGTTCAGTTGAAAGAGGTATTATTCTTAGAAATAATGGCAATACAGGCATTGTGGGATTTGTTGATGCTGACTGGGCTGGAAATGCTCTTGATAGAAAGAGTACGATTGGTTTCTGCACATTTGTTAGAGGTAATATTGTCACTTGGAGGAGTAAAAAGCAAAGTGTGGTGGCAAGATCAAGTGCAGAAGCTGAATATCGAGCTATGGCTTCAGCAGCATGTGAACTTATTTGGCTAAAAGGGCTCCTTCATGACCTAGGATTCTCTCATAATGCAGCAATGTCATTACACTGTGATAGCCAGGCTACTATGCATATTGCCTCTAATCCGGTGTTCCATGAACGTACTAAGCACATTGAAGTGGATTGTCACTATATCAGAAATCAGGTTCAGTCTCAAGTCATTGAAACTGTTTACACTAGAAGTGAAGATCAGTTGGCTGATATTTTTACAAAGTCACTTAGTTCAGTTCAGTTTCAAAGGATTCTTGGCAAGCTTGGATCAATCAATCTTCTTGATCCAGCTTGAGGGGGAGTATTGAACTATGGTAACTGCACAGTAAGTTTTGTGTAGTTTGGTTGTGTTAAAGATTAGTTCTAATTGAACTAATCTAGTTAAAGTTGTCTTATAGGGTGTGAATAGAGGTATGAGATTGGTACTGTGTGACAGCTCCTTTAGTGAGCTATGTGATGTGTT
Organism: Comarum palustre; assembly: GCA_951800085.1. NCBI lineage: Eukaryota > Viridiplantae > Streptophyta > Magnoliopsida > Rosales > Rosaceae > Comarum > Comarum palustre. Next base: position 22,079,830 of record OX637577.1, on the reverse strand, counting down.
GCTGCTGCTGGTAGTTTGTTTTCTTTTGATTAGTTTGTTAGCTTCTCTTATAAGTTTTACTGTTAGCTTCTCTTATACGTTTTACTGTTAGCTTCTCTTATACGTTTTACTGTAGCTACTTTGTATCTTATAAGTTTTGTTAGCTTCTCTTATACGTTTTTGTAGCTACTTTGTATCTATAGGTACATGTTCTGAACTCTTGTATTATCATCAAGAAATATAGAGAAAAATTCTCCAAGCTCTTCTGCCTTTTCTTGTTCTTAAATTCTTTAAACACAGATAACAAGGGGAGCACTAGTGATTAATTGACGATATAAGGTATTGAAGCGATGTAAGCCACATAAAACGTACAATTACAAGAAGGAATTAGTTATGTAAACGAGCAATAGATAGGAATCTGACCCCAAATAAAGCCAACAAATCAACAACTGCCTTTGACGGTTTCCCCTGTACTGCAATAATGTTAAAGAGTCAGTCCCTGACACTGAGACAGGCATCCTAGAGCAAAACTTATAACTTCATTGAGAAACGAGTCATTGCCAATGACAATAAGGATCTCTACATTTGCAATGAAGCCACTTACCAAATATTACTGGCAAGATAATCAGGCAAATGAGGGAAGCCATGCTGACCAAGAGCGAGCATCCCAATGAATGAAACCATAGACCTATAAATATAAACAATAATGAGGAACAAGGTTACATGGAGTCAGGGACACAGTTCAGACAAGTAAAATAACTTGACACAAAAAGGCAATACGAACAGATACGAACTAAGAACTTAAAACAGTGACTAGGGTGAAGCAGGGTTGAAAAAGGGTGAAGCTTGAATTTAATAAATATAGAGATCAAACACCAAACAAGGGACATCTCATGGCTTTGCGCTTGTGATACTGCATTCCATGTTAAATATCAGAACTTTCAAATGAGGCACTTCAGTTCATATGTAGATTATTTACCCAATCCTATCAATTTGTTTACCTACATGACTAAGTTTCATACTGATATCTCAGATGACAAAGCTAACGCATATAGTGCAGCACATTCCCAGAATTTGTATACCAGAATGACACAGTCATCGAAATCTACTAATAATTCAGAACTTGATTGGTAACCACACGATACAATTCAAAAACAATTCAGTTCATCACACACTACACACATTCCTCAAACAAACCCAAAATTGAAAATGTAAAAAAAGTCAACAGTAAATCCACACTCATCCTAACAAAATCATCAAAAGATTCCCACAAAAAACAACATACCAGTAACGGAGAGCTGCAAAGCACCAAAATGCTCATGACCATGACTATGATCATGGTCATGCTGAAACCCAAATCCATACAACCTCATATCCTCCTCCTCCGCCAATTCCTCCGGCAGAAGCTTCGACCCCACCGAGCTCTGGCCTTGATGGTCATGCCCATGATCATGCCCATGACTACATTTGTGACCATGAACATGAGCCTCCCCAGATGCAAAAACTAAACTCAGATCCAAACACAACCCAAGTACCAAACCAACAACAGCTAACACCATCTGTCTCTTACAGGGTGCCATTTCCGGGAAAACTGGTTAAGGTTGTGCTTGGCTGTGAGACTGAGCAGACTAGACTATGTGTAACGACTTAAGAACGGTTCTTGCAGACTCCCTCGATGCTGATTACGCAAACGACTATAAAGAAAAGCACTATTATCCCGATTATGATACCGAAGGTCACCACATCCATGCCCTCTTTTTTTTTGTCCTATTCTTTTTTAGAACAAAGTCTCAAAAGAAGAATTTAATGACAGACCGGATCCCTTTCTTTCTCTCATTAGTCTCTTAAATTATCAAATCAAAGTGATCAGTGTGTTTTCATAGATTACCATAAAAGTGATTGGTGTCTACATTCAAAAATCAATCAATGTCTATATTTCACATAATGTTTTATTTAACAGAAATTAGTTTTTTATATAAGATTGCAGGTTTTAAAAAATTATGATTCAATCGAATTTGTCTCATTATCTCTTTCTCTGCATGCCACCATACAGAGCCCATTATCATCCTCATTTGACTTAGGCCCAAGTTCATCATCTCACTCCACAAGATCAGTTACTCAATCTAGTCCAATCTCAAATCTGACTTCAAACCCTCCACATGCCCACCTGTTGAGCCACTCCTCTTATCCAGGCCCAAGCCCAAGCCCAATTCCCCATCAACAATTAACATCTCAACCTAATTTCACAGCCATCGAATCACACAACTTCACCATTCCATCACCATCAGCTACATCTGCTTTGTTTGACACAGTTTCAACGCCAGCTATCACCACCACATTGTCTCCCTCAATTTCAGCGCCTATCACCACCTACCACCGTCGGGTCCGCCCGATCCCGCCACTAACGCCCCTCCCTCCTTCTCTCATCCAAACCTACAGTCGTCGCTACCGCTCAGCATCCGGTGCACACATCCACAACCACCTGGCGCCTCCTCCTCCTTCCTTTGGTTCGGAGCCGCCTGTCTTAGCTTTGCTAGCTCCGTCGTCGTCGTCCACCCAAGTAGAGCCGATCTGCTTTGCTCCCCTGCCATCTCCTCCGGCTTCATCCCTGGACTCATCTCACCACTCTGCTCTGATCCCAATCTCCATGGACAAGAACCCAGTCATTGGCTCCTCCTGCACCTCAACCTAACTTGGAAATGTCATCCTCTTCAATGGTTCTTCATCAAGCTTCGATTCCTAATGTGCCCACTATAGTTGTGCCTTCATCAATGACAACATGATCCAGCGATGTCATTGTTAAACCCAAATCCAAACATATGGCATTGTTCGTTATCCTCTCCCTAAAGTACTTCTCACAATCATTGAATCCAATGAGCCTACTGCTACACTCAAGTGACTAAACATGAACATTGGCGAGCAGCAATGTCTGAAGAAATCAATGCATTTCTCAAGAATCAAACGTGGTCATTGGTCCCAGCTTCTCCATCTCAAAACATTATTGGATGCAAGTGGGTCTTTCGTGTGAAGCGTAAACCTGATGGCAGCATAAATAGATGCAAGGCGAGCCTCATCACCAAGGGGTTTCACCAGCAGCCAGGTATTGACTATCACGAGACTTTTAGTTCTGTTATTAAGCCTGCAATTATCCACACTGTTTTTAGTCTTGCTATGTCTCGTGGTTGGACTCTTCGGCAATTGGATGTTAAAAATGTCTTCCTCCATGGTTATTTGAATGAGGATGTGTACATGCTCCAACCTCCTGGCTTTGTTGATCCCTCTCGACCATCGTATGTGTGCAAACTTCATAAATCTCTTTACGGCATCAAGCAGGCTCCTCGTGTCTGGTTCCATCACATGAGCTATTTTCTCTTGTTAGTTGGTTTCATTCAAAGTCTAGTAGACTCTTCATTGTTCATATTTCGACATGGGTTGCACACTATATATTTCTTGCTCTATGTGGATGATATTATGGTTATAGGCTGTGATTCTACAATTCTATAGCGCTTCATGGAATCTCTAGGCCGTGGCTTTGATATCAAAGACCTTGGTCCCCTCCACTTATTCCTTGGCCTGCAAGTGGTTCGTCATTCCAATGGTCATCATATTAATCAGCTCAAGTATACATATGACCTTTTGCTGAAACAAGATCTCTTGCACAACAAACCTGTTAGCACACCTTTGTCTACTAAATCTCTCATATATGCTCATGATGGTGATCTCCTTTCCAACCTTACCGTCTTCCGTGAATTGGTTGGTTCCCTACAATACCTAACCATTACTCGTTCTAATATCTCATTTGCGGTAAACTCTATTGCTCAATTTATAAGTCAACCGCGAGTCCCACATCTTATGGCCATCAAGAAAGTTCTTCGTTACATCAAGGGCACCCTCACACATGGCTTGTTTTTTGCACCGCAACGTCAGCCAGTTCATCTTTTAGGTAATTCTGATGCTGACTGCGCGGGCTGCCCAAAATCTAGTCGCATCACCTCTGGCTACCTCATCTATTTTGGCTCCATTCTAATCTCTTGGTGTTCCAAGAAACATCCCACAATTGCACATTCGAGCGGTGAGTTTGAATATCGCTCACTTGCCTATTCTAGTGCCGAAACTACATGGCCAAACTATCTTTTATATGAACTTGGTGGTCAGATACAATTTCTAATTGTATTATATTGTGACAATCTTAGCACCACTTATATGGCCTCTAACCCAGTTTTTCATGCCCTCACTAAGCACATCAAACTTGATCATCATTGTGTTCGGGAAAAGGTAACACTTGGAAGTCATCAAGTTTGAATCATCCCTTCAGTTGATTAACCAACCGATCTCCTCACTAAGACACTTCACAAACATCGTCATCTCCTTCTCACTAGCAAACTTATACGTCAAGGATCTCTAACTTTGAGAGGGGGGGTGTTAGTGAGCAAATCACTCCACCACTGATCAAGCATGATTCTATGCACTTTACGGTCAATGGCATTCAATGCTTAGAGTGATTTGTGTCATATGTTATTATTCTCATTTATAGGTAGCTTGATTATCGATATCAGATGAATCTATAAAAGTTTTATATATGTTTGCAAACATTACAATTGAGAGATGAAGAAAATACAATTTCTACACATTGCTAATAATTATAGTAGTCAGTTTGGTGGCCGGATTAGGTCACAATAATACAATTAGTCAAATTTTAATCTATAATTCAAAAATTATCACATCTGCAACTATTAGATGTGTATTGAAATATATTTTTAAATAAATAGAGAATTGTTTTAGAATATTTTGTTATGCGTGTTGTAGACACATAAAATTCAACGAAAATGAAATTGTTGAATATTTCAAACCTCATGTGGGCCTGATAAATTTGTGTACGTGGTACGTGAGTCGGCAAAGTCAAAGAGACTCTGGAAGTACACATGGCGACGTGTGATTGGTCGGTTAACAACAGATTCGTCAAATCCCGACTAAAGCAAATATTAAATATCTTCCGTCAATCAATTGTCAACCGTATTAAATTGATTGTCAGAATTAAAATCAGATATTTAATCAAATAAATCATGTCTTAACAGGAATAATTAAATCAATTAATTAAATGTGATTTGATTTAATTATCAAAATTGATTGATTTAATTATTATCGATAAGGAAAGAAATTCATTGGGTCCCATCATTATATGCCATATGCAGGGAAACGTCGACAATATAAATACCCCTTCTCATATCAAGAGGAGAACTTCCAACCACAGAGAGAAAATTACTCCCGAGAGCTCAAAAGTCTCAAAACCCTTTCGAAGAACAGCCAAGCTCCAAAATAGTCTGTTCTTCACCAAACCCAAACACAAATCCAAACACTCGTCATGTTATCAATTCTCATGACTACTTTTTCACCTCAAGAACAAGTGTCTTGCCCTTGAGTCAAATTCAAATTCAGAGATAGAATCAGAGGAGTTCACAAAGATTTGTAACCCATAAATTCATCAATAAAATTCTATTATTTTGTACACGTGTTGTTTTGTCATTTGCGCTGATAAATTCGTGTTTACATGTGTCTTGGCCTTATGTAATTAGGGTAAGGAATTCATATTCCGTATAAAGATAGGTTTACTGGTTATTTAAGGATGTGCCTTATGTAATCCTCTATAAATAGAGGCACCTATCTATGAATAAAGTACATATCTTTTACGATTATCTATTCGCATTATTCTCATACTTCATCAACAATCATGAAATATTAGTTTTCCTGTAACGATTTATTAACTTCATGTCGATACTTTCATCGAAAAACCTTAATGCTAATCTAAATCTCAAGAAATTAAGAGCATCACAATCAAAAATATTTGATGTATTTTATATATATAGAGAGAGATTGCTGGTTGTGAAAGAAGCTGGCAACAGAACAGTGATTAGGTAGAGCATGGCGATTGATGGTGCAAAGACAGACAAAGGAACTATAAACTAGCTGGCGATGGAGCTTTGTATATCTAGTGAGGGGTTTTATTGAGAACCTCTTTGTTTAGGGCTTTTCCGTTTTATCCTATTTTTGATCGTATATTCACATCTCAACCGTCTAGTTTATATATATATATATATATATATATATATATATATATACAAAAGCTTATATATATAAGTAAATCAACCCTGCAAATTTTTATACAAATTAAAATCATTAAGACATTCATAAATGTGATTCACTGATTATAAACTTGAACGGCTTATATATATATATAAGTAAATCATCCCTACAAATTTTTATACAAATTAAAATCATTAAGGCATTCATAAATGTGATTCACTTGACATATTTGGATTGTCTATTGATTTGATTTATTTCGATGTATTAACGATCACAAATTTGGCTAAAAATTTGTATATGTGATATACTTATATGTAAACCTATAAACTGAACGGTTAAAATAGAAAAATGTACGTGGGGTTTGGTCTGCTTGGCTTTATCAGCACACACCATTATAACAAATGTGCCCAGTAAACAGCCTATTAGGGAGGGCAAAAGAACACACACGAGATAATCCTATAGTTCAGAACTTCAGATGAGCCATTCTTGTGGTCGAAGCTCGAACATGTAAGCTACTTAACCAATCAAGACACGGCTGGCAGATGAAAATATGGAGATTTTTTTGCAGGATTTTCCTTGCAAGTTACTCTCGCAGCCCAACTCCTTGTTTGCTTGGAAGTCGGACATGACATGTATTCTTTACAGCTACGCCATGATATCCCAACAAATCATCTGTATCGTGTGCCTATAATACAAAAACATACCAAAGACAGAACCAAACTAAATATGAGAGTATAAAAGACTCCGCTCACCAGACTTGACCTCCAACAACACTTAGATAGGCCCCTACGATGATATATATTCAGTTGGACTTCAGCCTTCAGCCTTGAGGTGGTTCGCTTGTTTACTTCAGTTTGACACTTGTATTTTCTTGGGCTAAGAACTAGATACAACCTATCCACGGCTTAAGCCCTCACATCCTTTGTTCTTTGATTGAAAATAGTTCAACTATCAATTGTGTTCTCTTAGTTATGCCCTCTCCAGACCAACAACAATCCATGTAATTCACCAACCTTCAAATCTGTAAACCCTAAATCCATGAATCCTAAAATTTTGTAAACATTAAGAAGGGAGAGATTATAAGGAAGGTTGGTTAAACAAGAGACATTCCATAAGAGGACAAGGCTAAACAACATTGATCACAGACTAGTTTTTTTGGCAACTGATCACAGACTAGTTTGGCATCTAACACTTGTTTTCAGATGGACCCAAACAAAGTTGAAGCAAGAAAAAGTTTAGGCAACTTCATGATTGAAATCAACGGCCTTGTGTCTGGTAGAACCCACAGATCACAGAGCTTAAAAGTACTTTCTTGTGTGTTAGGATCAATGGCCCCCAAGAGCCTCTTTACATTTTTCCCCAGCTAGTTTATTTACCAGAGATATGAATGAGATCTTTATAAGTTGTAAGAGAATAATTGCATATTGATAAGGGAGAGAAGACAAAACCTTTGTGTCCCGTCCATTACTCGTACCAAACACATACAAGTTGCCCTCTCCAGATTTCAGACTTCAGCAAGAAAGATGGAATACATGCTTAAGAATTTCTCTGACCATCTCTACAACATCCTTTTCTTCGCATCCCGTTACAAACTTAACTGCATACATGATAATGTATTTCAATTTAGTAAGAATGCTAATCTCTGTCAGTTCAGCACAGAATAAGCTCAGAAAGACAAAAATACCAATCCATGTTCCATCAGTTGTATTAATAATCTAAAGTCAGCTTGCCAAGATCCTGCAATTTTTTGCTTGTTAATTACTGACCAGAATACATATATCAGAATTTTGCCAATGTATCTACTGTTAAACAAGCACATACTCAACGGGCACATATGCACACCTACACGAAAAACTGAAATGCTGTAGTGGTATGAAACACGAAAACAATGAAAAGTACAGAACCACCAAATGAGAAGGAAAGGCATTAAATTACGAACGCATGAACGGCCTAACAAACAGACCGTGGCATCTATCTTCCTTGAAAGCAAGCTAACAGATTTGGGAAAAGAAGTGGGTGGAAATGGACCCCAAGCATTTTCCCTGGCCATATCAAAGTAACATTGTGTCTTTGGATAAGGGCCAGTACAGAGAGGCTCCAGAACATCACTCCCATTAATCATGAGGTTAAATTTCTACAGTCCACTACCTAGATCATGGCATTCACAACTGCAGCTACCCTGTTATCGGCATAAGTGAAATATGACCATCAAATCACTTTGTGCAAGTACAGGTGTACAAACAGAAACAGCCAGAAAATGTACCTACTTCTCAAATCAGTTTTATTTTAAGTAGAGCTGTACGCTTAACAGCTTTTTCCTTGTAAAGGATACGACACGGCATGCTCACAGTCATGCTTGGGAAAGGAATATTTTTCTCTAAATCTGTTCTATCGGTATCTATAGTGTTTACAGGGCATCAGTGACACAAATATATTACCAAGAAGAAGAAAATTAGTTGAAGTGAGGGCATAAATGGATTCTCAGGATGCAACTCTTAGCCTTCTAGCAGGGAATTCAAAAGAATAACTATGAAAAGGACAGGAAGTGTTGCCTCCAATATGTGACCAAAAAGTCGGTTAGAGCTACGTCTGAGGAAAGGACCACCACATTGATGATCAGATATGGCCGGTAGATCAAACAAGGCTGTGATAAAGGAAGATTGCTAGAATGTAGAGGGACACACTTAAGTCTGTGCACAAAGGCAGCAAAACGTCAATTTGCATCTTTCCATGCATTTTTCTCACTAGAGTTGGGGTCCCAGTAAGGTGAGTCCGAGTCTCCAATCAGCAGACTGCATCTCAGATTCTCACTTCTCAGTCACCTGGAAATTTCTCATTGTCCCCACCAGGATTTTCTATTCTCTATCATATGAGTGAAGAATCACTACAATTGATCCTTCTGAGGAAAATCACTGTTCTGTCTAATATACCAACAAAGCCAATTCCAACAGATTAGAATTTACTTTCTGATTTCAAAGAGATCATTCTCTTTAGTTTGGTACTATAAAACATTCTTAAGAAGGAATGGATTCGTTAAGCAGTTCTACTGTTCTAGCATTCAGGCACAAATTGATTCAGGTTAAAGCACATGACAAAAGGTAAGGTATATGAGATCTTACCCCAGGAAAGAACCGGAAATTCCAACTTCTGTTTGGGAACTGTAGTGACATATGAAGCAACCTGTAAAACAACAACAAAAAGTACAGTAGAGAACATCTATTAGAACTAGCTGCATTTGGTTCTAACAAAGTTGATTTTACACAGCATTTGAAGAGACTAAAACTCAAAGTTATCAAACATGCCAAGACTGATGCAGCAAGAAAACGAGGATTAGCATATAGCATTGTTGTCTCCTCCTTTTCATAAAGTAGATCCATGATTTCCATGCCTGCTTCAAAGTTCACTAGCTCCCCAACCTTTGCCACTCCCCTGAACTCAAGACACCAGGAAGGATCCATCAGAACCAAACAAGAAGTCCTTACTCAACGAAACAGAAAACTAACAGTAGAATGAACACTTACTTGAATTGAAGTAAAAGCTCTTCAAAGTATACAAAAGCAACATTTTCCACACAAATCTCAAAATTCACTACCTTCAATAAGAAAACTGATTTGATCTCAGACTCTCAGCAGTATAACAGCGAAACAAAAAAGGAAAAAGAATTCCAGAGCTTTCAAGATTACCTGCATTAACACCACCTCCTACAAGATATCAACAAAACCAAAACTGTAAAACCATCTGTCACCCTCTAAAGGAAATTTACACAACTATATGATACTGAAGAAGCTACTCAACATAGGTTCCCCTTAATAGGATTGGCTTACCGCCTCAGAGTAATCTCGAACGGTGAAGTGTTGCTCATTGATACTTTTGTCTCCCAATGACTTGAACACCTTCACTGACAATGCAGGAGAAGAGTGTATCTACAAAGCAATAGCATCCATATGTAAGTGCACACACATTATTCCGAAAAGTAAGCCAAAAATGGCAGAGAAAGAGCAACAAAACCCTACTTTGTTTGAAATCCATAGCGAAACAAGAGCGAATAGCTGCAGATTGCTCTCTCTCAAGGGCTGCAAGAGCCAGCTCCCCATGCCATTCCCCTGTTCCAACCTGATTTTACATTTACAGTTTCACAGTCACAGTAAATAATTCTACAAAAATTACCACAGAAAATTACAAAAGGTAATTCAAGAAGTTACTTGTAAATATAACGCGGGTAGAATCTATGAGCGAAGATTGACAAGGCGGTAAACTTCTCGGTCGGAGAAAGACGGAGCCGCTAAATTGAGAATTCCGATCAGAAAATGAGAAATTGTAAAATAGCAACTAAAATTAGGTCGCCGGGAAATTGAAAAGAGAGTGAAATTGGACGGTAAATCCGGACTGGAAATGAAGTAAAAGGACGAAAATGACCTCGGAAGATTGGATTAGGAAGACGATGAGTCTTGATCGGAGCGGCAGAGCCGAAGCGGCTTCTCTCTGCATCTCTGCGTTTCTGGAATTCTAGAAAAGTGGAAAGCGGATTCTCCAGAATTTCGATCTTTTTTTTCTTTTTTTGCGCAGTTTGAAATTTGGGACATTTTATAGGCTTAAAGCAAACACTCCTCTAGTCTCTAATTGGGCTTCGAGTTAATGAACAGTCCATTTAAAGGCAGATCTTCCACAAGTCCGGTCCAAAACTTTTTATAGTGGTGCAGTGCATCAGCCCAATGTTGTTTTCTATTATTCGGGGAACCGAAATTTGAACCGTCTTTTTATTAATAACTCAATATCTGAGTGATCTCAAAGTTATCAATTAAACATTTTAACCAACCAAGTTATAACTTACTAACAAAATGTTGTTTTCGCTAAGACCTGTGATGTCAGTCGAACCTACAAGGTAGGAGCTGTTGCTTCTAAGCACCATCCATTATGCTACCAAGGGGACCATCCATAAATTTTCTTTACATAATTTACCATTACGGGATCTGAAATCTCAAACTCAAGGATCTATCACTACGGGATCCTCGATCTCAATCTCAAACTCCAGGATCTACCACAACGGGATCCTCAATCTGAATCTTAATCTCAAGGACCTCATCTCCGTTTCACTATCTTAGCAAGGAGCGCCCATAAACACAATTCAGATACTATGCTCATGCACAAAAAATCTCATACCATGCGGCTTTAATAACATGCTCTGGCCCTACATGTAATCTCATAGCATAAACAATATACATCATCCATAACACATGATCAATTTTTTCCTCCATATAATCAACAATCCAAAATAGGACATTTTCACATCCATAATTCTCAAGTATGCCAAATTTTCAGAGCTCAAAATTTGTAGTCTCAATAGTCTCTCTTTACTTTTTTTGTTCATGCTTATAAAGAGTCTAATAAGAGAGTCCATAAAACTGCTAGATTGACTCTAATTACAGGTGTGAACTATCGTTGGTGTGGCTCTATACCAGCAACTTGGTAAAATTCTTGTAATCGGTTGCAGTTCAATAAAGATTTTCATCATTCTCTCATAAAATAAGAAGATAATATATATACTCTAATTGGCAGGATCAAAAGTAACAAAAGGAGCCCTATTTTTTATAATTGCATCGAAAATGATAGAAAGGATGCCTCAGACAAGCTCCTTCACACACATTGCCAACTTCATCACTGTACATTCATCATCGCCGTGTTAACTAAGCAACTAATAATTCCACATATAACGAGGGTGATTTTGGCACTAGTTCTCCTTCCAATATAGGGTTACTCTCACGCTTCACTCTGATATTATAATGAAGTGTGAGAGTAAACGAAGTACAATTGAGTGCCGAAATCATCCCCAGTATATATAAGCTTCGATCTCAGAAAAAACCGGCTTTTGTTTTAAGTTTTGAAGCTTGATGATCTACGTTGACATAGATAACGATCGTCGGTGGGTGGTACCTCAAACTGACTTGAAATTTTGTCAAACCTGTCCGAAAGAAAAAAGCTCTGGTATCCTCTCATAAGCGATGGTAAAACTTCAACTTGGGCAGTAAATATTGACTTCACTGGTCTGTGGTCAGACAACTTCGATTCACCTCTGCCGTAATCATGTTGCTTCATACCAGTTCCATACCAGATTATCCGATCGCACCTAAAGCATATCAACAAATGATAAGACATTGATTTGATACATGACATGACTATAAGATTAGGTAAGTAGAAAATAATTACCATGCAGGAGCTCGCCGCTTTTCACCTTTTCTTGCTGGAGAAGGAGATCCATAATATATATCAGAATCTGGAAAATATTTGTAAGTCGGGGAGAATTTGATACTTCCTTCAAGCCATCCTTCAAATACTTGACCATCATTCAGCTCTATACTCAGCTTCATTCCAAATCAAATTTTTACTTCCGATTTAGGTTCTCATTATATATTATGAAAGTGATTAATTATATGTTATATAAATACCTGATCGCTCTTCAGTAAGGTTTTCCAATCTTTGCAATCCACTAATGACCGTGTGGTTGCTTCTGGAAGGGAAATTCTGTAATTCAAATCTCCCAGGAAGATCACTCGTCTGCAATATTAATATTCAGATATTAAATATAGTACTGTATAATTCATCAGCTAGCTTAATTAGTTAATTACTAGGGTTTATATATAATATCAGCTTAATTTTAGGGTTTGATTATATATAAGAACACAACTAATGAATTGTTTAAAGAAAGAGACGAAACATTAATGGACTGTTTTAGTGGTAATGGAAACGATCAACCGCCCTTGCAGGAGGTTTATACATTAACCCATGCCAATAACGTAATGAGTCCAATTACGCGACTATTTAATTTTATATGTTTGACAACGACTTAATTATAAAACAATGCATAATAGTACAAGTTTGGCGGCAATTAATCTGTCAAGACAAATTAAAAGTGGAGAAGAAAACCATAATAATGTTCATTGTGATCTGTCTTTTTTTCACGGCAAGTAGTGAAAAGATAAAAAATAATAATTAAAAGATCTTTGATTAATTAGGGAGAGTAATTTACTAGCTGCAGGTTAATTAATTAACTGAAAAACGAAAGTGTTTGGACGGTTTTGAAGTTTGGTTTTAACACATACTGATGGTCCAGGATCTTTCGTGGCAAATCAAGCAAATGACCTCTAGGGAAACTTGTTCTGTTCATGATTTCAGCTACGTTTGAGTTTCTGAGCTTCTCATCTCCTAGCCTTCCGCCTGAAGCTAGATGACAACACACGAAGCAGAAGCTTGTTTCATGCAGTTGAAACCTGACTGACACCGAACCCTGCAAAAGACTATTTATTAATTTAAGTGAAAATTCTTATATACAAGATGTGTAAAACAGGGAAACATGATCCAAGGAAATATGAGATTTATTATAAGATTGTTAGTAATATTGTACGACGTACCTTATTGCCGAGGCAACCCATGATGCCACAGCCAACACATGAAACACTGGGATTTCGAATCAAGGGACGAAGATTTCTTCGAACCCAGACTGTTATTAGTATTCCCACCATTTGCTTACTTATAATACACTGAAAATAATCATGTGATTCTGGATTATTGTTGCTGCTTTCCACAATGGTTGAATTTCCATTTTTGTCTCTACCCTTGTCTCCTGGGTAATTCATTTTCTTGTTCAATGTTTCCCTAATGAAGGAGTTCCACTTCATGCAGATCGTACTGTTCTCAGATCCCAGAACATTTGAAGCTTTAAGAGGAACAATTTCTTGAAACCTGAATGGAATTAAAATCGATGAAAACATGCATCGTGATCGAGCTGGTTAATCAAAAACGCAAATATTTTGGAATCATATGAATCAAAATTACGTGCCTACGTACCCGAAAACATATATGTCGCAGGAGGTGTCATTAATCCAGTCCGCCATGTTCATATCATCTCGTGGTTCAACTCCACCAACATTCCATGTACTCACAAAAACCCTTGAAGATGGAAGAGAAAACCGAATTAAACGAATAAGAATAATTAGTAAACGGTGCACGTTATTAACTAGCTAAGAATAACTTGCCGGAGTTCTAGATGCCGGCCGGCAAGTTTATATGTTATATCTATGGAGTTATTTTGAAGAAATACATATATACTTGTAGTTGTGTGTTGCCTTGTGATCATGATTCAAAACTTTCGGAGCTGGAGTCGTCGGGCCTAAAGATAAAGGTTTCTCTGGATCAAAACTCGGTGTTTCCAGCAGCAAGGAGGAGTCCTCCGAGTTGCTTGGGAAATCTGCTACAAAGTTGTTGCTTCCCAATCTCTTCTTCAGAATCTTGTTCGCTACTAGTCTAGGCCACATGATCACCTATACATATAAGAAAGCAATAATAAGCATATCTGCGTGTAGATTGATCGGTATGGGAGGTAAAGAGAGATCAGAAGAGATAGAGTGGTGCTCACTTCTCTTTGATTTCTTGCAGTTGCAGTCATGGAGAGGAAGTGATCAGAACTAGTGGGGATCAAATGTGGACAGAAGGAGATATGGACTACTGGTACTTATGAGAAAAGGTTAGATAGAGAATGCCAAAAGAGATAAAAAGAAATTGCAGAGATGATAATTATTCATGACCACACTGCAAGTTGAGAAAGATGAAGGATGGCATGGATCCGCAGGTGGGAAATTTGCTCGATCGCTCTAAACTAAAGCAAAACTGCAAGTTGAGAAAGATGAAGGATGGTATGAACGATGGAAATGCAAAACTGCTAACCAATCACAAAAAGAAATGCTCATTGTCTTCCAACTTGCTATATACAAATGTTATATTCCATCACTATATATTTATATAAGACCTAGCTTTGGTTGAGAGAGAGAGAGATATGGTTTCTGCAGGCTTGAATATTTCTGTTTCTTAAAGGGTGGTGATTTTGAGGGATGTATATAAATATCTTATATTGTTAAAGGGCAAGTGGTACGTCGATCGGGGTGGTCCATCGATCTCACTATGCATATTGGAAAACAGATGCGCAACACTGCAACAGAAAATTAACCATGCTCATCGATCTGTCTGATGTGTCGGCAACTTAGTGGTTATCCAAATGTTCAAATGAAGAAAGGCATCCTTAATTTAATCCCCGATCATCACTCGATCAGCGGGCTTCTGCTTTCTACAATGGCTGCAAATATATATATCATCACTCAGCTGTCGATCGATGCATGATAGCATTTGAATTTTAATCCAGGCGCGCGTAAAAGAGAACAATTATTTATAACTACGAATGACATTCTCTATATGTCAACCTAGCTTGGCCTCTTTGTAGAATGTTCTTTCACTCCAGTACTCCGAATTCTCTTTCATGTCAACCATGTCAATTTCTCATGATCGATCGATCAGGCCGGGTGTTGATTGACCACTTCTTTTAGGTTACCACAAGTTTTTAATGTGATCGATAATTCCAGAGCATTGCTACACTTCAAAGTTTATATTGTTGAGAATAAGTTTTACATCTTATTGTGTCTAGTGATGTTTATTTATGTATGTCAGACTTATTTTTTGTATTTATCGAAATATTTTTCTAATGAGAAATACGTCAGTATATCTTTTATTGAAAAGTATTATGTATAGTACGCAAGTCCAATGTATAACCCGGTGCAAAAAATCCCTAAGCGAGAAACCCTAAGCTAGTAAGTAGTATTGTAGTAATACAACCCTACTATACTGTAACATGCAAGCTTCAAATAGAAGAGATCGAAACGGCCATTTAAACGAGCAAGTTTTTGACAAATAAAGCTCCATATATCACTTCTATATGAGAAAGCTCCATATCACCTCTATCAGAAACCTCCACGCCCAATTTTTTGACCAAGATTGATTACAGCTGCGTGTAAGCAGAAAGCATGTTACTCTAAATAAACTTTGCAGCAAGTCACATATTCGATTGAACCCAAAACTGGTACCTAATTCACACAAGCAATCATTCAATCCCTGAATTGTTTTACATGAGTTTGTGATATGATTGATTATATATAAACATATCTTCCATGTAGACCTCAAAAGTGTAGTGGCACTAAGTGTACTGTTGATTATGTCATTCCATAACATAGATATGTTTTCCAAAAAGCTGATTAAAGGTATGGTCTGATGTAGTACTCCAGTAAGCTGCATATAATCGATCGCGATTAGAACAACCACAAACACACACATATGGTCGATTCGAATCGGAGGCTCTCTATGTCGGTCCAGTACCGCCGGGCAACAAGTACCAGCTAGTGCACAAGTTGATGTATAAGACTATAAGATATTCCGGGACTGATGAACAACTTAATCCCGTCACCCGGTGCGATTCTGTCGTGTATCGGATAATGAGGATTTTATAAGAGAAGGGTACGTGACCATGGAATAGTATCATGACCAACCAGGTAGGGCAAGAAAGAAACAAGAGCTACTCTTCCAAATTTTTAACATTACTTTTTTCAGCGATTAGCCATCAACTTGGTACAAGAATCCAATTTCTTTCATCAGTAGAAAGTCATCTTTCAACACCCCCCAATCAAATATTCATATTAGTTTTTTTTTTAATTTAACAACTATTTTTTGTATAATATACAAACATTATACGCACGCATTATAGTGATTGTAGTACTTTACTAAGCTATCATACTCAAACGCAATGAGAGCCACAAGAAGCTAGCAGACCAATCAAAGTTGTTATTTGGATTTAATAGAACGACTGACGTCGTGCATTTCTTTATCATAGAAGTGATAGAACGAATAAGATATACCTTTGTGCATGTCATTATACTTCTTGTAGCTTCACGAGTTTGTATTAATTGCTACCATGTCCTAACGACGAAGATTAATTATTAATGATAAAATGGATTGGATTCAACTTTAAAATAAATTGATAAAGAAAAAAATAAGCTCATTTTCATTTCTCTACAATTAGCATGAGTGCTACTAACGGTGGTTTTACAATATCAACTGACGCTGAGAGCTTTGTGCTTCTGGGTTTGTAACAAGCGAGTCGACTTCCAATTTACTGTGCATGATGCATGGAAGCTTACATTTTTGTTGGCTAATGCGAGCTTCATTTCTTTCGTTAATCATCGACATTATCGAAGCTCTACCAACATATACATGCATGCAAATATGATGCTCTAACGGCATCAGCCCTCAAGTGCGGACTTTGTGCTCTGTCCGATTTTCTTTTTCTTTTGCTTGTTATACTTATATAGGTCTTATCATGGGTCGGGTTAGGATCAGCTTTATTCTAAATTTTAGGGTTTAGGGTAGGATCGGGTATGACTTTGACTTAGTCAACATAATTTAAGGCGTTAGGGTAGGGCCGAGACTTGTAATATGCAAACTTTTACCCGCCCTAAAGACCCGTTTTGTTAGGGCTAAAAGGGTCATGTAGGACTGACCTTATAAATAGGGCTAAATAAGGTCGAATATAGCTAATTATTATTATTTTTCTTCACAATTTATCTCAATGATTTTAACATTTTTATGTAATACACTATTTTTAGTCATGTTTAACATACATAGATATACATTATACTTAACTTAGGACAAGTATCGATCTATAAATATTAATCTAATTAAGTGGTTATATCTATATATGCTATATATTTTATGAACTATCTCTCTAAATCATCAAAATTCAATCGTTATTTAACAAAGCAAAAGGAAATCTAAGAAATAAAGGTTACAAAACCAATTACAAGAAAGAATGTTAGTCGTACTGATCTAAAAAATAAGAGACATATTAAAAAATATAGAACAATTAGGGCTTAAAGGACGGGTTTTTAAGGTCAGACCGAGTTTCGCCCTAAAAGACTCAATAGGGTAGGACTGGGTTTCATTTGCTTAACCATTATCCTATCCTATTTGAGAAGAGCTAGCGTCAACCCGTCCTAATGAAGGGTCATGTAGGGCTTCGACGCTAAAGGATAGGGCAGGTTATAGCCAAAGAGCTAAATGATATGGCGTATACTTATATATTGGCCAATAAAGTCAAGGAATCTAGGGTATCTTAGCTTAAATATGGGTACTTAATTGTAGACTTTCCAGCAAGAACTATATGTTTACAAATTGAGTAGTTGTTGGAGATAATAGCAAAAGGACGTGGAATTCTACATAAGAATTTATAGATGCTTCCTCTATATATATATGAAGCATCTGCAAATTCTTATGTAGAATTTCTTACTTGAGGACCGGTGTGACACGTATGTATTCGATTTAAGTCATTTAAAATTAATGTTACATGTTTTCTCTAACAATAGTCACATAAACCAAGCTTTTACCTAAATATTTTGTAAGACAATAAAAATAATGTTGACTTAAGTGTTGGACAAACATCCCATCTCACTTGTTCACAATTTTGATTGACCTATAAATATATTATTATTTGGCCTAGCAAGCTAGTTATGTAAGTTTTCAATTGTAAACTGCAGGCTTATCTCAAACATTTTGTTGGAGTCGATCATGAACTAAACTAATTGGTGGAAGAAAAACGAATATACACTTATAAATTTCAGTAGAAGTTGGTGTGCTTCTGAACATGGAGGACAGACAAGAAATAATTTATATGAAGCACATGTCCTAATAAACTAAAACACCCAATGCAATAGTACTGAAAGCTTATGTCTTAGTTATTTAAAGATGCAATTCATCACAAAGTATTGGTTTGACGGCATTTAGATATCAATTATGATTGAGAATCTGGGATTAATTAAACTGTATTACTGACAAGCATATCGATCACATAGCCAGGTAGGTCTTCTGGTACTAGCTAGTGATGGCCAGTTAAGTATATACTTACTTAAGTGATAGCTTAGATAATGTACTTTCGCAATGAGGCTTATTACCAAGAACCTATCTGCATTTTGCGAGGAAAAAAACAACTGATTTCGATGAAAATTAACGAAGATAATCTTATTTAAGCTAACCATATTGTAACTTTCTACAAGATTAGATTAAAGTACATTTGATAATGCTTAGCCAGGTTAAAAAAAATTGCCGCAGACCAAAGATTATTGGTCCACGACATTAAACTTGATAAAAATGAAGTTTTTTCCAGTTAATTAGCATTAGTGATATAATGTCGGTTAATTATAAGTCGACTCTAGAAGTACTCATTCTTTAGTTTATTATCATTGCACCCCTATCCCAATAATAATCGAGTTTTATCCAGCGAAATAAACTAGAATTCATGATCCTGATTGGCTCCAACTAATTGTAAGGATTTTGAATTTGACCATTTTTACATTTAACTGATTCGTATATGATCAAGAGGTCTAAGAAAATTGGGTTTTCATGTTTAAATGGTTGACGTATTGTCATTTTCTCTTGAGAAAATTAGAGAAAAACTTAAAAAATCAAGTCTCTGTTAAGATAAACTTAATCACATATTTCATTTTAATTTACATTCAATTCAAATCATTTTACATGTCTTATAGGTTTTATTTTTAAAACTGAAATTTGTCATCATTTTTCTCCTGACGGTTTTGCCCTCATGATTTTAATTTTGTTTTTTTAGTAGATTTTTAAGTCAACCATTCATTTTTGTTTTCTACATTTTAATTTGTTATTATGGTATAGTTATCAACCATGCATTTTGTTTTCTACATTTAAGCTAGATTACAAATAGAGGAATTGAGTTTGGGTACAAGGTTTTAGGTTAGGGTTAGGGGTTAGGGTTTAGGGTTTATGGAGGAATTGAGTTTTGAGTATATGGGTTTAGGGTTAGGGTTTATGGTTTATTATGTATTCATGAGATATCATTTTATTTACAATTAGAGATAATGACAACTTCTGTAATTCTAGAAAGAAAAAAATAGAGTTTATTATTTATCTTAAATAATTGGTTCATTTTTTTAGACAAACTTAATTAATAAGTTTGGGTGTATTTTAAAACAATCTTAAAAGTGAGTGTAATTTAAAATGAAGAGCCAAATTAGTACTAATAAGATTATCTGGCTCTTCATTAGCTCATTTAAATGATTCTAAAAAGAAGATGCTCATTTGAATATAATGTGTTATTACTTAGGATAAATGTCCATTTAGTACTAATTTTAGAGATTTATAACCCAATCCAATGAAAATCATTTGTCAATGTCCATTTGCACAAATCTAAAGAAAAAGACAACATTATCCTTCATAAATATCAATCTCACTCTTTTCTCACTCACTTTCCTTATCATAACTTCTCGATCTCTCTCTATTGAAAAAAAAACCACTCTCTCTCAAGCCCAGATCGGCTGCACCGGTGCACAGAATCGGCGTCGTCTTAGTCACCACCACCGGCTAGTGCTTTGTTGCAGAGCTCGCAGATCTCCGACGCCGATTCTCAGATTCTCTCTCTCTAGAAGGCAAGACCACTGCCGACTCCATTGATGTTGACACCGGCCTCCTCCTTGTTATGAGCCGCATCCACCTAAGACATCGTTAACGACTAGATCCACTTCATCTCCAACTTGTCGATATGTGCCCGTCGCCGACGATGAACCGCTTTGTCGTCACTCTGCCGGCAGGAAGAATCTATATGCATCCCAATCTCCTCCGACGAGATCTATACACAACGGCTTTGTAGGGAAAGCTTAGTCATCATGGAGCCTTTGTTCTGAATTTCGATTATTTTTTTCGATTCCAAATCGAGGAACATCATCTTGCTTTGATCTCTGCATAGAATTATGAAAGCAATGATTGTTAGTCATCAACGATGTAAGTTGTGTTGATGCAGATGGAGGACAAATTTGAGGCGATAAAACCTTCGTCAGTGACCGTCGTCAGAGTGAGGAGATGTCGGTGATGTAGAAGAAGCTGCAAAGGCTTAGCAGGATTATCCATTTTTTGATGAATGATCAGATTTTTGCATCATTGATACTTGGTACAAATTTCAATCTTGATTTTATTATTATTTTTTTCTATGTAAAGTGTGGACTATGTTAAACTTCTATCTATTAATGATATATGAGCGCAATAAGAATCAATATCACCATGTTCTGATGTTCATCGATCTTTTTTCTTTATTTTATAAGGGCCAGTAATTTGTTTTGGGTTGCTTGACCGGGGTCAGTAACTGATGATTATTGAGGATTAGTAACCGAGTATTGTGGGTCAGTAACTAAGTTATTCAGGGTAAGTATCCAGTTATTGGGAGTCTATAAAATGAGTTATTGTGGATCAGTAATCGAGTTACCAGTGGTTATTGGTGATTAGAAACTGAGTTATTGGGAGCCAGTAACTGAGTTGCCGGTGACCAGAATCCGACGATCGTAGAAAATCCGAGTTACTGGGTGTCAGTAACAGATTTACTACTGGTTATTAGAGGTTAGGAATTGAGTTATTGGGGGTCAGTAATTAGAATATCCGAGTTACTGGGCGTCAGTAACTGATTTAGTTGTAATTATTATAGGTCTGGAACTCAGTTACTGGGGGTCAGTAACTGAAATATCCGAGTTACTGGGTGTCAGTAACCGATTTTTCGTTGACCAGTATCCAACGACCGGAGAAAAATGTTCAACGGAGTTCGACGACCAGAGTCCGACAGTGCACTGGTAAAGCCTTATCTCTTTAGTAAGAGGTAAGAGTAAAAATGTTTTAAAAATTATTATTTTAATATAGTTTTAATAAAAATTTGTGTGTTTGGGCGCAAATAAGTGATCTTTCATTCAATTGGGTTTTAAAGTTTTATTTTGATTGGAATGATGTTTGACTTTATTTTTTGTGCAATTGATCATTAGCCCTATTACTTATGTTTAAATGAACAAATTTTTCTTTAAAGTCTTGACACACATTATTATTTAATAATTATTTTGCCTTCACTCTTTAAACATGCATAGAAAATAAAAAAGTTGAAGAGAAATGACTTAGCCCCACTCATGGACTCCGGTCACCGGTAGCCGAATAATCGTCGATAACCAGAAAATTGTATTCCACCTGAATCTAAAGTATTTTGGAGTTAATAGACTTCGATTTGAAGTATACTAGGGTTAATAAACTTCGATTTGAAGTATACTAGAGTTAATAAACTTCGATTTGAAGTATACTAGGGTTAATAAACTTATATCTGAAATATATTGGGGTTAATAAACTTATATCTGAAGTATACTGTGGTTAATAAACTTAGATCTAAAGCATACTAAGGTTAATAAACTTGGATTTGCAGAAAGTTCAGAGAAATCCTAAAAAACAGTTTGCTAGTAATAATGGCAAAAGCATTGTCTTCATTACATCTCAATTAGACTGAGAGTACTCCATCACCTTATCAGATTATACTCAGAGATGAACACATGCATTTCAATTGGAACTTTCAATCTGAAAAGAATTGATAATCCTTCATTCATATTTCTCGGATCCAATTCTGGACAAGATGAAATATTTGTTGACATACTATACTCTAATGGTCCCAATTATGCATCCTTTAACCAAACTGTGCAATTGCAAAGTCACCAGGCTCGCCACAATTGACTAACATATGAACATGCAGTACATCCGTAAAGGTAAAACAATGCCAAAACCAAAAGATACCCAACACGAATATGGATGAAAAGTTATAGCTTGATTCAATAACAAATTCACAAGCCAATGTGCAACTAAATGCTCACAAATATATATGGGTTCAGATCGGGAAAATCTGATGAAGCCAATGGCTCCACGACGGTGGTTCAAGATTCAGCAGTGACCGGAGATGAATCTCCAGTGGAGGAGACCCAGTCAGAGAAGAAGAAGATAGAGAGACAGATCGGTGGAGATAAGAGTTTTGTGAATGAAATTAAATTATGGGGTAAACATGTCTTTTACATAATTAAATTAAATTATGTGAATGAAAGAGAGAAAGATCGGTGGAGATAAGGTTCGGAGATAAGAGTTTTGTGAATGAAATTAAATTAAAGGTAAAAATGTCTTTTACATAATTTTTATTGAAATGAGCTTTTGACTTTTGTTTTCATTGACTTTTCAAATTTTGTACAAATGAACATTATCTTTAAAATGAATGTACTAAATTAGGTGTAACATCAAATACAAATTTTCTCTTCTATATCAAACAGTAGTCAACCTGTGGGATTTGTATAATGCTGAATCTCATGCCATCGACAGGATTTGATTCTGCAAACTAGCTAACAACCATCGACAGGATTTGATTCTGCAAACTAGCTAACAAAGGACCACATTGATCTTATTCATGTCGTATATATCTCATACATGTCACTGCTGACGCATCCTCAACTAAGGCTCCAAAAAACCAGCTATCAGAACAGGAAAAAAATATAACCCTAGCAAGCCTCTAACCTAGAAGATGAACACAATTACACGATAATACTAACTTGAGAAGGTCCTCACATTATCATCGTCTGTCTTTTCCCTAATAATTTGTTCCCGACCGGTAAACGTACCACTAGCTTAGTAATCGATACATGCAGTACTTTGTTGCCACTGGAAACTGGGTTTGACAAGAAATTTAAGATAGAAAAACTTGAACGAGTTTGTTGCTGTTTGTTCTGAAGTTTTACTATAGTCTCTAAACTGATCTTTAATGATGATAGAAATGGGAGATCGAAATTGTAATGATCTGGCAAAGATGCTTCTGTTGAAGGAAATGGTTGTAGTTTTGTGTTGCAAGCATGGGCGGATTCATATTGAGCCAAGCTTAGGCACTTGTCTAGACTGGCTTTTCAATTTATCATGAATTATATAGATTTAGTGCATGCAAGCTTTGTAAAAATGACATAAATTAGAGCAAAACCAGGTGTTTAGAAAAGAATATTGATGAGCTTCAATACGTCTCTTGATCAATATGACTCTTCTATTGTATTCCTTTAAATACCTAACTCCCAATCATAGAGACGATCTTTCATGCATTTCTATTACTACGTTGAAAAGATGAAGACTAAAATTGATCATGATCATTTTGAATGCTATTAAATTATGTTTTGCCTTATCTGACCAAATTTTCTGAATTCGTCACTGATTGCAAGTTGCAACTTTAACCATCGCTGCCTCTCTCTCACCAAAGCGCGGTAGAAACATTTTGTCCAGCACTCTATTTTCTCTCTACTCTTCTTTCTCATTTTCACTAATGGAAGTACAGTATGGCATTCCTTCTCGCTTCATCTCCGTAATCGATCTCTGCAACCCTTCGTTCCTCTTATATGTCATAACATAATCCACGTTTCCATGCCGATACCTTTTTCAATAAATAAAATATTATGCGATATTAGCACCTCTGTGAAAGCCGATTTGGGGCGACAAGCGCCCTCCCACATTCCTGAAAGAAAGTGGGCCATCACATCTGGGAACTCACCGCCTTTCCGTCCATTTATATTTATTAAAATAAAAATAAAATAATAAAAAACAAGTACAAATGGAAAGGAGGTTCCAACCAAAACCTTCCCTAACCAAAATAATGCGTCTCAAAACTAAAAAAAACTAAAGAGGAAAAACCAACCTGAAAAAGAGTATGCTTCCCATTTTGGTAAAAATAAAAGAATTTTCTTCTAAGTTGTCATCCAACAGTCATAACCAATAAATTAAGAATGTCTGTAGTATGGAAAACCTAAGGCATCCATACAAAGGTAAGGACAAACCTCTGGAGGAGGAGTAGTATGCCAACATAAGAATGAATAAGCCAACCCCATATTATCAAACCTATCAGCAATAGAATTTCCTTCGCGAAGAACACGTGAGCATATGAAAGAGATGCTGAATCCGAACCAAACAATTGTACCATGCAATACGCAATGGCCAACAAAAGAGGAAGAAGATAGGCATTGAAGAACCGATGTAGAATCACTCTCTAACCATATGTCATGCCAGCCAAACGGATAAGCAAACTCAAATCTCAAGTTAACAGCCATAAGTTATGCAAAGAAAGCAGTTTGAGTTCCCAAACAATGACAATAACCACCAATAAAACGACCAAAATTATCCCTGAAGACTCCACCATAAACAAAAAGGCCAGGGTTTCCCTTGAAGAAGCCATCATTATTGAGCTTAAGCCAAGGAATGAGAGGAGGATGTCATAACACAATACGAGGAGCAACTCGACGTTTTGAGAACGGGATTCACACCCATAACAGAAAGGATTTTGGAGTCCAAAATTCCACTAACAAAACCAGGAGTATGAGGAGCAGTAAAACGAACTCAAGCCTTAACAGATCTAAAAACTTGCATAAGAGAGGGTTGCTTATTATCATACCGAAGCTTGTTACGAGACTTCCATATAGCTATAAGAGCAAACAGACAGCTGGAAAGCCAAAGGTTTTTCAGTTGGGGTGAAAAACCTTTACTCGTAACAGGCCTCCAGAGATCATTCAAAGAACCATGTGTCGGCAAGGAAGTGCCAAAACAACAAGAAAGTCATTGCCAAATATGTTGTGCAAAAGAGCAATTAACAAATAAGTGCGGCATATCTTCCGTATGACCAAACGAGCAAAGCTGACATACTGAGACCATAGCAATGCCACGTCGTTGAAGTTGATCATCAGTCGGTATCTTGCGATGAAAAATTCTCCATGCAAGAATAGAATAATGAGAAGGAATGAAACTACGTCAAACTCTATAAGTCCACTCTGGCATCTTAAAATGGGGACGAACTAACTCATACCCATCTGAAAAGGAAAATAGACTTGAGAATGTATTTTCCCATATAAGAATATCACTCTCTGGAGCATTCAGCAAAGGGATTTGAAGAATTTGTTGAGGACAATCTGGATATAAGTTAGAGAAGCAAGACGACAAAGCCCATTGTTGATCCAAAATGAAATCCGCAACACAAGATTTTAATGAATGAGACAGAGAACCCAAATTTAGTTGCTGAACAATAGAAGAGTCCAACCATTTGTCCAACCAAAAGAGAACATAATTTCCATCTCCAATAATCCATCAAGAGTGGTCAAAAAGAAGAGGTAGCACTCGTTTAAGCCCATATCAAACAAATGAAGTATAATACCGAAACTTCATGTGTCAAAATATGGTAAAACGCTGACATGTAAAGGAACCCCATGAAGAGCTTTGTGATAGAGTCTGCCAACCCAAACTTATAAGATCAGCTGTGTTCAGAGCTCTTAGGTTGCGGAGGCCAAGACCTACCTCGTTCCTTGGAGCACATATTTGTTGTCAAGAAACAGTTACTAATTTTCTAACAGACAGGTCACCAGACCAAATAAAGTTTCTGGCACACGATGATAAGTGACTCAATAAAGAAGCCGGCCATAAATAAATAGAGAAACTATGGCGAAGCATGCTTTGAAACACATCATGAACCAGCTAAACCCTCCCGGCCATTGATAAAAGCTTTCCCTTCCATCCTGTTACCGAGCTTTAGCTTTATCAGCCAAAGCCTGAAGGTGCTTATGACGCAGTTGGCCCTTAAAAATTGGAACACCAAGATAGTTAAAAGGTAAGGTCTCTAATTTGAAGCCCAAAATATTCTTTACATGGTGTCGACGATGAAAGTGAGAGGCCCCCAAATAAAATGTGCTCTTGTTCTTGTTAACAAGCTGACTAGAGGCCGCACCATAGGTATCCAAGAAAGATTGCAAGTGTCGAAGAGAGTAAGTATCCCATCTACAAAAGATAAAAAGTTCATCTGCATAGAGAACATGAGTGAGGGAGCAACCACGAGACAGTGAAATAGATCTGACTTTCTTAGAAGAAAAAAGAGCAGTAAAACCTCGACTTAAAGCCTCCTCGGCAATGCAAAATAAGATTGAAGAAAGCGGATCTCCTTGTCGCACACCCCTAGTGCAAGAAAAAAACACATGTGGAGAACGATTGATTAAGATGGAACCGAGCTGAATTAAGCAAAGTGAGCACTAAGTTTATAAATCGAGAACTAAAACCAAACCTATCAAGAACCTCAATAAGAAATTGCCAATTTAAAATGTCAAAAGTTTTAACAATATCAACTTTAATACCAATCTCCATCTCACATTTGTTTCGTTTCTTTGGATGCCCTCTGCTTCTTAACCCAACTGAGCGTTGCACGCATGCATTGTCTTCAGGCTTCAGCCATGGTTTTAAATAAACTAGAGCAGCTAGTTATTCGCACCAACAAGAAACTTCAGGGTTCTGTCTCTCTTTTTTTTGTGCGCAGGGGCTGCGAGAAGGGTTCTGTCTCTCTCATCTTCTCAAAGAGTAGTAGTCCTACACCTACAGCAGATGAGCAGAGTATTTATAATGTTTGTAAAAATCCCTCTTTTGTTTCAAGTAATATTGCTCGTACCAATATTGCCCCAGAACTGCAAGGTTCTACTGGAAAATCAAATGACTGTAAGGTTGGACACGAAAAATTTGTGGAGGGTAATGGCTATGGGAATGGTACGTCGGTTTTCGATCGAGAAGGCCCAGATGGGAAATATTACTGAGTAAGTTAAGGATAGAAGATTTCAGGTTGAAGAAGAAAGTGTCCAACAGAGTGAACAGACAGATGATAGCTTTGAATCTTTGATTCAAAAGGGAAAGGAAGTGTACGTTCTAGGGATTTGCCCAGCTGGGAATATTATGTAACTAGCAAATTAGAGATGAAAGCCTTGGGGTTGAAGAAGAAAGTGATGAACGTAAAGATGGCAACTTTGATTCAAACGGTGAAGGATGGATTTCCCATTTGGGGAATTCTTTTAAGATTTTCAAGCATGGAAGATTGCATTTGTGGAGGGAGAGCAATGGGGATGAGATTTTGGAAGAATTATCTTGGCTATTTGACAAAAACAAACAGGCTTCAGCCCAAAGTGGGTACCAAGAGCAGAAGCCCAAATTCAAAATGGCCGTTTTGTATGGGCTACAGATTAAATATCATCAAAAAGTACAATGGGCTGGAGATCATTTGACACAGGAACTGGAAGTAGACGATGCCATCAAATATTTTTTGTACACACCAGTACATGACAGTAAAGTAAATATCCACATAATATGTGACAACCACCATACATTTATTTTATTGTCATCTAATCAGAAATATCCACATAATGTCTGCCAGTGTTATAAAACAATGCCGCATAAGCCACGTTGGGCGACAAACATGCTTAAGAGAGGAACCTCTTAGAGTTTAGAGACGGAATGGAAAATGCCTACCGGAGTTAAATCTTTCAGACTATGATTAAGGTTTATTAACTTGTCATAATACTAATGGTCGGATTGGTTAAATATTCAAATAATTCTATCTTTTGAGCATTTAAAGAGCTTAATTGTTGCATCCCGGAAGAGGGAGCTACAGTGGTCACGATTTTAACTCAAAAAGAAGCCAACACGTCCTAATGACGTGCCAACAACTCATTAACTTAAAGTTGTACGCAATTTAGTAGGTAAAATCAATTTTAAACTTGAGTGGCACCACAAGTGTTTCACAAAATATTTATCAGAGTTTCCAATTACCCGGAAGATGGACAAATTAAATGGTCAATTAAAAACTTTAGCGATAACAATAAAAACATATTACAGGATTAATAATGTATGAGGACACCTTTATAATTTTTGTCAAACACTCTGGAAAATGACTCGAACGGTAGAGCAGGAAAAATGAGTATGGCTTGGACCAAACACCGAGTAGGAAATAATATCACACACATAGCTCCGTCTATCTATCACATCACAGTACACAGTACCCGCATCGACCATGAGCATACAAAAATAATGCACTTTCATATATAGGCAAAACCACTAACAAAGGGTTTTAGCTTTCCCTACCTGAAATTGTCATTCCTAACGTAAGCACCAAGCTTCCAGGAACCGCCTCGGTAATCCGAGGTCACGACGTAAGCTATCTCATCCAATGAATCACTGCAGAATAAGAGTACCTTAGCATCGAAGAAACACTAACAATCCATTTGACCTTAACATTTCTAGTTTGACTATGATTGACCACATTGACTAAGTTGACCAACCAATTCCTTTTATGACTCTTTAACCTCCAAACTTCCCTTAACCATTTTAATTTGACGTTAGATAGTCACATAATAATTCGTTGAATTATTATAGACACCCAATGCATCACAATGACCAACTTATTTTCTAAGAGTCGATACATCAATAATGTGAATCACCAATTTTTACTTAAAACAGTCAACCTGACATTTCCAGAATTTTAGTTACCATTTTCCGATAACAATTCAACATTTGACCAAATTTGGTCAAACTTCAAATCTTTACTAAACCATTTTTCCAAAAATGAAACTTTCCGAAAATGGAAACTTTCCCTTAATTGATACTTTCCTAACGTAGAAAGTTTCCTAAATTAATAAGTTTCCTAAAATAGAAAGTTTCCTAAAATGAAAAAGATTCTAATTATAGTTAGTTTCTGTTTTTAGCAAGTTTTGTTAAACGTAACTTCCCGATTACGACCGTTAACTCAATTAAACGAAAATGACATATTTTTAAAACAAGTCGAAGGCTACCTCCACGGGATTCTATCGGATTCATTGCCTCGTCGGAATCGTCACCGTATTCCCGTGACTTGCCGGAATACACTGCCGGATTCTGGTCACATTGCCTGAATTTTGCCATAACTTCCCTGTTTTCTTTAAATCACCAAGTTACGACATACAAAATCCAAAAAACGCCAAATCAATCACAGATCAAAAAACAACAACAACACCTCTAATCTGCTGCAAACCATGATCCAACAACTTCTCAGCCTTCTCCTTGCCATACTCCACCCTCTGTTCATCACTGACTCGAGCCCATAAGCTCCTCCTTTGATACAAGTCAGCGTGCATCTCACTGCCTCAACCCAAAATAACAACAGCAGCTCCGGTCCTCTTCTAAACTCCATCCAGCAGCTAAAAAACCTCACTGAAGCTAAATAAACTAGCCAGACTCGAAGAACTGGTCGCCGGAGGTCAAGAACCAAGGCGCCAGAAATAGACAGAAAATGGAGTTTTTGATTTAGGGCATGAATATAAGAATTAAGGGCATGAAGAAGAAGAAGAAGAGAAGAGGAACAGTACCTCTAGGTTGCCAAACCATGGCCTGAAACGCTGAGAATCACCGGAATTCGATCAAGCACAGTGGTGTTTGATCTCCGTCATGGATGGACGCTAAGGTAATCTGAGGACAGGGCTAGGAAGTAGAGGAAGAGAGAAAAAGGTTAGGGGTGGTTCGCCGACGAGCGGTGGCCGGAGATGGCCAGATACCGTCGAGGACGACGGAGGCAGAGAAAGCTCAGGGAGTTCGAGTTGACCCGAAATGGGGTCTTTGACTTAGGTCAAAGGCCTCAAGCCTTTTTATAGGCAAATGGATGACTAGATTTAATCTAAAAAAGATCAAGCAGTCCAGATTTAAAGAATGGTAAAAGGTAAATAGTTAAATGGTAAAACTGTTTTACCGTAATGGTAATTAAAAATTACCAGAAACTTCAGAAATTCGTAGAAAATAGAATGAAGCTCTGAAAAATATCGAGAGACTCGTGTTGACACGTACTATGACATCGAGTCCTTTAATGAGGAATTTGAAGAATTTTGAAAAACTCGAAAATGAACATGGTTGTTAACTTGTTAAGTTACCAAGTGCGATTTAAATCTCAGTAACTCTTCATAAACCACAATAAAAATGTATGGGCTCTTACACTCTATCCCCTTAAAGAAATTTCGCCCTCGAAATTTACATACTAAACTAGTCATTGGTCAAGGGTCAATTTCTCAGTCATTCTTTGTTTCTCCAGGAATCATGATGGCTCAACTTTGCCAGTCTACGAGTGACGACGTCACACCAGATACTCTAGTGACTTTAGTTTACCAATAACTTCGCTTACCGCAAGTCCAACTTTCTTCAAGGTCACTGAATTTTCCATTAAACCTCGAATCTCTACTCGTGACCAGAACAATGCCGATGCCAAAGCATGAACATTCTCAAATAGTTCCACTTTTCGTTACCTCGTGTTACGAGTGTTGAAGCCACGATCGAAGTGTAGTAGTTGATTCAAACGTCGATCATGCATGTTCTATAGCCAAGTAACAAACTCAAACTTATCACTTTCTCATCTTAATCGCAATGACGAGATATGTGCATAACAAGATGTCACATCCGCTAAAGTATAATGTTATAAAGTCTTCACGCCAAAACGACTTTATCAAAACTTTACTATAGGAGGGGATGCACAAATACCAACTGACAAGTGATGATACACAAGATTATGTCTTTCTTTGCAGCGTCGTGCTTGCACGATCGGTGAACCACGAATGATGGATTCTTAACGATGTCTCACCATCGAAGAACCACTAATGATTAGTTAGGTCGATCATGTTACCGTTAGAATTTTCTCAAGGTCGATATCGCAAATTTAGTAACATCGAAAATCAGAACAGACACTCGCAGACGCTTTTGCTAATCCACTCTTTTGATGCCGCTATGACGAAGAGTAGTTCCATGTGAGTGTGTCGGCCAGACTCCATCAGAAAGATAACGGTCAGCCTTGATAACAAGTTTGAAAAGATCAGAAGGTGTCTTAGCTACCGCATCCTAATCAAAGGATCAGTACGTCTTTGCCTCTGAAGTAGTCAGGTCGCACCTCGTATGATGCTTTCTTTAAGATATAACTCCAAGTTCCACACATGTCAAGAGGGATACTACACCTACCATAAATATTGTAAAAACGTTCACCTGATCTCTTGTTTAATAGACGCTTCCCTCATTATCGTACTCGTCATAGAATCGCAGCGTTCCTAACTCAAACCGAGCAACGCTTCATCCATGAATCAACCATATAGAAACCAGAAACCTTGAAAACGCAATTTCCTCCCCCTTAGTCACCTGTTGAAGAAATGGATGACTCAAGGGTAATTTCCATCTCAAAGTCCAACACTTGGTTAAACTGAGACTCGCTGATATTATCCTTAGGCCACAAACTTTCTTATTTGTTTACACTTGTTTTTTGTTGGCCTGCTATCAATTGCACCGAAGTGAAGTTCCCTTATGTCATCGAATTACATAAACTCGAAACTGACCAAGATTTCGATAGTCTGAATATCGGTCAAGCTTAACTGCATGACTATTGTAGGGAAAATTTGTACCCACTACCTCGACTACAAACCAAAAAATTACCACCAAAATTATAGTACACACTAAAAATTCTAAGATACACTTCATTCCCTGCGTTAGACCGTTTGTTCAAATCATGAAACTACCACTTGGTCAACAAACAACGTTTTACACTTTTGCTCACTTCAGGCATTCCATGCATAAAGTTCTAGTCGAAACGACATGTCCAAATACACAATTGGACAATTTGATAAAGTTGCAAACTCTAAATGCAAGTAATAAAAATGACGCACAATCTTGAGTTCGTCGTTCCAATCTTCGACAATTTGGTCGTATAACATCTACTGACACCTCATTCGGTCACAAAACTGTTTCTTAACGCTCCACATGGTTCCAATAACATCAAGTTTCCTCAACCATGGACAATCATTTA
This sequence comes from Comarum palustre, assembly GCA_951800085.1. Taxonomy (NCBI): domain Eukaryota; kingdom Viridiplantae; phylum Streptophyta; class Magnoliopsida; order Rosales; family Rosaceae; genus Comarum; species Comarum palustre. The sequence goes on along the minus strand of OX637577.1, from coordinate 22,047,411 downwards.
TAGACTGATGTCTTGAAAAACCACAATCATAAGAGCACATGAAAATGTACAAAACCAAGTCGCAAAGTACTCATAAGAAGAGAGAATGAATTACATGTCTGAAGTAGCCTGCTTCTAACACTAGCAACATTTTAAAACCTCGCTTACCTCATTCAACATATAAAGTCGAGGGTAAGGCCTTACATATTCATACTATCGTGTTCACATCACATACTCTTAATTCGGGACCCCAAATGATCGATACACATTTTTCAAAGCCAAAGCTTCACCACGCGTCGGAGCAACCATAAATGTCGACGCCAAGTTTTTAGAATGCTCTAGGAATGATACGATACTTATCGCTCTATCCACTTCCTCTATTGTCTCTTTAACATTACAAAGGATGATTCACATCACCTCAACGCTAAATTACAACTTCTCACGCTAGAGAGAGACACCACCGATTCGTCGTAATTCATGCTAATACTCAACCATGCACGTACGAAAAATGGTAAACTCTGTATCAATAACCATGCACAAACAAAGGAGTCATCTAACTCTAATAAAACTTATGGAACCACCTTAAATTCCACCAATAATAAAATATTTTTTCAATCATAGACTTTCTTTGCGGGATCTACCACTACGGGATCTGCACTCTCAATCTCAAACTCTAGGATCCTCAATCTCAATCTCAAACTTAAGGACCTCATCTCCATTTCACTATCTCAGCAAGGAGTGTCCATAAATACAAAATCCAAATACTATGCTCATGCACAACAAGTCTTACAACATGCGGCTCAAATAATATGTTTAGTCCCAACGTGCAATCTCATAACATAAACAATATCCAAATACATTGCACTAGTTTAGCCTCCATATAATAAACAATCCAAACCAGGATATTTTCGCATTCATAATCCTCAAGTATGCCAAGTTTTCTGAGCTCTAAATTTATAATCTCAATTTATTGTCATTCTTATCATATGTCGTGGCCCGTGTACTGTGAGAGAGCTAAGTGGAAAAATAGTCAAGAAAACAATGACCTTATTCTCAAGTAAGTTGGATTTGACAGAAGCACAAGAAATTTTTCTCTAGTCATCTAGGTGCTCAACACAAAGCAATGGTCAAGACACTCAAGTAGGACATATCACAGGAATAGAACCAAGGTAACAACAAGGTTCTTTAGCTCAAGACATAATACGCACTGTCATAACACAAACCAGAATTAAGATGCTTCAAGGACACTCAAGAGAAGTTTTAAACCACCATAAGGTAATGAGTCAAATTTAAGGAAAGACACCAAGGATAGAAGCACGACTCAAGAATAAATTTAAAATTGCCGTTAAAATTTAAAATTGTAAATAAAAATTCCCAAGAGAGAATTTCCAAAACTTTTTTCATGTCAACTCACGCAACTCTTCTAAACTCCAAAATTTCTTAAATACCACTTTCAGAAAAATTTTGACGCGCTAGCACAGACTTCCAGACATCAGAGCTTTAAAAAAAATTTTTAAAACAAAAGTCTGAGGAACGATTGCTTTGATACCACTGTTGTTGCATCCCGGGAAGGAGAGCTAAAGTGACCACGATTTTAAGCCAATAAGAAGTCAACACATCCGAAGGACGTGCCGACAACTCATTAACCTAAAGTCGTAGGCGATTTAGTAGGTAAAATTAATTTTAAACTTAAGTGGCACCACAAGTGTTTCACAAAACATTTATCAGAGTTTTCCAATTACGTAGAAGATGGACAAATTAAAGGGACAATTAAAAACTTTAGCGACAACAATAAAAACATATTACATGATTAATAATGCAAAAGGACACCTTTATAATTTTTGTCAAACACTCTGGAAAATGACTAGAAGTGTAGAGCAGGAAAAATGAGTAGGGCATGGACCAAACACCGAGTAGGAAATGAGACCACACACATAGTTTCCTATATCTATCCCGTCACAGTACACAGTACCTGCAAACAACCTATTGTAGGGGTGAGCGCCGTCCTCGCGTGCTCACATATATAGGCCCACCAATGATAGGTTTGAAATCTATAAAACCATATATATATATGGTTTTAAATCCACATATATATATACACACACGTATAGATTTAAGCTCTAAATAAAACCATTTAGAAATCTCGGCACACAAAATCATCAATTCATATCTTTAGAGGAAAACCATGCAATATGATAAAATAAGGGCCAGAGCGCTCAATGTATAAATACAGCCTGCAAGGCTTCACGGATCTGGGTGACCGAATCCCGTGTTTGTCTATACAGCAAACCGGGGTCAAGTACCTATGCGCCCGAAGACGAATAGTAGCAAAAGTGTCCATTTACTGCTAATTCCCAACACATCATTCATAGTAGCACGCCACACTTACGACTCGCTTAAATCTGTACGAGACGGGCGTAACCGAGAGAAAATATAAACAGGGCATTGCCCATCTGGAGGTTCATGGTTATCGACACCGTGGGAATACTATATACTAGGTCCCGTCACTGAAAGGTCATGTACTGGAAATCAGGACAACAATACTATATTTCGATCTGAATCATCACATAAAATCATTTGCGTCTAGCCTTGGGTTTTCTTGGCCCAATTATAAATCATTTATCACATAATATAATGAAAACTTTCCCGAGGCATCGACCATGAGCATATAAAAATAATGCACTTTCATATATAGGCAAAACCACTAACAAAGGGTTTTAGATTTCCTTACTGGAATTGTTATTCCTTATGTAAGCTCCAAGCTTCCAGGAACTGCCTCAATAATCTGAGGTCACGACGTAAGTTACCTCGTCCAATGAATCACTGCAGAATAAGAGTACCTTAGCAGCGAAGAAACACTAACAGTCTATTTGACCTCAGCATTTCTAGTTTGACGAGGATTGACCACATTGACCAAGTTGACCAATTCGTTTTATGACTCTTTAACCTTTTTAACTTGTTTTTTCGATTATCGACTCTTTGCTTGTTGGAAGTCCGACTTAACTTCCAAACTTCCCTTAACCATTTTAATTTGACGTTAGATAGTCACATAATAATTCGTTGAATTAATATGGACACCCAATGCATCACAATGACCAACTTATTTTCTAAGAGTCAATACATCGATAATGTGAATCACCAATTTTTACTTCAAATGATCAACTTGACTTTTCCAGAATTTTAGTTACCATTTTCCGATAACAATTCAACATTTGACCAAATTTCGTCGAACTTCAAATATTTACTAAACCATTTTTCCAAAAATGAAACTTTCCCTTAATTGATACTTTCCTAAAGTAGAAATTTTCCTAAATTTGTAGGTTTTTCAAAATAGAAAGTTTTCTAAAATGGAAAAGATTTCAATTATGGTTAGTTTCCGTTTTTATCAAGTTTCCTTAAACGTAACTTTCCAATTACGACCGTTAACTCAATTAAACGGAAACGAAACATTTTTAAAAGGAGTCAAAGACTACCTCATCGGCATTCTGTCGGATTCACTGCCTCGTCAGAACCTTCATCAGATTCCGGCAACTTGCCGGAATCCTCTGCCAGATTTTGGTCACCTTGCCTGAATTTTGTCATAACTTCCATGTTTTCTTCGAATCACCAAGTCACGACATACAAAATCCAAATAACGCCAAATTAATTACAGATCAACAAACAACAACAACACAGCAGCAACAATAACACAGTAATCTCCAAAAAAACCAACTCACCTCCAATCTGCTCCAAACCATGATCTAACAAATTCCCAGCCTTCTCCTTGTCGGACTCCACCCTTTGTTCATCACTGACTCGAGCCCAGAAGCTTCTACTCGGCTGCAAGTCAGCGTGCATCTCACTGCCTCGACCTAAAACAACAATACCAGCTCCAGTGCTCTTCTAAACTCCATCTAGCAACTAAAGAACCTCACTGAAGCTAGATAAACTCCCTAGGCTTGAAGAATAGGTCGCCGAAGGTCAAGAACCCAGACGCCAGAAATAGACAGAAAAGGATGTTTTTGATTTAGGACATGAATCTAAGAGTTAAGGGCATGAAGAGGAAGAAGAAGAATAGAAGAGGAGAAGAACAATATCTCCAGGTGGTCGAACCATGGCCTGAAACGCCGAGAATCGCCGGAATTCAATCAAGCACACTGTGCTTGATCTCCGCCATGGATGGACGCCTAGGTAATCTCACTACAACAGACAGGTCTTTTAGCGACCAACTTTTTTGCGAGAAAATTATTTTCCTCAACAAATATCACTTTCTACGAGGAAAATATTGTTTCCTCGGTAAATATCAATAGGTCTTCTACGAGGAATATATTTTCCTCACAGTAGACCACCTTCTACGATGAAAATTTTTGTTCCTCACTAAAGATGATCATAATTTGGTCTCCTAACTAGTTATTTTATTGGCGAGGAAATATGACATTTTGGTGATGAACTTTTTCATCGTGAAATGCACATTTAACGAGGAAATAATCATTTCAACGCTGTTCTTTTGGCGGAAAATAGAGGAAAACCCGCCAAATGTAACAGCGACAAAGTATGATTTCCTCGCTGAAGATCCATAATCTGTGAGGAACCGTTTCCTCGTCAAAAGAATCAATTAGTTAGGAAATAATAGTTTCCTCATTATTAGTTTGGCGGAAAAAAGAGCAAAACCCGCCAATTTCAATGGCGACAAATTTAAGGCTTCCTCGCTAAAAAATTTTGTTTTACGAGGAACCGTTTCCTCGTTAAAAATAACCTATTAGCGAGGAAATTATAGTTTCCTCACTATTAATTTGGCGAAAAACGTTGCAACACCCGCCAAATTCATTGACGACAAATTAAAGGTTTCCTCGCTAAAATTTTTGTTTTACGAGGAACTGTTTCCTCGTTAAAAGAACCAATTAGCGAGGAAATAATAGTTTCCTCATTATTAGTACTGCAGTTACCTTTTATTATAAAATAAAGTTTTGTCAAGTTTATTTCTTAAATGGTATGGATATATACCATCGTAGACCATTTTGGTTTGGTAATGTTTTAGTTTATTGTCTTTGTAATAAATATTCATCTTACTTCAAGTTAGTATTTTTGATCGAGCGTAAATAAGGAAGAAGAGACAAAGAATAACAAAAACAATACAAAGCAGTATAGTGAGAAGCCAAATTAAATCAAAATTCCAAATCCTAAGCTGTAAACCCCAAACCCAAACCAATTGATCAACACTCAACGATGAAACAAAGCAAATGGATGTGTTGAGACCATTTTGAACTATTGTTGGTTTCATAGTGTATGCATAAGGGGTATTTATGTAAAATTGTTATGGTTATCTATCTATTATAATTATATGTATTATTCGTAGTTCGTACGAGAGTTTATCATTTCTTGAGTTCTACTTTATGCATAGATTCCTGTCGAAAGGAATGCTACTCACCTAGAGTAGAATTATTTTGAGGAAATTTCATTCTCACGGTTTCGCTTCACTCTGATTTCCTTGAATAAAATGTTGATGATCGAGAATCACCTAAAGGAAATTTCTCCTGACATCTGAGGCAGAGGAGTTATTTGTATATCTGGCATCACTGTGATGCATCCGGTACATCTGTTATCTGTGAGAGGATTCAAGTCAAGGTGGAGATTTGTTAATATATGCCTTGAAACAGTCATCCGAAGGTACCAGCAATTCGGGGATCTCGCTGAAACACATACATATGCGTATATTTTTCCCTAAACCCTAAACCCTAAACCCTAAACTCTAAACGTGTCAGAGTAAAATATCAAATCTAACCCTCTTAATAGATATATACTCTTTGATGCCGTGTACATGGAGAAATACGTAATTTAAACAAGAAAGAGTCAAAGCTAACATATATACCATCGATCTAAAGGAAGCGGGAGAAATAGCATGTATCGGAAAAAAAAGCGGAAGAAATAGCGCCCAATCTAAAAAGTAAAACTTTGAGGTACCCTAATATCTCTTGTATTTCTTCGCCCATAGATTCTTTCAATTTTCTTCCTCAATATGTATAAATCTTTTCTGTTTGATTAATCGAGGTCAAGTTTTATGCTAGAACAAGGTCTGATTATCGTCAGACTTTAAATGATTTGGGCTAATTTCAATTGCCCTCTTAATCTCTTATTTTAGGTTTGATTATTTGTACAGTTGGTGAACTCTAATTGAGTTTTAATGGTCAGTATTATTGTTTTGAGTTTTGGTGATCCCCGAATTGAGGTTTGAGTTCTATTTTTATCAGTTTCGTTGAACCCCCATTGAGTTTCGGTGAACCCAATCTGAGACTTGTATAATTGCCCCTTTCTGTAGATGTAGTTGTGTATTGCTAGTTGGTGCGTTGTTTTGCCTTCGCAAACTGATTGGATTTTGCAATTGTTTACAGTGCTACAGTTGAGGAACACAGCAAAGGAAGACACTTACACGGTTTTTGAATTGTTGAGAAAAGGTGAGAGGTTCTTACTGATCATCATTCATAGCTAAATATAGTATGATTACTAGTATTGTTGTGATGCACATCAACCTTAGATGCATTCCCGGCGTGCGCATAGGTTAGCGTAGATGGTGACCGGATGAAATTTACTCTATACACTTGATATGTGGCATATTATTCTGATTACTCTAGAATTGCATACAGATAATTTATGATGAATTGTGTGACAATGTTTTAGTCTTTTTTAGGATGGACAGAAGTTGGATGTTTGTTAGAGATAGGTTTCGCAACCCTGACTTCACCAATGGTTTAAAAACTTTTTTGGATGCTGCGAAACAACACCTAGATCATGAAAATAAGACACGTTGCCCCTGTGTTAATTAGAAGGGTATACCTAAACTTCAAACTCGAATGACAGGGATTAGAGTTAGTGCACGTCTTCAGCAACAAAGTGCTAATGATCAGCCAGTGGTAAACACCATAGCTGAAGAGCGAGATGATAATGTGATGTCAAGTATTAATCAGGAGCCTCCTCCAGGTATACAAAAAATTATATACATATATTTTGAGAATTAAATATACGTATGTGTTATGTTCTTAATAAAAATTATGTCAAAGGTACAACCAAAAAGGTGTGAGGGAAGACAAGAGGAGTGAATGCAGATAAGGTGTTCTCCCAATTGAATTCTAAAATACCTGTGACTCTGACTGAAGAAAATGGCAGACCTACGGGCCCTTATGCTGAGATGTTTGCAAATGAAATTGGTTACACAATTCGAAACTACGCCCCACTGAATGTGGAAAAATGAAAGAAGATTGAAAAAGCGGATGTGGAAAACTTGATCAAAAGAATGCAGGTTAGTGATGATTTGTTTTGCTAAAGGCATTATATTGGTTGCTTTGATTTGTTATATTTAGTTTGACATGAAATTATGCCTGTGCAGAATAAGTTTGACTTTGACATGTCGCTCCCTTGGGTCCAGAGATATGTAATCACAACATGTCAGACCGTATATTGTAATTTTCGCTATAAGTTGAAGAAACATTTTGAGCAGTTTTCAACAATTGAGGAGGCAATTGAAAACAAACATGAAGCTGTCAAGACTCAGGAAGAATGGGAGTTTCTTTGCACTCATTTTTCTAGTGAAAAGTTTAAGGTACCTTTTTTTATTTTTCTCCACGCATTACATTTTTACTTTTTTCATTTACTTCTTTCTAACTGTATGTCTTAATAATTTTAGATTCGCTCAGAGAAGAATGTTCTTAATAGGTCAAAGTTGACATATCACCACAAAGCTGGGTCAAAATCATTTATGTCACACCAAGAGCAAATTGTAAGACACTTTTTAGTTTTGCTTATAAATTTGTAACTTAATTTTGTACATACATATATATATATATATACATATATATATATATATATGCTGAAAAAGAAAATATGTTTGAATGCAATAGGCAGCACAGACTGGAGGGATGCAAAGTGCAATTGATCGTTTTGAAACAGAGTATAGAAGCACAAAAAAAGGATGGGACTTGGGAGCAAAGGAAAAATGGGTAAGTAACGTGTCAATGATGCATGCTTTTATTATATTTTAAGAATATAGGTGAAACTGATATTACTGTTCTAAAGAGGATTATATTGATTAGGTTGTAATTGAGAAGTTGCATATGATATTGAACTGGATATATTTTTTACTTATAGGATCAAATGATAAAGATGCGAGCAGATACCACTCAACCTGATGGAACTCGAACAATGACAGATGAGGAAATTTGTGCAAAAGTTCTCAAAGTCAAATCAGGCTACATTAAGGGTTGTGGTTTTGGCCCTAGACCACCACCATTAAGGTTTTCTTGTTCTTCGATGAGTGAAATGTCTGAAAAGAATAAAGAGTTGCAAGAACAGCTTCAAGAGACCCAACAACTTGTAGGAACTCAACAACAAAAGATCGATGCGCAAAATGAGGTAATCCAAAGATTGGAGGAGCAAGCCAAAAAGTTTGAGGAGTTTATGGCTAATTTTTCCAGGCAACATCCATCAGCTTAGTATTCTTGGTAAACTTAAACTTGGAGAAATGTTTCTTTCATCGTGTTGCATTTGTTATTGCTTTAGACTAGCATTGTTACTTATGGTAGAAACTTGCTTGCTTTATTTATTTTAATTGTTTTGATGTACTGTGGTGACAATTGATGACAATTATTTATATTTTGAGCGTTTTTCTCTTAATATGCATTACTATTGATGAATAAAATTTCCTCATTGTAAGTTTTCTCGCTATATATTTAGGTCGATGAAAGTAAATTTTCTCGAAATAGACAATACAACTTAAGGTGACGAAAATATGTTTCCTCATAATAGGTTACATACTTACATCGTCAAAAGTATATATCCTCGTTATAGAGTATATAACTATGTCGTCAAAAACATATTTCCTCGCTATAGCGGTACAACCTACAACGACAAAAGTAATATTCCTCGCTATAGGCTACATACTTACGTCGTCAAAATAATATTTCCTCGTTATAGACTATACTGCTTATGTCGACAAAAACATATTTCCTCGCTATAGTGAGACAACCTATAACGGCAAAAGTAATTTTCCTCGCTATAAACCATATAACCTATATCGACAAATGTATATTTCCTCGTAATTGAATTTCTTTGGCGAGGAATACCCCATAGGAATACCCCATACAACCTACAACGACAAATTTAAATTTTCTCGTCTTTGAGTCCCTTTACTGAGGAACTGTTTCCACGAGAAAAAGATACATATAATGAAGAAAATCAATTTCCTCGTTAAAGTTTTACCTTTGGTGAGGAACAGTTTCCTCGCTGAAAGATACTTACAACGACGAAAATAGTTTTTTTAGAACTTTTATTATATATAAATTAAATATTATTCATGTATCATTGGCGAGGAAACTATAGTTTAGCGATGAAAAAGGTATGAGATTAGGTGAGGAAAAAAATCGAGGCTAAAGAGTAACAACGAGAAAAGAATATATTCATCGCAAAAAGGATTTCGCGAGAAATTATAATATTCCTCGCGGAAACTTTTCTTGACCACCTTACCGCGAGGAAATGGTGACCAAAGTTTTTTCCTCGCCAACACACTACGGCGAGGAAATCTCGACTTTCAACGACAAACTTGTTCCTCGCGGATTAGCTTTTCTGTTGTGGTGTCTGATGACTGGGCTAGGAAGTAGAGGAAGAGAGGAGAAGGTTGGTGGTGGTCCACCGACGAGTGGTGGCCGGAGGCGACCAGACGTCGTCAAGGACGACGGAGGAAGAGAGAGCTCGAGTTGACCTGAAATAGGGTCTTTGACTTCGGTCAAAGGCCTCAAGCCTTTTTATAGGCAATTGGACAGTTCATATTTAATATGGAAAAGATCAAACGGTTCACATTTAAAGAAGAGTAAAAAGTAAATTGTTAAATGGTAAAACTGTTTTACCGTAATGGTAATTAAAAACTTCCAAAAACTTTAAAAATTCGTAGAAAATAGACGGAAGCTCCAGAAAATATTCTGAAAATACCGGGAGACTCGAAGTTTACCTAGGAACAAATGGACCTGTCCAACGAGAACGAAGTTTACCTGGGAAGAGTTTAAGTCTGGAGTTGAACAAAAGGACTTGGTGCCCTATCTAAAAGTTCTTCCCTCTTAGCATCTTATCATGATATGCTTTCGTTTTCGCTTTGTAGATCATGGCGGATTCATAAGCGTCATTCCTTATTTCTTCAAGCTCACAAATCTGCAACTTCCTATGCAATCCAGCCTCATCTTGATCCATGTTAAACTTCTTCACCGCCCACCAGGCTCTGTGCTCCAACTCAACTGGCAAATGGAAAGCTTTGCCATACACAAGCCTAAAGGGAGACGTCCCTATTGGCGTCTTGAACGCAGTTCTGTAGGCCCACAGTGCATCGTCTAATCGATCACTCCAATCTTTCCTTGTAGGTCTTACAGTCTTCTCCAATATCTGCTTGATTTCTCTGTTGGAAGTTTCGGCCATGCCACTTGTCTGAGGGTGATATGACGTTGACACTTTGTGGGTGACTCCATATTTCTTGAGCAAAGCCTCAATAGTTCGGTTGCAGAAGTGAGATCCACCATCGCTTATTAGAACTCTTGGCACTCCATACCTAGAATAAATGTTAGTTCTGAAAAACTCTGCAACAACTTTAGAATCGTTAGTCCTGGTGGCTTTTGCTTCCACCCACTTCAATAAAATTCGACACTATTCACAAAATATAAGAGATAAATTGTTAGTCAAAAATATGGCACAAAATATACAACTTTCACACAAACGAATTCGGCACATACACTAATATATAATGTACAAATCGGCAATACACACAAATATAAGAAAAAAAACGTTAGCATAAACTATACATATAAATCCTTTTTAGCATCCCCGGTAACGGCGCCAAAAACTGACGAGTGCCGTTACCGGTTCATTGATAAAGCACCTGCAATTTAAACCCCATCATTGTAGTAACTGTAAGTAGGGATCGTTCAAGCCGGGGACACTATGGAAGAATTATTACTGTATTATAAACAAGTTAGTAATTTTCACAAAAATAAAAAATAAATATAGATAGTATAAACAATTATCTGTCACATAATACACAAGTAAATACTATCACATAAATATACACATATACATACATTTTCGGCACAAGTATAAAATAAATACAAAATATAACTAAAAACTATTTACAAATTATTTACATGTTTACAAAGTTTTGTTATGGGGATTTAGATTTGTTTTCTAAATTATTTCTACTCCTAAACCTTAAATTAATATTTACATTGGTCGATCAATTGTTAAGCACAAAACGTAGCTAACACCAAATAGAAAACACATAAGTTTTACATACAAACAAGATGCAATGAAATATGTTTTCGTGAATTCTAATTAATTCCAACTATTTATACTTCTCATGTAAACTTAGGACCTACAATCGCCTGATCCTAAATTTATATATATGTCATCTTGTTTAGTGCCTACAATCGCCTGACACTAATACAAAATACACTTACGAGCAAGAGTCATTAGAGACATGATCCTAGGTATGGCGTCACTCATCCTATTAGCATGTAAATCACTTTACCTTATCAACCCTTAGCAATGCCTAAAAATCAAGAACCCAATAGGCGAACTTAACCTTACAACACTACGGCATATTAAACTCCCCCCTTAGGAACATCCGTGCACAAGACTACCCTTAGGTTCGATTACGTGTTCAGGTATGTGATTAATCAATTAGAAAACAATAAAACATAAACATACACAACCTATTCTAAATCCAAAACCTAGCATGCATCCTAAATGTTATGCTAACAAACACATTCATAAGTAGATCACAAAGAAAAACAAACAAACGTGTTCATAACATAAAACCAGAAACCGAAATACCAATATATATATATATATATAATTGAATTAAATACAGTAGAATTACACAAAGACATGGAGGAATCCATACCAAATCCTACCTAAAAGGTTCGGCTAAGGCAAGGGCGGTTGGCGGCAAGGAAAGGTTGATGCGGCTGCAAGGGGTGATCGGCGGCAAGGCTTTGTGTTTCGGCTGTGTTGAAGGATTTTGGTAGAGTTGGCTAGCTAAGGCTTTTACAAAATTGATGACTACTTTTCAGTTGTATTACATGTGTATTTATAGAGGAAAACTCCTAAAGAAACCCTAAGAGATTCGGCAGCCTACTCCTTGTCCATGTCGAATTGGGCTTCTTGCTTTTCCTTATTGCACACAACTTTGACTCTTGAATTTGCTGACTTGGATAATGATTCATAGACTTATTTTCTGAATTCTTGGACTCCCCTACATGTTAAGGGATCAATGAAGGACTCTCTTACATGTTTTGGGCTCCATAGGACAGTCGAATCCCCTCCATAGTCTCGGTAGAACAAGTTATCATATTTTGACCGGGATAACTTCCCTAGTTGTTGTTTTCGGCTTCTCCTTGGTGATTTCTTCGATTCTTCTTCTTCTAAACAACTTCCCATGTCTTCATTAAGCTCTTCATCAATCATTTGGCATGCTTGGGAATGATTTTGATGAAGAAACACACTCACGAACTCGGTAGACAACTTCAGCAAAATCTGTCCTGTTTCCAGCAGACTGACCTCCGGTCATTGTTTCCATCATAACTCCTTCCTCAGAACTTGGATTTCTGCGATTCCAAAATATTTAGAAACTAGACATCCACAGCTTTTCATCCATATATGGCACGTTTCCTGGTTCCTCCTGGATCGTCCTAGGGAAATTTTTGAAGTTGAGTTATGGTTTCTGGAAAACCCTGTTTTTGTTCCGAATTCATGCTTTCGGCCTCTTGTCTTTCCATGCTTCTTTTTCTACCTTCCATAAGTCCGATTCTCATGATTCTTGTTTTCTTAAGTCCATATACATGTCACCTAAACATTAAAGAAAATTAATCAAGTAATGACAATGTATAAATTTACAGAATCATAAGAAATAACACGATAACATCATAAGTCAGCTTTTAACAATATTGCACATAATTTATCTATTTTACACATGTTTTAGCCAATGTTCTACAAATAATCCCTTATGCTAAATAACTACTAAAACTATACTAATAATGGATAAACAAAGCATAAATGAGGGTAAAAACGTATTAAAAACATGACATAAAATGCTTCTATCACTCGTGTTGACACGTATTATGACATCGAGTTCTTTAATGAGGAATTTGAAGAATTTAGAAAAACTCAAAAATGAACGTGGTCGTTAACTTGTTAAGTTACCGAGTGCGACTTAAACTTCAGTAACTCTTCATAAACCACGATAAAAACGTACGAGGTCTTACATTAATTAAGAATAATTTTAGTAGACTCTCTATTTTAGTTTTAAGCTATTTTTGAAAAACATATATATATATATATATATATATATTCAGAGCTCCAACAGACTAGCCAAACCTGAGTTATTATGACTTTTAGATAACGAGAAGATTCAGATGAAGCTAGCTATAACTTAACACGTTCATTTTAAAATATTTTAGGTGATATATAAATGTATTTAAATTATTTAGTATTTATTTAAAAATAATATTGATGTAATGTTAACTACAATATAGAACATTAAATATGCATACGCATTTTTAAATTGATTAACTAAAATAATATTTTAACTAATTGAACAAAAATTTAACTTATAAGTAACTAACATTGCTAAATATGCTCTTAAGATCAATACCACTGCCTAAATCAACTGTCTCGTTTTTTTTCGACAACTTGCTTACGTCCACTGTCTGCTCTCTGCTGGTTCTTGTAATGTTGACTTCTATGATAAACTCTAGCTCTTAATTAGTTCTCTTCCAAGCAGCGATATAATGCAACACTGATCATGGAGGAGCATTGTATCTATTTAATTAAAGGATTATTCTCTGAAAAATTATATAATATATCTTTAGGGTTATCAGTAAAGATAATGGCTACTTTTACATATTTATAAGATAAAGATAACGTCCGTCCATTTTTGTCTTCCAAATTGGCTTTAGAAAAAGAATACTTTTGCCCGAAATAGTTAAGAGAATCCTTCCTTTTTTGACCAGAAAAACAATCCCTTTCCCAGATGGCTTTGGAAAACCTGATCGTACGACTCAAACTGCTCTGAACTTAAGTGCAGGTTCAAAATAGAATTATATATCTCATTGTTCTCACCAATTCTAACAGATCGAATTTAAAGCTTTAAAATTTAGTCAAAACCAGGGGATGATGATATATATATACCAGAAGAGTGCAACTACTGAAAATTAATCCTTCTATAAAACTAATGGAGATCCTTATCAGCCCAGGTCAGCCTTCACCTCAACCACCAACAAACATGAATTCTTCTTTTATGGACTGGCCAAAATGAATACGAAAGAAAAGTTCTAGGTTTCAGTCGTTTTAATTTAGTACAATACGAGAAGATATTATTTGGTCTATAAATTTGGAATTTGCTGTTTCATGTTGTTTGAATTTACGGTTTCATGTTTCTTTATTTTTTATTTTACTTTTTATTTTCAGTTTACATATTTAACCGATCACTTTAATATATCTTATTTTTCTTTCCAAATCTTTCACTTTTTACTCTTTAAAAAAGTTTGAAATTTAAAAAACAAAAATCATGATTAAGTTGTCAATTCTACCCATGATTTGTTAATAGTTCAAAAATTTAACCTTTAACAAAGTTGTCTTATAGTTTTATTAATAGTAGATCTTATAATTACTGTATTATATTGTAGGTTGACATGTCATACTTGTTGATTATTATACATCTAAACAAATCCAAGCAACATTGCTGATTTTCAAAAGCAAACGATAATTTCACCGAATCAACAAGCTTAATTATCATTAGTTGCATATCAAATCGTAACAAAAATGCAAGCACCAACGTTTGGTCGGTTTTGGCATCATTGATCTTGATAAATTGTTCCACACTTGCGCACAGATATAGCTGCCTCGGATGTTGCCCGATTTGAACGTGGGACGAGATAATTCACTCATTTCACTGTGCTTAACAAAGTCAATTAATAAACAATTTGAGATTAAGGTGCATTTTATCATGCATAATAGGGCATCTTTTGAAAATGACCTGAAATTCTACATGAATCTATTACTAAGTAACACGTTTCATGGTTGACTCGATGGATCATCATCAATGTAACTTTCTGGAAAGCATGGATGATTTAGGGTTCCGGTTCTCCATCTTTTTGGCTGATGATTTTGTTATTAATTACCTGGAGCTAATTGATTACAACCCAAACTTTAGGGTGCTCGAACACTTGTCATTCATTTCCTTAAGTCAAGTTCCTAAAGTTTACTTTACCAAAAAAAAAAGTTCCTAAAGTTTATAACTTTGTTAGATTTATTTTTACATTAAGTGAGCCGTAATTAGTCAAACATTGATCTCGATCGATCACACGTATAATATTCTCCTTGACAACATTTGATATACGATGTGGAACGTACACGGGTTTGTTTGAAATCAGAAGGAATATGAGATTTTTATCGTATTTCTTACCTAGAAAATAATTTAACGGTTTTGAATTCTAAAATTCCAATACAAAACGTCTCTAATGTAAAATGAGCCTATTCAACAGTATTTGTTTGAGAAGCCTGTTGTATTGTTACATTTTGTTGTTTTAAGGAGTTGAAAAAGAAAATAAGAAAGAGGCGCTATGAAATATGAATGCACTGTTATGTATGCGTCTGGTTGGATCTAAACCTTCTTGAGCAGTAAGATCCTATTGTAATAACTCTACCCTGTGCCCATCTAGCTACCAGGGGGAACAAAGCAATGTAGAATTCTAAATTCAAGCAAGGTTAAAGAGACGGGGATGTTGAATCATGTTTGTTGAGGTGGAAATGAGACCGAAAAATCATGGTGCACCGGGGTGCATATGCACCATACGTAATTTTTTTAAATTTAATTTTTATTTTTATTTAATTTGATTTCTCGATCTAAACTCAGCTTTTATTCTTTTATCATTTTTTTAAAATTTATAATCTTATTAAAAAATAATGGATAACCCGATACATATGCATCACCCATCCACCACAGTGCCCCCAAACGAGACTTCATGCAGTTGGGGTAAAATGCAAGAGATCACCCACCCATTGGATTCTCTGGAACTTCCTTTCATTTTTAACTTTACTACTCAGATCTCAGGGGGTCAGTGAGAGGAGGGTAGCTCCCCTTCCCTGTCACTTTTTTTTCTCCGAGCTGATCAATCAATCAATCAATCAAATCAAACATAAAAAATGTAATAATAGCTAGCAAGGAAAACGAACAGTTTGTTTCCGATGAGCCTGATCCACGATACATAAGCTAGCTACCTTCAAACTCAATGATTCTAACAATGAGCTTCAGACACAGTTTGATTCAAACATGCATATTGTGTAACATAATGAGATTTAGGTGTTCGTGTATATGAGATTTAGGCTGCAAATTATCACAGACGTACTTGGAACTTTGCCACCCTCTGTCCTCTTTGTTGGCCTTCTATTTCGGCGGAGATACTATATATGATTACTATCCAAGTCCCCAGATTATACATATCAATTTATCCTAGCCCCCCCTCTATTCCCTTTTATCAATCAGATGTGTCAAGGATAAAAATGTAATTCCCCATGTTCGTGTATATGAGATTTAGGCTGCAAATTATCACAGACGTACTTGGAACTTTGCCACCCTCTGTCCTCTTTGTTGGCCTTCTATTTCGGCGGAGATACTATATATGATTACTATCCAAGTCCCCAGATTATACATATCAATTTATCCTAGCCCCCCCTCTATTCCCTTTTATCAATCAGATGTGTCAAGGATAAAAATGTAATTCCCCATATCGTTTAGTATATATAGCTGCAGGTCCAATCTTCATTTGTATCAGAACGCTACCACACGGTCTTTCTCCCTCAATTTCCTTGTTCTTGTTGCTTCCTTCTTCAAGCTTTCATAGTATCAGTCTTGGTTGCAATTTTGAAGCACAAGAAGTGATGATTCTCCTTCAAATCTTTCATATTAGCTCGGATTGAGCTTGTCACATACTCAGATAAGTGACTCTCATCAATTTTGAATAAATTTTATTTTGCAGCTATATATACTAAGAACACATACACGCACTGGCAGAACCAAGATTTTTAGGTTAGGAGGGTCTATATTTTTTTAACAATGAATGGTAGTGTATGAAAAACCAAAGATAGATTATATACTCCACATTAAAGAATATAATAGGGGAAGAAAAAACAAGAAAATAATTATGAAATGTTTGATATAATGACCATAATGTAACACAAATGGAAAGCAATGATAGACAATTTCTTGTTAAATACTGAAACAAATGCATTTTTACTCAACTTAGGAGGGTTCATTAAGAATTTGAGTATGAAATAACCTATAATTTAGACAAATAATGAAGCTAAATTAGAATGTTTATAAATCCAAGGGGGGTTTGAACCCTTCCAAACCTACATGCTCGTCACGCTTTCGTCAATTTGCTATTTTGTATTTTTAAAATATGAAGTTTGTTTTTGGAGAATGAAATTTACAAATATTAAATTATAATCTACACATCTTTATCCATTTTTATAAGAAAATGTTAAAAACTATATGTATTTTAATCTAATCAAGTGGCCTAAAATAGAGATATTTTAGAAAATTATATATTATCATATCTCTATCCCCTACTTTTTCTCTCCACTAAAAAAAGTTTGCACTTCAAAAGTTGAAATCTAACAATTGCACTTGTTCACGTCTAGATGAATTAATTGTTTTCATTTTTTTTTGTGATTTATCATATTAACCCTTACATATGTTATTTTTTCAATTTATATTGTCTTTAACGTGATTATATTAGAGAGTTTAAATTATCAGTGAACATTTGACATCAGAAGTTAAAACTGGGCTTCCATAATTTTAGGAGTACAGATGAGATTATATGGGAAATTGCATCATTATTCTTATCAGATACAAGAACACGAGAATTCGAGAAGCCTCATTAAAAGATCTATTAGTCAAAATAACTCGATTTGTTATTTACTGAAAAATTCACCATTATATCAATATTGTCTTAACTTAACCACATTTAAGGTGTTAGGTTTTAACTACAAAATGTCTCGGTACAATTAGGTATGATCCACTCACATATATGTTGTATTTTATTTATCTCTTTTCTGATATGAGATATTTCGTCTTCAACACCCCCCTCACGTGCAACATACCTTTTAGGTATGCACATGTAATTTAATTTGGTCTAATTTTCACTTAAAAAAATCGGTAATTTGATTCGGAATATGATTTGGTCCAATTTCTATTTCAGAAATTGAGATATGCGGTTCAAGACCAGTTGCGGACACTTAGTATGATATAAAGCCAAAGACTTTTCGAGAAACCTAAATTTAGACTCATTATGTTGAGAGACTTTCCTCCGTTGTGCTGAGATAAGTAATTGAAAAGGATTCCGCTCTGATACCAACTTGAACTGGGATAAACGTGGCTTGTAGATCACTATTGTATCGATATTATCCAAACTTAACCACCTTTAAAGTGTTGCATTTTAACTATCAAATATCTTAATATAATTAAATATAATTCATGCATATACATATTTTATTTATTCATTTCACCACGTGTGACATTTTTTCTACGAAAGATACACACCCGTATGAAATTGGCTTTTCCTATCCATTCGTGTAGAGACAGTAGTGCCATTAATCCCGGACCATCCACTCTTTTCGTCTATTACATGGACATTGAGGAGACACCTAGTGACCCCCCTTTATCGTGTCGTTTCTGGTGTTCTAGTTTCTTATTTCTCATACCAATTTGCCAATGTTTATTTCATTCAAATCAATCATAACAAATTAAAGTGAACGACGTAAAAAGAGATCGGTTACTAATTAATTTTCATTTTTGTATTGAGTTTTAAAAATTAAAATTACTTATAATTATTATTTAAAATAAATGTTTTTGGTCGTGCTTATTTAAAAATTTTAGTTCAAATAATCACGATTATAAAAAATAGGTTAAAGATTACTTATTTAAATCTAAGTTTTTTTAAAATTAAGTTTTAAAGCCACAATACCAAAAGAAGCCTAATTATAGAAAAATTAGTTTTTATTTTTTGAAAATGAAAAGATTATTCCATTAGAAGGCAACCATTCAAATAGTTTAGCTCAAACCGAGTGAAAACCCAATACAAGATAAGTAATAGACTATCCAAAATCTAAACATAATAAGGAATAGAAGAAGTTTTTTTTAAAATTTTTTATTAATAACTTATACATTCTACATATATCGTGAGGTTTAAACTCGTGATCTTAAAATTATCGGTTAAACTCTTTAACCAACTAAACAACGATTTCTTGACATATATAAGAAAGTTGATTAGCTTTAAAACTATGAATAAATAACTCTCTAACCCAGGTCCTTGTTGTTCTAAGTAGCAGAATCACAGTAACCCGTATTATGAAGAACACTAATCAAACAAGATGGTGGCATCTCTGCCCATCTGTGAAGACCCACCCTCGAATTGGCAAACGACGCCGCGATGTAGGTAGCCTTGTTCGCTTCACGAGGACAGCACTCGGTAAAACGATTTTTCATGATATGAAGTAACCTCTAATTTTGACATGCAGAAGTGGATCGAAGAGACGTAATCACTTCCGTAGAATCCGATTGGAACTGAACCTGCTTTAACCTAAGGTCCACAACCATATCAACGCCCAGAGAAATAGCAAGAGCCTCGGCCATTGTCGGTGGGTCGCTGATTTCGAGCTTTGAAGCACCAGCAATGGACTTCCCGTTCTCATCCCGAATGATCACTTCAAGGCCATGAGTGAAATCTTTCCACGCCGCATCAAAGTTAATGACGACAAAATCGCATTGCGGAGGACTCCACCGGCGTTACGCATTTGGAGGACAAGAACATGGAGGAGTGTCTCTAGATTCCCATACCTCTAATGCTAATCTCCTGCCAGTCGACATCGTCACAACCTGGAAAATGGGTTTCTCACTAGACCCAATCACACCTGCACTTCCAAATCACCCAGCAATAACAGCCAATGATGGTGAACATCCAATTACCATCTAACTTAGACTGTGAGTTCTTGAAAACTTTTGCAACCCTAAATCATAAGAGGTGATATGATGCAGGGGTGGACACGGACCGGACCGGTTTTAAATTTTTTAAGGACTGAGTCTGAATCCGAACTAAACGGGTCGGTCTGGGTTCAGGCTTTATAAAATCCAAATCTGAGAAAAACACAACTCAGACAAGGCTTCAGGCTTTTTGGACTCAAATATCTAGTTTCACATATTTCATCTATTATCTTAAATTTTATCTTGTTTAACATGTACAAGTTTTAAAATAATTAAATAAAGATTAGAACTTCATAAGTTTGATATAAAACAAGCTCGAACCTAAACCTGAACTGCTTTTTAGAAAACGGTAATTAAAATAGTTAATTAAAATCATTACAGGCTGAACCGAGTTTTCGGTCCCTTTAAATTTTAAGCCCGAACCTGACCCGAATTTTTAAAAAACAGACCAGATTTTAGACCAAACTAAGTTTAGAACTTCAGGTTTATTCGGGTTTTTTCGGACCCCCACCCTACTAACCTATGATGTTTATCTCCTAATAAACTGTAGAAAAATTTGTTACTAATTAACTATAGGAAATTAATCTCCTAAGCTTAATTGCCATGCATACCGATCCGGTGGGGTTGCTTATTGAAAGGACTGCATGACCTTCACGTGTTAGGGAGTCCCACAGATGGCCGCCTCTCTCTCTCAATGCATGACCGATGACCTGCCACAAGAATTCGTTTGACTATATTAAGCACACACCATCATCATTATCATTCTTTTAAGCTAATGACCATTTTAAAAAGAAAATTACGATTTAGCATATTATACGACTCGTTAGAAAATCTAGTATGAGAAATCAATATGGAATAAATACGAAATTATGACGAAACTAATTCGTTTTCCTGTTTTATTCTAATAATGTTGTCATTAGTTTTATAACTAAAAGCACATCCAGGTAAAAAACGCGTTTAAGGAAAGAAATTGCTTTCTTGACCTAGAACCTTGCAACTCACAAAGTTACGAGTGATGCTCGATACAGCTTAGCGTAAGTTTTGTAACTTTTGTTTATCCTCATAATGCCGTTTTGCTGTAAATAAACACCAATTAATCAGAAAAAGGATACAAAAAGGAAAAAAGACAAGAAAAAACAAGGTATATATCCCGAATCAAATGAGTACAATCGCAGCCTCCAAAGCTAGAACAGTCGCTTTGCCAAAAAAAGAAGCTAGAACAGTCGCAGTTTTACTTCTGCAACTCCAATCCCATCTCAGTTAAAACTTCAGCTCCTAAGATAAGTAATAAGTTCATTGAAAATGAAAATAAAATCATTTTCAATACGGTTTAAATTGATTTCTAGCATCAAGTAGCTCTTTTGTTTATTGTTGGCTTTTCTTCATTCTTTTCCAAGAAGCAGACATAGAGAGCGAAGATAACCTTGTGAACCTTCTTCATGGAGGAAACGTACGGATTCCAATCATCGGTGGTCGACTACGGGGATAAGTCGGCGGATCACTACGCCGACAAGGCCCTCATGACACCGGAGAATCTGATCCTACCGATGGATTACCAGAGCCTGCTCTCCTCCGGAGCTTTCCGCGACCATCGGGTGCCGATGATGTTCGGATCCGACGTCGGCGACTTGTACTCTGCCATATCCTCCGCTCCTGAGTTTCGGCGTGGAGGAGACGAAGATGTTTTCGCTTCCATCAAAGCCAAAATTGCTTCCCATCCAAGCTACCCTAGACTCATTGAGGCCTACATCGATTGCCAGAAGGTGAAACCAAACCTTCCATGCTTAATTCAACTATATGTTTTGTTTGGTTCATTTCGTTTAGTAATCAAACATCGACCAAAGTCTTTTTTAATCGAGATCACACGGTTTCGTCAAATGTTTTCTACACTCGGAAACTAATCCGTGCTGAGGGATCACTGATCGACTAGTAGATAATGATGAGGAACATATTGTGAGTGTTCTTGTGTATTCTAGGTGGGAGCGCCTCCGGAAATAGCGAGCTTCTTGGAGGAAATCCGACGAGAAAACGACCTATATAAGCGAGAAAGAGACGCTGCTATGTCCTCGTGTATAAGGGCCGATCCCGAGCTCGACGAGTTCATGGTAAGTTAGTTATGGTCCCCCCGCTTCAGTTTTCTCTCTCTATCTTAACTTAGATTTTGGGCGTTTAGTCCTTTGTCGACGCTGCTAGATTTGGTTCTGCTGGCTAAATCTTCGTCTTTATTGGCCCCTTATATTTTATGATGTAGGAAACCTACTGCGATATGCTCGTCAAGTACAAATCCGATCTCGCAAGGCCTTTTGATGAAGCCACCACTTTCTTGAACAAGATTGAAACCCAGCTCAGCAATCTCTGCATTCGAACTCTCTCCGGTCAGTCTCTCTCTCTCTCTCTCTCTCTCCTATGATGTATGAGTGTCGGAGAGTCGGGCCGGCGACCACAGTTCCTTTTGTTCTTTGTTGACTAGTCACGGTTGCGTTTGGTGAGGCTCATACCCTACCAGGTAGCAGCTGGTTTTTTTTCTAGGCGAAGATTAACCTTAGTAAAGGGTACTTACATGTTATTATTCTTCTGAAAACACAAAACATACCCGCGGAATAATTATCTACTTCTCATGATAATAGGGGCCTGGCAATAATAGACATGAAACAAAAGCGAACAAAACCCTAGGAACTGATGGCACATACCTTCATTGACATACATACACATTTCTAAACTCTATTGCTGTCTGAGTCGGTACTCGGAATTGTAATCATCTGAAATTTACTTCATTAGTAGTACTTATTATCCTTCGCCTGCATTCTGGTTCAGCTCTCTTTCTCTCTCTTGTTTGAGTGTGTTTATGTATGTTAAATTAATGAAGGTCCTGGGGTACTCGAGTCTGGACTCTGGAGGGACTTCATTACAGTGTTCAGTTTTGTTTTTCAGTTGTTTTTGGCGTGATGATCAGCCTGGCTTGGTACTACATGCGTTTTACTTCAGTTGTCCACCCACCATTCCACCATGTTCTTTGCTATGTTCTGCTTTTTTTATCTTTAATTGTAGTAAATGCGCGCCATAGGATAACTAGATTGGAGGGTAAAACTTTTCTTTTGTATGAGATTCTGATTTGACATTTCAGAGATATATAGCTAGATCTGCCAAAGATGCGACATGTTAAATAGTTGTTTTGATTGATTCTATACAGTGACATCTCTAATGGTAATTGTTCCATGAATTTAGTTAGCAGTATTCTTGAAGTTAATTTGATCAGTCATTAGGGAAGGATGGAAGATAGATGATGTTTCTTATTGTTTTCCTAAGCATATATGAACAGTAATTTATCAAGATACAACACTTTGAATACTTGATCTGGAGTTTCCTTTATATCTGTTCCCAAGTCGTATATATGGGTTATCGTGGTCATTTTCGTACAAGTTCACTCTTTTGTTAATAATAGGTTATCAGATGAATTTGCATTGCATGAGTGTGATCGAGGCTGATCAAATACATTTGTGGCTAGTAGCTAGGAGTTTCATTTCCAAAACGATTTTATTAGACCAAGCTTCTCAGTTGACTGATTGGCATAAGTATGTCGGGAAAATGGATCATAGGTTATAGATAGTTTTTGCTAGCTCCTTATCGTTATTAAAATATAGTAGCCCTATGAAAAAGTTTTCTACTTCCATCATAAACCTAATTACACAATGTTAATTTGCATGAAGCAGTTTTGATGGATGTTTTGTAGCATTTTAACCTTACATATAAAGTAGTTTCTTTGCATTTCTCATTTCAGTATTTCAAATGTTTTTGTACCATTACTTTGATGCAAGTTCAAAAGCTTATGATTTTGATTATAGCTGTTTGATGTGTTATTCAATTTCTCATGTGTAGGCTCGATTTTTTATTGAATCTCATTAACTTCAAGTTCCAAGGTACAGTATGAGTGGTACATATGGTTGTTTCTGAAATGTCATAGGAAATTGTCCAAGTATTATGACTTTTCTGCAGAATTACAATATAGAATGCTACATTCATATCTTTATGAAAGTTCTTTTCACCTAAGTAGAATAGAACCGGAAGCTATTTTCGACATTACGAATCTCACTTATCACGTGTTGATATGATTTACTGCTAATTCTGTCTGATTTATATGTAATAACCAAGCAACAGACATGTAGACTTGATACAAATGGCATTTGCATGTGGATGATAAAACACAGTTGCTTTTGTTATTTCATTGCTTCTTTTGGCAAAGATCTGGACATTTAGGCATCTCAGTTGAGAGAAAAGCTTCATTTGCATATGTAGGCATGGAGCGGAATGGAGCATTAGCTAGCCAAGACGGTGATTAACATAGAATAACATTATCTCTCTGGTAAAGGGGTTATCATAATTCTTGTTGGCTATGGTTGGCAACTATATATTATTTGTTATTCGAAATGGAAGTACAGAATACCTTTCCAGTGATGTGGTTCTGGTATTTAAATTAGGCCTCGTGTTTACTGCTGTATCAGTCGGTTCTCCTTAATCCTCCTTTTCTAATCAGGATTCCTTCATGTCCTTGCCCTAATTTTTAAAATAGAGAAATAACATTCTTGAAGCAATAGCATGCGACCAGCACACCTCAACTTGGATTATGTTATGGTAGTTTGGAGATAATATTTAGCATGTTTTCACATGCTATGGTGGGTTCGGTGATCATCTTGATCTTCTAGCAAACGTTTCTATGTCTGCGTCGTTTCCTTCTCAAGCATATATAGCTGATTTGAGTTGAGAACTTCCTTGGATAACTTGGAACAGTCCGTGTCATTTACATGATTCTGATAACCATTCGTTCGCGTTATGCAAGTTACACGATGCAGGTGCAGCAATTATTAACTCAACATTTCTTGTGAGACAGTCGAACATATAATAAGTGCATCACTGTCTTTAATAATGGTCGTGTTCATTTCTTGTTTTGTATCCCAATCTGGGTATGCACTTTGTAGTTTCATACGAGTATAAATCTAGTTTGGCTTGAATATCATGAGCTCTAGCTAGCAACCAAGGCCGGCCCTTATTTTCTTCACATGCATTTGTCTTCGTTATCATCTTTTCCATTCATAACCTAGGGTTCTCTTCAAGTCATTGCTTCCAAACAACGTCCATGATTGTGATGGAGATCGTGAGGGTGATGAAGGGAAGTTGGAGAAGCTTGAGATAGAGATGAGAGAGACCGAGAGAGGCAGTGCAATCCAATCGAATCCAAGCCCGGGTTGAGCGGGTGGTCGAAGTTTTCTCCCACACATTCACATGGACTCCCGCATTTTGCGCTGCGTGTCTTCACCATGGCTGCTGTTGCCCTTGTCCATGACTTAATCTTTCCCCTTTTGATAATTGCATCAACTAGTTACTGTATGCGCACTCGGGTCCTACATGCTCTCCTTTCAGTGATTAGGGTTTATCAGGGAGACTGGGTTTGCCTAATCCCGTTGTGCTTGATTAGTACTAGTGCTGGGGTTGGTGGGGGGTGTGAATTGTGGGACTGCGTATCTGAACCCAGAGACAATGGCTTATTGCGGTAGTTGTGGGGTTTCTGTATGTGTCAGTTTGGATTTGATTGATGGGCTCTACCAAGTCCTGTCCACTCAGTGTCTGAGTCACTTTCTGACGTAAACCAGTACCACTCCGCTACTTCTTCTGGTGTCTTTAAGTCTTTATAAAAGAGCTCCGGGTCTCCTGAAAATTGAACAGTTGAGATTTCAAAGCCTGGAAATCTGTAATCATCGAATTATGCTCATCAGACATCAGCTGAGACACTGAAGACTGTTACTTCAGATAAGGAAATATGGCACTAAATATAGAAATTTACGGAGGACTAGTTAGGTTTAGTTATAGTTTGAGCTTTCAGAAATGTGCATGTGTTTCGGTTTTGATTAGGGACCTGAACGTTGATATTAGAAACTAATTAGTTGTATAGTGCATCAAAATGGTTTGCGTTCATAAGAGGGTGGATGATCCTGAACTTTGTTATAATATAAACGTTGAAATGACGTGAGTTTATGTTGAATTATCTGAATACTGTTCATCACATATTGTGTATCAACGATTTCCATGCACATTGAAAAGTGGGAAAAAAAGATATGCCAATCTTTTATAGTTGATCACTTGTATGGCCAACGTTTTCTGTGGTTAGATGAAGGTGCTGTGTCATCAGAGGAGGAGTTCAGCGGAGGTGAACTAGAGGGACAAGAAGCTCAGGCAAGGGGAGAAGATCGAGATCTCAAAGACAAACTTTTACGAAAGTTTGGCAGTCACATTGGCACCTTGAAGATGGAGTTCTCCAAGAAGAAGAAGAAAGGAAAGCTTCCGAAGGAGGCAAGACAAGCGTTACTTCAATGGTGGAGTGTTCACTATAAATGGCCTTACCCAACGGTACGTACTACTGCATTATCTCGATCAGTTTTCTATACTTGGCTGCTTTACATTGCAATTCATATGACAACAATGTAACAAACTAACAATCAACATAACCTGCAATTTTTCTCATTCCTGCATTCAGGAGGCTGATAAGATTGCACTGGCTGAATCAACGGGGCTCGATCAGAGGCAAATCAACAACTGGTTCATCAATCAACGGAAGCGGCACTGGCGACCATCGGAAAACATGCAATTCGCGGTCATGGATAACCTTTCCGGACCATTCTTTGCAGATGATTGAGGTGCTACATGTATATATGTACTCTCTAAATGCCTCTCAAGAATCATGCACGATCATAATCTTTTTATTATGCTACAAATAGTTTGTCCTACCTTACTTCAGTGTACATGATCTGAAAAATGCAAACTATTTACTGAACATTGATCTCCGCCCTCAATAACAAAATAGGGGATGGGTCTAATTATTGTAATTTGCTATTTCACCAATTAAGGTTCTAGATAATAAAACCTTACTGTTTCATATTGTCTACCAATTTTCAAGCTCTATGTATTGCATTCGAGAGGCTGATGCCGGTACAAGTACTGAAATGTTTATCCCATTGTTTGCACCTAAACCCTAATCTCCAAGTCACTCTCTTCCTCGAGAGCATGGTCTGAAATCCCAAATCTTTTGCAGAGATTCCAACCTATCTGTATTCCTATCACCACCATGTCCTTCAACCTCTTATCACCTTCATCCCCATCCATTGGAAATAACTAGTAAAATCTATTTTAGGGTTTTCTCCTCCTAATTCAAGAACTCTTCCATGATCTATGTCAGATCTGAAGCCTTTACTATTGACAAAGCCACAAGATCCGTTGAGAAGAGATAATGCCCTTTGGGTTCAAGATACACAACGGGCAAGGAGCAAGAGAAGCCTCCTGGCATCAATCCTAATCATGTCTTTGCTCCTACTAAGAAGAAGATAGGACGCCCGGTTGGAAAACATAATGTTAAAAGGAAGATGCTGACGTCTGCAGATGCAGCGACGAAATCTAGTGTCAATCCTCTCCCCAAACTTGCAAGCTCAAGCCTCATGGGCAAGGAGGTGTTTTAATTTTATGGTTATTTCATGAACAAATACATGTGTTTTACCATGCTTTTCACATGGTAGCAGGTTTTATTTTTTGCAATTTTCCCGTTCTTTTAGGTTTTAAATAATTGCTCATGGTTCTATGCTTTTCATATGAAATTGAGTTTTATTTTCATGCACTTAGGTTAAGAATAAGTGCATATGATCTAGAATTTGTAAGATTGTAGGCTCACTATGATACGTGGTGAGCCTTAATGTATAGGAGGATACAACCTTCACACGGATCACATGATCTTGATTGTCCTATGTATGTATGGCAGCAGATCGATTCATATTATACCCTCTACATGAGTTTATGAATGACAAAATGATTTTTGATTAAAAAAAATACTGAAATGTTTATATAGCACAAGGTTCTAATAATAAATATATCCAATGCATTTTATTTCCGATATCTCTTAGCTAGATATATCGGCTGTCATATCCTTATATTTAGGGAAGTAAAATCAACTTTTCAAATTGAAATCCACTCACACCTTCTATTTTTGAAAACTTCAATTTTGCCTTTAGTAACTCAAATGTGTATTTATGTGAGAATGATAACTCAATATGGAATGTGGGTGTGAGAAGTGTGGATATATATATATATATATATATATATATATATATATATATATATATATTTCATTAGGCAACGCTTATAACAGCAAAAGCATATAACGACAATCGGTTATGCAAGAAAAAACCTCCAATACATTCACATACACCTGGTCGAGAGGGAGAATAGACTCCAAAACTATAGTCTACAAAAGCTACAAATCAATACTAACTCAAAAACTGATATTCACATGAAGACTTTATTTTTCCTAGAAATGAAGCCTCAAAACTATGTCCAAACAAACATACCTGATAAACTAAAAAGTATAGTAATTTATCTCACTCCAAACATAACAATCTCTTAACGACTAAAAGCCTCAGACCCGTTGGTGTACATTTCGTCGTAAAGCTGAGGGAGAGATTATGTTAGAGTTTGGTAGGAGTCTTGTCATCGGCCCATAGCAAACCCAACAAGAAACCAAGCCTATAAGCCATAGCAAAACATAATGGAGGAGAATGGGTCTAAACCCAAGCCCACTCTCACAACGTTCTGTGTTGCCCAAGCCGCAGGTGTTCGATCTCCCGCCAGGATCCTCGGAGCTGTCACCACCCGATTCAGCCTGGTGGCTCCTCGACCATGAGATCCATGAATGTCGTACCTTGTTGTCTCTCCTCTAAGATTTGCTGACTCTTTAAGACCTACACCAGATCAGATGGCCTCAAGTAGTCTCCTTGGTCACACTGACGGGTGCTCGCTTTCCTCTCCCCCTCACTTTCGTAGCCACCTTCGCCTACACAGTCGGGACCTCCACCAACCTTGACGTCGTTCTTCTGAACCGCACCACCCTGGATTGCCTCAATTGATCAAAAAACTTTGATCTAGTAAGATGGTCCCTAATGAGAACCGAAGACCAGAAGCACCGCTGCCAAGCTTTTGGTCTTTCACCCACCGCATCCAAAGAAACACCCCATCACGGATAGCTAAGAGCCTCTGTCCCTTCCTCTTAGTCTGCGATGACAGATGATGTCCCTGGTGGCTGGGAGCGTAGTAGAACTACCATTGCTGCCTTGATTTCAAAACCCTAGGGTTTCGGTATGCTGAGCTCCATAAGAAGGGAGCTCCAATCTTATGTTTTATGGTTGGATATCACTTCCCTTTAAGTTTTTGTGTTGTATATAAATTTTATTAAACCCGAAGCTATATATATTCTTAATAATTTTCTTATTAATGTGATAAAGTAAAGTGCAAAACATCATTTGTTGATTTAGTTGAAAGTTGAGCACTTCTTAAAGACATTTGATGATTTGTAGGGTGGATGATTTCAAGCAGACATTATCGTTGAGGCAAGGTCTTAAATTTCAACGATTACGAAAATATCGACCTTCTGAAAAACAGATATTTCGATGAAATATCGATAGCAGTAAAAATTGAGGAAATTGATGAAAATTTGAAGAAAAACACGGAAATTTTAAATGAAATTTTAAGAGATGTTTGTTTATCGTTTTATGTACTATATTTGAAAAGAAAACCTTGAATAAATATTGATCTATAGGGAGTTGCAGTAATTTAATGTGAAAAAGTAAGTGCTAAACCATTAAAAATGCTTAAAAATTTACTTTAAATTTTTTATGGCTTGAAATCCAACGGAGGCTAAGTCATCACGCCTTATATACATATGATACATTTTACATGAATTTAAATGAGTACTTTACAATTACGTCGAAGATCTATGAGGTACAAAATTTTCGCTATATTCATCATCTCTCCGTGTGGAACATTCAGTGTATTGTGAAGAATAATCATTAAATGATACCTCAATTTTATAGTTTTACATGTATTAATTGAACTATATGCCAACCATATGAGTCAAAGAGGACAGTCCGTGTGTTTTCATAGTAGGAGTTGTAGTAGGCATTGGACATCGTTTGACCTTGGTCATAACCATAATCATTGAAAGATTGTGCTTCAGACTGTGACCATGAATTATCATTTGATAGTATCTCATAAGACATAAAATATATTAAATAAGACATTTGCTAGATTTTCGTTGTAAGGGTATATGGTAAATTATAAACTTTTGAGCAAAAAAATAAGCGATTAAAGTAAGGGTATGAATTAAAGTAATTGTTTGAATTTTAATTTGAGGATTAGAAAATTTTGGGCAAAAAAATAAAAATATATAAATTTTTGAATTTTTTTGGAAAATATCGAAAATATCAGGTAATATCGAGAAATTTCAAAAATTTTTGACGAAAAATGCTGGAATGTGAAAGATATTTCGGAGGTCCAAAAACGAAAATTTTGACGAAATTTCGCCGAAAATTTTGATTTTTAAGACCTTGTGTTGGGGTGTCTGCTAGCCTAACTATTTCAAATAGTAAGTTGTGACCTCGTTAGTTAGCTAGCCTGCCTAACTATCATTGTTTTGAGAGGAGAAATCCCACATTACAAAAGTGGTAATAAAATACAACTTATAAGTAAAAATCATATCAAATTGTACCGAAACATTTTGTAATTAATACTTAACATCTTGAAGGTGATTAAATTGAGACAATATATGTACAAAAAGATCCACAAACCACATTTGTCTCTTTTTAACATGGTATCAGAGCATGTCCTTCTCCAGTTATGTATCCAATCTACCCGGGTGGTTATGCTCTTCTTCAGTTGTGTTTCCAATCTGCCTGGGTGGTTCTTTTGAGGGTCATGGCCTCTCTTTGCGGTGCAGACCTATAAAATTAGGTTTCACATGAGAGGTATTGTTGGAGAAGAGAAAAATAGCAAATAAAATACAATTTATATGTGTAATATGATTTTAGGAATCCATGGATTATTGAGGCTAAATGCAGAAATGCAAAAAGAAACACAGAGAAAGCTTGAGCCTATATTGTGACTATCTTAATTGATAGAGAACGAGAGTTACAATAATTACATATAGAGTTTAGATTATATAACGACGTAAATGCTTTTACAGCACATATACTTAGGGTTGCGAAATCCACACACCACAAATTAAAATCAATACATTTTTTCCCTTTTCTAGTAACTTTATTGTCTTTTTGTGACTTAAACTTTTTTTTAGGTAATGTGTTAAACAAAAGAAAAGTGAGTGTGTGAATTTCACATCCCTATACTTAACACCCCTCAACCAAATGCTTGGTAACAAGCATAATGGTTGGAAGAATACACAACTGTAGCACGTTACATGATAATATTCAAATCAAAAACTAACTCCTTGATATCAAAATTCAACATTCATCATGACATTCGGCTGATTTGGGAGAAGAGAGCTTGCTGGACAATAACCTAGTTGATATAATGACTGCAGAAGCAAAAGTGCAACAATACGTTCATATGAAGCCATCCTTAGTAGCATAGCAGCATATTATGTATAACAAGCTAGAAATTCAAATCTGAAACTGCATATTTGATTTTTTTTGAAAACTGAAATGTATAAAATTATAGAGTTGCAAATTGATGCAACATGGATAACTTAAAGCTTGTTTATCACTTTAACTTGAAAAACTGAAACTCTAGCTTGCACTCTGTCAGCAACCACATAAGCATTGTTGCACAAACATGTAAAATAGTTTCTGAAGTATGTAAATTCACAAGAACATATATGGAATCAGCAATCCGATACTTAACTGCAGCAACTCAGTAACTCCTCAATTATACCAATAAGAATATAACATCACCAAATATTGTCGTAGCAACATAACCACCAAATGGACAGTAAGAACAACAAACTCTTCATCAAAATATGGAAACATCCTCTAAACTAAACACATAACACATAGAACCATACGACCAATTTATAATTGAACTTTCCAAACAAACTCACAAGATCAATAAAAATATAAAACTGCTTCGTCACCTTGTCTTTCAGTTGACGTTAGACACACAAACTTCTTTGATATAAAAGAAAACTGGCAAACTGATGATATTGGCAGTGCGAATTAAACCAGAAACCAATTCCACTTATAGGGATGAAAAATAACAAAGACGTGTCTCAAATCCCGAAAGTGATATAGAAAGACTTGCAAAGAAGGTTGGGCTTCGACAATCTCATGTCGGAATAGAAGAGTACCGAACTGGAGATGGAGAAGACCTCGACAGGCCTCAACCATTAAGTCACAATGACATAGATTTTGAGTTTAGGGTGGATGATGAACGAAAATGGAAAACGTAAAGGCGAGGGTTTTCGGCATTTGGGGCATACTGAAAAACTGGAATTGAAACCTAGTAAAAGCGGATGCAATATACTGTTTGAAGTACATAGCCACAGATCCTGGCCATGACTCTGATACCATAATAGGATTTTAGGAATCATTGGATTATTGAGGCTAAATGTAGAAATGTAAAGAGAAACACATAGAAAGCTTGAGGCTACATTGTGGATGTGTTGATTGATAGAGAATGAGGGTTACAACAATTACATATAGGGCTTAGATTGTACAATGACGTATGCGACTTAATTGTCATAAACCTAATATATACTTAACTTTAAGTGGGTGACTACTCTTGTCGCTATATTAACATGGTATTAGAGCGGGTCCATCTCCAGTTGCGTCTCGCTCCAATCTGCCATTTCGAGGGTCATGACCCCGGTTTGGTTCTTTCAGTTGTTATGTGCCTCTTTGATTCTTTTGGTTATCATGGGTCAAGATTTGTTTTTTTTGTCTTTTTTATGTTAAAGTTGAGACAATATCAATACAAAGATAATCAACGGGGCACGCTTGTCGCTGTTTAATATAACATTATTGAAGTCACGAGTTCAAACCTCATTCAAAGCGGTCAAAAATATTAACGAACAAAAAAAGAGTTCTAATCACCAACAGTGTCTTAATTCTTGAAAGACTACCCATGCCGTACCTGAACTTTCAAAGTGATCAATGTAGTACTCAGAGTCTCGTTTTAGTATTAATAACATACTTGTTAGAGACAAAAGTGTAAAAACAATTTTTTTATATATAGTGTTGTACTTAGGTTATTCTACAAACTAAAACTTATTCACCTATCAACTTAAGAACTAGCCTTCAATATGCCAAGACTTCACCTAACGATTTCTTGTCTAAATGGTTACTATACTGGCGAAATCACTGCTGTCTTAAAGTGAAAGATTCATAGTTTTTAATGTGTAAAAATATCT
Source organism: Comarum palustre (assembly GCA_951800085.1). Classification (NCBI taxonomy): domain Eukaryota; kingdom Viridiplantae; phylum Streptophyta; class Magnoliopsida; order Rosales; family Rosaceae; genus Comarum; species Comarum palustre. The sequence goes on along the minus strand of OX637577.1, from coordinate 22,014,157 downwards.
TAAATACAAATTTTAAATTTGCAACTGAAAGTAAAATAATTCTAAAATAAAAATATTTTTGTGATGGAATTATGGGCACAAGCTAGAATTTATTTATCATAACATAACTACAAATACATAACCAAAACCTCGCTCTTGGGTAAATCGCTATAAGGTGTTTAGCTACTCATAATTATAATTACAAATACAAATACTTACTTGTAATAAAAACACATCATAAAGAAAGATTACTGACTGAAATCTTCACACAGTACTCACACTCACACTTTTATTTCACACTTATACTAGAGACACTGTTTACACACACTATTTCTCTGGTTTTCTGACTTCGAGAGGAAGGTTGAGAGTGTTTCCAACTTCTGTTCCAAGTTTTTCGATGTCTTCTCTTGAAAGCTTGAGGTTCCTTATATAGTACACGGACTCCAAACCCCGAATTAAACACAGCAAAAGGTAAGAGACAGGATGAATCAAACTTTACTTAAGCAAAAGTAAATGTATTTGTTTTTATGCATCAGTAGCAATAAATAGAGCGCACAAACTTTAACAAAAGAAAAGTTTTTTGTCTTGATGTGTCGGCCACCACTCATTTCTCCACTAAGTGAGTGCACTAACATTAACAGAAGAAAATTCTTTTGTCATGATATGTCGGCCACCGCTCACTTTTCTGTCATGTTTATTGTATTGTAGTATTTTTCATCAGTGGAATCATAATCAGCCAATGAATCTTGACTCTCTTGTTTCTATTATGATGTTTTTTCATCTTTTTCTTCACTATTTAAGTCTTAACCATAAGGAAATGGATAAGCAATCCTATATCATTTTTCCTTCTCTACTTTTTCAAGTCATTATGTAGTAGCTAGAGTGCAATCAACTTCATTTCTCATGATGGCTGAGAAAAAAATCACATTTCACTGGTGGAGGATAATTATAGCAAAAAAACCATTATTTTTTTTCCACTTGCCTGAAGTCTTGAATCATAATCTATTCAAACCATGTTTTTGATGCACATGATTGTCATGGTCTTCATCCATGAAATACTCTGATTTGGACTGCCATTTCCACTCATTCTGCTTGATTCTTTAATTGGACCTTGAATTATCCTGACATAATGATAAGGAGAGATAGTTCATTTGTTATTTCAACATTATTCACTCAGGTGGAGTTGATATGAACTTTAATCTTAGGATACATCCGTCTAGCCTAATGTTTTTCACAGCTTGAACATTTAATTCATGGAATCTCTCCAAGTCTTCATTAGATTTTATCCAAATATTATGAACAAAACCATTCACCATTAGCCACAGTTTTTGTTTCTGAAGGTATTCAGCTTGGACATTAACCAGATATCTCACATAATATGGGTCATGAATAGCAGACAAAGTTGGTAGAAGCATCTTTTCTTTTCACAGATGCTCATGGAATTTGAACTATTCATACCGTTTCATTGTTGTCATAGGAATCTTAACACTTTCTGGGTTTTCTAGGTATACTACCTTAAACTTTTATTTCTCTTTTGCATAGATTTCATGCAATTCTTTTGTAAGTGATTCAAGAGTTCTAAGCAGATCATCTTCATTTTCTTCATGGAATGCATAAAGAATATTGTCAATGATAATCTTTTGCTTGAACGCCAACAACCTTTTCGTCTAAAAAATTGGTTCTTTAATTTTTTTAAAGACTGACCATGAATAGTTTATTTCCTGTAACCACATGCGATCTGTTTCCCCTAAAAGGGGGCAATTCTGCATTTTGGAAAAGTAGCAGCCATTAACCGACTTGATATGCTTTTACCGTCTACCGTTTGAGACGGGCTAGCCAGCCTTTTACCCTGAGACCGATTAGTTGTGGTTGTATCTTTAGAATACAAAAAATACGTCTATGTGAGCTTTTCTTCTTCACCGGACTTTTCGGACTGACTTTCATTTTGTATGGAGAATTTTAAGCTTTTATCTCAATCAGCTGGTTTTAACCTGTCATGACCTACGCTTTTATATCTTTCTAACAGTATTATTGTCATCTTCTGTGAAAGACAATTTCTTTTTGGAGCTTGTTTTCGGAGAGAGTAGAGTAGTAAGACCACTAACTTGAGGGATAAAGTCTCTTGCAAAGTTAACAAATCCTAAAATCCTCTGCAGGGATTTTGCATCAGGAATATAATCTGGAAACTGATTAATTTTTTTTACAATATGATCTTGGAGATGAATCTCTCCATCTTTAACATGGGTGCCTAAGAAATCAATTTCTCCTTTTATGAGGTGAATCTTCTTTTGTCCAAGGATTATTCCCTTCTAGACAATCAATCTACATACTTGTTCAAGATGCTTCAGATGTTCGTTCATAGTTCACAAGAAGACAAGAATGTTATCTATATAAACTATACAGAAATCTGAGTAAGGTTTGAAAATATTATACATTTTTTTTTAGAAAAACTGACGGGGCATGCTTAGGCCAAATGGCATAACCAGCCACTCATAATGCCCTTGAGGTGTTCCAAATGCTATTTAAGCAATGGAGTCTGGATCCATCCTGGCTTGTCAGAATCCTGATTTTGCATCAAATTTAGAGAAAATATTGGCTCCTTTGAGTCTATTGATAATCACTCTTACCTGTGTTATTTAATAACCGTCTTTGACTGTCTTTTTGTTTACATTTATGTTGTTGATTACCATTCTAGCTTTTCATGTTACTTGCTCTGCATGATTTCTTACCAAGAAGACTGGAGCACGATGAGGCCTATTGGAAGGTCAGATCAGCTTCTTTTCAATCAACTCTTGAATTTAACTTTCCATCTCTTTTCTGTCATCTTCCCTGTAATGAGGGATTGCTTTAACATGACAAATAGTATTTGCATCATGCATTTTGAGCTGACAGTATACTGGATCTATTTTCCAGTATACTGGATCTATTTTCCAGTATAACTGAGGATCTTCACTGATTAATGGTTTCAGCAAGTTTTCTATTTCTGCAATAGTTGGCATTTTCTTCTACTCGATCTTGTTAGCATACACCTTTGGGTTATGTTCTCTGATAAACTCTTATTCTCCGTCTGAGCTTTCTTGCTCTAATGAATCTGAATCAGACTCATCTAAAGGGGATTCATACTCTTCTTCTAACTTAGAATATTTTGAATTCAACCTTTATTTACCAATATTTCACTGTGACATTTCAAATGGTCATTTAGCAACAAAACTGGTTCTAAAACTGGCTTATAATCACCATTCTTCGCTGACAATCTCTGATATTGGTCTGTAAATTCCGGACTTGTAACGCTTACAGCGTTGGTAAGACGAGATTCCCAAAATAATTTTTTATTCTTTTCAAAACCAATCATTTGTGTATTCTGAACTATCGTCTGTTGAAGAAGAAAATCATTTCCAATTAATACATCCACTCCTTAACTTTCACATTGCCAGATAATTTTTATGACAAAAGTTCCTCCGCACAAGAAAACTTTAATGTCACAAGTCATAGTATCCATAACTATTTCATCTCTCCCATGGCTATTCCTGTAACTGATCTTTGAGCTTTTTCCTAATATTCTTCAGGTATGGGGTGTCATTTGGCAAGAGTATACCCTGATTCACTATATACAAAGGCATGTAGATGGTACTTCCTATATTTAGAAAATTTCAATCCTATAGTGATGTAATTGTTGAATCTGCTTGTCTGGACATGCTTTACTTGCGGTAGTTTTGCTAGACAGTTCAATGAAAGGATTAATTTCTTTTTCATCGGGCTTGTTGATGGGATCAAAAGGCTTAACCTATTGTATAACAGGTTCTGTGATAATGTCTTTTTTCTGCCTTTTTGCAGAATCATTGATGGAATCAAATGACTCCTTTAATTCCTTGTTCTAGCTTAATGAAGTTACTAACTTCATTCTTTTCAAATCTTCTTCCAAGTCATGTCTTTGTTGCTCCTTAGCTTCGTAGAACTCTTTATATTCTTGTTCTACTATGGTGTGAGTTTTATTGTCTTTGGTTTTTCTTTGTAATTCTGCAATGAAGCATTCTCAATGATAGGTTTCACCTATGCTTTTACAGTGCATATGAATTGAATTACTATCATCGTAGTTGCAGTAATCACATGTAAACCGTTCTGGATTGGGGTGGATGTTACTGATAATATTAGTAGTTTATTCCTTCCAATTTAGGATCTTTTAGACAAACATAGGACGAGATCTATCATCTTCTTCTTATTTAGAACTTTCTGAAGTGTGATCTATTTCACTTTCTAATAGGTATTCAAGAGAATATATTGAATCATTCTCTTTATCAGAATAGGTTATCTCAAAACCCTTTAGGTTTGCATATTCTATTGTTGCATCATATTCTTCAATTAGAACTTTTGCAGATCTGTTGTTCTTTTAGGACACTCATTTGCATAATGTCTTTTGGCCTTGCAAAACCAACATCTGCATTTCTTCACTTCTCGAAGGAAATTTGAGGAATTGTTTTTTTTTCTTCTAAAAAAATCTCTTCATAGGAGGAGATATTTCCCCTGTAGAGCTCGTTTTGAATGAGTTTTTTTTTCTGAATTTATACTTCTTTTTAGAAACAAAATTCTTTCTCGGCTTGTTGCTAGATAATTTTTTCTTGTATTTTTCTCTATGTGACATCTCCACTGCGTTGGCGTCTCCAATATCTTGGGACACATATTTTGAACTTCACTCAGTTGCTTCTTCACAGTTTTGGATTTATAGTTCTCAACGCATTACTTTCTTAGAAGATCTCTGACTCTTTCAGCTATTTCTCCCACCGTAAAAAACGGCAAAGGATTTTCTTTCAAAGATTGTGCTACTGCATCGTTCCATGGTTTCAGTAACTTCTTGTAATAGGTTCTGACCAGATCTTCATTATCTAGGTCTCCAATGGTATATTAGTAATTTTGTTACTCATTTGTGTACTCTTCAAAGTATCTCATGATACAAATGCTCAACTTTTGAATATTTGCTTTAGCTCTTTTCTTAGATTTATCACTATGTCTAGTAACGTCTCCATAAAATTATGCATAGATAGGACATATGAAATCAAGAGGATTAATGGTTTGAGCCAATTTGGTTGCCCAGTTAAGCCATTGAGAACTTCGCTTGAAAGACTGATATCATTTATGGACTATGTCAGTTAAGGGTAGACTCATAATATGCATGCGCTTTCTCGTAGGCATATTTAGATAGCACCAAAGTCTGAGTTAGCCTTAAGCTAGCTACCCAGTTATCTATTATGTTTCTCTTGTCTCCTACCCTGTCGAGATCAGCATAAGCCCCTCTTTCAGATACTGATTGATCCTATTTGGGTTATGTAGGGATGTACTTCTGAGAACTTCGTTCTTCTAGTTTCCCTGTAGGAGCCTGTTCTGTAGGAAGTTTAATCTTATTTTCTCGAATGATCTTAGTGGGTAGTTCATGATGTTCTAAACTAGAATGCTTCCTTGAGGAATGTTTTTTGTTTTTATTGTCAAGGATTCGCCTGGTTCTTATTTTGTAGCTTGATAAGGAAGAATCTCCCTTTTGTTCTTTCTTAGTTGGATCTGAGAAATTTTTTCTATGATCTTTTCAAGCTCTTTTGTAGATTCATAAATTTCCGCTTATTCATACTAGCTCTTCAGTTCTTCTGATTTTATCATCATCATAAGTCTTTTAGCATCTTCTTCCTTAAAAGATTCTTTAAGACAAGAAGTTGGCTTGGTTCCAGAAATATTTGCCCATGAAATTGTAAACTTATTTTTCCTCCCATATCTTCATAGATGGTAGCATTGGTATTTTCTACCTGTCTAGCTGGAGGTGTCAGATTTCATTCACTTGGGAATGTTACTTCATGTCATTTTGTGACATGCTTCTGTTCTAATTAATTGGATTTCTGAGGATTGATGTTGTAATCCCGGGACTATTGAGAAATCTGGTCTTTGAGGTTACATTCGAGTTCATCAGCTTATAATAGATTTTATAATCTATCGCAAGCTCCATCATCCATTTCTTCATGGAAATTCCATCTGTCTTGATTTGTAATGTTAGACAGTGTGTTCCATCTCTGAGATTTGTGGTGAAGTTTAGGAAAACATTGAAGTATGCAACTTGGTTGCACAAAGAAGCTTCTACTGTTCCTAGCAAACTTTTCTTAAAATCTATTATTCTATCGTCTTGTAAGACACATAAAACAGAGCGGTCTATACCATGTCTGGCTAAAAGCTTTATTCCTACTTGGGCTGCTCCAATATGCATATAGGAATAGTTCTTCTGAGATGCTTCACTTACTTCTTTTAGAGTGATTAACCTGATGTCGGTTTCTTCTCATGTGGCAAGAACTGTCAATTTAAGAATCTTGAATATGTGAGAATCCATATGAAAATATCCTCTTCTATAGATCTCATTGAGTTTGAATTTAGGAACTGATACTTTTCGCATGCTAGATTCAATTTCATTATACTCAAATTCTTGAGCGTTGATTAACTGTACAGGCATAGTGTTTCTTTTACTGAGTATTCTACTCAACATCTTCGCATATCTTCTAGTTGAATATGTAGATTTGGACGAGGACCATGTAAGGAGTTTTGGTCCACTAAACTTAAACTCACTTTCTCCCTTTGGTAAAGGGGGTATGATTAGTTTACTAACTACGTTTTGAGCTAGTTATTCTTCATTGATCTATTCTTCTTGTATCTTCATTTTTTCTATGATTGTTTGCAGTTTTTCTATCTAGCTGTTTAATTCTTGGAATTGGTTTTCGAGATCAATACTCATCTCTTGGAGATAAGCGATCTTGTAATTCTGCTGATGAATTATTGACTTGATATTATCATGCATTGTCTCTGTAGGAAGAAAAAAGCTTAGAGCTTCGCCATCTTTCTGTTTTACTTTTAGTTCAACTCTATGATTCATTCTAATCGGGTGATCATATTTTTAAAAGCTTTTCAGCGATTCTTAGGAAGATTTTAGCTCAATTGCTTGCTGACGAATGTTGTCTGCGAGATGCTCAGTGCGGACTAAATTCTTTTCAATATCCAATAGATATTGTTTTTCTTTGAGATAATCAAGCTTGCCAAGTGTTGAACTTATCTCTTCAAGTTACTTGAACTTGAGATGAAATCTCTCAAGTTGTATTGCTACCTTGTCTAGGGTTTTGTTCCTAGATATATGATCTAGGTATTCAATTAAGCTTGGTCTGGAAGGATCAAGCTCTTCGACTCTGACTTCTTTATGGAGATAGACAAGATCGTCGTATAGCGTATTTAATACTCTACAGATATACTCTATCGAGTACTGATTTTCTTGAATATGTCTTGAATGAAAACACTTTTACCACTTATCAGTACCTTTTGTAATACAGAAGGACTGATAATTTTTTCGTTTGGATTCTCTCTTGTTGGTCAAGAGAAGCCAACTTTGTAGCATACGCCTTGATAACCTGTTTTTGAGCTAAGCAAGCTCTGATACTAGCTATGACGAATCTAACAGAGACTCAAGACGTTTAGAGGAGTCTAATCGTAATGAAAAACTTCATGTAGAACTTCAATTTGTTCTTCAATTCGTTTGATTCTTTGCTCATCTCTAAGGATAATATCCTAGTGATTTTTGTTTTTCTAGGAAAATTATCTCTATATTTTTTTCAATCATCTTAGTTTTCTTTTTTTGTCTTACAATTCTCTGCAAGATATTTTAGCATAAGCTAATAAATCAATTTGAGTAGCTATTAAGTTTGCTATTGATAATGAAAAATAGTTGTCTACCTTCGAATAAGAGAATGAGTTTATATATGCAGTATGTTAGATAAACAAATTTATAAATCTAGGTCTACCATGTCCTGTCAATTTTAAAAGTAAAACATACAAAATAAGATAAAAATGATAATTTACTAATAATAACATAATATTTTTAAATATTTTTAGTAATAGATTTCAATTCATGTACGAGTTGAGGTACTAGGAGATGCACTAAAGCAAGCGACCGTAAAAATAACCTAAAAACAATAATTTGGGCTTTGCTTTGGATACCATCTAGATGTGGGCCCAGTGCGTAATTTATTATAAAACATCTTTCCCTGACGGCTCTATCTTTTGGTTCTTCAAATTTGCCTTCTACTTCAGCTGCACCAGCAATGGCTTCACTCCAGCTTTACCTACCACTCTCGACCGGTTCATCTCTACCCAACTTCCGGTTCAGACGCACTCCGGTCCGATCCTCCAGCGAACGGCAGGCTATCTTCAACCGCATTGCTCCTGTCTACGACAACGTACGGTTCTGCTCCTCTTCCTTCAGTTGTTCTTTGTAAACATTAACGTTGTTAAAAACATTATTGTTTCTGTTTTCAGTTAAATGACTTGTTGAGTTTGGGTCAGCACAGAATATGGAAAAGAATGGCTGTGTCATGGAGTGGGTAAAGTTACAAACTTTATCTCGTTTAGTTCAATTTGATATCTGAATTTTTTTTACTTGATTTTTTAAACCATTGGTATAGTGTAAAAAAGGGTGATAGTGTATTGGATTTGTGCTGTGGAAGTGGGGATATAGCGTTTCTGTTGTCTGAGAAAGTTGATGTCAATGGCAAGGTTTGTTATGTTATATACAATTATGTTACCAGAGTTTAAATTGTTAAAGATTGTAACTTTGTTCGAGTCTGGGTTAAAAATGGTAACTTTATCATTGGCAGGTGGTTGGTTTGGATTTTTCGAAAGAGCAGTTATCAGTTGCTTCTTCTCGGCAAAAGTTGAAGTCCAAAGCCTGCTACATGAACATTGAGTGAGCACTGGTAAATCTTGTGGTGGATCAACTACAGTAGTTTGGAAACTAGTTCAGGAATATCAAAATGTTCACTATAAATAGCCCATATAAATCACATATTAACGATGTTTTTCAATTGCATGTAAAGGTGGGTTGAAGGTGATGCACTTGATTTGCCATTTAGTAATGGTCAGTTTGATGCAATAGCTATGGGTTATGGGCTGCGAAATGTAGTAGACAAATATAAGGCAATGCAGGAAATTTTTAGAGTTTTGAAAGCAGGTTTTGTTCTCTCCCTTTCTCACTCCAATGAATCCTTGAAGTTTTAGGTTGTTTACAATATCTAAATCGTCTGTGGCTTACAGGGTCAAGAGTATCCATCCTTGATTTTAATAAGAGTGCCAACCCAGTAACTACCTCCTTTCAGGTAGTCTTAACTTGATACATTAATCCTCTGCATTTTAGTACTTGTAGACATTGATAATTTAGACGCACTTAATTTACTTTTGCTAGGAAATGATGATTGACAATGTCGTTGTCCCTGTGGCTTCTGGTTTTGGCCTTGAAGAGGATTACAAATACTTAAAGAGATCAATCAGGGAATTTTTGACTGGTGAGTTTCTTGGTTTTCTTCTTGCATCATGCTTTTCCCAGAATTCTATGCATATGCATCTGAAACTGTTTCTGTTTGTTGAAGCTCTCTTTGTTCTAGGCATTTGGGCTTGGTTTAATCAGTAGTCGAGTTGATAAGAAAATACTTAGATTTAGAAATTTCTGTGAATGCAGGCGAGGAGTTGGAGAAGCTCGCTTTAGATGTAGGGTTTTCTGATGCAAGATATTATGAGATCGGTGGAGGCCTTATGGGGAACTTAGTAGCCACCCACTAAGATTCATGATCTCTTTTATATTTCAAAGTGTGTGTTTTTGAAGATTAAGCATGTCTTTATAAATAAGAAAGTTCTTAGGCTTGAAACATTTCTTGTCACTTTACTTGTTCTCGATGTACCAATCTTTACGACCATGATTAATGTTCAGTGTTAGTTCAAAGAAATGCTAAAGTTAAAATTGGAGAATATGGTACATTTGAAATCTGAGCTCCACTATTCTCAAAATATTTACAAATTCTCGAATGTCATTTGCACTTTATTCAGTGCAGCAAAAATATGGTTTCAGTACAAATTTACATCTCTTCAAAATGCCAACAAGTAGCCGAGCTAAGTGCTTGGAAGGTGTCAGCACAGCTGTAATGGTGTGTGTAAACATTTCAACTATTGTTGTCATTACCTGGGATAGAAAGAACTATGTGAAACACTAGCAACTGAGCCAGAACCATCTGCTGCATTTAAGGGGTTACATGGGTCGTCGTATGTGTCATTTAGTTCCATGGTCTTTTCATCTATGAAAGGTGGATTACTGGGTGCAGGAAGGTTCTCCACTTTCTTTGTTAGCATGTGTAAGGCCTTTGACATTGTTGGTCGTAATGTAGGGTTCTCTTGGGTGCATAACAGTCCTATTTGTACCACTCTCAATATGTCATCCTTAACATTGTCATTGTTGTCATTCTGCAACATCAAATTTGGGTCATATAGTTCTTCCACTGTCCCTGCTTGAAAGTGCCTCCATGTCTGTTTAACCAAATGACACAGCAACAAAGTAAGAGGATGAAACTACAGAATAACCTTCGTAAGGAATAATTTGTAAATCCTTACATTTATAACTAGGCTGTCTAAGTACTCAGCAGATTTGCTTCTGTTATTCTGCCTCCCAGTTATGATTTCCAATATCAGTACTCCAAAACTATAGACATCTGCCTTTTCTGTCAACTGGCCATGAGCTAGGTATTCCGGAGCCATGTATCCCCTGAGTGTCAATGAAAGAAATGATTACTACTTAAAACCCTCACTGTAACATCCCAAATTTTGTTAGCATACTTACAAGGTTCCTGCAATAGCGGTGCTAATGTGACTCTTGTCTGCCTCAAACGACCTAGCTAACCCAAAATCTGCAATCTTGGCACGAAGCCGTGAATCCAAAAGGATGTTGCTAGCTTTTATGTCTCTGTGAATAATCCTTGTTTTAGAATTGTCATGAAGGTAGAGTAACCCTTCCGCTGTTCCCGTAATAATCTCATATCTCTTCTCCCAGTTTAGTGTTTTGCCTCTTTGTTCATCTGTTGAAAATGAATAAGTTGAGTAAAAATCCAACATTTAGAACTAGGAAAAATGAAATCTCATGCTTAAACATGAAAGTGAAGTAAATTACCGAAAATGAAGTGGTCAAGGCTCTTGTTGGCTAGGTATTCATAGACTAAAAGGCTTTCAGGTCCCGAGCAACTGCAGCCCAACAATCTGACCAAATTTTTGTGTTCCACACTGCTTATAATGTTGATTTCATTATAGAAATCTCCTGCTCTATGCCTATTGTTAAAGAAAAGCCTCTTCACTGCAATTTCTCTCCCATCAGGCAAAACTCCCTGCAAAGATGAAGTTAGACAATTAGTTTCTGCAATCACAATAACATGTTCTGTTCCAGTGCAAGAGAGGCATATGGAGAAAAGCTGACCTTATACACTGTTCCGAAACCTCCCTGTCCAAGCTTGTTGTCTATTGCAAAGGATTCTGTGGCCTTTTCAATTGTAGAGTACTTGAAGTTTAAGCTACTGTCATTGAGGGTTTTCGCCATCTTTTCTGCGTCATTTGAACCTAAGAAAGAACCCAAGTACATTATGACAACCTTGCAGAAATACTACTAGTTACTCATGAGGGTATGGGGATGGGGTTAAGGAAACCTTGTTCATATACAATTTTCGTAGGAGAACAAGCTATTTAGTATTTACCTCTTCTTTTCTTTTGTATATATCTGTGTTTCCAGATATAAAACCCTACAACTCCTCCGACTACCAAAACAACCAGGCAACTGACAACTGAAACCACTATCACAATTATGGTCCCTGCAAAATTCATATATACAATTCATGATTAACCAAACTCATCACTACAATTTGTGAAGAGAGACAGAGTAAAGTCATTTACCTCTGGAACTTCCACTTCCCGATTCCTTGTTGAGAAAATCTGTATCAGAGTACCTCATGAAGCAGCCAGTATTCAATGCCCTTCCCTCAGACCAAGGCAAGCAGCCCAATATTGTGTCTGAAGCATTTTCCAAACATTGTCTGCAAGAACTCTCATTCAAACTCCTCCAACAATCACTCAGAACATAAACTGTTTCATTCACACTCCCGCTAGCACCCACCTGAGCCCTTGCATACCCTCTGTTGCTCGGCGCAGATTGAACAATACTCATCACAGCCTGCCTCGCCGAAGCTTCAAACGACGAACTCTTTCTAGTCGTGTTCCCACACACAGCCGTGTCGTTTGGCCCTTTAAACTCCTCATAAAAGCTGTAATTCTCGGACCTCATGAAGCACCCATCAAGGAAAATCCGACCCCCATTGTAAGGGTAGCATTTCGGTAGAACTGTTCGTGCCTCAGCGTAACACAGCACACAGTCTTGTAGAGAAAGATCTCCATAGCATTGAGCCAGGCCATAGTTTATGTCAGGACCTGAACCAGTGACTGCAACTCCGAACCCAGAAGCTGTCATTTGCGCACTGATGTTCACCATTGTGGCAACGAAATTTGGAACGAAGATGCTACCGTTATGCTCAAGTTGGTTGCCACACGTTACTTGGATTGTCTGTGTTCTTGGATCTGCCAGAGCTATTTCTAGCAGTAGCAATATATTGCCGAGAGAAATGAAGAACTTGATGGAGTTCATCATTTTTGGTAATGAATGAAGCCTTTGGTAAGTTCTCCAATTTATACGATGATGCTGTTTGACAAGGAAGAAGACATATTTAGTGATGCTTGAACTAAATTGTTTATGGGGACAGGTGGATGAGACATTATTGGGTAGGCAGAGCATTTGAACAAGCAGACCAGCAAAGCAAGATGAGTATACAAGTATGAAGCTAAACCTTCACTTTTGGATTCACTAGGACATTATTTGATTCACTAGGCGATTTTTGACTTTAGAAAACAAAATAAAATTCATATTAAAGAATTGTATAAAGAATTTGAGATAGTTTGAGATGTTTAGATGGAGAATTGTGAGTACGTATCATGATAAGCTTCTGTACAAGTCTACATTTACAGGATGTCGACTAAACGAATGTGAAATTGAATACCCCAGAAGAATGTATAGTAAATATCCAACAATATGAGACCCCAGCATTCAATAATCAATACCAAACTATGAGGTAATGCCATTGCTACCAATTTCTAATGGTCAAAGGACTAAATGTTAATCATCCAGTTAAGGTAAGAGGCAGGGTAACAAAGTATGGCATGGCATTAGAACAAGGCAGCTTCTACTTGGCTAAGAACCTCCACTCAGATAGCTCTGTAACCACATATAGGTTGAAGACGATCACTCACTTAAAATCTAAGATCGCTCCGTAACCACATAGGTTGAAGACGATCACTCGCTGTAGCTAGCCACCCAGCCTTTTTACTAATGAACCGCCAAGTTTTAGAGAGAAGACCAGTTAACCTGAATTCTGTTGAGAAGTTTCGAATCGATGGTAGATTACAAAGTTACACAGGCTTCATTATAAACTACTTACTGTTCAATCCCAGACGATCAGATATTATCTTTGACTGTAACTATGAACTTGATGATGGAATGAGAAAAGATGAACATTCGTGGGAAACAGATATATGAAACTCATATGAAAGTATGAAACTTACCTTGTAGTATTGTTTTTGCATTGGATTTACTGAAACTATGATCGAGCTTATCTGACTTCTGCTGAGGGAGCTAGGTGAAGCAGCTTAAACCATATTCTGCAGCAGATGCTGTGAATTGAAGCCATGCCAGCTTCTAATAGCTATAGAAACACGGAGAGAAAAGCAAGCAGCATCTATTGAAAATTGGAAGGGACATTGTTTAGCAAAGTCAATTAAAAACGAGTACTAGTACTGATGATTATGATTAGTCTCCTCTTTGTTCAACTTCAAAGCGAGACTAAACTATCACTGATGAGACAAGAAAGAAAGTGGAAACAACGCGGTTACCAGAAAATCCAACATCATATATACGGCAAACTGGGTGCGTTTTTGACTTTGAAATTTGATACCTGTGATAGTTGAAAGCTCTACCCCTCATCCTAGAACAGTTTTACCGTGACTACTACGCATCAATACTAGTTGCTAGTATAGCTTAGTCAGTGGACACGATCTTCATTAGGAATTAGGTGAAGTAAAGCTGTCACCTAGGAATAAGTTAAGTACTTTGAACATTTCCAAACAATATCCAACTGTGGAAATTCTATAGTATAATATATATATATATATATATATATATATATATATTTATATAGGGTTTCTCAGCTACAAATGTCCGGTTCTTTGAATTTTTACGGATCTACGATGTAAGTCGTCAGATCTCTTTATATGATAAGTAACGGTCAAGGTTAAAACAATATAAAATAAGTCATTTTTAGATTTCACAGGCGGGTTATGTGTCGAAAACAAAACCCACTTCAGATGTTTAGTAGAGATCGATACAGCTATAGCTCCAAAGAAAGAAGGTGAAGAAAATGGAGTCATCAAGAACATTTAACACGAAATCGGAGAAATCTAGAATGATAAAGCCTCGTTACGGTCTTAATAGCATCAAGAGCAGCCTTTTGGATCTCACCCAGTAAAATATGCTCATCCATCAATCGGTACTAATTCCTCTTCGGTTTTGGTTAATTGAAAATAATTTTAGGGGTTTTGATCTTGTATATATTCCATGTTTCATACAAATAAGATGCTAGAGGCTTTATCATTCTAGATCTCTCCGATTTCGTGTTAAATGTTCTTGATGACTCCATTTTCTTCACCTTCTTTCTTTGGAGCTATAGCTGTATCGATCTCTACTAAACATCTGAAGTGGGTTTTGTTTTCGACACGGGTCGTATCCACTTAAAACCCGTCCGTAAAATCTGAAAATGACTCATTTCATATTGTTTTAATCTTGACCGTTGCGTATCATATAAAGAGATCTGACGGATTACATCGTAGATCCATAGAAATTCAAAGAAACGGACGTTTGTACCTGAGAAACCATGATATATTTTTTATTAATAACTCACACGTGCTACTTTGAACTTGTGACCTCAAAATTGTCAGTTAAACACCTTATCCAACCAATAATGACTCCTTCATTTGATGAGCCATTTGGTATTGGAATGCTCATCTTTCTTTATGCATCTGTGTTCATGTTGAGTGACTTGAGTCCTTGACTTTAGGAATGCTTGTTTATGCAGAAAATTTCACTGCCATTTGATAATGTTGAATCCAGAATTTCTAATCAACTATTAAGTCAACTGGAGTTTTGTTTATGCGAAAACCACCTAATTCTAAACATGAGGATAGGTCTTGAAAGTTCTTTGCAATTTGCAATAAGAAAAGGACTAATTGCTTTGCTGAATGCTGTTCTGTATGTATCTGTCAAGTCAAACCCTTTGCTCATTGGCCTAATTGATTTACTTGCTGATTTTGATTAAGACACAAGTGCTTGTCATACAAGAACTGTTGCACTGAGATGTAGTAAAACATATTTACACACAGTATACATGGTGTAGGCATTTCTTTCTGCTCTACCGATGTCGTGACAACATATGAAGTGTATACAAAATTTGATTTGTAATCCAGAGAAAGCTGCAGGGTTGAAGCAATCATCATCTGAAATCAATGGTTTGATGGGGTTGTTTTTCAGCAAGTGCATTACTTGAACCACTTCTCTTTAAGTGTTGGTGGAGAATGAATTCAGAACCGATGTTTTGAAGCAGGTCTTGTAAGGTAGCTCATCTAGGCTCAATCCAGCTTTGTGTCATACTATTCCTTGACGAATGTGAGTGAGAGTCGGGCTGCGAATCAGAAGTCCCAGAAGGAATACGTTTACTGTATTCTGCACTACCAGAATTGAGAAATGGTGGCTGTGTTGGCTTAGGAATTTCAAGATTCTGATTAGAGAGCATTTTCACTACTAATGACATTGATGGTCGTAGCTCGGCAGAGGCTTGTACACAAAGTAGTCCAACTTGAAGCAATTGAGATGCTTCACTATTTATAAAGTTACCCTCTAAAACTGGATCAACTGCATTATATAGCTGATCTGATCCATACAGGTCCCAAACCTTCATGATATTAAAACATAAACAAGAATGTTAATTTATGCTAAACTGAAAGTGGATGACAAAATCAGTACTGAATCATAATCATGACATCACTTACCGTCTGTAGGATAGAAACAGAATTTGATGCAAAACTATTGATCCTCTTTCCAGATATGATTTCAATGATAAGAACTCCAAAACTGTAAACGTCTGCCTTCTCCGTCAACTTGCCACGAGTGACATATTCAGGAGCCATATAACCTCTAAAGAAGCAAATGTATCGTTACCTTGTGAAACAGTAAAGGAATCTATGAAGCAGGAAGACAAAACAGAAGCAGTTGTTTGAACTTACAATGTGCCTGCAATGGCAGTACTAATATGGGTTTTATCTTCAGGAAATAATCTAGCAAGTCCAAAATCTGCAATCTTTGGCATGAAGTTCTCATCGAGCAGGATGTTGCTCAACTTTATATCCCTATGAATGATTCTCACTTTGGATTCTTCATGAAGATAGGCCAAGCCCTCAGCTATCCCCAATATGATCTTAGACCTCAATTCCCAGCTTAGCGGCACACGATTACTTTTCACTGAAAATGAAAGGACATTGTTAGTAATAATAAATAAATGGACTGATGATATAACCAACATATATATATATATTTCATAACCAAAACATGACAAAGAAGAGATTATTACCACTAAAATAATCATGAAGGCTTTGATTTGGAACATACTCATAAACAAGAAGGCTTTCAGGGCCTGTAATGCTGCATCCCAATAACCCCACAAGATTTTTGTGATGGATTCCACTGATCAAATTTACTTCATTGAAGAAGTGATCCACCCACTGTCTTGTATTGAAGAACAACCTCTTTATGGCAACAACCTTTCCATCTGGCAGGACTCCCTGTATTCACAATAGGATGATTCACCTAATCAATTTCCTTACATTGAATCTTTTAGAGTAAGAAAGGA
Organism: Comarum palustre; assembly: GCA_951800085.1. Classification (NCBI taxonomy): domain Eukaryota; kingdom Viridiplantae; phylum Streptophyta; class Magnoliopsida; order Rosales; family Rosaceae; genus Comarum; species Comarum palustre. The sequence continues at coordinate 21,997,301 of OX637577.1, read as the reverse complement.
ATAGCTGAAATGTTGAGTTACTTTGTAAACAGAACCAGATCCTCCTTGTCCCAGCTTGTTAGAAACATGGAAGTAATTGGTGGCATTTTCAAGAACTTCATATGAATAATTGAGTTGGGACTTGTGCACTACGGACAGCAGAGCACCTAGTTGCTTCTTCTCTGAAACAAACAAACTGAGATTTCAACTCTTGACAATGAGAATTGAGATGCAAGATATTTGAAGTCAAGACCTTGTACCTTTCCTCTTCTTCACCAATTTCTTCCTTGTCAAGAAAGCAAAGGCGGAAATAGCCAGCAGAAGAGCAAATCCAGCAAATGTTACAGCCAAAATCATAGCCAAGTGATTGTGTCCTAACAAATATCATTACACAATGAAATTAAACATAATCGAGCAATATCAAGATTATATTAGAACTAACCAACAAACCTCCATTTCCTCCATCACTCGTTTCGGTATTATTGTTATAAAACTTCTGGGTCGAATACCTCAAGTAACAGCCAGCATTCAACCCCCTCCCTTCTTCTTTCGGAGGACACGACCCTATTCTAATCACTGTATCACTCAAACACTTCTCACAAGCAGATCCATTCACCAATTCCCAACACTGAGCCAACCCATAAACCGTCACATTTCCCCGATTCACAGACCCAACAGAAAACCCATCATTCTTTGCAGCTTCAGCACTCAAATTCTTCACCAATTCCAATGCATTAGCTTTAAACACTGTTTGATTCCCACCAAAGCTCTGAACCCCACAGACACTCGAGTCCTCGGCGCTCAAGCTCTGGTTAAAGAAATCGAAATCGTCGTAGCGGAGATAACAGCCGTCGTAGAAAAGCCTACCTCCACGAGTGGCTTTCTGAAACGGAAGGCACCTCAGAATCTGTGTCTTGCACTGAGCAAAGCAGAGGTCGCAGTCTGTTTTAGAAAGATCTCTCATGCACTCTCCGAAAGCGTAGACGGCGGTGCTTCCAGTGCCGTTGACGACGGCGGCGTATTTTTGGCGGGAAATGAGACGGGTCAGCGTGTCGAGAGCTGCCAAAAAGTTGGCTATGAAGGACTGTCTTTGTGTGACCAAAGCGGTGTCGTTTGTGCATATCAGAGCCGCTTCGGTGGCTCGAGGATCGGCGAGAGCGGAGTTAAGCAGCAGAAACAGAGAAACGAGAAGAACAGGGGAGCAATTAAACATTTTGGAGTTCGTCGCACACAGACGCTTTGGTTCAATCACCAGCATAACAAGGGATGATGATGGTGTTGATGATGATGATTGTGAGATAAGAATGATGAGAACTGAGATTCTGAGAATGTGGGGGAGGTGCAGGTTTGGTCAATGGTTCGTGTGATACGGAGCAATGCCATTGCTGATGGGTTGATTTGCGGCGGAAGTCAAAGTAGAGCGTCAAGGGATGGGGTGGGGTGGGGTCGGGTGGGGGAGACGTACTGAAGGTGTCACCGTGTAAGAATGAATGTACGACCTTCCTTGAACAGGATCTATATTGAACCGTGTAAGAATGAATGTGTAGGAAAACAATAGGTGTTTTCTGATTTGTTTGTTTAAATGTGAGAAATGGTAATGCACCTGAAACTTATCTAGCAGGTTGTTTGGGCATGAATATTATTGGGTTAATTACAAGTAAGTTCTCTTTTAGATATTTTATCTTATAAAGGTCTACCTAAACAACATTTTTATTCACATAAGTTCACTCAAGTTTAAATATAGTTGTATTCTAGGTATTGAAGTTTAACATAATTACATATTGTCATCCAAACCAAAAAAATATATTATTTTTCTTATATTTACAAAAATATCATTCCTTCTATACCAAGTCTCCGGCCAACCTCTGGTGAGGTCTCCGACCGACCTCCGGCGAGGTCTCGGCCGAACTCCGATGAGGATTCCGACGACAATAAAAAGCTACTACCGCCGGCAACACAAGTTACTACTGCTGACAACAAAAGATACTACCGTAGACAACAAAAACTACTACATCTGGAGTCAAAAGTTACTACCAACATAAATTAAAAATACTACCACCAACAAAAAATATTACCGTCAGCAATAAAAACTACTATTACAAAGACCAAAAGTTACTACCAATGACACTAAAAACTACTGCCTACTACTACAAAGACCAAAAACTACTACCACTGACACCAAAAACTACTACTGCTGACACCAAAAGCTACTATCGTCAACAACAAAATTACTACCATTAGCTACAAAAGCTACTACCCATAGTTATAAAAGTTACTAGCACTGACTACAAAAACTACTATAGCCAACAACAATCTATCACACACGAATTTTTTTCTGTTTATTTTGCTGGACGTTTGTTCCTTCTTTATGGACGATTTGTTCCTTCTTCAGAATCCTTATTATCAATCTATCACACACATAAACCAACAATCAAAACCAAATCCTTAACTCATTCAACATTTTCCAGAACCTACAAAGAAATCAAATACCAGAATGAAGTCGTCGATGGATCTGCTCAGATGACGGTTAACAACGAGAGGAGGTGCATGAGTAGTCGGGCGAATACGAGTTTTGAAAGACGACAGGTGCCGAACAGGAGGTGGACGACGTCATCGTTGTTGTAATTGATCGAGGCTGAACCAAAGGTCATCGAGGCATCGTTGACGGTCGATCTAGATTCCAGAAGTCATCGTCGAGGCGACGACATTGTCAGAGATGCAATCAAGGATGACCGAAGGTCGTGGTTGAGGCAGCTTCTTTTTGGGGACAGCATCAGAATCGAAGGTGGAAGAGAGAGAGAGAGAGAGCTGATTTGGGAAAAGAGAGAGAGAGAGAGAGAGTTGATTTGGGAAAAGAGAGAGGGAAGGGTATTTTAGGTAGAAAAGAAAATTTGGGTGATGGGTTTGGATCAGAAAGTAGACTTGCATGTACAAAAAATATTATGTGGACTTATGAGAAAGAAAATGTTCAAAAGTGGACTTTCATGAAATTTTCTAAACATTATTCTTGGAGTTGATTAGGAAAGCTCATTTCACTGGTAACACCAGTCATATCTTGTATATATATTTTTTTCTTTGGGTCATTTAAGAGACGACGTAGTGGGTTACTTAACAATCAAGACTCAAGATTCGGGTAAAGATCTTTGGTCAAGTTAAGGAAGGAAAGTCTCTTTAGCTTAGACGAAAATCGCTTAACCCTAGTACTATATAAAGGGTTGAGGGCGGATGAGCACAGGACAACCAACGTTATAGACAAACAACCTTTGCAGCACAAGTTAAGTGATTAATTAAACAAGATTTTATGTTCTCCCAACTAATTAAACATTTGAATGTGTCGTTTTCCAATATCCAAGTTTCGAACGTGAAGGTTCCAGTTGTAATAGACCAGTACTAGTGTGACAAGAAGTTCTGCAAGAACCAAACAGGAGCAGTAGCAGTCTCAGGTGTGAAATATGACCAAATAATTGGGACATATTCAGTGCAGCCCGTTCATCTTGCTTGCAGCAGCGACGTGCCATGCACAGATGTGGACCTTATTCAGCTCAAGCCCTCAGCAAGGTACCAGAGACTTCAGCACGCTTTGTGTTGGAACTCTTGTGGCAAGTCACAAGCTCCATTAGTCCCTTCAAGCATAGACTACTGCTTGAGAAGAGATGAAAATCCAGTCAAGAGAATATCAAGGTCACATGATCAGCAGCATCTGTGCCAGCAGATTTGGCTTCGTTGATTAACTTCCTTCTATTTGATTTATGAGCTTCCCTTCGACAGGATGTTTTTCACTGTTGGAAGGTGATGGTATACATGTATTTATTTTCCTGATCAATCTTGTATATGAAATGTACTTGAGAGTTCAGACCCATTTTAGTGCATCTCATTTAGCTGAGAGTGTAATGTTTTGGTACTTCGAGAAACCACCCATCAATACGTTTCGAATTCCCCAATAAACACTTAAATGGTCTAGGATATTCCGTTTATGTGTGTATTAGTGTTATGACACAAGGATACAGCATCTTTATTTCTTATAGTGATAATTACATGATATAATAGAATTATGTTTTCCTTCTTCATACCTTACACCTTAATTTTCTATATAAATAAATGATTCCTATCAATAAATGATTATCTTTGCTATCATCTCTTAAATCTCTTTTTTTGGTCGTTATCTCTTAAATCTCTCACTCTTTCACCCCAAGCAATTATCAAATAAAGCTCCAATTTTTGCCCTCACCTCAAAAACCCAGAAGCACACATCAGTCCACGACATACACACGCATATCTGTATATTACATTTGTGAAATGGAGGTCAAGCTATGGAATGACAAGCGTGAAGGAGAAATGTATGAGAGTTTCTCTGAGTTACACGCCATTATAACGGCCACTGAGAAGCTTGAAAGGGCATACATTCGCGATGTGATAACTTCGTCAGTGTATGAGATTGAATGCCAAAAACTCATTGCCCATTTCAATAAAGACACCATCCCAAGCATTGAGCGCTTTGGCAATACATATATGATGGACTGCCCAGCAGCTATAAATCGACTTGTGACCTCTGGAGTTCTGCCACAGTGGAGCACAGATCTGCTGCAGCTTCTTCCATGACTTCCTCAGCTGCTGTTGTGGCAGAGTGCACACAGAATTTCATTACGGCAATGGACTCATTGAAGTTGAATATGATTGCAGTTGATGGGGTGCACCCCCTGCTCTCAGACCTTGCTACATCTCTCATTAAGTTGACCTTTCTGCCACCTGACTTCTTGGGGAAGGTGAAGTTGAAGGAATGGATTGCAAGGCTGTCAAAGATGGGTGCAGCAGATGAGTTGATAGAGCAACAGGCCAGCAAGCTTCACTTTGATCTTGAGTCATCCTATAACTCATTCATAGCAGCTTTACCCAATGCTGGTAATTGATTGGGTAGTTGTCAATATTTGGGTGCGGTGTTTGTCTATGGCTACTCGCGTTTTGTGTGGAAACAACTACTTGTTAGAACCTCGATGATCATGTTTTTGTTACAAAAAGTTTAGGTAAGAGTGAGGTTTCCCTACACTATCAGGGTCAGGACAAACCCTGTGATCTAGGTCCGAAGGCTTCGAATTTCTGACTGGGGGAATTTCACCATGTTTGATGAGAGGTGACACTCTTCATTAAGGCCCGGAGACATGCTTCAAGGAGACCACATCCTCATCCAGCGGCCCAAAGGCCTAGGGACATTTTCTAGATTTCCCACTAATGAAAGATTGTTGGTAGCGGAGATCGAATTTGTATGGGTTTACACCTCAAGTCTGTCTTTAGCCAACTAAACCAATTCTCATTGACAGAACCTCGATGATCACTTTAAAGGGCTCGTTCCTAATTTTCTACAATTCTGAATATTAGTATTTTGTGCAATCAAACTATATTCTAGACTAGAAGTGCTTAAAATAGTTGTTTATGGATTTGTAATGTTCGAGGATGCTAAAAAAATTCACTTAATTACCAACAACATTTTATTTCAAACTCGATTTCACACACGTTAACGATTATTATAATTCAATGTTCAAAATTGAAAAGTTTGTTTTACGTTTTATATATAATCATGCTGAAGTATCTTCATATGAACTTCAAACGAAAATGAACGCATTGTTTCCCCAACATGATTAAAAGAACCAAACGTAATGTTAGGAGTTGTGGTTTTAACTAGTTTTCATGAGCACTAGAAACATGTTTTGTGGCATCACAAGATCACACTAATTTGGTAAAACAAACTCTCATACTATTCTCAGACCAAAAGAACTCTCATAATATTTGGAAGCAACAGTAAGAAACAACTCCCAAGTAATATCCACCTCTCTAAACATAGTTCTTTGTGTTTCTTCTTTGACAAGCCATTTCCAAAGGGTTTGGTGGATCAGAAAAGGAGCCATTTACAATTTGTTGGAATATCCATTTGTTGGCGGCCTCGGTAAAATGGGTCCCGTCCCAATTAACCCTAATCGTTGGATCATTGCATGAGTTAGCGATCACTACCTCTCTGCCGTCAATAGTCTTCTTCATCCCACACTTCTCATAACGGTTGTAATTGTATTTCCCTCCATGACCACAACATGCTACAAGTGGCTTCTCAAATCCTACAAATTTGTCCAAATTTATAACTTAATTTGTGAAAGAAATATATGTAAATGAGAAGTTAGATAAAACATATTTTAAGAAACTATCTAGATGTGAGGTATAAACTTATGATTAGATAGTGTATATGTCATAACATGTAAGCTGGGTTCGTTAAGCGATTAAGGGATTGTGGAGTTGTGGACTGCTATTACCGTATTTCTTGGCTTGAGTAATGAGGGTGTACTTTACTGAGTAGACATCCACGTAGGTGAAGGCAGCCATGGGAAGATCTTTCTCTAGCTGAACCACTGCTTCCTTCAATCTTTGGTTAAAAAATTGGGCCACATCATTAAACGGATCTGCACACCCATACTTGTTATATTGGGTCGGGTTGACAAAGAAACGATCCAGAATATAAGGGTAGCAGCCCACTGGACCTGTATTGTGGATCCAAAATGTTCTTCCTTGATTGTATTTGTATATATTCTGTCACATAAGAACAACAGATGGTAATGAACTATTAAGTGAGGGCAACTTTAACATACTAATTATTTTAAATTTTTAGCTATTTTAGAGAGAGAGTTTAGTTTATTAATTAGTTTTCTAGCTTTAGAAGACTAGCTATTTTATGTAAGTGTCTAGTTATTTTAAAGGGTATTCGATGTTACATCTAATTTGGTAGACCTTTAAATCACACTCATCTTTAAGATTGTTTTAAAATACACTCAAACTTATTAATTAAGTTTGTCTAAATAAAATAAACCTATTATTTAGGATAAATAATAAAAACATTTTTTTGAAAAATGACCATTTGCACAAAATAAATAAAAAGTCAAACCCCAAACCAATGAATTAAAAAGTCAAATACCCATTCCATTACAATGTGTACTTACTAATGTCCAAATACAAATTTTTTTATTAAATTTATAATAAAATAATATTATTGAGATAATTTTACCCTTGTTCCTTATACACACTTAGAGAAAAAAATGAGACAAAATATTTTGTTGGAGCATCTCCGGTCACCGAACACCGAAAAATTACTGGAAGCCGAAATTTCGTCGGATTCTTTTCTATTAGGGGAAATAAAATTTTACATAAAGTTTACTAGGGCTACATCTACATCAAATCCAAGTCTACTAACCCCAGTATACTCTAAATTTAAGTCTAATAATCATAGTATACTACAAAACCAAATATACTAACCTCAGTATACTTCAAACCAAATCTAATAACCCACTATATACATCAAAACTAAGTTTACTAACCCCAGTATACTTCAAAACCAAGTCTACTAACCCTAGTATTTCATCAAATCCAAGTCTAATAACCCCAGCATCGACGTTTACTAGCGCCGGCGTGTAGACGACATGATCAGATCTGAATTTGACACTGCTCTTCGGACTCAGTGTTGCAGCAACCAGCGAGGACGAGGCAGAGATTAGGTGGAGGGGAGGATGAACTCGTCGGAGATGATGGAGGCGAGGATGAGGTCGTCGGAGATAATGGAGATGAAAGATCTGTGAGTGATAGTTAGAGAGAGAGGAGATCACAAGAGAAAAATCAACTTAGATGTGATTAATAAAGTTTACTACCTTTAGTAAACTTTTACTGGGGTAGTAAACTCGAGCATATGAACAAACTCGAGACATTTGTAGTAAATCATAAATTTACTACCCTAATAAACTTGTATCAGAGGTAGTAAATTTTACCAAAAATAGTAAACTTGCAAAACAGTATCTCTAAAGCTCATTATACACATTAAAAATAGTGAAAAACCAACTTAGATGTAAAAAATAAGGTTTACTATCCTTAGTAAACTTTTGTTGGGTAGTAAAATCGAGCAGATGAACAAACTCGAGACATTGGTAGTAAATCATAAGTTTACTACCCCTAATAAACTTGTACCAGAGGTAGTAAACTTGCAAAATAGTATCTCCAAGACCCATTATACACATTAAAAACAGTGAAAGATTAACTTACATGCAAAAAATAAGTTTACTACCCTTAGTAAACTTTTACTGTGGTAGTAAACTTGAGCGATGAACAAACTCGAGCAACGACATCGGAATCCAAAGGCGTAGGCGGAGATCGTCGATCTCGGTCAGTTTGGCCAGTCGGTGCTGGCTGTGGGAAGAGGAACGGTTGAGAATGACGCTGGATTTAGATCGTGCAGACAACATCGGAGAAAGATCAGCTTAACTTGGCTTGGAGATCGGAATCAGAATGCTTGCAGATCGGATCTTATCCTCGAGGCTCAGATGAACCGCCACGACAGGCGACGGTGCTAGACTGAGCGGCGGCGTTAAGCTGCTTGGAGATCGGAGCTGCACCACGTGGCTTGGCAGCGACGATGCAGTGTTGGAGATCAAGAAGAGAGAGAGAGAGCATAAAGTATGAACGAGAGAGAATGATGTAATAGCAGATCGAGAGAGGTGAGAGGGTGGGGAAGAAGAGACAGGAGCATATATAATAGGTTGGGGGCAAAAAGGTAATCTTAATAAGATTAATTAGAATGGACATGTTAAATATGTTTTTATTAGAAAGAGCAATCAATCCCTATAATTAGTACTATATGGTTAATAATTGAGTTTTTTTTGTAGAATTACAAAAGTTGTAATTATCTCTAATCGTTAATGAAATGGTATCCTATATATGAATATATGAACCCTAAACTTTAACCCCTAAACCATAACCCTAAACCCTAAAACCCTATACCTAATACTCAATTCCTCCATAAACGTACCCTATACTCTAACCCCTAACCTAAAACCGTATACCTAAAACTCAATTCCTCTAGTTGTAACCTAACTTAAAGGTAGAAAACAAAATGCATAGTTGATACCAACATCATAATCACAAATTAAAATGTAGAAAATAAAATACATGGTTGACTTAAAAATCTACTAAAAACAAAATTAAAATCGGAAAGGCAAAAGCGTCAGGAAAAAAATGGTGACAAATTTCAGTTTTAAAAATAAAACCTATAAGTCATGTTAAATGATTTGAAATTGGTGTAAATTAAAATAAAATATGTGAATGAGTTTATATTAATTAAAAAGGCTTTATTTTTTTCTCTAATTTCCTCTTATTTTAATTGTTAGCTATCTCGCTAGCGAGATGAGACTCTGTAATTTATGTTAATTCATAGTATTTCTTTCAAGTCATATTATGTATTAATAAAACGTACACATTTAAATTATTATTTTTATTTAATCAATAATATAAATCAAACTTTTGTTGAAATATATAATACTAGTGTAGAGAGATTTCTAAAGTGGCTAGCTAAAATAATTTTCTAGTTATTTTAGTTTAAATTTAACTTAAATATGACTAGCATTATGTTTGTACAAATTAGCCAAATCAAAAATTTGTTTAGCCATTTGAATACAACAAAGGGCAATGTAGCTACAGACTAAACAATTTCGATTTGACACCTATTTTGAAGATATAGTCGTTAAATAAACACCTAAAGAATGAACGATTTCGATGATCGAGTTATATCGTATAATGGCCGAAAAGGGATGGTCTAATTCTCTTTCAATTCGGTTGGAAGTAGTAAAAGAAAAAGTAAAGAAAGAAATGAAGTTGAACCTTGATGACATTAGAGAACTGGCCTAGCACATCAGGAACATATGCCTTGATTTGTTCTATGCTCATGTTAAGCTTGTAACCAGCAGTGAGATCATTCTGGCCAATGTCAAAGGTATAAAGTGCTTGAGAAAAGAACTCTTCTCTGGGAAGCAGTTTCTCAAAAAACTCTCCTACACCAATTTGCACACAATCCCAACTTCATCAACAACAGTTTGAATGCAACAGTTTATTCTAGAATAGATGGAGGAGTGAAAATGAGTTACCTTTTTTGCGGTAAATTTGTGATCTTCTATGGAAGTCTGAAAATTCGACAGACTGCACATCTAAGGAAATGGGACTAGGTCCATATTGGATGGTCATGTTTGGGGGTCTAATGGTTGATCCTGCAGTCGCAAAATTTACTCCATGGCTGAAGTTTGATCCCATCGAGTCCAAAAATGCACTCAGATGAGGTAATCTCAAGCTTTCAGCTTCGAAACAACAAGAACAAGAAAATACCTCAGTAAATTAATTTGCACATGTAAAAATGGAGAATTCACCCTAAAATTCAGCTAAAGAAAACTATGTTTCTCTGTTCAGTTCACGATTGGCATTGAACTGTGTTCATAGTCAGTATAGGATAGGAAAGAACCCAAATTTTGGCATACATGTCTGGCATTAACATTGCTTTTAAATAATGCATATGCAAAAGCCGAACTACTGGTCCTGTTTTTCAACTTTATATATACAATGACTAGATCCAGTTGAACTGATCCAAACCCTACAGAAAATGGCAGTCACATGTATAACAGTTCCAGACCCAAGTTGAACAGAATCAAACAATAAGATGAAACTACAAACTAGTAACATAATGAAAGGGGAAACAAGAACATGAGAGAGATTGGAGTTAGGAACATACCTATGAAATCGATTATAAGACGGCCATCGGAGTAACGGCCGGAAGGTGTTCGAAAATATGTCTCTCCATTGGGGTAAGGGGCTTGTCCGAACGCCGCGGACAGGCCCCCAGTGTCTGAGTTTGAGTCTCCAAAGTTGAATATGGCCGGAAAAGAACATGGTTTTGAACAAGTGCTAGGATACAGAAGCAATGTTGCCCAAATCACAACCCCAAAGGCAAAATTTCTTAGAAACTGAGTATCCATATGTCTCAACAGTCTCTCTAGAGGAAGAGAACTACAGTGAAACGGATCAAGAATGCAAGAGAAATGTGTGGATAACAAGATGGAGAAAAGAGACCAGTGCCCACTTGGGTCATTCTTTATCCTTTTCCTGCCAAATGATTCTTGCAGTGTCCTCTTTCTTAATTAGCAGTCTACATATATTTGCAAAATAAGAAATATAATTAGTACTAATTAAGCCATGACTGATCCTCCTGTATTCAAAAGAGCAAACATAAACTAAAAAGAATACCATGGTTTGTATGTAATTTTATTATTCGAACGATGAAAGAGTCTCATGTGATTCTTTTAGAAACATGTAATCCGATAAAGTGAATCGATACAAAGAAAGAGTCGCGCATGCGGTTTAATGGTGCTTATGGCAAGCCATTTTCAAAGGAACTGGAGGGTCCGAAAGTGAACCATCTACAATCTGATCGAAGATCTTTTTGTTAGATGCTTCAGTGTAATGTACCCCGTCCCAGTTTACCCAAACCGAAGGGTCTTTACATGCCTTTGCCACTAATATTTCTTTGCCATGAACCTTAATCTTTCCCCCACATCCAAGGTGCACATTGAAATTGTATTTCCCACCATGGCCACAGCATGCTCTTATAGGTTCTTCAACTCCTGCAGTATGACGTTCATATTAGATAAACAAGCTCATTCACTAACTAATTCATCAACAAATGGAAAGTCTTTAGGCCCGAGAACTTGCCATGCTTTTGTGGTTGGATAATAAGGTTGAACTTGGCCTTGTAGACATCTACATATGTGATAGCAGCCGAATGTAGCTCTTTCCTCAACTGGACCACAGCGTGCTTCAATCCACGGTTGAAAAACTGAGCAAGTTCATTGAAAGGAGTGGCGCAACCGTGGCGGTCCATCTCCGAGACTAAGACCGGTAGGCGGTCCAATACATACGGCAAACAACCCACCGGACCGGTATTGTGTATCCAAAAGTTTCTACCTCCTTGACTGTGTACATACTGCTTTCACATCAAAACACCAAACTAGTGAATATATACTTCAATCCTTCAACATTGATCTTACAAAAGTGCTACTGAATTATTACCTTGACGACTTTCTTGAACTGATCAAGCACGTCAGGAACAATTGCTTTAACTTGAGCAACGGACATGTTCAAGAACAAAGCGGCTGTTAAGTCGTTCTGGCCAATATCAAAGGTGTACAAGCCACGAGAGAAAGCCTCAGCTCTAGGCATAAGTTGTGCAAAAACCCCGCCTACATTGCATAGCAAGTAACAACCTTCTGCTTCAGTATTTACTGTAGTCAATGTAGTACTTCATTCCAAACCAGTAATACTAGCTAGTGAAGTAAAAAGTAGTATGACCTTGAGCTCGAGCAACTTGGGACCTAGGAAGAAAATCATAGAACTCGTTGTACTGAACGTTCACGGAGATGGGCTAAAACCACTCTGCTGAAGAGTAGTGTTCTGCGGCCGGATGGTCGATCCGGCCGTCGCAAAGTTGGCTCCGTGAGTGAAGTTGCTTCCCACAGAGTCGAGATATGCACTTAGATATGGTAGCCCAAGGCTCTTAGCTGATACAGGTGCATCCGATCAATCAAAACCCTTAATTATTAGATAATCAGATTAATTGTTTTGCTTTATATTCGTATCAAAAAGAATCATCATGATAATATCAAAGATTTCGGCACTATGGGAGCTTCCAAATCGGCTTCAATTTAGATAAATATCTTACGTAAAACGTGTCTTAGAAAAATCGTGAAACGATAGAAAAGATACACAATTGTATACGAATATATGTTGGTAAAATATAAGGTACCTATGAAGTCAATGACGAGGCGGCCGTCACAGTAACGGCCAGCCGGGTGGTTGAAGAAGGTCTCCCCATGAGGGGAACGGGCCTGGCCGAATACTGCAGACAAGCCACCGGTGTCGGAGTTTGAGTCGCCGAAGTTGAATATAGCTGGGAAGTTACATGAAGCTGAGGCCAAGCTCACTGCAGACAGTGACACCAGAAGAGTGAGGACTACTAGTATTGTTGAGGAATGTGTTTCCATATTCAGAGAGGTAAGAGATAGAGAAGAAGAGAGCTGGGGGAGTGAAGCACACTGGGATTGTAGAGAGTAGAATACTTCTATAGATGAGAACTGCCTGCTGACACGGATGAGGTCTATGATTGGCTACTACTTCTGGTAATCAAGAACTTACTAAGTCTTAAGAGTTACTCTACCTAATAATGACAACATCCTTTTTTACTTGAAATTGACAGATAGAGCCAACTTTTGTGACCAAATTTGGCTGCTTTTGAAAATTGAAATTGCTTCTTTCATGGTCTTTTGGTTTCACAGTTTCAGGCTGTAGCATGGTAATTCTTTCCGTGTAATAGCAAAAGCGAATAAGCACTAGTAAAATGACTTCATGGCCCAATGGATAAGGCGCTGGTCTACGAAACCAGAGATTCTGGGTTCGATCCCCAGTGAAGTCGCTCGCCTCTTTTATTATTATTCATGTTTTTGCACACTCAGATTCTGCAAACTCAGAAAATGGTCACTTATTCATGCAAGAATAGCACCACTCAATATGTAGCATGTACAACATAAACACAAGGTCATATTTTCTAGGAGAAACCAGAGTGTGGAGGTTTTCGACATGCTTCAGTGATCGAAACCAGAGGGTCTGAAAATGAGCCGTCTATAACTCTTTTGGCTATCCATTCGTTTGCAGCATCCGAATAGTGCACAGTATCCCAGCTAATATACTTTGAAGGATTGCTACAGGAGCCACCAAATACTACAGTGCCATCGGCAGTAGTAGTGTTCAACCCGCAATGGAAAGGAGAATCACCGCAGCAATGACCTAGAGGATCAATAAAACCTGGAATGTCCAAACACATAGAAAAGAGAAGAGGTTTGAACGTGCCAACCAATGATACAAAAACGCTACTTTCAATTTGTTAGGCATAAAGATGAAGAAGCTTACCATACTTATCTGCTTCACTAATCAGTGTGTATTTTGCTGTATAGATATCGACATAAGTAAGGAGTGCATCAGAGCACTTGGCTCTTAGATCAAGTACTCTCTCCTTGAGCTGTCTGTTGAACTCTTGGGCCACCTCATTGTAAGACTTCAAACAACCACTCCGATCCAGGTCACTAGGTTCTGGCTGTGTATGTGCAAGAACCATAGGCAAGCAACCGAGTGGACCTGTGTTATGGATCCAAAATATTCTTCCACCTTGTTGGTATAATTGCTGCAAAACTACAATCTCATTATGCTGTTTGAGAATATAATCGGTTTCGTACATCAAAGTTAAAACAGATACATGGCTAGGCACTCTGCTGAACATCAAACTTTCATGTTATTTACATTTGAAATTTTATCAGATTCATGTGACAACTATATTGAAAAGAATCTGTTGTCATAGTAACCACTAACCAGTCGACTGCTCTGATCAACTAAAAGGTATACCCCAAACAGGCAACATGATATAAGTCATATAAGTATATAATTTGCATATGAAACTCGGTACCTCTATTGTCAAAGCTAACGTAGCAGTCATGTCAGAAATGGATGCCAACACTTGGTCTACCGTTTTCCACCTTAATCCAGCATGAATATCGTTTTGTCCTATGTCTACGGTGTACAATGCCTTAGAGAAGTCCTCTGGTCTGGGGATCATGGCGTTGACATACGAGCTTTTATCTGAAAATCAACAACAATTGAGTGCAACATAACCTCTATGATTGAGGTAACTCCCTCAACTTCATATCACAAAAAGGTTTAATTTCAGCAAATTTCTCTAACCTTGACTTAGAACCTCGTTTACACGAGCTTTAAGCTGCGCAAACTGCCTAAACTGAATGTCAAGAGACATAGGGCTAAATCTTCCTTCAAACATCCTTCCATCTAAAGGCAAGATTGTAGATCCTCCAGTAGCAAAATTTGCTCCATGACGGAAGTTTGCTCCGACAGAATCAAGATACGCACTCAAAAATGGCAAACCCAACTTCTGAGCTGCAAGATTGCCAAATGGAACATTTAGATCCCAAGATGAATTATCCTATGATACATGCAACAAAATGGAACATGCTAGAGAAGGTTACTACAAGGTTATAACACCACAAGGCTTAAAACTATTTATGTAAGATTCGAAAGTTGGACTTTTATTAGGCCATGAAAAGCTACAACTCACTATCATTTCAGCATATTACATGAAACGAACCATACTTATAAGATACTGAGAATCATTACATACAATATGCACTATAAGAAATTGCATAAAGAAGATCATCCAAGACTTAAAACCCATAATCCACACTTGTAACTGCACTAGTCCTATAACAAAAGCTGCATACTAACCTATAAAGTCGATCATGACACGCCCATCAGACATTCTTCCTGAAGGTTTTCCAAAGAACGTATTGCCATAGGGAGAAGGAAGCCGATAAAACACAGCTGATAAAGCACCTGTGTCGGAATTTGAATCACCAAAGTTATAGATTGCAGGAAAGTGACAACCACTTGACTGAATCTTTTGGGGTGTGAGGCCCAGAAAAACTGAAAGTACACCAACTAAAACAACTCCAACTGCTATTGCTTCCACACTCTTCTTCAATCCCCAGTGCCTTCTCACAGGGTCCATATCACCCTCAAACACCCTTCAGCAAACAAGAAATATATAATGACAGAATCTATACGTATAAATCAAACAAAGCTGAGGATGATATTTTAGCTTGATCAATAGGTCACAAGCAGGTGGCTGTGCTTCTGTTTTGTTGAAGAATTTTTATGTGGAAAGTTCATAAAATCTGTAGAGGGAGTCGTGGGTTCAAGGTCAGCTGGTAGTAGATGTACACGTAAACGATGAATATTAAAAAAGCCATGGCGAACTCATCGTCATTACTATATTCAGCTTTCATTGTCTTTCCTCGTTAAGTTTGGTCTTCCCATCGACATCATATATTCATATGAACAAAGAAACAGTGTCGGGATCGTAACTTACAAACAGAGCAGTTTTCTTCAGAGCGTTAGTCTTCCCTCTGTTTAGGACAAGCAGTTTTGCTTCTTAAATGCCCTGGCACAAAACAGCTTCTAGTAACTCCCAAGTCATTGGCTGCGTACGGCTTAGAATACTGATCAAATTGGTTTCGGTAAAAAATTGAAAGCATATTACAAGGGATTGGTGCGCAAGGTGTGTTGGCACAGAGTTGAAATATAAGAAACAGGAACCTGCTTTTCTCTGTATTGCAAAAGTAGAACATTCACACAACAAAAGGAGAGAGAGAGAATCAGAGTCTAGAACCTCGAGAACAATAGAACCAAATCATCTGTATAACAGTCATCACAAAAGTAGTCTAGTGGGATAGCGTTTAGTAAAATTGGATCCTAACATCAATAGTCTCCTTGATATAAGACAGGCAAAACAAAAAGAAAGGAAAATTGCAATTTTACATGGGTTCAAAGATGTAACAATAGATCAAGGCAAGAGCTTCTCCTGATGTCACTAATCAATAATGCTTGTTCCATTTCCAGGAGCAAAATGAAGAAAACAAAAAGAGAGACGCCAAAAATTATTTGATTCGCTTGTCAAAGGTAGATGATTAATCAATGAATCCAGAGACAAAGTTGTGTTGTTCACCATCTCTCTCTTGAACTTGACCTGTCAAATAACAAGATTCAAACATCATGTGCCATTTGACACTTTCATAATCAAGCTCCTAAAGGCTAGACACACACACACACACACATTAAAGGAATCCTCACCTGTGGAAATCTCTGTTCCCCAGAAATCCTCCTTCCCTGCTACCTTGGAATCCTCCTTCATGGATACCTTGAAATCCTCCTCGGTTACCTTGATATCCTCCCTCCCGGTTACCATGATATCCTCCTTCACGGCTACCTTGGAATCCCCTTCTGTCATCAGAAGGCCTTCCCCACCCATCTCCCTTGCCATGCGATCGTGGTCTATCCATATTTCTAGAATCTTCAAATGATCCAGACTGAGAAGGTGTTCTATCGAGAAAACTGCCAGCCCTGCCTGCCCCAGACCCAGGCCTGCCTGCTCCAGACCCAGGCCTGTCTGCTCCAGACCCAGGCCTGTCAATGGCTTTCTGCCCAAAGCGAACTTTGGCATCCAAGTCGCGGATCAGCAACTCCAATTCCCTTTCCTTCTGAGCCACTATATCATGTAAACTTGGCTGGGTGGCACTAGACTCTTGCACAGTTTCACTGTTCATGTTATTTATTGATTTCAGTTCCTTCTTTAGGCCATCTATTTCATCTTTTAATCTTCCTTCCTCTTCAGTCTCCGGCCTGCAAGATTATTTCCGTAAGAGCTCAAGAACACACACTTCCATAAATGAACAGGTTACATATAAGCATGCAATCCCCCAAATAGAAACGAAGACAAGACAAATTAGTAATACGACTTAGGAATTAACTTGCTACTTCATCCCAGGATTATCTTTAATGTAACATTCATTAACATTAATATATTTGATCACCGAAGTTATTCAAAGCTCTCAAGCCTCCTCAAGTTAAAGTAGAAAGAAAAAAAATCTCACACCCAAGTGTCATTGTAAATATTCTACGATGAAAAAACAAGCTCATAAAGCTAATCCCATATTAAGGAGAGAGATTGCCAACCAATAAACCCTCGTGGCATCTTTAGTACCCAGGGAACTATTAGCAATTTATGATAAAATGCCACGAGACCAATTCCCAAACCATCATGCAAGTTTGCCTTACTGGGTTGAGGATTTCATAACAAGTAAATTTTCCAAGTGTCAATGCATTATTAAATGTGCGTATTTATGAAAGCACAGAGCATTGAATAGTTAAACCAACAAGCATCTAATTAAAATATACACTCGAAGAAGACACCAAGCTAAACAAGCCTAACGTCCCCTTCGACATTTCTTGGCACAGTGCTCAGTATATCCTTCACCACAGATGGCAAAAAGAAAAGAAACACCAAAAACGCTCTAGACAAAAGCTTGATAACCAAGCAGATATTTAGAATGATAAAGAGGCATTGTATAGAATGATGAGTGAGAGGGGTAGAACAAGTCCTGTATAAAACAATAAAGCATATAAACTGACAGATGAAATAGGTAATGGATATGCCAAAGCCAAAGCCAACGAAAGAGGAGGTTGAGACCCCTAGGACAAGTGCTCTTCATGTACATACATGTTTCTTCCTAAGTTGGGAAATATGGTCTCCAGGAACAAATAGAGTGATTGTCTTCTGTCTCAGTTCTGGTTAGGTACAAGCCTGTGGAACCAACTCCCACACAACTTATCAGTTAACATCTCAGCGCACACTAGTGTCCTTAGTACACTTGACGTCCAACAAAACTCGATAATGTACCCCAAAAGTAATGACTATTATGACAGATTATCGCGAACCAAAACTGGGGGCATTAAAGATAGAAGAACGAAACCCACACAAAGTAACCATTGAAGTTAGCAAGAATATGAACAGGTCCAAAAACACTGAGGAACAGCTTCAACAAGCTATTATATCACAGAATTTTCAGTTTATAAAAGCACTCAAGTTTCAAATAAGGGTTTTGGTTTCCAGTTCACTATATCCAAAACTACACAGATCATCTCCACTAACATACAACACTGACCCTCTTTAGACTCAAACCATGAATAATGCAAAGCAGCAGAGCCACCTCAACTAATATATAAGCATATAAATAAGAATGCAAGTCATACCTGTCAATAGCGCGATGCTCAAACTGCTGATCAATCTTCCTCCAGTCCTTACCCTGCTCCTCCAGCAACACTTCCCTCGGCTTGGCATCCCCAAAAGGGTTTACTTTCGGCCTCGGCTTTACCACATTCTCAACCCCATGCATCCCCAGCCCCTCAGACCGGCTTGACTGCGCACTAGTAGGCCGGCTTGAATGCGCACTGGAAGGCCTACTCGTCTTCTTAGCCTCAATTCCAGAGTCCAGCTTCTTCCAATCCAACCCCTTCTCAGCTAAAATCTCCTCCCTAGGCCTCGCTGCTCCGAAAGGACTCGGTTTATTGCTCTTCACCACTTGCACCGGCTGCTCATTCAACCCTATGTCTTTCCGGGGATCCAAAACCAACCTATGCCGCTCCCTCTCAACCCCACCACCACCACCAACAACGGCAACGTCTCTTGCCCAGCGATCAGGCTCTGGGCCCGAATCGCGAAACCCGGACCCGAATGTGGATGATCTAGCCGGAGGCCCAGGCTGGACAGGCCTTTTGCCAGCGCCCCAGTTATCAACCTCGTCAGCCCTAGAAAATCCTCCGCCAATTGCGCCGCCACCGCCACCAAGAGAGTTGTAGCGGTTCTGGTTCTGACCCCGACCCGAATCGAAGGACTGTATGGGCTTCTTATCGGAGGCCCAATTGTCGACCTCGTCAGCCCTAGACGGCAACTCCAAATCTGAAGCCCTAGGTGGGCCCCTCCGGTCGTCGTCGAATCCGCCGTAGGGTCTTCTCCCGCTTCCACCACCGCCCCAGGACCCGTCGGAGTCCTCTCGGTCTCTGCCCCGACCCGGATTGGGGCCGCGGTTGGCGCCGTAGGAGTTGAATCCGCGGCCGCCGTACTGCATTTCTTCGGCGGTGCGTTCTTTGGGGCCGGTGGGGAGGCGGAGCATCTCGTCGGGGGTGAGGCGGGTGGAGGTGGTGCCGGAGTAAGGGGCGGTGCCCATGGTGAATTCGGAGAGGGACATAACATTCTTCTTCTTCTTGGGCTTGGCGGTGACGGCTTCTTTGAGGCTAGGGAAGCTTGGGGACTCGGCGGCTTGGGCGGCCGCGAGCTCTTCGGCCTCGGCCCGCTCAGCCTCGGCGGCCCAGGCGCCAGCACCACCCCAGGGTTTGGACATGTTTCGACGGTTAAGCGAGAGATCTGAGAGAAACCAACAGCAACGAGAAAATGGACCAGAAAATTTTGAAAAATAAAAACAGGAAATCAAATACGGAGGAGTAGCCTTATATTTTAAATTAGAGAATTAAAAATAATAATAACCACGAGGCGGGGCTCCGTTTTGGAACCCGGGGCTCAGGGAACAAGCGAACAGGAGGGAAAAATGGGTTCGTGTCACTGTGTGTGCGCGTGTCGGTTGGATTTAGGTGGGACCCACCGTCGGTTCAGTTCTCCCCGTTGATCTTTTCGGGTGGGGGAAAAAGGTGCGGGCATGTGTGAGTTGCTGGGTGTTGAGGTGTGGCCCACCTGGGAGAACTCGATGCTTTTGACTTCTATGTGGTTGACGGTTGTGATGCCCGCACCTTTTTTTGTTCGATGAGGTGACGCCCTCGTTGGCTTTGTTTGTCATTGTAAAGTGGACTCGGGCAGCGATTCTGATTGGTTGGTGCGATGTCGCAAACTTTTATTGAAATCAAGGTTTCTTTTTTTACTTTTTAAAGCGAGACATTTCTTCGTCTGTAAGCAAAAAGATACAGCAAAATAAAACAGTAACTAATAGTTAAATAAAATAATCCAAACAGTATCCTATTTTTTTAAAAGCAAAATTTTTGTATCTCAACTTTAAAATTTTTTAAAACAATATCTTAAGTTTTTATCACGATTTAACTTTAAAACTTTTTTTCTATCCTCTTCCAAGTCCTTCCATTAATATGTTGACACCTGTGCTTTTCCTCAACACTTAACTTTGTTAACCTATAATTACCAAAATAAAAATATAACTAAAAAGGTGATGAAAATAACAATTATTTAACTCTTGCAACTCAAAGTCTCGTCTTTTTCATGTTGAATGCACGTAGAGAAGCAATTTTTGTTTGGAATGATGCGGTCAACATCGTAGTTGTAATTTTTGGTAGGAATCAATTGCGATTGAGGTCTATCTTCGAATTTTTGAGTGTGGTTTCAATTCTTAATGAATTTTATTTTCTGACTTTTGCCCGCGAGTGTCATTCTGATCTTATTGTGATTGGGTTCATGAGTGATTATGATTGGTTTCATGAGCAAGATTAGTTTGATCTTATTGTGATTGGAAGATCAATTTGATATGGGTTTATGAGCAAGATTATATAAATGTGGGTTCATGAGTGAAATATGGGGTTTGAAAAGCCGTCGTTTCAGACTTAAAAAGATCATCGTTCTCGTCGAGGAGGAGATTCTCGGGCTTCAAGTCGTGGTGGGAGACTTCACGGTTGTGGCAGAATTCGACAGCGCTGATCAATTGCTGGAAGTATTTGTGGGCATGATTGGACGATTAAGATACCGGCGAGGTTGGGATCTCCTGGACAAATCCAAGAAAGTGGTGGGGGTTTTATACGATCTCTTGCTTTTTCCTTTGGTTTTCTCGGCGTTCTTGCTTTCGTCGGAAGTGATCCAATCTATTTGAGGAAAGTAAAGTTTGGGTTTAATCATTGGAGGCCAGGAGACTCCATTTTAGAGTCAGGGCAACCGGCTAGGACCGCAAAAGAGGTGGGGCTCAATCGAGGTTCTTAGATCTCTGATGTGGTCAGTGAAGTTCGGGCAGCTGGCGACCTCGGTCCGCTTTGGAGTGAAGTCAAGGAAGAACAAGACTTGGGGATCTTCATCGTCAGGTTTTATGAAGAGACAATCGTCTATGGTGGCGGTAGTGGTGAGACGCTGCTTCGACGAAGCTAGGGATGAAAGAGGCTGGTACTGGATGATCTGGAATCAGGTCAGCCATGGATGCATGAAGATGAAGGTCAGCCATGGATATAGGTCTCGCAGCGACGATCTGGGTGATGGGGTTCCTATCGGCGCGGTTTGATGTTGTCATGATGGATGGTGGCGGTGGGTTGTTTGCTATGTCGTTCACAGGCGTGTGGTTGCTAGGGTAAACTTATTTGGGCGTGGGCCTGTTAGGGTGTCCAATTTTGGACGAAGATGAGGCTGCTCCTTTGGTGGGCCTGGTTGGATTGGATTTTTATGATCCATAATAAGATCTAGTTTTGGATCGGAGGGAGGCAGTGTGCTAGTCACCTTTTAGTTGTTAAAATTTATTACTGCTTTTAAAGGGTCAAGTTTATTAAACTATTGAGCTATAAACCATTGTAGAATGTGAATGTACCTTTGATTGTTAGAGACTGAGGAGTGTATTCAATCTAGATTTTAATTGATTCTGTCTGATCTTTTATAATCTGTGGATTCTTTTAATTTCGTATGGATTTTAATAGATTCAATTGTATTCTATTAACAAGATTTGTTTGAATTTTAACAGATTTTAAATTCTTTTTAAAATAATTTCTATAAGGATATCACGAGAACAAACAAAAGAAACTGGTGTCTTATCTCATTATTGGGTGAGTCTAGGGTGCACTCGGTGCATATGCACTAAATCATCCACCGTTCTTTTAACAAAGTTACAAGTTTTAAAAAGGAACAAGGAATGAAAGTCGAGTTTGGTTCGGCGGTAACAAAACCAAACCAAATGAAAATAAAAAAAAATAAACTAAATTCAAAAAATGGTCTGTGGTACATATGCATTAGGTACATGCCAGATTTTTCGCTTATTATTATACTAGATTATATGATTATCATCCTTTGTTTCTCATGGAGTTTTACATTCTCAACCTGTCCAACAAAATCAAATTAAAAACCAAAATTAGTGGCTGACCTTCGTCTAAACATTCAACTACACCAAGAATTCACTGGAGATCGATGTAAAGGTGAAGGCAGAGTAGTAATCACCATTTTCCATTTTGGATGGTAACAAACTACTGAGACTGCAAAGGTGTGTGCATCCCTGGTTTCTTGTTTACTACCACAGTAGATGGTGCTGCCATAGCTTGTCCCATTTTTCACTTTTTAGCAGCTCTTATCTGGTCTGTAAATGAACCTTCTCGCACATCCAAATCCAAAGCTGAGATATGCAATTGTGATGTAACTATGTCTCTCCGACTAGCAACTTGAACATTCGTGCATGCATGCATGCTTCCACCCCATAAGTGAGGATTTCTTCTCAGTAATACAAAAGAACTCATCCGAATTTGTTCTGTCCATTGGGTCACATTCCTAATAAATTTGAATCATTCATAATCCCTTCCTACATGTTCATGTGTTGGCAAGGAAAAGCCGTCACATCTTTGACAAATCCATATATCTATCTTGAGAGCTAAAACCTAAAACTAACTATGCTAATATATGCACAAATATATCAATCGCAATCTTCCCTCTTTCCCAGTCCGAGTGGAATTGAGTACCATGTATGAATAATTTAAACTTTGCAAACAGATTTGCAAGTGTATCTCTTCCAGTTAAATTACTCTCCTCAATCTAACATAGGATATATGCCTATATTATGGAAGTGAACCAAAAGACCACATCAGATTATCAGGTATAGCTTGAAACCAAGGATGTCCTCAATGCTGTAATGACTAAACTTTTAAAACCAAAGAGTATATACTATATAACATCTTGTCTATTTGGACAAGAAGGCAACTAATATTGAGAAGACTCTCACTTCTCTGATAGAACCGGAGCTCTTACTACCATTTTTTTCCAAATTGATCGTTATAAGCCTATAACATATTCAAAGTGATAAATCAAAAATTTCCCATTAAAACCCCAAAACAAGTTCATAAACTACTGGTAAACCAAATTCAGACTATCAAAAACTACCTAGAAAATCGAAATTAACAATTTAAACTACTGGATACAAGTTAATCAAAACGTTTTGATCAATCAACAATGAACATGTGAATCAAAGATACCTTTTTAACAAGTGATTGTTTCCTCCAACTTTCACAGGTTGATATCACTTTGAGCGAGGTCGGAGGTAGAGGTCACTTCTTCTTATGTGTCGACGTCTTTTTCCATATCCAGAATGAGAAAAAAAATGAAAGATGGCAAAATCTCACCTCAGGAGGCTGGATTTCTATTAGGGTTTGGTATTTATACCAACAGGTATTGGGATCATCCAAAGATAAGATTAACAGTGAAAACTGCCTTTCTGAAAAAAGCCCTTCAATTGACCCTCTTGAAAACCTGCAAAATCAAGCAACTAATGAAATCCTTCAAATTCATTAGACAGTTGAATACCATCAAAATTAGACTGATTTTTCAAAATCCGAATTTAATAACATGAGATTTCAATGGACTGGTTAAATCGTGATTGAATACCATGAGATTTTAAAGGATTTATGAAATACAAAAAATCCTATAAACTCTTAATTGAATACACCTCATTAGTTTTAGATAGGTTTTTGGTAGTCTTTGTGTCAGCCCCCTAATGGGTGGTTAATCTTTATACTCTTTGCTTAGTTGACATCATGATTAAAAAAACTATTCAGATGAATAGAATCCGATTATTGAATCTATTTTGCCAATGTGATTTGTTGACATAACAAAAAGAGAAAAATGCACTAATAGTGTCTGAAGACTTGATGGACTTTCAATATGATACCCACACTTTTAAATGTATCAGAAAGGTACCCGAACTTGTATTTTTGTATTGACGTCGTACCTATGGATGTTTTCCGTCACCTCTCCGTCAGTTCATGTCACAATGCATTTTATTTAATCTGTCTTTCCTCGTTCAAAACAAAGACTCCACCTTTCTCTTCTATGTATGGAGCTCCACCGCCTCGACCTCCGCTCCACGTTCCTGGCCCCCACCACTTCTCTCCCGCCTCGCCTCCGCTCCCCAATCACCCAAAATCACTTCTTTATTCAAACCTACTTCCCATATCCGGACAAAGTTCCAAGCTTTAGCAGTCGAATCTCCGGTGGCCACGTCGGAGACCACCGACATTGAGTCTCTGTTCTCCGACAACTCTGACTCCGGAGCTTCCGGCGTTTCTTCCGGTGTGAAGCTTGAGAATGTGACCAAGCGCTAAAGGGTGTGACTGTGTTGAAGAATGTGACGTGGGAATTGAAGAAGGGTGACAAGGTTGGACTGGTAGGTGTGAATGGTGCAGGGAAGATGACCCAGATTAGGATCATTACTGGTTTGGAGTAGCCGAATTAGGGGAATTCGAACATGAAAATTGCGTTTTTGAGTCAGGAGTTTGAGGTTTCGATGAGTCAGACGGTGAGGGAGGAGTTTATGAGTGCTTTCAAGGAGGAAATGGAGGTGGCTGTGAGGCTGGAGAGGGTGCAGAAGGCATTGGAGAATGCTGTGGAGGGTGTGAACTTGATGGGGAGGCTGTTGGATGAGCTTGATAAGCTGCAAAATCGGGTACAGGAGTGTGACTTGAATATGGTGATGCAAAGATTAGTAAGTTGATGCCGGAGCTTGGGTTTGCGCCTGAGGATGGGGATAGATTGGTGGCTTGTTTAGTAGTGGTTGGCAGATGAGGATGTCCCTTGGGAAGATTTTGCTTCAGGTAGATAGTTTTGTGTTTTTATATAAGAAATGTAGTTGTTGGAATTGTGAGATGAAAATACTTTTACTTGCTTTCTGTGATTGTTAGTATAGTATGCAGTAGTGTGTGTTGCTGAAATGGTGTCATGGTGCATTGTGATTAGTGGTTAACAAGGGGAACTGCTTACTTGGTTTCTGATTAGGGAGATGCAATTTTGAATATGAAGTTGGTTACTCTAAATAGCACTGTTATCATGATTGCAATTGAGCTTGAGTGTTGTTATTTTTAATCTGTGAGAATTAATCATCATATTCTGGAAGTGGCTATCATCTGTATCTGTATGTTTAACACTATTCTGTAAGATATGCTCATGTGCATAGGACATTACCTTAGAATGTATATCGGTGTAGCTGTGGATCAGAGAATAATGGCTGAAAATATGTACTTTCAGGACCCTGATTTACTTCTGCTGGATGAGCCTACAAATCACCTTGACCTTGACACAATTGAGTGGCTCAAAGATTGTCTCAATCAGCAGGATGTGCCAATGGTTATCATATCTCATGACCGAGCTTTTCTTGATCAATTGTGTACAAAGATAGTGGAAACTGATATGG
Source organism: Comarum palustre (assembly GCA_951800085.1). Taxonomy (NCBI): domain Eukaryota; kingdom Viridiplantae; phylum Streptophyta; class Magnoliopsida; order Rosales; family Rosaceae; genus Comarum; species Comarum palustre. The sequence goes on along the minus strand of OX637577.1, from coordinate 21,971,595 downwards.
GGGTCTCCAGGACATATGAGGGAAATTATTCTGACTATTATATTGCCAAGGCAGCTTGGATTGAAAGTCAAAATGCTGCTTGGGAGAAGCAACAGAAGGAAATTGAGTACACAAAAGACTTGATACACAGGTTGGGTGCTGGACCAAATTCTGGCCGCGCATCTTCTGCTGGAAATGTACTTTGAGATTTATCAGGAATTATGAATAAATAAAAAGTACTAATCTAATATGGACAATAGGTTAATACTGAGTTTTGTTTTTTCACTTTCTCAAGGTAATAAAATGCAACTTTGCTGTTTTACTTTATGTTCATCTCTCAGTTGTGTGAACTTAAGGGCAGGTAGTACAATTTTTTTTTAAGAGGTCACGTGCTTCACTTGTGACATGAACTGACGGAGAGGTGACAGAAAACATCCATAGGTACGACGTCAATACAAAAATACAAGTTCGGGTACCTTTCTGATACATTTAAAAGTCTGGGTATCATATTGAAAGTCCACCAAGTCTTCAAACACTATTAGTGCATTTTTCTCTAACAAAAACTAACACTATGAAATATATATTGTAGTGATGTATGTAACAATTGGTAAGTGACGAATGTTTGTAGTGAATTGATTTAGTGATTTTTAGTGAGCATTGTAGTGATCAATGAGTGTGATTATTAGTTACAGTGGTGTTCACCTAGTTAGTAACTGATTAAAAAATTCATGATCAGTCACTGTAGATTTAAATGTACTTAGTTATAAGTTTAGTGATTTGAGTTAGTAATTCTCTTTAAGTACGATAGTGATCGATATAACTTCCGGTCAATGACTGTTATTTTCATTTATCGGTTTAATGAATTGTTATAGTAATTCTTTATTAACATTATAGTGATCGTTATAATGATCGGTCAATGACTCTGATGTGTTATGTTATTGGTTTACTGAATGATTTATTAATATCACGTAATTTGTGCACCAAGTCGAATTAGTTCTCGAGTCAATACAAATTGGTTATTGATATACATATTGGAGTATACTCTCTTCAGTTATCTAATGTTCTCATTATGATACTCACTCTCAAACACTAAATATCTCCATCTCTATATATAAGTAAAATTGTTTTTACCGTTTTTATGAACATTAAAATGACGGTTTTGCTTCTTTTTCATTTGTTTTTTTACAATGAACAGTAAAATGACAGTTTTGTCTTTATTTCTCTACATCTTTACAAACCAACCCATCAATTTTAAAATTGATAGTTTTACCCTCATTTTCAATATAATTACATTTTTACAACTACTTTTGTTTTTCATAATTTTATTTAATTTTTTTTAAAATTGAATTGCATGAAAAAAGACATATTTAATAACAATAATATTAATGATAATGATAATATTTATAATGCTAATATTAATGATACTAATAATATTCATAATACTAATATTAATGACGGTTTTACACCTTTTTTTACATTTTTACAAGTCAATTTTGATATTTATTAATAATTTACTACATATAATTTTGAAATTTTCGTTGTTGATTATTGCTCAGCTTTCTTCTAAAATGAAATTTACATTTGTGGTCAAACTGCACATAATTGATCAAATAGCAAAAATTGCACAATAATTGAGTCAAATAGCAAGAAATTAGACAATAACTAATCAAACCGACGAAAACCGCACTATTAAGTATTATCATACTAAGATGAAAATATATCAACTGTGAGTCATTTCAAATAAAAAAATTAAATCAACCGCGCCTAGAAGGCGCGAGCACCAATGCTAGTTCTAATAAATGGAAGTCTCACTCTGATGTCAAGGGCTCCATCAATTTTTTAAAGTACCTAATTTACCCCTTTTTAATTACATTTCTGAACACTATAATTTAATATCTAAAGGTTTTTGGCTGTAATTTGATATATATATATATATATATATATATATATATACAAACAAAAATAGAAGAAAAAGAGCCAACAAATGTGGTGCAATTTAGATTTCTGCAAAAAACGGTTAGAAAAGCAAATTGACACACACTCACGGGTGTGTTAAAAGGCTAGTATTAATAAACCTAGATGCGCCTCATGTGCTTGGTCTTTTGCTGAGATTTCATGTTCTGTCTGGTGTTGGTGAGAAATGAGAGTAAAAGAACATTGCATCCAACAAAAGGTGGCTCTAGAGCAAGATTAGCCCGAGAGAAGGCATTGTGGTGGTGACGCATGATCCATATCGCTTGAGTATTGGGAGCGGCTAGCTAGTTCGCAAGCGAGTGGGGTTGGGTGCGATAGTAAGGGTTGCGCGCTGTCTGGATGGCGGCGGTCAGAACCATGTTTAGGTTGGGTTGTGCAATGTCCGATCGAGTGTAATAAATGTTGTGGGGAATTATTGTAGATGTTTTATGTTTATTGAATTATTGTAAAACCTCAAGAAAAAAAGTATTAGACAAATTTCGAAGACAAGTGATAATTATTGAATGTTCTATATTAACTATTCGATCATTCATCAACCAGCTTATTGATTATAGTTATAGTTATATTATGTTAAGGGTATCCACTAAATTTTTATATTTAAATCGGATCCTTGTCTTTCACTTTCACCAATTTTTTTATATATTTTCTGCTATATATTAGGACTAAAAGTAAGAATGTGCATTCATCGTAAATAGAGAAAACATGACACAACACAAAAAAAAATATTTGATAAAGAAAATGAAATATATAATAGTTGACAAAGAAATGTGCATTTGAGTATTTTGACTTTTTGTAACGATCGTACTCTATTCCCTCCAATACTTGAAGTAGCCGCACCAGAAAAAAAATCAAACGAAAAATTATACTTGAAAAACGTTTAGTAACATGAAAACTAGATTTTACAATCGTTATGGGCTAGACTAGTGGACTGTAGATGAAATTAGAGCAAAGCATTGGGCCTCGTTTGTCACATATCCACTGGTCCAGTGTTGGCCTCTACGTGGCCCTCGATAACAAGGATAAAGCAGCATGGGTAGCAATCTGCATTGAGGGATTCCAATAATGGCTTTGCAAAATTGAAATGATGGGGGGCAACAGAGACCATATCTAGTTTGTCACTTTAGACTCTTGATATTGGCAACCGAATCAATAAGAACCTCTTGCTGTCCTGGTGGCCAGCTAGCTCCCATAACAAGCTACATCAAAATTCTCTATAGGTGACTACCTACAAACATAGAGAGACATTCTAGTGTTCTATTAGTGCTTCAGTGACTAGATTCCATAGTAGTAGTAGATGCCCGAAGAAGCAGAACATTCTCCTGCACTGCATAATTTGCAGGAATAAATTAAGCAAAGAAGGAAATCAGAACTCGAGTTACAAACAACAATTTTGATCACAGAATATATATATATATATAGGAAGCGGATCTGGAGCGCACCGTGCGCACTTTATTAAAATGTGCACGGACACGTGTCGCCATCTCCGTGTAGTGGAGAGAGAAAGTGAGTGGAAGCGGACGGCGCAGATGACGACACGCGGACCGTGCGCACTTTAATAAAGTGCGGACGTGCGCTTCAGATCCGGCCTGTATATATATATATTATCTACTTTTGTGTACACCAAAGCACTGTTCTACTCTTCTACCTAACTAGAAAACCAAGGCCTATAATCCTCACATTCCAAGCCTAGCCTTTTGCCAAGTTGCAAACATCACACAGGGAAACCGCTAACCTCATTCACAAACAGAGAAGGCAGACGGCCGCTGCTCCAACGACGACCTCTCCGCCCCCGTAACCAAATCCCGAGTCTTCCTCTGCATCGCCAACAACACATTGTGCCACGTGTTCACTCTCGAATTAGCCTTACCATACAGTCCCACATTCACATCCTCCAAATCTTTCCCCCTTATTTCCAACACCTCCCTTGGCTCGGCGCCGTCGAGCATCCATATCAGACACGAGCAAAACCCTTTTGATATCTCCGAGTCGCTATCTGCTCTAAACCTCATCCTTCCAAGCTCGTCCAGCTCGGCCTCCATCCACACCTGCGTCGTGCACCCCGGCACACGGTTCTTCGGCTCCCTAGCCAGCTCTCTGCACGGCGGCAGGTTCGCCGCGTAGTGTAACAGCCTCTTCACCCGGTCTATCGGCTCCGATAACGCCTTGAATTCCAAAACGAGTATCTTCACCTTGTCTGCAACGACCGATGCCGCTAAGCAAGAGGCCAGCGCGCAAGGGTTGTGAATACTTGGTTTGCAAGGAGAGCATGATGAGGTGAAGCCAGCGCCGGTGTTTTTGCGGACGCATTTGATTGATGTCGAGGGGAGATTTTTTCTGTCGTTTGGTTTGGGTTTAGGGTTTAAGGAGTGAGTGGAGAAGAAGGACAAGGGAGAGAAAGTAGGGAGTGTTGGTGTTAATGGGGTGGTGGAGTTCATGGTTGTGATGGATAATAAGAAAAGGTGAGGAAATGTGGAGAGAGAGAGGGGAGAGAGTCAGTTAGTTGAGAAGGGAAGGGAGATGAGATAGAGCAAGAAAATTGGAGACCAATCCTTGAACCGCACACCATCTGTTTTGTCTGCGTCGGTTGCAGAGAGATGAAGATTTCAATGGTGTCTATAATTAAATAGCAAAGCAAGGTGAGAGTGCCACGAGAACAAGAGGCGCCAAATAATATGTGGATCGAAGAGAATAAATAATAAATAAAAATTAAAACAATTCGAACAAAATTTGTTTTCAATGATATATATAAATTGTTCATTTCGATGAAATTGCATATAGTTAAATTGCTCATTTTTATGAATTCGCATTAGCTATATGCGTTTATGAAAATTAAGTAAAAAACATTTTGTCAGTTCTTCGGCCACATATTTATTATACTTTCGTGTGGAAAAAGAACTTTAATCAATTCAAACAAGAGCATATTGAAACCGATGAATCGGAGTCCTTTCTTTGCCTAAATAATCCATTTTCCAGTGAGCACGCAATCCATAGATTTTTGGGTTGAAGTAATCAAAATTGTTCGCCACTCTAGTCAAGATAGAGACAAGACTTTTTCAGATACAAGAAAGAAATGGACATGCAGTGATATATTTAGATTTAAAAAAGTTTAGGTGAGAGCTTGGTTACGTTACACCATCATTATCAGGACATACCTGTAACCTCAACCCTGAAGGACTGACAGTGGATACGTGTCTGTCACACCAGCCTCCAGGTATAGATTTTCACAGGAATTTACAGATCGTGAACCAAACGATGCCTGTTGATAACAGGGATCGAACTTGGATGAGGTTTCCATCACAAACCCGCCCTTACCAACTGAACCAAACTTCGTTGACAATGATATATGAGTACATAGTCATGATGGTCGATACATATCTATGTTATTACACTTTGGTTTTTCTATTAGATTCATAGTCTTTAGCCTCGAGCCGCCCTGCCCCTCATGAAAGATGGGAGGACTCCATTTATTTAAAAACCTAAAAGAAATGGTAGTGGACTGAATATAATCAAATATATAGTTCATGTAAGCGCTTACGTAGCCAAATCACTAGAGACAATCGATCGGATTTTAGGTGGAAAAGTCATCTTTGTTTCTCTAAAGCGATCATGTTCCATCCTCCTTTCCTAATCCACTTACCCTTGTAATCCATGTCTCATGATTGAAATCTTACACCATTTGCAACTTACAAGATGTGAATAATATGCGATACATGACCACAAAAAATATTCCGAGTTCTTAAGATTTCAATTTGGTGCTAAAATATTTATTTTCATTTCACATTCTTACATGCATCTCCCTAACCCCAATAGGTTTTATCCTCTACAAACCACAATGTAGGACAAATAGGGCAGTCCCATGAGTTTCTACACCAAATGATATGGCCTCGTCTATAATCCCCAAGTCTTGTCCGCTCCATACTTCTGAGGCTGTGCAGGGACCTGCGCTCACTCTCGAGCCTGGAAGTGCTTTTGCCAAGTCTGATGTTTGTGCAGTTATGGTAGTTTTTGCTGAGTTCAGATTGAAAAAAGCTACATATATTTCTCCTGCAGTGCCAGAAAGAGATGTACTTAGAGAAATATGCACTAAAGTCATGGTGGATCTGGTAGTGGGACTCCTACTGGCTAAGAATCTGTTTTAATCAAGTTTGAAAAGTGACTTTACCATTTCTTCCGGTGGCTAACCAAGCACGAACTCCTACAGAGTTGGCTTTGCCTAAACACAGGATGCAACTTGTAAGTTAGAACCATGTTATAAACAACACAAATTAAGATTTACTACAGAATCAAATTTAGTTTCAAATTTATAAATACCTTTAACAGAATTTACTGTCGCACACAGCCCAGAATAGCTATTTGCCAAGGTTCCATTGGGGTTCAACTCCCACATCTGTAAATATCCAGTATGTCAGGTTTCATTTGAGCTCATCTAATGTTAGGAAACTACTCTCTACAAAGCATTTCACCCTGAGTGTATGCAGAAGATATCACGTATGTAAATATCTATGAATCAGGACTCGAATACCTGATTTGCATCCCATCTGCAAGGTGAAAAGAAACCTCTCTTGAACTCTTTCGAAGTAAGCTTTCGTTTTGGAGAACCATGCAAGCACATGTCCTCCCTGTCACTAGCTAACAAATTGACCTTCCCCTGGTATTGCTGTTTGTACATTATGTCTTCTTCTCTATATAAGCATTGAGAAATCATCAAAGGTGACCATGTTACACAGGAGACAAATGGATGTGGAATAGATAAAGCACTCTTACACTGCCAAAAGAGATTCTCTCTTGTTTAAGCAAAAAGGTGTCTGGTATTTCTTTCTTGAGTGTTCTTTCCAGCAGATGTGTTCAAGATCTTGGTCAAGAGCTTTAGTGGACCACCCAATTGCTTTCTCATCAGCACAGCTAGTGAGATGAAGAACCTGTGAATTTGAAGTCTGTAAACTTTTTAATTGTCTTCTTGATTTCCAGGTGTTAGACAGATCATCATTCTCGATGTCCCCTTTACTCGAAGAACCTGAAATCAATGGAAACTGTATATGCAACAACATAAGCTTCCTGCTTTGTCATTACTAAGTTTTTTTATTATTTCTTGGGGTTATTGAGAAAATGGTGGTACAAACCTCCTTATTGTTGGAGCTGAACGAATTAATCTCCAGCAAGGTGGGATTTGTGAGGAGACTAGTTGTGACATCATCAAGCTTTCTGACATCCCCTCCAAACATGAGAGGAGATTTGGCAATAGACCACAAAGTCATCTGTGAAAATAATTACATGTGGTCAAATACACAGATTTCTCAGCTAACTGTAAGGAGTAAAAAGGCTTCTTTATTTTCCTATAGCAAGTACCTGAGTTCTTTGCTCGTCTAAAGTGAGTCTCGTTTGTCTGTGTGGACCATCATTTGAACCTAATATTTCAGAAAAACAAAGAGAAATTATGGTTCTCATTCATAAGAAGTAGATCCCAAATTTAAACAGTTCAAACTAAGGTGTTCTAAGGAGCTTCTGATGTGGCCATGTCACTATTAACCCATAAAAAGCCATATGATGAACAAGCTTAGTCATACTTATTTAAGTGAGGGCATATAAAAATTAACATCTTCACCTGTCAAAGATATTGAAAGAAAATCCATTGCTATAGAAAGGAATTAATTGTGTCCTATTACCTGGATCGGTAAGCCATCCCAGGGGAAGCATATCTAAGTCAGGCCATGATTTTCCCAGCAAGCCATTTGCTCCTATCAAATTCGCAGCAGCGAAATCCCTAATATGGAAATGTATAGTGTGATCATGACAGGTCAACTAAACTTGAAAAGAAATTTATTGCGTGAATTTAAGCCTTGATTTAAAAACATGTTCTTCACCTGGTAACATCAAAATGGGATGCTACGTCGCCCCATGTGTCCCAATCATCCCCTGTTATACGGTACATATTGACTATACCAGTTAGACCATTGGCCAGCGCAGGTGTTGCTTGGGTTCCAGGTGAGAGAGAATACAGCACAGGATGGTCAAGTTGCTTTAGAACCTGGCAGAAAAAACATACATTATTTATAAGGCTTAAGCAGCAACATTCCACCAGAATGGTGTGGGAGGTTGGATGTTTGTGGGTGAGTGAGAGAGAGCGTAGTATACCTCCGACACAACGGTTATTTCACCAACATCTATGTCTTCACCAAACACACAATCATTTTTCACTGCAAGAGGGTGAAGGAAGAAGCAAATCACTAACAAATTTAACATATAAACTAAGAACTTGGCAACCATATGAGGAGAAATATCTCAATGAAATGTTAGGTCATATTGAAAAACAAGAGCAATGACAATAGTGTACCAAGCACAATAGTTTCCACTCATGACAACCTACTCACCAAAATCAACACCCCACTCGTCATACTGTACATAGAGAGATTTTAAGAAGGCCTTCCCAGCACCCAATTTAGTATTAACACTCATGAAACCATTTTGCATCCAGGCACAACGCCGTTCTTTGATCGCTATGTCTTTTGCAGTCCATATTCTTCCAGACTCTTTATAAGCCGTCCCCTAATAAAGATAAAGAAAAATACTCAGAGCAATTAGATCAATTCTTATAACTAGTCTTGAAATTCTCTTGTTGCATCAGTTATATGCTCCAAATGACATGAAGTATTCAAGATGTGTGTGCTTTCAGTTTCTTCATCACATAATAACTTCAACGAAAGATGTATGAATAAAAACTAATGCAAATTTTGAATGTTTCATTGTGGCATAAGGGAGCAATACCGTGGTGACATCCAAGATAGGGGTATTCGCATTTACTGCCTGTGTGCTAATTCCTCGCATGAGATGAATCCCAAACTTCAAACCCAGCTGATGTACTTTTGATGCCACTTCAGTGAACCCATTCCCACCTCTGGATGAAGGCCACCTACCTGGGTCAGGTATAGGCCTCCCCCATTTATCGATTACATCAAATCCAAGCGAATCAACGTAAGCGCCTGGAACCTTTCTCCTATACCACAGGTAATCCACAACAGCATACTACATTGCAAAAGAAAAAGAAGAAACAAATCGCATCACAAGTTATAACACATTTATACTTTAAACGAAATGAAGCAAAACAAAAGCAAATTCAATTCTTGTGAATTCAATGAGCACCTCATATCCATGTGGAAGTAGCTGCTTAGCTATGACATCTGTACTTGCCAAGTACTCTTCCTCAGAAATAGTCCAACAGAAGGAGTCATAGGAATTCCAACCTCTGGGTGGGGTGCTAGCATGTTCTTGTGATGATACCCTAAATCAACAACACCATTTCAATTCTGCACTCATATTTTGCATCATGAAATAAACAAACAAAAAACATTGAAATAATTCACTTAAATGCATCCACAAAAACATAAAACACAAAGGTAATGCGTAATTTTGATTGAAAATGGCAATAGAATAAAAACAAAAATAAAGAAAAACATTTAATGTTTCCAATACAGAGAACTAATTCCCAGTGCCATGAAATTTGGAAACTTAACTTAGTTTGGAAAACTGGGTATGGCAAGAGCAACGATTTGAACTCAGGAACCCAAAAAGGACAGAACATTTCGACAGCAGCATATATCACCCAGATGCACGTTATACAATAAACAAATGGAGCTGACAATTCTCAAGTAAAATCTCATCGTGACCATGAACACAAATAATGGGTCATTGACTTGGTGATCATCTCTGTATTCATAATCAAAACTAAGCATGATCGATGATAATGATGATGACATGGTAAGGATACAACGTGATTTGATTGATTACCTCTGGCTATTAAATCCGAGGAACAAGCACAGAAAACTGAAGACAAAGATTTTCCTCATTACTGAAAACTGAGCTGAACTGAGTAAGAGTGTTGGGACTTGGAATCTGAGAAGAGAAACCGAACGGTTTGGAGAAACTAAAGAATCAAAGAGCGGTTAAATGGAGGCAAAACTCTGATACTGACAAAGATTTGGTCCTATCCGAATTTTGCCGTAATTAATATTTACCATAATAATATAGAATCGTCAGACAAATAGTTCCATCCAGGGAAAAATTTACGGAAAGGAAATTGGATTTGTCACATTTCATTTTCTGTGCTAAATATCGTGTAATCTTTCCTGAGTTGGTTTGTGCGCAAAACGAACCTCATTTCTCATTCTATTTGAGGCAGTGAGGTTGGTGTGTGATGCCGATTCCTTCACGTATTAGCAATACACACAACCTGCCAGCGCCGGCTGTGCTATCCGGAAGTGGACTGGTTCTTACAAATCAAAAAATCTGACTTGGAAATGATTCTACAATGTTGGTTTTAGGTACATTGTCTTGCTTGTAGTCTTCATCCTTTGAATGATTCAACAAGGGGCTGACACCACAAACATCTCACATTTCTCTAATAATTTACACAGTTATGATGATACATCGAAGCTATTTGAATTTCTCGACACGGACCAAAAAGATTTGTATACCCTAAATTTTTCCTCAACTTTCCAGGACACATTTCATCTCACATCATGGTATCCGAGCTCTTGAAGGAGGAGGCGCTGCAAATAATCAGTGTGGGGTGTTTTCCATTTGATATCCTTTGTTCAAGCTCTGCACATGCAAGGAGTTAGGGGATTCTCCCACAAGTCATAGTTAGGGAAGGTCTCTTCTGGTAATCCAGTACGTGTTTCGTGCGTGATAACCACCTCCTCAGCGAAGGTTGCCCATCCCATGTAAGGGTCACCAAAGGATTTGGACATCAACCCCTTGTCTGGTTTTATGGATTTGAGACGGTGACCCATGTACCTGCGTGCTCCAATGATCAGCTTGGCAAAGTTGCCTCCATGGGTCATTACAAATACATCAGACTTCAAGCAGACCAGGAAATCAAGTGCAGCCAAGCTAGTCACATGCTTCCTGAAGTGATCCAACTCTTGCTTAGTTGCCAACTCCTCCTTGGTTATCTGTCATGAACAATTACAATGAGCATATCATTGAAGTGGGAGAAAAGGATTCAGAGAAGCAGCGTCTATTTACCCCCAAGTTTCAAGTTTCAAAGGAATACATGGATAACAACCCCAGCTACAATTATAAGGAAAGAAATTTCAACATTGACAAGTCACTTGGTACGTTTAAAGATATAGTTTCTTCAAAATCAATTAACTATCTACAGCAGTAAAGCCTCCTCAAAAGTACATACCAGATTTGGAAACATGTTTCTGAGTGGTGCCATTCTATTGTGGCCACCATAGACCTGTCCTGAAGCAACATATATTTGAGTTTCTTTAGGATACCCCATTGCTCGAAGAATCACAGCTACTTCCCCAGGCTCAAGGGGGCATCTCCCTTCCTTCCGCTTCTGCAAAGCTAATTGCCAGAGATGGGTACCATTCTGCATACAAAATCAACAAGAGTTAAAAAAGGAAACGATCACCATAAGACTGGTGTACTTCAAGGTTAGCCAACTGTATATTCTATCATTCTATACCTTATACCGTCTTGGCCATTCTTTTTCTCTGTACTTTGCCATTAATGCTTTCTCTTCCCTTGTCCCCACAAAATCACAAAAGGATAGACCTACCATCCCCTTCTCAAACCTAAGATGCAGGGCCCTGCCAAGTGAAAAGTTGTTAGTGAGATCCTAGTGGGAGCCTAAGCAGTTTTTCCTATAAAATGGAAATATACATACATATAAGGATTGGAACTTCCGGTGCGGTTTCTCATCCTTGATGCCAATAAATCAGCCATCTGCTCTATCTCAGGAAGAAATTTAAGAGCATGATAGTTCACCCTGCACCTCAGCCTGTTGATTTCTTGAGGGACATTGTCATACCTGAAACAAAAATGGCATGATATAGTAAAGTAAAATATAGTTTAGCCATTCCCCAATATCTTATATCTGGAATATATATAACAGTTTTACTCAATCAATAATCAGATTTCATAACAGAAAAGTAGCATGTTTCTAACTAAAAATGTAACTACTAAGTTCAGGGCAGCCACGCATGTGTGAAATTCATGACTAACCCGAGTCGATCAACAAAAGGCTTAAGGGCCATTATCTTCTTCTCCTTGATTCGAGGTAAAACATTATCGATGTAAAATTGCGCTGGTGCATATTTTGGAATGTTTTTAACTGTTCGCCTAAAATAAAAACATTTCACAGATACATGTCAGTTACAGCTACAATAAATATATATACGCAAAAAAGAAACTATAGAAGAGATAGTAAGTTAGCCACTATGGCTTGATTTACTGAGATCAAAGAGCGTTGTTTTTTATTAATTTTGGAGAAGTACAATGTAAAGAATACTTCTTTCATTACTTTACATTTTCTCCATTTTTAGTAAAAGATTGTTTTGTCATCAGAGATAGAAGTAAAGCATATAACCTTATGCTAGAGAAGAGCTCAGTTCTGTCAGTAAACCACTCTGGAATGTCACGAACAATTCGTACATCATCCTTCAGGTAATCAATGAAATGATCAACATCAAAGATATCTTCAAATTTCCTGCAGATATTATCAATTATTAATACATTTCAAAGCAGTACACCATTAAAAATGAATATTTAGGCAAAGTAACAGAATGATTCTTCTTTGATAAATCTAGGCAAAATTCTGCTAATAAGAAAATGCAAATGTTTAGAAGGCAGATCATTTCAATTTTTTCAAAGTCACTTAAAAGAGGCAATATATCAACAATGATGCCCCTTTGTTGTTTGATTCTGTAAACAGTGTTTAAGACCTCATCCCAATGATTATCAAGAAAATGACAGTCAACTCACGTTTGGTCTTTCCAAATCTGATCTTGCTTCAATACTGGCAAAATAAGGGTCGCATTCATTATTTTGGCCACACCTACAGCATTGCATATCTGCATCAAAGATATGCAGTGGTAAATTGTTGCAAGCCATGGACAACGACAATACAGTAGATCATCCATTTATAAAACCCAACAACAGAAGAACAATGCCATAGTAATATGCAAATAACCAACAAGAATAGTGCACATCTCCACCTTATCCCACTCTAATGGAAGTTAACCGCTTTTCCCATTTCCTTCTACACCAACAATATTCAATGGAATGCAAAATTGAAGAATACTAGCGAACAGTTATTGTGTAAGAGAGAAGCTCAGACAAGCAACGATGTCAAAAGCAAAGACTAAGCAACCTCTCCACACCACAGAGAGAAGCAAACACAATGAGATTAGAGCACAAAAAGTGAGACAAGTCGATAAACAAAAGTTAAAAGCGACTGTTTATTAGCAGACATATCCCTCTCATCATGCCATCCAAATGAATATCAACTGATAACTATCTTATCATTCATCTGTAACAGATCAACAGTAAAAGTCAATCACTTCTAACTAATTGTCTCTAGCGATCATTAAACTAACAAGCTAATCTGTCTGCTTCAGGGCAGTGACCAAACTTTGGAAGATTTGACCAAGTATCTCAACGTCTATCAACTTCATTCTAACTGCACAAATTTCTTATCAGCTAAGTACAAGAATCGAACTTACAGCTATTCTCTGCTGATTTAGACCACCCTCTGCGTGAATAAATATGTAGCCATTCGTTTCATTTTCAGGTGGAAGATCTGCACATAACCAGCACTACAAACTTAAACACCCAAAGAGAACCTGAAGCTTCGACGAACGATAAACAACATCACAGATCTAGTCTACATTGCAGTCCTAACCAAATGAAATCAGCTCATCTCACCTGAAATCCCACCAGCACGACGCTCAGCACATGGCTTCCAAGATGTGGTTGCCGAATACGGATTCTCCCACAGCGACGGTGCTTCCTTTACCTAAATTAGTAACACAAATCCTTCAACATTTGCTACTAATCACATGCACTTGATATCAGCAAAAAAACCGAAACAGCTTCAAAACACTTACATGAGGGCAGTGAAGAGTTATGCCATCTTTTCTACACAAGTAAGGAGCATTCTACAAAGTCAACAAAGCAAAGTCAAATCTTAACCTAATTCTCAATCGCTAAATTTCTCCAGAAAAAGCACAATCAGATGAATCGGTTACCACTCTTTTGACGATTGCGAAAATGGAGACGAATCCAAGGAGCGCGACTAGGATGAGGACGAAGATTGAGATCTTGGAGGTCTTGGCGTCGTCGCCGAGCAAGGGGCAGAGAGATTGGACATGAGACCAGAAGGGACGGTCGCGATCTTTGAAGGGAGGGCGACCGCGGCCGTCGTCGTCGTCTTGGTGAGGCTGAGCGTCGGACATCAAGGGGGAGGAGTCTTCGTCTCGCTTCATCGGAGAAGAAGTGGCGCGGGGGGCCAAGGAGATGGAGTGCCTGAGCTCCGCCATTGCTCGCTTCGGACTGTAAGAAGTCATAAGGTAATTAAAAAAGTGTGAGAGAAACTCAAATGATTAGGTGGGCAAATAAAAGGAAAAAGGAAAGGGTAAATTCTAAAATTATAACGGAAAAATGAAAAAACAATATTTTAATTATAAAACTTTTTTTATCAAACGAAATTACATTCAATAAAACTGTAATTACAAAACAATCACAGTATCCAACAAGTAATTACAACTACTATCAAATACCACTAGCTTCAAATTGCATATCATTCTGAACATGAGAAACTGACATGTCAATAAACTCAATGAGTGTTGAATTGGACAACAGGTTGAGTTAATTTGACCAATATGAATAGCAATTACTAGGACAGGTACCCTGTCCCATGATTTCCTTGCCTAGGATCTCCCTGTAATTTCAACATAGGCTAATAAAATGCTTGACCAACGGCTGACAAAATTTTGGGTTATTGTAATAACGAACCAGCTACCCAAAATCAACACTTTATCTGAATCTATGACATACTTCCAACAAACTCGAAAGAGTAAGGACTTATTAAAGATCTGAAAACCAGATCCAAAAATTATATCAAATAAAACTGAAAACAAAACACTAAAATAGATATAAAACTTATTCCATAGAGACATAAAATAGCAAGTCCACCAGATCAAGTCCATAAGCCAAAGGAAGGCCCAAAGGCCCAAGAACTGTGCAAAGGAGAACGGGTTGACCCATTTGTGTTGTCGGATGGAGGCTCCACTTCCATCGGATTCCGGTGCCGCACTGAATCTTTGTCGTATGCCAACTTTGCCGGCCAAAGAGTCTCGGATCTGGATTCAAAACAGACACTTGATTGAAGCCATGAGCAATCCCCATAGCCCTCATCAACTTTCCCTGACCTCGAACCTTGGATAACCTCCGCAAAGATCCATTGTCGCTGTGCCTCTGAAACCGCCCGCCGCAACTCCCTTGCTCCATGACTGTGCCTCCCGAGTCCAAAAAGAACAAGGATGAGGAACTCATCTGCTTGTCGTCCCGTCATTGAAATAGACGCAATCATTCCTAACCCCTTGGTCTGACCCCATAGCCGCTGTCTCTCACTGATGGGTTCACAAAGACATTTCACCCGTCCGACGACAACGTCTCATGGACACGCCGATGGACAAACCATTAAAGGTTTCTAGGGTTTTCTCTCTTCTTGAGAATGGAAAGCTTAGTTGTTTGACCGAATGATTCGTTTCAATTATGAAACTTGTATAAATTTACATTTTCAAGCTCTCTTATCTTTTTTACAACCGAAAATCTTTTATGAATACTTTCATAACATCCGCATTAAACTCGTCTTCATTAAAAGTAGCACTAGCAGAAAAGAGGAGACTTTTCTCTTAAAATAATGGAGCATACGAGAAGAATCCTATCGAAGTAATTGCATCATTCACAAAATTCACTTCCTTGTTGATATGGTGGAAGGAAATGTGTTCAAATCGAGAAGATAACTTACGAATATCGATGGTATAGGAAAAAACTTCGATGGGATCACAGAGCTTGTTAATGAGATCGATGATCAATTCTGAGTCTCATTTAACAATGATGCTGCTATAATTTAGATGAGACTGAGCAGATAATCTTTGAATGCTCAACATTGCCACGTAAATAGAAGACTTCCCAATTTCTTTCAACACCAATAAATCCAACAATCATATGAGAACCAAAGTGGTCTTTGACAACAAATTCAGAAACAACGCAACCATTACAGATTATTTAGTCATCATACTTAACCTACATAAAAGAAAAGGAAAAAAAGGGCATTAAACTCCTTAAAATGCACGAAGAGTTTTAAGGAGCTGAGAATTTCTCTAAACATTTGTTGAATGGCTATGACCAATGTAGCAATTGCATCATTAATGAAACTTGTTTATCCTCTGTCATGTTTCACGCTTTCATCATTTTACATATTTTTCTAAAGAAAATTATTAAAATAGTATCTGAACTTTGCTTCACTATTAATTTTTATATCTCATCTTTACGATGTATCAAAACCATATCTAAAGTTTCAAACCTTATCTAATTTCAATGTCTAGGACTACTAACACCGTCAACCACGTTAACTTCTCAGGAGCAAATTCATCCTTCCGGTTAATCGTTTTTGCACTGATTTCGTAGTGTGACCCAAAAAAACTGCCTCTTCATACGGAATTCTTTGAAGCGCCAAATTACTAGTGCTAATGCAATCGTTGATATGGGGTTACAACTTACAAAGCATAAACCTTGTCGAAAAAAAACTTACAAAGCATAATCTGTGTGCTCACTGACTAGATAAAGAAACCACAATAACCAAGATGTCGAACAAACTCCTTAAATTCAAAGCATCCAAAACGTGAATCAAGTTTTAAATTTGCTGCATGCAAGTTAGATTTATAAGCCATGAAGAACTAGCAATCTCTCTATATTCCGCAAGCAATGTAGGAAAGGATTTTTTTGGGTGAATGAATGTGCTGGGATTTTAATGAAGACCTGTAAATGATGAAAATCTATCAATGCATCTTATTGATCTTAAAACGCATAAATTGATCTCCCAGCAACAAGCAACCTGCAACCTAAATAAACCTAAGCAATCCATTCTCAAAAAACAAAAAAGAGCAATCAATGAACACTCAAACTGAACAGGAATTGCATTTACCTTAATCTTACTCAGAGTATCTATTGTGGGGAGCAGATTGAATCTCGTCCAAATCAAAATTGGAATCGGACAATCTGCATCCGAAGCTTGGGATTTGATTTCGGAGGCCGTGAAGGCGGGTATGATTTCCCCGGTTAAGACAACGTCGTCGTGATTCACATTCGGTGGGCGGAGGTTGAGCTTCTCTATGACTGCGATGGAAAAAGCTGGCAGAGCCTCTGGATCTTGACGACGAATAAGGACGAAGTAGATGAAAATTTAAACAACAATGACATATTTACCCCTGAGAGGTTAAGTGGGTTGACGGTGTTAGAGGTCTTAGACAGTGAAACTAGGTCGAGATTGAAACTTTCAAATACGGTTCTAATATGTTATAAAGATGTGATACGAAAATTAATAGTGAAACAAAATTCAGACGTTATTGTTTGAGCAATTTTCTCATTTTTGTAAGTTCTAGCGAGATTGTCATACTCAATTTTAAATTACAGTATAGTTTCCCCAAGCTAATCACTCAAATAACCAAAATTATCAGACCAAAAACAGAAAAGGAAAAATCAAAACTTTATCCAAAAAAAATTTATGCCAAAACGGCTGCGTTTAGAAGGAAGGGGATGGGCAATTCCGGAGTTTCAAAAGGCCTACCGGCAAACCAACCGAAAAAGCCATATGAGACGCACCGCCTAGCAAAGAAGCAAGGCAGCAGCGTTTGGATTTTGGACTCTCGAACAAGCCCGCCACATGGCGGCCACCGGAGCTCTCTCCTCTCCTTACCAAACCCCTACCCGCCCGCCCTCACACAAATCCTCCTCCTCCGCCGCCGCTCTCCTCTTCCTCAAGCCAAACAAGAAGAAAAACCACAACACCATCAGGTGTGACGTCACCAGCCCCAATCCTCCGGTCCATTTCTTCACCAACAACACCTCGCCGGAGCATCTCCCGGTCTCAATGGCCTCCGAATCGGCCGTCAAGACGTCCAAGAAGGTCTGCCTCTTCTACTGCGCCGAAACCAAAGAGCTCGCTCAGAAAGTGGCCGCCGAATCCGACGGAATTGAGCTCCGGAGCATCACCTGGAGGTAGTTACACCTCTCTTTTCCGCAATTATCAATTCAAATCAATCTGTTCATTTTCGTGTTCCAATTTTTGATTAGGAAATTTGCGGATGGATTCCCTAACATTTTCATACCTAACGCTCATGCCATTCGCGGCCAACACGTGGCGTTTCTGGCGTCGTTTAATTCTCCGTCGGTGATTTTTGAGCAGCTATCTGTGATTTATGCGTTGCCGAAGCTGTTTATAGCTTCTTTTACGCTTGTGCTTCCGTTTTTTCCGACGGGGACGTCGGAGAGAATGGAGGATGAGGGAGATGTGGCTACTGCTTTCACACTGGCCAGGGCATTGTCGAATATTCCGATTTCGATGGGAGGGCCTACTAGTTTGGTTATCTATGATATCCATGCCTTGCAGGTTTCTGCACATTACAATACACAGCGCTGTTAATTGATACATGTTTTTCGACTGAATTGTGACCGGATTTTTGTTATTGTTTTGTGAATGTGTAGGAGAGGTTTTACTTTGGTGATAATATATTACCGTGCTTTGAGAGTGGTATTCCATTGCTTAAAACTAGGCTTCAACAGCTCCCTGATTCTGACAATGTGAGTGTCTTTTTTCTTCTTGTTTTTGTTGTCTGAGTTATGGAGTGTGGATGTTTTATCCCTGACATGCTGTGCTGGTGTTTTCACTGTTCAGATATCTATTTGTTTTCCGGATGATGGTGCATGGAAACGATTTCATAAGCAGCTACAGCACTTCCCAACGGTATGTGTTTTCTTATACCAATGGTATGTGCATGTGCTTTGGATCCAAGAGTGTTGTGTTTGCTCAAATGATTTTGTCTCTTAAGGATCTGATAGTTTAGCTATGTGAATTGGTTATAATGAAAAAATAGGATGGATATGCCAATAAGCCAGACAAAAGTCTATCTTTCCAGGTTGCACTAGTTCACACTCTGTCCTTTTATCATCCCTAAGATTCCATCTAAGATTTAACAGTTCCATATTCATTAGCGGACTATTTATAGCTGTACATGTTACTGCATAAAGGCTTTGCTTATCTATGCTATCTGCATAACCTGAAAACAATTGAAATGCAGATAGTTTGTGCTAAAGTTAGGGAAGGTGACCAACGCATTGTGCGTATAAAAGAGGGAGACCCCAAAGGACGGCATGTTGTGATTGTTGATGATTTGGTTCAATCTGGTGGCACACTGATAGAATGTCAGGTATCCATATCCTGCATGAACTTTTTGCTTGCTGCCTTGTATTAAAAATGATTGGTTTGTGGTTAACCCTTTTAGTTTGATCATAACAAAATCAACAACTTAGTTCGGATAGAATAGATGACTCAATCAGTCAATATGGCTAGAATTTCGAACTAAAATGGATGTTAGACTCATCTGCTAGTTGACAGAGACCTGCTTTAGGTTCATTTTCTAAGGAAGAAAACTTGTCCTCTTGTTGATAAGTAATCTGAAATGCTATATTACATTCTTGTATTGTTTTAGAAAGTTTTAGCCGCCCATGGAGCAGCAAAGATAAGCGCTTATGTAACACATGGGATTTTCCCTAATAGATCATGGGGACGCTTCAAAAGTGATAAGGGAGGTATTGGATTCTCTACTGCTTCCTTTTGCCTCTGGCATTGTATTGATTGCTTTCCTTTCGCAGTTCACTTTCTCTCTCTTGTATATACTAACAGAAAGTAAAATCAGTAGTTTTGATGCGAACTTGGTTTTAACTCAAGGTAGGACTTCTAATCACTTCGTGCAATCTTTCTTTTCGCAACCAGGGAACCCTGAGCAGGGGTTCACATACTTCTGGATTACAGACTCTTGTCCCACAACGGTGAGAGATGTGATGCACAATCCACCATTTGAAGTTCTTAGCCTTGCTGGTTCCATAGCGACTACTCTTCAAAAGTAGGTGAAACTTAGAAAGCATTGAATAAATGTTCTTTCTCCCCAAACCCCCTCCTGTTTTTTAGTGTTCGATGGATTCTGGAGTCATTAGGCATAGAGAAAGTATGCGGCTTTGAGTAATTAGTCCGGCTGAGAATTTTTCATTTCTTGCAGCAGTTAGATCACCAAATGACGCCAACTTTCAGCGGCATTGAAAAACTGTTTTTTTTTTCGTTGTCTGTACAAACTGTTGCACTTTCATTTGTCAGCTTTAATTAGTGCGAGTTAATAAATGGGGAGGAACATAAACTCAATGATAAATTGGAAATGCAATATCCATATAGCATCTTGTGTCGATTCTTAACTATAATACTTATTATCAGTCTTAGCATTATTCCATAGATTGGCACAGCATCGAGACATCTAGTTTTCAGTTGAAATTAGAAGGACAAGCCCATATATCTCGATCCCAAGGGCAGACTTGACAAGATGAAATAAATATTTGATCTGTATGGTTTAAGTAATTTATCGAACAGGGTAGGATTCAAGTAATTTACATCTGGAATGACAAATCACCATAAGCATGAAAGGTTTCGACTTCTACTCATCTGTCACGTGCCAAGCATCTATCCTGCTGTATCTCTAATTGCGTCTAATTGCTTTTGCTTGTTAATGGGTTCAATATGTACGTGATATTTTTAAATCATGTAATGCTATCAGACGATTGTTATTGTCGTAGTCTCGTAGAGCATGTATCATATATATGTCGCCCATTTCTAAGTTTTCATATTCACAGACAATTAGAGAAAGTACAACAAATGATAAGGTTAGTGTCTATTACAAAGTACATATCAATAAAATAACAATAATTAATCATATAATACTAATTTGACTCCATATTAGCTCATTTAAATTATTCTAAAAAAAAGATGCATATTTGAATATAAGGTGTTATTACTTATGCCTAAATAAACAAATCTTTCTTTGAAGTCTTGATACACATTATTATTTAAAAACTATTTTACCCTCATTTTTGAAACATGCGTAGAAAGTGAAAAATTTGAAGAGAAATGACTGAGCTGGAAACTCATGGACTCCGGTCACCGGACTCCGGTCGCCAGACTCATGGACTCGGGTCACCGGGCTCCGGTATTCTGACGGAATCTAAAGTATACTGGAGTTAATAAACTTCGATTTAAAGTATACTGGAGTTAATAAACTTCAATTTAAAGTATACTAGGGTTAATAAACTTAGATCTGAAGTATAATGAGATTAATAAACTTCGATCTGAAGTATAATGAGATTAATAAACTTCGATCTGAAGTATACTGGGGAATAAACTTCGATCTGAAGTATACTGGGGTTAATAAACTTTGATCTGAAGTATACTGGGGTTAAAGAAAAATTGTATTTTTCTATGAGAATAAATTTACTACATCCAGTAACATATTTATTACCTTAGTAACATCTTTTGTAAAACTTTATACCCCAGTAATTCGCTGCATCTCACCATGGCCAAGGAAGTTAACTGCTTTCCCCATTTCCTTCGAAACCAAGGATAATCAATGGAATGCAAAATTGAAGATGCATACTAGTGAATATTTTAGTGTAACAGAGAAGCTCAAACAACCTACAATTTCGAAAGCAAAGACCAAGCAACCTCTCCTCACCACAGAGAGAGGAGCAAACATACTGAGATTGGAGAATAGAAAGTGAGACAAGATAATAAACACAACTTAAAAGTGACTGTTTATTAGCAGGCATATCCCTCTCATCATGTCATCCAACTAAATATCATCTGAAAAACATCTTATCTTTCAGCTGTAACAGATTAACAGTAAAAGCTAATACTAATTGTCTCTAACGATCATTTAACTAACAGGCTAATCTGTCTGCTTCAAGGCAGTGACCAAACTTTGGAAGATTTGACCAAGTATCTCAACGTCTATCAACTTCATTCTAACACTGCACAAATTTCTTATCAGCTAAGTACAAGAGTAGAACTTACAGCGATTCTCTGCTGATTTAGACCACCCTCTTTGTGAATAAATATGAAGCCATTCGTTTCATTTTCAGGCGGAAGATCTGCACATACCAGCACTACAAACTTAAACACCCAAAGAGAACCCGAAGCTTCGACTAACGATAAACATCATCACAGATCTAGTCCACATTGCAGTCCTAACCAATCAAAATCAGCTCATCTCACCTGAAATCCCACCGGCTCGACGCTCAGCACATGGCTTCCAAGATGTGGTTGCCGAATACGGATTTTCCCACAGAGACGGCGCTTCCTTTACCTAAATTAGTAACACAAACCCTTCAACATTTGCTACTAATCACATGCATTTGAAGGGAGCCATTCTAATGAGGAACTATAAGTTGAGGACTAGTTAAAGACTTTTGAATTAATTACTTATTAGACCAACTTTTCGATTAAATTTTGACATCTTAACTGTAGATTTATAATAGTAGATTAATAATACAAAATTTAAGCTAAATTGATGATCGTTAAGACCTAGAACTAGTTCGAATCAATGGACGAACAAAATTTGTCAAACATTAACCGTTCAAGTTCATAATTGGTAAATCACACTTATGAATGACTTAACGATTTTCAATTTAGTTACAAATTTACAGAAATAATCTACTCATAAATAGAGACGTTGCTGTACTAGGGCCAGAAGAGTCAAGTGACCCTTCTCACTTTTATGAAATGGCAATGAATGGGTGAATTCTTTAGTTGTTTATTAGACTAAACGGTGATACTAGCATGATAACTGACCCCTCTGTAAAGAAACAAATACTCATATAATTAACTTCCCCTTATACATGGCCTATTTTAATGCTCAACAATTGATTAGCTTCTCATATTTCTTTCCATTTGGATTTTCTTGTTCCTCTTATTCTCTGTCACCGAGAATTCAACCTAACCAAGTTATTGTGGTAAATAGGTTAGTGGACACATATCAGTCTTCAGTAGCTTATTTTGCGGTCAATCCAAATCTATAAGTATATATTTCTCATGATGTTAAACACTAGGTATAATTATAATCTAATTTTTTAATGTACATATATATATGTATATACACACACATTATTTGTTAAAGAAAGTCCATAACCTACTCACGGCGATTTTGATTGTTTAGGAATGATTTAATAGAATATAAAATTTTCGAGGTATTTTTTAAGAAGCTCTTCTTTGATGTAATAGCCACTTAGGTTTTGACCTTTGTAACAAAAATTTTCTACTGCTCATAAATATTTATAAATGAACGGTTAAAATGTAGAAATAAACTTGAAATACAAAGGCTCCCTGCATTTGATATCAGCAAAAAAAACCGAAACAGCTTCAAAACACTTACATGAGGGCAGTGAAGAGTAATGCCGTCTTTTCTACACAAGGAGCATTCTAAAAAGTCAACAAAGCAAGGTCAAATCTTAACCTAATTCTCAATCACTAAATTTCTCCAGAAAAAGCACAATCAGATGAATCGGTTACCACTCCTTTGACGATTGCGAAAATGGAGACGAATCCAAGGAGCGCGACTAGGATGAGGAAGAAGATTGAGATCTTGGAGTCGTCGTCTTGGTGAAGCTGAGCATCGGACATCAAGGGAGAGGAGTCTTCTCGCTTCCGCCATTGCTCGCTTAGGACTGTAAGAAGTGATGTTTTGTGGGGCTTTTGGTGTGAGAGGAGAGTGGGCATGAGGTAATAATTTGGATAACCCGCGTCTGGTTTATTTAAGTTTCATAATCGAAGTCTTGTTTTTCATTTTTCCGTTGTAGAATTTACCCTTTCCTTTTAGTTGCCCACCGAAACCAACAAATAACTATGGTCCCTAGCGCACCCAATCATTTGAGTTTCTCTCACACCTGAGTTTTGAACCTAAAAAAATCATCTGTCAAACCACCTTCTAACTGAACTGATGAGAGGGAGGTCGAGTGTAGCTCAGATTCGGCAGAAATACCGATTTAGGAGAGATACAGATAGATTGTCATACTCTAGACAATCTTAAAGTACAGCATCCCCCCATATAGGTATAGTTTCCCCAAGCTAGTTACTCAAATAACCAAACTTATCAGACCAAAAAGAGAGAAAATGAAGACCATCCATACAAATTTATGCCAAAACGACTGCGTTTGGAGGATGGGCAATTCCAGAGTTTCACAAGGCCTGCGTTTGGAGGAGAAGTTTACATCAAATTCATATTAGTCTACTTCTGACTTGTAAAAAATGCTATTACACTTCAGTCACTGGATCATGACCTTTATTCTTGAGGCTTTCAACCTTGACCTTTATTCTGATCTCAACTTAGGTGAGTGATACTCAGTAAACGGAAAAATGCTTAGCCCCTTGTTGCATGCAAGCAGTATTCCTTACAAGTGGATCACAAAATGACATGGATAGACTTGAAAGATGCAATTGGTGCATGGAGAAAAGAAACGAAAATATTTGAACAGGCAAAGAACCAAGCAATTATGGAACAGGTCAGGATTTAAGTAATTTACAACTGAAATCACAAATCTCACCATAAACTTGAAAATTTCTAATTCTATGCTAAGGCCTTCTTCAGACCTGCAGAACAATAACAAGGATGTATTTTAGCTCCCACGTAAACATTCATTTAAATGTCCAGTCAATCACTAGAGAATACATATGCTACCTCATGACTGAATGCGATATATTCAATTCAAACTGAAGTTTTATTGAAATCCTGGAGAAAGAGGTACTTACAAAAACAAAGCATTGTTGGATGCCACCTGCTGTAGAAATATGAGGAACACACACGTATTGATCTGTATGCTACCTGTAATTGTAACTAAACCATATCTCTCCTCTATTCCTTTATCTCATCTACTCATCTATTAAACACACATGGCAGGTCTGTGTCTCACTTGTTTAGACACCTTTACGTAATTCCAGAGCCTTTCTAGAGCCTTGCCACTGTCAATAGCCTCTCTGGCTCTATCCAGGGCCACAGATATGTCTTCTGCACCATCACATCCGAGCAAGTGATCAACCATTCCAGCATTCAAGACTATTCGATCATAAGCCGGTCCCTTTTGACCATGAAGAGCTGTTAAACCCAACTCTATATTCTTCAAGACCTAAACTTGAACAAAATGAAATACATGTCAAGAAACAAGAACGAGTATCCTATTCATGCCCCACAAGAATTCTCACACACACCACACAGAAGAGGGAAAGAAAGGGGTTGGCAAGAAGTTCAAATAACTCACCGATCTGTCAGTCCTTGGGGTATCAGTGGGTTCGAAACCATAATCCACGGCATTAACCTCCAGGTTAAAACTCTGACGTGAAACACCTGCAAACCAAATTTTCCGACTTCAGATTCATAAACCCCTATAGTTATAGATCTGAAAATTGCAAACTACATCCAGCTGAGTGAACAAAGGAGCACGAGATGATATAGAAACAAACCTTCAATTTCACAAGCAGAAGCCATGCTAAGTGAACGGAACCCTGAGCAGTAGTTAACAGGGATTCCTTTTGATGAATTTACTGGGCGCAATCTTGTTGTCATTGAGAGGGCCCCTTCCTCACCCTGCACTAACAGTAAAGTCAAAGTTGTAGTTTTATCCAACTAAGACAATTTCTGAAATTCTTTTAAAGTTTTGATATATTTACTTAAAAATAGTATTTTGTATTTCATTGAATTAAGATCAACAATTGGCAAAGTTCAAACCTTCACCACCAAGCCAGAATGAACACCTCTTCTTTTCATAAGCATTAAGAGTGAATCCTCATAACCTTCATGGTAAAATCCGGTGACAATTGCTTCCTTCCCCCGGGTCTATCAACCAATGATAATACAGTTCACATTCAGTATAGTGCAACCAAAAGTGCTAATGCTCGCAATTTGTACACATTTTGTTATTATAGCATATTAATGACTAGCCCTCTTATAAATTAGATAAACCAACAGAGGACAAGTAACCTAGATAAATTCCATAAGTTATGATATATAATACACACAGTTTTCTCTCCATGACGGAGGCAGGGGTTCCATTTCCAAGACTAAGCAAGGATTATAACTTACAAACACTTTCTTAGAGCGTAAAATACCTTCACAAATTGCTGAACCTTTTCAGATGTTGCCAGTGGGGGGCGTTTCTTGATATGCTCCCTCAACTTTACCAGTGAATATCTGCAAATGTATAGCATGGTTATTAGTTTCATCGATTATATAGTACATCCATAATATATTAAGATATAGGCGATAGATTGAGATTCACACAGAGATGGGCGGGCTTCACGATGACTTATATAGGCAAACCCAACTCCTTCATCCTGAAACAGGTTAGAAGAATTTAAACTCAAGACAAAGGAAATAATGGATTCAAAAGGGAACGCAGAAGTGTAGCAAAAAGTATCTGGGAACAACAGAGACCTCTAGAAGTACTTTTGCCTGGGACGGGGTTAAGCTCGTATCCGCTCCCATGAACTTGAGCATTTGCTCTTCAGTAACACCTCCCTGGAAAACATAATCCCGGTCAACAGGAGCTGATCCATTTCCATTTTCCGGTCAATAGAAGTTCCCAGAGCCGAAAGCTTACCTTGGGTGGCATCCATTCAGCACCATGAAGCACCGATGATTCAGCGTAACAAGACCTAACCGCAGCAACAAACAATGTGCTACGAAAGAACCGAGTGTTTCCATCATACGGTTCACCATAGTGAGTTAATGATTTCACATCCGCAATCGGAGTTTCGCCTAATCAATCAATTAATAAATCATCCACATTATAACAAATTATATAAAATAAAACAAACACTATCTGATACAGTCAAACTAGAGCTATTACCAAGTTCATCATCAAATGCAAGGCAGTAAGCTTTTAATTCACGGTCTGTTTCTCTGTTCATACGCTGACCTATTAACAATGCCGAAAGCAGCGATTCACTTACTCCGGTAACCGTCCCATCCTCCGTCAATTTCAACGGCAAAACGTCTCTCAAACATCCCTGCACTTCTTCAAACCCCAAGTGACCGCCGGCCAAAACCTCCCGGAGAGCCCCAACCAATCTCATCTCACTCGTCCCGTTCCCAACGAATTGCGGCCCGATCGAGCTCCCTATCCCCATCAACGACCCCTCCGGGTCGGCGATGAACACCACGTCTGGCGGCAGCGCCCTCACCAGAAGCGGCCAGTACTTGTTCATCGCTCGGGTCTCGCCTTCGCTCCACTGCGTCGCCTCCGGGAAGCAATTCGCTCGGATCGTCATGGCGGCGAAGAACGCTCCGAGCTGCGCACGGGAGACTGGCTCCTCATATTTCAGTTCTCCGGAGGCGGATCGGAGAATAGTATCGAGCACCTTGAAGGCTTGGTCCTCGCCGAGAGGCTTGGTCTGTGTGGGGCCGGTGCAGACTCTAGTCTGAGCTTCCAGCACCGTCGGATTCGGCTTCGGCAGAATAGAGCTTCTGTAAGAAGACGAAACGGTTGGATTTCTGGCATCGAATGTAAATCCGTTAAGGGTGACGGAGTCGAGAGCGGCTCTGACGGTGAGAGCTGGGGTTTTAACGGCGGAAGAGACGAGTTTGAGGAAAGGTGGGGTGAGGTGGCGGGGTTTGGCGGTGGAGATGGAAGAAGAGAAGGAGGGAGGAGAGAGAGGGTGGGGATAGAAGAGGGTTTTCATTTTTGTTGAGGAGAAATGGAGCAGGCGGTGGTGGTGATTCGTTTTTGTTGAGACTTGAGGATGGTGGCCTGGAGCTTTGGGAAGCTCGCAACACTGGTGCCAACCTGGTGTGTGATGATGCTTAAACTTTTTTATACCCTTCGATTCTGCATTAGACTTTTTTTTGGCTGGAAGACTTTTTGATTTTTTTGGATATATCCTTACCGTACACCGGAAGAGTATTTACCATAGGATCCAGATGAAAGAGTATCTAGTCTATTTACCATATTTTGATCCAGATTTACACACTTCTGGTAAAATTTTCGAGCAGATTTGTAAAGATTTTACATAATACGCAACTCGTTGAGCTCACCTGTGGTTTTACATAATGCGCAACTCGTTGAACTCATGGTGGTAAATGTACATAAAATGAAGAAAACCGATAGTTATAAACCATTGATTATATGTAAATCTAACCACATGTATAGTAAATTCTATCAACATCTCAAACAGTTTCTTTA
This sequence comes from Comarum palustre, assembly GCA_951800085.1. Lineage (NCBI taxonomy): Eukaryota > Viridiplantae > Streptophyta > Magnoliopsida > Rosales > Rosaceae > Comarum > Comarum palustre. The sequence goes on along the minus strand of OX637577.1, from coordinate 21,943,524 downwards.
AAAAAAATCTATTATAAAGAAACAGAAATTAAACATTTAAGTCATTTTTCTTCTCTAACTCTAAAAGCTTCTCAATTTTAGAGAAATCAGGTTCATTTCTCAAATTATTATATAAAATTATGGAGTTTGTTGCAAATATAAGGAATTTGAGTTTCTCTATCTTCATATTCCTCATGTTGAAAACAAATTTAAGAAATCTATTTGGAGCAAAACACTCAAAATCTTCTATAAAATAAAAAATTCAAAAAAATAAATTTTTTTTGGAGATAGTCTAAATGCAATAATAATCTGGTTGGTATTACAAATTTGTAAACGTGTAAATTTACAAGTCTACCTTTTGACTTCCCGGCCAGCTTTTTGAATATTGTTTGAACTAATATTGCGTTGTGGAGTCGGTGTATACTGTTTGGTTATTCGTTTATGATATTCATATTCTCACTAATAGAACTGTATATGTGTTCATGACTTTTTTGCTTATGCCAACCTCATCTTTGTCAGCTAATCAAGCTTTTGTATCACGAAACTGATTTATAATTTCTTTTGTTTAACTCTTGAGTTGTTTGAAAGGACAAATTTCAATAGAAATAAATAAATCAATTCTAAAAAACGTTTACATCACATAATCATAGTATTAAATAAAACTATAAATCGATCATATTTGGATCGGATCAACCTAGATCCGTAATATAAATTTTTAAACTGGATCTGACCTGTTACCCATCAGATCTTTAATAGCTTAATTTAAATCCGGATTTGACGGGTTAATGGATACCTGATTCATTAATTTGATATTTTAATAATGATAAATATTTCAAAATTTAAATAATAATTTCATTCGGGATGTGAACCCTCTTTCATTTTTTGGTTAACACGTTTACAAAAAAAAACAAAGTTTAAGATACTAAAAGACAAAATAAAAAATACTAAAAAAGAAAAACAGGATGTGCGGATTTCAATTTGTGGATTTCACAACCTTGATCGTTATTATATCATAAAATATTGATGAAATATTATAACAAAATAAAAGTTTACAGATCTGCTCACCTGCCGGATGCAATTTGAGGGACCAAATGATCTAGACCGTTGAATCTTAAATGAATAAATCCACGGATCTAATACTGTCAACACTTCATCCCCATTTCTCATCAGCTATAGGGAATCCTTTCCTCCTTCCCCTCTTAGGCTCTCACCTCAGTCTCTCTGGTATGATACGTCAGACTCTCACCGGTGGTATCGCTGTTCATCTTCTTTTCTCATGGATCAACTTAAAATTGCAGAATTTGCAGCTATCAATCAAGGCTAAACTCATCCAAATTCATTAGGCTCATGATATTCATATTCAATAAATACAGTAAAAGGACCAAAATCAAACCCAAATTGCCCAACCACAAAATGCAGAATTAGCAAAGGTTAGTTTTATTCCATCATAAACCCAAAAGCTAGAAAATTATAGAGACCTAGTACCACTCATAACCTAAATATTTCAGATTATCAAAAGAGAAACGGAGCACCAAAACCAATCAACTTATTAACCATTCTTGGGTTTCTTAGCCGTCGCGGTCTTGATCGACTTGGGCTATTTCGGATCCCCTGCAGACTGATAAGAATGAGGATGAAATGGTGGCAGGATTAGACCCATACGATTTATTCATTTAAGATCCAACGATCCAGATCATTTCGTCCCTTTTGGTCCCTCAAATTGCATCCCGCAGACAGCTCTGTCAAAACCTGAATTATGTTCAAAAAAACTCTTTAACCATAAATTAATATAATCAAGATATTTGACTTTTAATGTTTTAGCATAAATAATATAGATATTAGTAATTTTTAACTTCATTAAATCATATTTTAGAAGTAATTTAGATACGAATATTTAGGTTATTTAAATAATTATCATATTATTTAATATTTTAAATAATATTATATTTTATAAAAAAATTATTTAATTATTTTAAACAGATCTGAATCCTTAATGGATCAGATGTTATCCAAATAATTATCATATTATTTAATATTTATCAATAATATTATATTTCATAAAAATATTATTTAATTATTTTTAAACGGATTCGGGTCCTTAACAGATCGTATCAATCAAGATCCGAAATTGATCCGTTTAGTAAACGGGTTAACGGATCTGAGTCCTTAACGGATAAATGTGTCAAATTTTTGATTCAAATCCTTTTAAAAATCATGAATCCGGAACGAGTCTGAATAAGATTATGTCCATTTACAGGTCTAGTGTTAAATATTAACTATCTACTACTAAATTATTCTCATAAATTCAAAACGAATCTGGATAAGATTATGCCTATTTTCAAATCTAATGTTAAATACTAACTATCTACTACTAAATTATTAGTAACTCTTACCATAAACATTAACCAAGATTAATCGCATCCTACTGGACCATTGTTTTCTAGAAAGTCCAGGGGACGTGGCTACCTGTCTAGTCACGCGATCCGCACCTCTCACTCTCTCCGGTCCGCTATAAATTCTTTCACCAACCCATTATTTCCAACACGTTTTCCGTTTTCTCCAAAAATCAAAATCGAGAGAAAACACAGCCTGAAAAAAATGGCGGGCACTCTTACTCTGGTACTACGTAATCCTCCGGTGTCGTCATCATCTCTGAGCTCCATCCGAGAGCTCTGGGAGGTTGAGTTCTCTCGCTTCTTCGGCTACCCTACGCTCACCTCCACGTGTCCAGATCTCGTCCCTTTCCCTATGAAGATCAGGAATCGACGGCCGTTGGTAACTGGATCTCCGCCACCTCCGCCGCCATGCTTCAAATCATCTACGACCACTCCAGCTCCGACGTCATCCTCACCGTTTGTTGCAGCGGAAAGATCCAGGTCACTCCTAGCCTCTAGAATCTTCTCGTTTGCCTTTTCGAATTTTTATTGCCGTTGTTGTGGTGGTGGTTAGAGCCAGGAGGTTTCCGACTGTTGATTCCGTTTGGTTGATGAGAAATCCATGCGAAATCGGACTTGAATTGGCAATAATTGAATTTCTCGTAGTTTTCTGCATATATACTTTGTACAGTATCACGGTGACCAAATTAACGGCGCCGGAGATTAGTTCTTCTAATTTTAATGGCGTGGTGTGTGAAATGATGTAGAGAACTTTTGCCTGAGATGACTTTCCGACAGTACGACGTCGTTTCGGTGATATTTTTCAACACCGTGGACAGTGGTTGTGACATTTGAACCTTGCGTGTAAAGTATTCGACTAAAGTCCACACTGAAGTTGTATTGGCTTCAATATTGATTGTAGCTTTATGAAATGGCGTTATATATATGGATTTTCGTGATTATTCTGAATCCGGATCTATATATTTTAGAGGCCTTGTTTTTATTTGATAGGTTTCATTTGAGTCCTTGTTTTCTGTTGTGTAGTGCGGTTCTGGTTACATTTTTGGCTTCATTTTTCCAACTTATTCGAAATTTGCATACTGCATTTTTCAGTCCTTTGAATTGGTATGGTTTGACATGTTTCAGGAGGAGCACTACGTGTCAAAGCTACTCTTTGCCTGGCCTCAGGTGGCATGTATGTCTGGATTTCCTGCTAGGGGGAGTAGAGCCGTCTTTGCCAGCTACAGAGATTCTTTGGGCCAGGGAAGCTGCTGAATGAGTTTTTTTGAGTAGTGATTTGGTTTGGTGTATGGTAAGGCAGTTAAGTCATGACTCTTATGAGACAGATTGAATACTTTGCAGATCCAGAGATTTGCTTTTCGTTTTTTGTCCGTCGATGAAGCAGAGAAGTTCATGAGTCTTATGAAGGTGATTTACTGCCAACACTGTAGAATGTCTAATCGTGATATAGATTTCATTTCTACTGTGGTGGAAGACTCTTGCCTTTGTCATGCAATGAGGGTTTTATACGTAATTGGTTTGCTTTTCAGGAGATTTTCAAGGAAGCGAGGGACATTCAACCTCTTATTACTGACTATGGATCTGAAATTTCATCACATTCTGAGTTCATGTCTTCTGATAGACCTTTAAACGGGTAAAACCAGTACTACTATGTCCTTAGATACATCATTATCCCCTTGCAGGTATTTATATGGCAATTGAAAGTAGTAATTTTGTTCTTCTCTGTGTTTCAGAACTTCCAAGGACTGGGTTGTCATGACTCCTGGTCACACTTATTCTCCTCAAATATCACCAAGCTTAATGAAGGCTTATCCTCTACAAACCTCACCAGGCTTAATGAAGGATTACTCACCTCAAATGCCACCACGCTGGACTCCTGAAGCAGCTCAATACAGACAAACTCAGAACATGTCACCTATTCAGAACTTTCAGAGCAATTTTTCCCCCTTGCCTCCTAGTTTCACCTCATTAATGTCTAACTGTCAACCTGTGGTAGATCAAGGTAGATTTATTTATTTTAGATACTTGGTATTTTGGTTGTATCAGCATTGAACAGGGAACTTTTTTCAGATTCCATGTGATGACTCGTATTCCTTAATTCAATGTAGCTCCAGCCCAATCAACTGCATCCAAGGAAGTCGATATCAAGGCCCTAATTGCGGTACCTTTTTTGTGCTTTCTTTGAAGGTCTTTGGGTAGTGTAGCTAGTCTTGGTCGGAAAAGGATTGTCATTGTTGTTTGAGAGTACATAAAATTGTTCAATGCTTTGGTAAACAGTGCATCTGGTTAAGATCACTAGTGATCGATATATTACAGAAATACTTGTTTACTAACTTCCTGATTGATACGTTGCAGAGATGTATGGAAGACTCTTCCTTCCAAGGTAATTCATTGTTCAATATCGAATTACCAAGACCTAAATTGCATATTCAAGTTTGATTGTTGCCAAGTGTAGATTCTAACTTAACATTGATGTGTCATAAGTGTATATCTATATTCTTAAGCGAAGCGGGGAGGTATACTGTTTAAGTAAACAGTGAAACCAATGAACAGTGAAATGACGTTTTTGCCCCTTCTTGCTTTACTTTTTACAAGCTAACCCATTAGTTGTGTAATTGACATTTTTACCCTCCGTTTCAATATAATTAGAGTTCTGCCATTACTTTTGTTTTTCATAAATGATTTTTTTATTTAATTTTTTTAAAAAAATTGAATTGCATGAAAAAAAACATTTTTAAAAACAATACTATTAATGATATTGATAATATTCATAATACTAATAATAATGTAAAATAAATTGAGTCGTTCTAAACCTAAATAATTGTATTGATCAATATATATTGATTGTTCAGGGTTTATAATCACTTATATAACTTTTTTTAAAATTATAGTTTTAGCGGTGCATATAAGTGTTGGTATGTGGATTTATCTAGGTTAGGTTTTGAATTTAAATTGGGTTTTGGGTTTCGGGTTTAGGACATCAATACACAGTGAAATGACACTTTTGCCCCTCCTACCTTTGCTTTTTACAAGCTAACCCGTTGGTTGTGTAATTGACATTTTTACTCTCAATTTCAATATAATTACAGTTCTACTATTACTTTTGTTTTTCATAAATGATTTGTTTTTAATTTCATTTTTTAAAATTGAATTTCATGAAAAAAAACATTTTTAAAAACATTAATATTAATGATAATGATAATATTCATAATACTAATATTTTTGACGATGGATCTGAATGTTGACATGCGAGTTTAGGGTTCGATTTTTTAGGGTTTATACTCATTTATAACAATTATTTAAAATATTAATTTTGACTTTATTTATTAAACAGAGTGGGTTGGTTACTATTCACATGAATAGTAACATGTGAATAGTGAAAAGACGAATCTGCCCTCCCCTTTTTACAATCAAACCATCCATACATGAATTGACAGATTTGCTCTTAGTTTTAATATTTTTATAATTTTGCCACTCATTTTAAAAACAATAATAATAATAATAATAATAACAATAATAATAATATGTTGATAGGTGTGTTGATACTAAATACCGGGTGTTAATAACATTTTCATAATAATAATAATATAAAGAAAATTGAATCAGCTCTAAAACTAAATGATTATGTTGAGTGTATTTTAACCGATAAATAATTGTATCGATTGTTCAGAGTTTATATTTATTTATATCACTTTTTTTAAATATTAATTTTGATGATGCATCTGAATGTTGGCATACGAGTTTAGGGTTCAATTTTTCATAGTTTATATTCATTTATATCAATTATTTAAAATATTAATTTTGATGATGCATATGAATGCTGATATGTGAGTTTAGTGTTTAGGACAACAATTAATTTCCTTATTGATTAAGTTTATCAGTTCAGCTTTTGACATGAACTGATGAGTGTTTATTTGTCAGGACCCACCCCGGGTTAAACCCCTTTAACCCGAAGTAAATCCTGCGGGGACCACCTCAAGGGAACTTCTTACCGAAACCCCCTTGAAATGGCCAACCCTTCCTACAAAACTAGCTAAACCGGGTTAGTCAGAGCAGTCTACAAAGATGATTACCCCAAAGAATTTCAAGCAGCAACGGAATGATCGACTATGTCTCGACTCTCGTACACGCTCGACCTCCCCTCAAGAACCCTGCATCACTGGGCATTTAAAAACGAAAGGCCCAGGGGAGAAACATTGGAAAACTGTTAGAGTGAGTGGACGAAAATCAAATATAAAAACTCTATTTCTTTTAATGCTCTCCCAAAAATTTAATGATTTAAATAACATTTATGCATGCCCACAATTACTAAATTTCCGCAAATACATGATAAGATAAACAAGTAAGGAATATGGGAAGAGAAATGTTCACAAACATAATAAGTCTGACCTCTCAGACTAGGGTCGGAGCTAAGAGCTCTAGTTGCGCCCTCACGCTATGCTAGCTATATAAAATGGTAATGGACAACCCTTATAATATTAACCTGACCTCTCAGGCTTGTCTGTCCTCTCAGACCAGGGTCGGAGCTAAGAGCTCTAGGTGAAATGGTAATGGACAACCCTTATAATATTAACCTGACCTCTCAGGCTTGTCTGTCCTCTCAGACCAGGGTCGGAGCTAAGAGCTCTAGGTGAAATGGTAATGGACAACCCTTATAATATTAACCTGACCTCTCAAGCTTGTCTGTCCTCTCAGACCAGGGTCGGAGCTAAGAGCTCTAGGTAAGATGATAGTGGACAACCCTCATAGTGCACTACGTAGTTTGCCTGACCTCTCAGGCTAGGGTCGGAGCTAAGAGCTCTAGTAGCGCCCTCACGCTACTCTAGCTAGCATATTCATTGGACAACCCTTAACAAAAATTCATAACAACACTTTACTCAAATACTCTTCCCAAAACGAATAAGTAAAACCATTCCTCGTCATATATGCATAAATCCACTTTCCAACGAAATCTCGGGTTCAATTCCATTCAAAGGACGGGTCATCCTCGTCTATAACCATTTTCGGAAAGAAAAAGAACATTTAAGTAATAATGGTAAATACGTTCAAGCATAAAAATCAATACCTCAAACATAGTAAAAATCTTTAACCGAGGTTCCCGCTAAACTTTATCCAAATAAACATTCATGAACCCGAGGAAAATATGTTTCTTGAAAACAATCATAAAAATCATGCAATTAAATCAATAATTAAGGCATGCATTTATTTAAAATAATATGTCCACTCACAGTACTATTGCGACCTTCCCGCTCGGAAAGCTCCTCGAGCGAAACCCTCGAACTAACCGCGTAGTTGAGCCCGTCTCACGTTCAACCAGAGACTGTACAAACAACCCAATACATTAGTCATTTCATCGTTGACTTGGTCTTTTCCTAGTTTGACCAGGAAATCCTATTTGACCACGTGTTGACCAAATTCCTTTCTTTTTAACAGCTTTTCAACATCACACTTATTTCCGATTATCGACTTGAAATTTGGTTTCCGTTTACGCCACTTTAGCATAAGTATTTTTCTCTTTACTTATTGTGAGTCGATACGTCGATAATGAAATTATCCGATTGTTTTTCCACGATTAACTTGACAATTCCGTTAATAGGAGTCAACATCTCCCTCAACCACTAGAGTGGTCAACATATTATAATTCTCATACTTCACTAACTAACTTCAAAACCTTTAACTTGAATTCTATCTTTTCTTTAACCTTTTCAACCCGATTTAACATCTTCTCATAAATGGAAACCTTCCAAAAAGGGAAAGTTTCCCAAAATGGAAAGTTTCCTAAATTGGCAAGTCTTCCTTAAAATGGGAAGTTTTCTAAAATGGAAACTTCCTACTTACGTCCCATCTTTCCGTAATTACTCAACTTAGGAATTATCAGTACTTCTCGACTTAAAGCTTTACAGGAATTCGATTCCTACCTCTTCGGCATTCAGCCGGTTTTACCGTATCACCGGAATCTTCTCCGGATTCCGGTGACTTGCCGAAATTTCGCCATCACCTCCCCGTTTCCTTCGTCACCAAGTTATCGACCACATGACAAGGAAAACAACAAATCAACATCAATTAATCTCCAACAATCAAACACAGTAGCTAAACCAAACACAGCAGGTCAAAAACCAGGAGATCTGTCCCTCACCTCCACACCAGTACCAGCAGCCTCCTCTGCTCCTCTGCTCCTCAGTCCTTCCCTCTGTACACTCCACTTCTCAGCTCCTTCACTCTCCACCGATATCATGACTGTGCAGTGGGCTTTTTGGCCTTGTGCGGATCTGCTGCCAGCACCCACGGCTCCAAAAGCTACTGCCTTGCTCCCAGTGCGGCGACGACGGCAACCGGTGCTGCTAGGGCGGAGATGACAACCGAGACAGGAAAACCGAGAAAGAGAAAGAAAGGAAATGAGCATATGTGTTCAAAATCGGGGAAAAAGGAATCCAGAGACTTAAATCGAAGAGTGGGATACGATTTTACCTTGAAGAACCAAGAACTTGGCAGAGGAGATGAGTTTTGGCCGGAAAACCGAATTGGGGGTTAGGGATTGGATTTTTGATTGGAAGGTGAGAGTGGGTGGATGTCTAGGTTGAGCACAGAGATAGAAAGGGGAGAGAGAGACGAGTCCGGTGATGGCCTTGGATCGGCCGATGGCGGCCTGACGCGACGACACGGCGGCAAGGAGGCGCGGCAGCAACGCTGCCTCTCGATCCCACTGTATCTCTCTCTCTCGACAGAAATGAGAGAGTGGAGATAGGGTTTTTAGCTTATATACTTGGATCCAAGGGCTCACAATAAAGGATGAAGATCAAAGGCCAAGATTAAAAGTTGGGTTTTAAAATCAGAAAATAGTAATTTAGATATTACCATGGACTTCGGAAATCCGTAGAAAATAAACCGAAGCTCCGAAAAATAATCCGAAAATACCAGGAGACTCGTGTCGACACGTACTATGACATCGAGTCATAAATTCAGGTATTTGGAGTACTTTTAAAAACTCGAAAATTAACTCGAGCGATAACTTATCGAATTACCGATCGCAATTAAAAGTCCTCGGTAACTCGTGGATCTCTGTGAAAGGTAACTTTTATTAACTTCAAAAGATTCGGGGTGTGACATTATTACTTGCAATTCTAGATATTTTGGTTGTTAATAAAAATTCGGTGTTAACGTCATCTCAATCAATTGTGTAATTTTTATTAGAGTTTCAGATAATTGTTACATAATATTGATTGAACTACAAAATTCACGTGTATAGTGTATCGATTTGTTATTCAAATTATATGTATCTCAAAGTAAATATATAATTAATATGATTAGTAAGTCTTAAGGATGAGATACATTATCTACTGAGGGTTATAAACAGTGACACAGAAACTAAATATTTTGCAGACGTGAACAAAGCCCTTCTGCACGCCCGAAGCGCGTGTTTGAAGGCTAATAGTATTTATATTCACACTAACAATTTGATGGTAAAAAGTTGATCAGTTTTCACGTACTATTTCTTGAAATGCGTATGTGTTTCTACTTATTTCTTTCTTCCCTCCAGATATATTGAACCAAGTCGAGACAGTTATGAGCGAAATGGGGGCTGATTTGAAACTGTAGCTGTCATGCAAGTATCTGTATCATCTATGGCAGCCAACATTTCTATATGGTTCCACTTCCAGCCATGAGTGTCTTAGGCTCTTCGTCACCTACATAACTTGTTCATCCTGAATTGTTCCCCATCTCTCTTATTTCAAATCTTATACCTAGTAGTTAATTTCCTTATATTAGAAGTTGCGAATCATAGCTCTGCTAACTTTGTGCACATATATTAAACATATTTCAAACAGAATATGAAAATTTATAAATGGAAAAGATCAGTAATATAACTTCTGTAGTTATCTTTAGGCACATCCACTTTCTCTTAGGGCTGGGATCGGTACGGGACGGGTCGGGATTTGACCTATCCCGATCCCGAAGTTAATATAGTAATCCCGATACCGATCCTGATCCCGAAATTCGGTACGGGTCGGGATTCGGGACATGTCGGGACCGATCCCGATCCCGAAAATATGCAATTTTTAGTTCTAAATAGCTACATTTCTACTAAAAATTCGGGACGGGTTCGGGATCGGGACGGATAGAGCCTATACCGATCCCGACCCCGACCCATTTAAGAAATTCGGGATCGGGTTCGGTATCAGGACGTCGTATCTGAAATTTTTGTCCCGTCCTGTTCGGTATCGGTACGGGATGGACGGGTTCGGGATCGGGATTTCGGGTCTAAATTCCCACCCCTACTTTCTCTTATTGAAGGGGAGCAATACAACATTAAAACTAACAACAGAATAATCCAGTCTCAATACGCACAATTTTGGGAATAGTGATCTCTCTTCCGATAGCTTTACTTTCGCTGTCATATAATTGGAGATAATTGTCTTTAGAAACGTCAAATACAAGCTCATCTGTATGGGTGGTGCACTGAGGCAAGGGAGAAATACGGTTAGATTATCTCCAACAGCTCATATAAAATTAGAATAATATATAGTTTAGAGGAAGAAATACGGTTAGAGCATCTCCAACAACTCATATAAAATTAGAATAATATATAGTTTAGAGGAAAACATTATTTTTTGGCTTCAATAGTTCATGTAAAGCATCATTTATTTTACAAAAAGTAGGAAGAAAGAGAAACATATACTTTATATCTATAGAATTCTCAAAATTTGTATATTCAACTAGAAATCTCTAAAATTTATTATTTTGCCTTATAGAGTTCATAATATCTACTCTAAAAAAGGAAAAACGTCAAAAATTAAAACATCTAACATTAAATTTGGGTTTTAATTTGAATAAATATATAATATTTATATATATTCATAAATTATAGAGAAAAACATTTAATTTTGTATAATAGAAAAGAAGAGCTGTTGGAGTTAAGCTCATTTTATTTTAGAGATTTTGTGATTTACTCCTCTAAAATAAATAAATTATACAAGAATAGTTGAAGATGCTCTTAAATAGTTGACGGGGAACTTTGGTAGTCTCCTCAACCCACACTAGATGTTTGTAGTCCTTCAAATTTCAAAATATACAACACCGTCTCATATCTCTTATTCCTCCAAATCTCACATACTATACAGAGACACATCCATCCACTTCGATAATCCTTTGGGTCTTCAACTTTGAATCAACTTGCATTGAGAAGGTACTGGTATGATTCTAAACCTCTCATCTCCAATTTCAAGAGCAAATATAGCTCCATGATTTAGGAGCCAGCCAGTGCAGGACTCCATGGGCAGACAGTATTATTCAAGAAGTCCGAAGGTGGAGGATGAACGAATGAGAGGTGATCCCAGTCTGTTGAAACGTGTATCACCAGTATGATAGGTGTGTTTAATGGCGAAATAGAGAGACAACGAACACGATATATAATGGTTCATCTTACATTTAATAGATAAGACTAATTCACGATCTATAATATTTTTTATTTATAATATAAATGTTTAACGTATAATTCACATAACATATTTTACTAACTAGAATGTGATATATGAATCACATTATTATTGTTTATGGGTTCAATTTCTTTCTTTGTTTTTGGGATTTTCCGGTTTGGGAATGAACATTTGTTCTAAAATTGAAATTAAATTACCCAGCCATATGATTAGATAACAGAAGTCCTCATAAAACAAGAACCACTCATAAAGCAAGAACCGCTCATGAGCCTTAGTTGGAATCTGGATTTTCAAGAAATATGTTGGTCGGTGATAGCTTTGAATCACAAAAGCAAATTCTGAAAATTTCTAAAATATTGAATCCGAAATATTCACTTGCTTATCTCGGTACCCTTTTGATGTTATGGTAGTGGTTTCATCTTATTTGAACTTTCCATTTGATTGTCTATCTTATTAGTGAAGGAAGACGAGCGAACCTGGAATCAGATACTGACAGAGGTCAATTCAGAGAAACCCAAATACACGATTAAGTTTGGCGTTTCAGTGTTCCGGAAATCAAATATTTCATATCATTACGTTGTGAGTAGAGTGGTCGTTGGATTCGGGTAAATTCCATGTGGAGTTGTTTTTTTTTGAAAAGAATGGCAGATATACAGTAAATTCCGGTTATAAGAGATGGAAAAAAATCTCTCAAATATTGGTGAAAGTTCAAGTAATGTAGCTAACAGCAAGTTTTGGAAGGTGATTTGGGGTCTTCAAGTTCCTAATAAGATCAAGTTATTTTTGTAGAGAGCAATTCATGATATTCTCACAAGTAACTTTAATCTCCGTCAAAGAAAAATTAATAATAACCCTTTCTTCAGATGTGGTGTTAAAGCGGAGACAACCTTTTATGCTCTTTGGGAATGCGAGTCTAGCTGGAAAGTTTGGAGGAAGTCATGTTGGAAAAATCAGGAAAGCACTTTACCTTTGCTAGTTGGTGTGAAGCTCTGATTCGTAAAGCTCCCAAGGAAGAGATAGAATTGTTTGCATATGTATCTTGGTATCTTTGGATGTTAAGAAATGACCACTTACATGGTAAGCTTAACTACCAAAGGCCAAACTGCATTATGTCTAAAGCTTGTTCTCTCTTAGGTGAGTTCAAGGAGGCTAATAGATTCAAGAGTCGTCATAGAGTCAACAGAGATTGTAACTGACAACCTCCATATGAAGGTGAGTACAAGCTAAATACTGATGGTGCTTTGGATCTTAAAAATGGAAGAAGAGGATTTGGTGCTGTGATCCGAAACGAGAAAGGAGAGCTTATGGGAGCTTCTGCTCAACAAGCTGTTGGTAATTTTTCTCCACTGGTCACTGAACTTATGACACTGAAAATGGGACTATGTTTTGCTATTGATTTAGGAACCCTTCCTGTAAGTGTTGAAATGGATTGCACAGAGGCTGTGAATCTTGTCAATGTCTCTGATACTTGTATCGCTAGAGAAGATATTAAGGAGAGCAATCCCAAGTAATTAGGGATTCCTAGAATAGATTGGTTACCATGTTTATCCTTAGAATACTGGATCTGAATGGAACAAACTCTATATATAAGAGGTGTAATAGGCATGAATAAAATCAAGAAGTCTTTTCTTCATCTTATAATTCTCTTTATGGTACCAGAGCGTACGATCTTGAGAACATAACTTTTCTACAGAATTACCATACCTCATGGCTGGCGATGATGAGCAGAAAGTCATTGAGCACAAGAAAGGCTCATCTGCTGCAGCAGCACCATGGGAGAATCCTAATCATCCACTCTATATGCATCATTCCGATCAACCTGGCATGATTCTTGTGCCCCAAGCATTGACGGAAGACAACTACATTGATTGGTCCGATTCAATGGCCATGGCACTCACAGTCAAGAACAAACATGGTTTTATTGATGGAATCATAACCAGATCACTCTTCAACGTTGCAGAACAAGGGCAGTGGGATCGCTGCAACATTCTCGTCAAGATCTGGCTGTTTAGCAGCATGTCAAAGGAGATCAAACGAAGTCTCGCTCATTGCAAGACTGCACATGACATATGGGAAGAGCTAAAGGAGAGGTTTTCCCACACCAACACTGTCGAATTGTTCAACATAGAGAATGACATCCACAAGTGTGAACAAGGAACAGGTACGGTCACCACATATCACACAAATCTCACAGGTTTGTGGAATGCAAGAGACGTGGCTTGTGCACTGACTCCTTGCACATGTGAAGCTGCAAACACGTACAAGACCTACATGGAAACGCAGAAGACAATAAAGTTTCTGATGGGATTGAATGAAGGATATGCGTCTCTCCGGAGCAATATTATAAGCATGGATCCTCTACCAAACTTGAACAAGGTATATGCAGCAGCCCTACGCCATGAAAAGCAAGCAGCAACCTCGAGTAAGAAGGTTGCTATCACAACGGAGGCTTCGGCATTTGCAGTCAAGAAGTTTGCCAGGCCTTCAACAGAGAAGGAACTCCACTGTGAAACGTGTGGCATGAATAACCACATCACAAGGAATTGCAGGGCACATCTCAAGTGCACCTACTGCAATGGCAAGGGTCATACCTACAACTATTGCCGAAAAAGAAAAGCTGACCTGGAGAGAGCACAAGAAGCAAGTAAGGTGAATCTTGCAACCCTATCAATGGAGAACGATGATGGTTTTCCTCTGACAAAGAAGGAGTGTCAACAGATGATGGGGATGATGAGCAAAATAAAGTCTGTTGCTAAGACACAAACTACAAATCCTCCTCAATCTTCTACTCCTACACAATCACTTACTGATTATGACCATCCCACTCCCACCACCACTTCCGCTGATCTACACCAAATACCTGAAACAACATCTCTTCCCTCCTCTCCAACAGAAACACCACCACCAGACATTGTGCCGTCTCCAACAATTAAACCTCGTCGCTGCACCCGACCAACTAAGACCCCAACCATATTGCAGGACTTTCACATTGAGGCAGCCCTCCCTTCTAGGCCTGTTCCGTCGTCTTCGTCGAACGAGGCAATTCCTTCAGGCACTCCTCATTCTATCTCTCATGTATTATCGTATGATAGACTCTCTCCAAGGCATAAAGCTTTTACTGTCAAAATAACTCTCGACAAGGAGCCTAAGTATTTTTCTCAAGCAATACATGAACCAAAGTGGAGAGAAGCCATGAACAAAGAGATTGAAGCTTTACAGGCCAACAATACGTGAAGCTTAGTGTCGTTACCCCTGCATAAGAAGCCAATTGGTTGCAAGTGGGTTTACAAGATCAAGCATAATCCGGATGGAACTGTGGAAAGATATAAAGCTCGATTAGTTGCAAAAGGATACAGTCAAGTTGAAGGAGTTGATTACAGAGAGACTTTCGCACCTGTGGCCAAGCTAACAACTGTACGCGTTCTTCTTGGTCTCACTTCCATTCAGGGTTGGCATCTCCATCAATTGGACGTCAATAATGCTTTCCTCAATGGTGACTTGTTTGAGGACGTCTACATGCAATTACCACCGGGTTTCAGACGAAAGGGGGAGACTAGAGTATGTAAGTTGCACAAGTCCCTGTACGGGCTCAACCAAGCTTCGAGGCAGTGGTTTTTGAAGCTTTCTCAAGCCCTCAAGAGTGCCGGTTTCAAACAAAGCTGGTCAGATTACTCATTATTCGTCCGAAATACACATGGAAAGTTCACAGCATTACTTGTCTATGTTGATGATGTGATACTAGCAGGTAACAGCTTACAAGACATAGAAGATACTAAAAGCTTCATTGCGAAACACTTTAAGTTGAAGGACATGGGAAAGCTCAAATACTTTCTTGGAATAGAGGTGGCAAGATCCAAGCAAGGAATTGTATTGTGTCAACGAAAGTATGCACTAGAAATTCTGGAAGATGCTGGTTTCTTAGGTGCCAAGCCTTCTCGGTTTCCTGTGGAACAAAGTTTGGTACTTACACAAGGAGATGGAGCAGAACTGCAAGATGCTTCACAATATCGAAGACTAGTTGGAAGACTTATATACCTCACAATTACAAGGCCTGATATTGACTATGCAGTGCACATTTTGAGCCAATTCATGGACAAACCTCGACAGCCACATCTAGATACAGCATACCAGGTTCTCAAATATCTTAAGCAAGCGCCTGGACAAGGAATTCTCTTGCCTTCTACAGGCCAGTTGGAATTAAAGGCGTATTGCGACGCTGATTGGGCTCGTTGCAGGGATACAAGAAGAAGCATTACTGGTTATTGCATCTTTCTTGGGAATGCACCTATTTCATGGAAGACAAAGAAGCAAGGGACAGTGTCTAGCTCAAGTGCTGAAGCTGAGTATAGGTCTATGGCCACGACATGTCGAGAAATAACTTGGCTTCGCAATATTCTGAAGGATTTGAATGTGAGCCAACCACATGCAGTAAAGCTCTTCTGTGTCAATCAGGCTGCTATTCATATAGCGTCAAATCCTGTCTTCCACGAGCGCACGAAACACATAGAAATTGACTGCCACGTTGTACGTGAGAAGGTAGAAAGAGGACTGATCGAAACTCTTCATATTCGAACAGAAAAACAACCTGCAGACTTGTTCACCAAGCCATTGAGTTCGAAGCAGTTCACTGCACTGTTAGACAAGTTGAATGTAATCAATATACACTCCAACTTGAGGGGGAGTATTAAGGAGAGCAATCCCAAGTAATTAGAGATTCCTATTAAGGAGAGCAATCCCAAGTAATTAAGGATTCCTAGAATAGATTGGTTACCATGTTTATCCCTAGAATACTGGATCTGAATGGAACAAACTCTATATATAAGAGGTGTAATAGGCATGAATAAAATCAAGAAGTCTTTTCTTCATCTTATAATTCTCTTTAGAAGACTTCTTAGCTGAAGAAGTGAAGTCCCTCTTGAAAGTCTGTAGCGCAAGTAGTGTCACTTTCAAATCTCGGGAATGCAACAAGGTTGCTCATGGCTTAGCAAAATTCAGTTTGTATGAAAATGAGAAGATGTTCTGTATTAAGTATGGGCCGAATTGGCTTATGAAATTGGTGAGAACCGATTCTGATGTTTGTAACCCTTCTTTCAATTAATGAATGGTTACTTTTCTTCTTGATCAAAAAAAGAGAGTAGAGTGGTCTTATATTAAGATACACATGTGAGTTCTTTCTCGATGATGGCTTTCAGATTTGTTGCCAATAACCCTGAGAAGAAGAAGTTGAAGAACATGAAGTTGAAGAAGAAGAGACACCTTTTGACGGGATGAACAGATAAAATGGGTGGTAATATTGAAAACCCAACTTTTAGGTAACCAATACTCATTCGCTGATGTGGATAATTAACTGACCATTGGATTTCAACTGAATGGATGAGATTAGAAGTCTTGACCAAAAAAAAGATGAGATTGTCAAGGACAGCCAAGCACATAGCTTAGCTTTCGAGGATCTCATCCATCACTGTTTACAGTGTCCGATGTAGAGGTGGCAAACGGCCGGCCCTGTATATATGTTAAGAAAATATGTTGTTATACATATACAATATGTTATCGTACGTGTTACGATCCTATAATCATGCCGAAGCTCACCGGGGCGTATCCGCATTTGGCTCTATCGACCACAATCTTGGAAATATGTAAGGAGAGTAATACATACAAAATATCTACTATATGTATGTTAAGAAAATATCTACTATATACAATATTATGTCTTGGATATATATGTAAGAAAATATCTTGCTGTACATATACAATATTATGTCTTGGATATATGTCAGGAAAGTAATACATACAGAATATCTACTTTCATGATAAGATATAGCAAGATATTTTCTTAACAATATATATATTAATCATGTAGTTCATTGCGTACCACTAAATCGATCAACTGCCCACCTCCCCGACCTGATAGAAACATATGCAGTGACTCAAAGAATAAAAAATATAGATACACTAATGTCTAAAGGGTTTATTGATAATTTAAAAAAAAATAAAAACAGAAAATAGAAGGAAAAAAACACCAAAACGTAGAGCACGCAGTTGGCTAAAGTTGAGTAGAAGTCCTAGAATCTGGGATAGTGTATATGGAATAACTACTTTTATAATTGTAATGGTAAAAAAGATTCAAACAAAATTAATTTTAAAAAGTGAGGGAATAGCAAATTGGTAGTTTCAAATAAACGAGTGTACTTTGGCCCAAAAAATAAATTACAAAAATATTAAACGAGTCACATTTAAACTCTCCTTGGCTCCCTTATATATACATGAGTCTGCAAGCTAGCTAGTTAGAGAAGAGACATGGATCTTTGGAGTTGCATTATATGTCTTTGTGTTGCCTGGATCACCATCCAAACCTTGAACTTCTGTATAAGAAGAAGCAAACAAATTCCAAGAACTAGGTTTCCACCAGGACCAAAGCCATTTCTATTGATTGGGAATCTGTTTGAGCTTGGAGACAAACCACATATCTCTCTTACCAAGCTTTCCCAACGCTTTGGCCCCATAATTAGTTTGCAGCTAGGTCAGTTAACCACTGTTGTGGTTTCTTCACCAGCTCTTGCCAAAGAAGTTCTCCGAACCCATGACCAAGTCTTCTGCAACCGATCCCTCCCAGATGCAGTCCACTCTTGCAATCATGCCGACTACAGTGTGGCCTTTCTTCCTGTATCAACAAAATGGAAAAATCTTCGTAAAATATGCAATTTACAATTGTTTGCGCCCAAAGTTCTTGATGCCAACCACTCCAACCGGCACGTAAAGGTGCAGAAGCTTATAAATGACGTCAATGAAAGCATGAGGGCCAGTCACGCAGTTGAGATTGGAAGGGCTGCTTTCTCAACCGCGTTGAATTTGCTGTCGCAGACCATCTTCTCGGTGGATTTAGCTGACCCGAGTAGCCAGACAGCTAGGGAGTTCAAGGAGACTATTTGGGGTATAATGGAAGAGGTAGGGAAACCTAACTTGGGGGACTTTTTTCCTTTGCTAAGGAAGCTTGACCTACAAGGCATAAAGCGGCGCACGACAATCTACTTCCAAAAGACGATACTCATCTTTGATCGGATGATCCATCAAAGGCTGGAATCAACAAAAAGAGACGGTTATATCACAACCAATGATATGTTGGATACACTTCTGAACATCAATGAAGCCAATAGGGAGGATATGGATATTCCGGAAATTAAACACTTATTTCTGGTTAGTCACTTGCTCTTTCTCTTTGTTTATCTTGCTAATTGCTCCAATAATATTATAGATCTATAAATTCTAATACAAATATATATATATATATATATATATATATATATAGGATCTATTTTCTGCAGGCACAGATACAACTTCAGCCACATTGGAATGGGCAATGGCGGAGCTACTACGCAACCCTGAAATTCTTTCCAGAGCGCAAGCGGAACTGGAGCAAGTGATTGGAAGTGGAGAACTGGTAGAGGAATCAGACATATCACGACTCACTTATTTACAAGCCATTCTCAAAGAAACATTACGTCTTCACCCACCACTTCCATTTCTAGTCCCCCGAAAAGCAGAAGCTAACGTAGAAATTGCGGGTTACATTATCCCGGAGGGTGCACAAATTCTGATCAACGTTTGGGCTATTGGAAGAGATCCCCATACTTGGGAGGAGCCATACTTGTTCAAGCCGGAGAGGTTCTTGGGGGAAGACAACCAAATTGATTTTACGGGAAAAAACTTTGAGCTTAATCCGTTTGGTGGTGGGAGGAGAATATGTCCTGGATATCCACTGGCTATAAGAATGTTACACGTGATGTTGGGTTCACTGCTTAACAACTTTGACTGGAAGCTTGAAGATGGAGTCGTCGCTGAGACTATGAATATGGAAGAGAAGTTTGGCATAACGCTACAAAAGGCCCAGCCTCTAAGAGCTGTGCCCATGCAGTCACAGATAAAGCAGTCCCCATGAATTGGTATCTACAATTCAAAACTTGAAAATATGTCATATGCATGCATGCTTGTAAAAGTTAGAAAATGTTAGGTTGTCGAATAACATTTGTTCTAACGGTATTAATAAATATTTCTTTAATATATGAAAGGTTATGAGTTTAACTCACTAAATTCTAATATTTTTTACTTGATTAAATATTTTTTTTGGTGTAAAGTGATCGATCGATGTGTGAACCTCCTCGTAATGAAATAAGGGCCCGTATGTACGTGTCACAACCTTTTATCGATTTTTCTTCTTTTCTTTGGGTGATTTTTTTTGGTGAAGGTCTAGTGACAGTGATCGACCTCTAAAATTAAACCATATTCCTGAGAGATCACAGTAATTATTCCCTGTATGTTGCTATCAAATAAATATTAAACCATATTCCACTCTTGCCTGGACTGTATATATAAGTGCTCCACCTATCATAACCCTGGTCCCTAGTACTTTGAAAGAGTTCCCGGTACCCAAGAGTGGTAGTGTTAGTGAAGATAAGAATGTAGTGAATTATGTACATATATTAGTTATGATGTAAATTTATTTTTGTTATATTATAGTTAATTAATATTTATCATTTGTATATTTTATAATTTTTTATATAAATCTTTATAAAAAAATAAATAACATGAAAAAAAATTATTTTCAGAATATTATTATGTTTAAATTGCTATCCAAGCAAATTAAAATCCAAACATATTATAACAACGCCAAAAAACCACCGCAATAGCCAACACCATTCACGACCACGCTGCACACTGTCCAAAAACCCAAATTCGCCAAAACTGAACCAATATCAAAATTATGCATCTCAAATCACTCCATCAATTCCATATAATAATTCAAAAGCCAGAAAATAATAAAAACAAACCACCACCGCCGTCGTGCACAACAGCACACATGGCAGTCGACCTTCCTTGTCGAAATCCAACTTCTCCAAATCCCAACTAATCTCAAATTTAATTATACAGAGAGATAGAACTCAAAGAATAGATCATCTTTCATACCTCACTTACTATTCGAAGGTGGCCAGAATCCACATGAACATGCCAGAAAACGCAGACCCCTTGCTCTGCTCGATTCTCTCTCCTCAAGGCTTTTCTTCGAAAACCAAGGCCACAGAGATGTCCTCGAAGTCGAGGCGAAACTATCAACATCACCTGTGCTCGCCGCCATGACCGAGACTATATTATTAAAACCTATAGTTTTATGAAATTTATAGTGGATTGAAAGCATATAATAACTAGCAAAATTGGTATTCGATCTTAATTATTGTTTTGGCCCCACTTTCCAGTCGGGTGGATGGTAGTACAAATGCAGAAATTAAAGTGCAGAAAACAAATTACAATAAAATTAAAGAATGTGTGGGTGTGCCCGGGCAGAAGGCAGCGGCGGATCAATAGTTTGTCAACCCGGGCAGAAGGTAGCGACGGATCTGGGCTCAGGTAGAAGGCGGCAGATCTAGGCTCAAGTAGAAGTCGGCGAGTCTGGGCTCAAATAGACGGCGGCGGCGACGACGGATGGACAGGGCTTCCTTTATTTTTTTTCAAATCAATAGTCTGGGCTCGAGCAGAAGGCAGCGGCGGATCTGGGCTCAGGTAGAAGGCGGCAGATCTGGGCTCAAATAGACGGTGGCGACGGCGGATGGACACAGCCGAAGATGATGGAGCTTCGACAGAGACGGCCTAGCACATCTAATTCAGTGTATCTTCACCTAAGTGTATTTTCACTTCAGTGAAAGTCCACCTAAGTGTAGGTACACCCGACCCACTGCTCCGGTCCAGCTCATTTATCTTGTCCATCATCACTGTCTTCATACTTACATCCTTCACCGAAGGGTGCCCAAATCAATTTTTTGCAAACCTCAAGTATAGTTCCACCCACGCACGTATTCACTAGAATTCAAGAAATGACCCGTTTATACATCAGAAATTTAAGCCATTAGGTGTCAGAGGAAGAGCTCGACAATGTGTTCTACAAGTTCGGAACAATAAGGAGGATATGAGTTGCAAAAAGACCATCAAGTTTCGCTCTCATCGATTTTCTTGATAATAGAGATGCTGATGATGCCGTTCGTGAATTAAATGGCTGGAGGGTTGAGTTTTCGCACAACCCTATATGTGTTGTGAGACACGACTTCAATACTTGTAATACTTTGTGACTAAAAAACCACGAGGAAGTGGTAAAATAGTTATTGCTTTAAAAATATCTAACTTTGTTGGTTCTGATACTTGGATTATTGATTCAGGTGTCACTGATCATATGAATTTTGATAAATCTTATTTCACTGAGTTGTCTTCCCCTCTAATGTCATATATCACTAATGCTAATGGTGAAGCCTTTCTTGTGTTAGAAAAAAGTCGGTCTGTGTCAGTCCTACTTTAGAATTACATAATGTTTTATATGTACCTGATTTATCCCATCACTTGATTTCTGTTTCCCAGTTGAATACTAAGTCTAACTGTTATATAACCTTTTATCTCATGTATGTGATTTTTCATGATCTTGTTACCATGGAGCTTGTTGGTCGGGGGTATTTGATGGGCAGATTGTTTTACTTGGACTAGACATATGTAGGAGAGAAACCTGGAGCACAGCGTCGCACTGCTTTAACTTCGAGCTCTATCCGGCTAAGTGAAATCTGGCTGTGGCACTGCCGCTTAGGGCATCCATCTTTTAGCCTTATGAAAAATCTATGTCTTCTTTATTTATTGGTGTGAATGAGTCTTCTCTGCGTTGTGAAACATGTGTCTTGGCTAAGAGTCAGAGTGCTACCTATTCTCTGAGTTTTACTAAGAGTGGTGTTCCTTTTGAAATAATTCACTCGGATGTTTGAGGACCTTCCAGAGAGCCTACTATGTCGGGTATGAGGTACTTTGTCTTGTTTATAGATGATTGCACACGATTTTCATGAGTTGCTCTCCTTAAAACCAAAGATTATGTTTTTCCAGCTTCTCAAACTTTTCGTACTCTTGTTCATACACAGTACAATAGTACCATAAAAGTTCTTCACTCCGACAATGGGGAGGAGTATGTTAATCGTACTTTTCAACAGTTTTTCCAAACACATGAAATTATTCATCAGACTACATGTCCACAAACACCAGAGCAAAACAGAGTTTCTGAAAGAAAAAAATCGTCATCTCCTAGAAATGGCTCGTGTCATTCTTTTTAGTGCTCATATGCCTAAATATCTTTGGGGTGATGCAGTATATGTTTTCGCTCATCTTATTAATCTTCTTTCATCTAGTGTTCTTCAAGGAAGGATTCCCTTTGAGTTTCTTACCTCTCATGTTCTCATTCCCTCATTTCATAATTTTCCTGCCCGTGTCTTTGATTGTGTTGTTTTTGTTTATGTTCCTAAAAATCATAGGTCTAAGCTCGATGGTCGGGCTATTAAGTGTGTGTTTGTTGGCTATGAAGGACATCAGAAAAACTGTAAGTGTTATAATCCACCCACCAGAAAGTATTATGTCACTATGAATGTCACTTTCTTTGAAGATATGAGTTATTTTTCTTTATCTGATACAGCTCTTCAGGGGAAGAATTCATATTTTGAAAAGTTGTATCACAGTGAGGGGGAGAAATCAGAAGAAGTGGAAGATGTCACGCTTACAGGAGATATAATGACGGGTCCAGTTGAGATCATCGTTCCGTCAATTTCTGAAGCAGAGGTTCATCCAGAAGCAGAGGCTCATCGAGAAACAAATGCACCAGTTCTAGGCACTAAAAATGTAATTGAAGACACAACTGTCCCTCCTGTCATTTCTCATACCCCTGATTCACAGCTCGCTGGTACTTAAGATCACACATTTGAAGTATGTCACTCTAGTGATATTAGTAATAGTGACTATGATAGTGGTCATTATGTGTTATCAAATAGGCCTACTCGAGGTCAACCACTCAAAAGATATGAACTCACTCTTCAAGCAAAATCAAAATACTCAGTAGTCAATTACATGTCCACTACTCAGTAGTCAATTACATGTCCACTAAGAGGTTATCTAATTCATATGCATCATTTGTGAATCAAATATCTACTGTGTCAGTACCTAACAAAGTGTAAGATGCATTGGGAGATCGAAAGTGGAGGAAAACAATGGAAGAAGAGATGAAGACATTACAGAAGAATGATACATGGCAACTTGTGTCCACCACAAGGCAAGAAGGCTGTAGGATGTCATTGGGTGTTCAATATGAAACACAATGCGGATGGATCAATAAACCAATATAAGGCACGTCTTGTGGCAAAGGGAATTTTCTCAGACGTATGGAATAGACTATGATGAGACATTTGCTCCAGTTGTCAAAATGAATACTATTCGGGTTATACTTTTATTTGCTGCTCGCTTAAACTGGCCACTCCGACAGTTTGATGTCAAGAACGCTTTCCTGCATAGAGAGTTAGCCGAAGAGGTGTACATGAGTCTTGCACCTGGGTATGTAGCTGGTTCTCCAGGTGAATTTGTGTGTAAATTGAGAAATTTTTTGTACGGCCTCAAACAGTCACCTCGTGCTTGGTTTAAGAGGTTTTCGCGATTCATGCGTAAGATTGGTTACAAACAAAGTAATTCAGATCACACTTTGTTTCTCAAACATCAAGGTGGGAAGTTAACAGCCTTGATTATTTATGTCGATGATATACTGACAATGATACAATTGAGATGGAGAGGTTGCAGAAGCAGTTTGCATCAAAGTTTAAGATAAAGGACTTAGGTGATCTAAAGTACGTCTTAGGTATTGATGTAGCAAGGGGGAGAGAATGGATCTACTTGTGCCAGAGGAAGTATATCCTGAATCTATTAACGGAGACTGGTATGTTGGATTGCACACCTATTGAGCAGAATCATCGTCTAACAGAGTATCCAGACCAGGTACCTACTGATCAAGCTCTATATCAGAGGTTAGTTGGGCGCTTGATTTACTTAACCCATACTAGAGCAGATATTGCATATGCAGTGAGTGTTGTCAGTCAGTTCATGCATAATCCGAGCGAGAGTCACATGGATACTGTTGTGGGAATTTTAAGGTACTTGAAGTCAGCTCCAGGAAGAGGAGTAATGTTTTTTCAAACACAACAACATTCTCGATGTTTGTGGCTTCACGAGTGCAGATTGGGCTAGAAATATTACAGACAAAAGGTCGACATCAGGTTACTTCATCTTTGTGAGGGGTAATTTGGTTACATGGAAGAGTAAGAAACATAATGTTATGGCACGATTCAGTGCTGAAGCTGAGTACAGAGGTATGGCCCATGGAGTGTGAATTGTTGTGGCTAAGGAATTTGTTACGTGATTTGTGTGTTCACCCCAAAAAGGCTATGCAGTTGTATTGTGACAACAAAGCTGCAATTGATATATCACAAAATCCTGTTCAACATGATCGTACTAAACATGTGGAGGTTGATCGGCACTTCATAAACGAAAAGCTAGATGCCAAAATGATTAGTTTTCTCTTTGTTCCAACTGAAGAGAAGCTTGCAGATATACTCACTAAAGGAGTTTCTAAGAAGACATTTTATGACTTACTAGGCAAGTTGGGCATGGTTGATGTATATGCGCCAACTTGAGGAGGGAGTGTTAGCGTGAGTCAGAATATGAATGTAAATATATTGTAGTTATATCACAGATTAATTTTCGTTATTTTATAGTTAATACTTACCATTCGTATTCTTTGTAAACTCATATATAAACCTCCATGGTGAGATGAATAATATGTTAGAAAGTTTATTCCTCTCAATATCGTTATATTTAAGTAGGCGAGCTGAGCTTTCATTGGGAAGGGGAGCGGAACGATGCTTAGAACTTTGAGTTACGCGCCGAGGGTGGTTCCGGCGAACCGATTAGATCTTTCTAAGGTGTGAGGCTTTCAATGAGGTTGAGTTGTTTTATTTGTGTTTGTAGATGAATGATTGTGTGTGTAGTTTGATCCCCGGGCCCTCTTATATACTGACTCGAATAATAATAATCTGATAATTAAGGATATAAACTTAATCAATCTAAGTATGTTTCTATCACTATAGTTTCACAAGAATTCGTTTTACTTGGGAACAAAGCGACTGAAATGCCGCGGTTTCAGTTACAAGTGTAACTCGCATAAGACACTAGTACTGACCTTTCGCTTATCGAAAAACTACTAGACTTCGACGCAGACTCATTTTCTAGAGCCCTGTGCATACACGCGAGACGACATTGTCCACGTAGGGCATCGTCTTGCTTGCTCCTTTTCATATAGTTGCATTTAATTGTAATATTATTGACATTTAGTAATACTGTAAAAAAAATAAACAAAATGTATACAATGTTTGTTAATCGTAATGAGTGTGGCCATTC
The DNA here is from genome assembly GCA_951800085.1 of Comarum palustre. Lineage (NCBI taxonomy): Eukaryota > Viridiplantae > Streptophyta > Magnoliopsida > Rosales > Rosaceae > Comarum > Comarum palustre. The sequence continues at coordinate 21,917,429 of OX637577.1, read as the reverse complement.
ATATATTGAGATGTCATAATGTTACAGGCGTTGTGTAATATCTTCAAAAATATCGTGGGTTAGTAACATTTGATACATGTCACAATGTTACTGATACTGAGTAATATCGTCAAAAATATTGAGGGTCAGTACTTATATATTAAATTCTACTGATACTCAGCAATGTCATACAAAAATATAAATTGCAATTTTATAATTTAATATTTAACAGATTATGACAAATAAAATAGAAGGAAAATGAGTTATTCATAAAAATAAATGGCTAATGACCATTTACACAAAAAATTAAAAGTCCAACCCCACTTCAATAAAAATAAGACTTTGAAACCCAACAGAGTGAAAGATACACTTATTTGTAGTCAAATACACAAATTATAATTAAAACCATATTAAAATATTATTTTAAGACATTTTTATCCTTGACCTTTGTACATACTTAGAGAGAGAATGTGTAAGAGAGAGAGAAAGAAGACTTAGATAGAGCCTCGCGGGACTCCGGTCACTCGCCGTTGAATTCCAATCACTGAAATCTTGCCGTCGAAATCCAGTCACTGGATTTCTGTCCCTTAATAGTAGGGTTACTGACCACAAGTAATCAACTTATTAAGTTATTGACTTCTAATAAATTAGATTACCGACCCCTAATAATTGGGTTGCTGATCTCAAATAATCAGGTTATCAACCCTAGTAATCAATTATTGACCTATGATAGTGACTTATAGCCTCTAATAACTAGGTTACTGACCCTTAATAATCAATTTTTAACCCTCGGTAACCACAAGTAACTCAATTACTAATCCTCAGTAATTAGTTACCCCCAATAACCACATTGTTGTTCCTAACTAAAACTCAAACAAGGAAGAAAAAATAAATGATTTGATTCAAAATAAAGCCTATCATATAGAGAATTGAAATCAAGAAAAATGACAAAAAAAGATTTTTAAAAAAGTAGATATAAGTTTAGGAACATATAGAGTGCAACGTAGAGCTCATCTATCACAATCTATTGCAATAGTATAATTAAAGATAGCTCATCTATTACTATCGAAAAACACAGTGAAGCAAATAAAAGCATTTGTAACAAAAAAAGGAAAGCATTTGTGATTCTGCCTTCTCAATTTCAAAACACATCACAAACCAATGATTAACAAATTTATAATTGATTCTCTCCTCCGTCTTTTGAGAGATGAAACACTTAATTCCACAGTGAAAAAAATTCAAATTCATCTTCTATCTTACAGATCTCATTGGAGACGAACTCGCCATTCTAGACGACTACCATGACGTCTTGATGGCGACGAACGACTGGACTTGGATCGATGACGAACTATACCATTTTAGATTGACTAGCAAAACGACTTCGTGTTCGATTTCGTTTTGGACGAAATTCAAGCACCAACGGCGACAACTATAGGTACAATCTCTACGGCGGTGGCGGGGGAGCTCCGCCTTGGGATGAGTTCGGTCCTTATGTCCAATCTAGAGAGAGAGGAGAGAGAAGTTTCCAGATTGGGGATCGAAGAGATAGAGGGAGGGATCTAGCCTCCTCGGCGTCGAGGCTTATTCACGTCGCCGGAGATGGTGAAGGAGATAACGAAGTCTTCGGAGATAGTGGAGGCAAGATGAGGTCAACGATCTGTGAGTGAAAGTTAGAGAGAGATGAGATGTAGAAAGTTAATCGTGAATTAAAATGAGAAATATTGGTGAGATAGTTTAAGGATAAATAAGTAATTTTATTAAGATTCTAACTGATCAAATCTGAGATGTAGCAACTGTAGGTGGGAGAGAAGAAAATTAGCTGAGTCAGCCTCTATACTTTACATCATTTAATTACAATTTTCTTTGGAACAGCTTTGAGAGGCTGAGCCATTTTTAAAGAGAGCAAACTTGTCTTCCAAGTTCATAGTCTCAGGTAGAACTCCATCTTCAAGCTCCCAGTCAAAGCAGTTAATGAGTGAACCCAACATCAAGTGCAACATTCTCATTGCCAATGGCACACCTGGACAGATTCTTCTCCCAGCCCCAAAGGGAAGAAGCTCAAAGTTTTTTCCCATAACATCAATATGGTTGTCTGATCCTAAGAATCTCTCTGGCATAAAAGAGTTTGGATTGTCCCAAATTCTGGGGTCTCTGCCTTTGGCCCAAGTATTAACTACAACCAGTGCACCCTTCGGGACAATGTATCCCCCTATTTCTACATCAGTTTCAGCTTTTCGTGGTAGCAATGGACCTACTGGGCGCAATCGAAAGGTTTCCTTGATTATTGCTTGTAAGTAAGGGAGTCTTGCAATGTCGGATTCCTCAATAGTCTTTCCCTTTCCCTTTCCGATCATATGATCCAGCTCTTCTTTAGCTTTAGAAAGGCACTTTGGGTTGTGTAGTAGCTCCGCCATTGCCCATTCCAATGTGGCTGAACTTGTTTCTGTGCCCGCAACAAATAGAGCCTACACATTCACCGTGAGTTAGTGATTACTTGTTATGAAAGTAACACTGCACTGCTTTGCTAGCTCATTGAATCGTTATTTAATTGAATATCTCATTATTTAGAGAACAAATAATCAGTAATTAAGGCATTATTTGAAGAAACTATGAACAGAGAAGAAGAAAGGATTGAACTGAGCAGCTTGCCCTGTTCTCCTGGGTTCGTTCCCATTTATATGAGTATCCGATTACAAGGTATACATTCAGTTGTTACAAGATAACCTATTGAGATTAACACTTATCTAAGTGGTTACAATGAATTATCGGACGAGAATTGCAGAATTGGAAGGAGTTCTTGGTTTCCTAATCACACTAGGAAAGCTGCGACTGGTTTCCCGCCTTTTCTGTTGGCGACTGGTTTCTCGCCTTTTCTGTTGACAACTGTGCTTTATCATTCCCCCGCAAGCTGAGTGGGCGAGGAAGGACAAGAAGCTTGTTTACCAGAAAATGGAACCGAGATGCTGACAATCCCTTGGTAAAGATATCTGCAACCTGATCTGTAGTCGATACAAATTGAACCTGCAGTTCTTTCCGTACTACCTTTTCCCTGACATAATGATAATCCACTTCCACATGCTTTGTTCTGGCATGATAAACTGGATTTGAGGCTATAGCAATGGCAGACATGTTATCACACCAAATGGTAGGTGAGCGCATGAACAAATGCAAGTCACAAAACATCGATCGAAGCCATGAGATTTCTGCAGCTGTGAATGCAAGCTTCCTGTACTCAGCCTTGGCACTGGACCTTGAAACAGTGCGATGTGTTTTAGAGCTCCACGAAATGAGATTAGGGCCAAGATACACACAGTAGCCGCCAGTGGACTGCCGATTATCTGGATCACCTGCATAATCAGCATCAGAATAGGCACTGACAAACAAAGAACCGGGTTGATACTTTAGACCATAATTGACAGAGAACTTTAAGTAGCGCATAATTCGTTTCACCCAATCCAATGAGTTGTGGTGGGAGAGTGCATGAATTTGCAAACTTGGTTCACTGAGTAGGAAATGTTTGGTCTAGTCAGTGTAAGATACTGAAGAGCTCCAACCACACTCCTATATTCAGTGGGATCAACAAGTTTAGTGCTCGAATGTAGACTGAGTTTCTGGCCGGTAGCTGCTGGGGTAGCACATGGATTAGCTTCAAGCATTTTGGTGCGAGTGAGGAGGTCCATGATGTACTTCTTCTGAGTAAGATAAAGTGAAGAGCCATCATAAGTTGCTTCGATTCCAAGAAAATAGTGAATGAGTCCAAGATCTTTCATAGAGAAGGCTTTCCCAAGTTCAGTAATGAGTTGTGTAAGATGAGTGATGTTGTTCCCTGTGATGAGAATGTCATCTACATAGATGAGCAGGATGATGAAGATGCCGTTGTTTGCATAGATAAACATGGAGTAATCGGAGTGAGACTCTTGGAACCCTAAGCTTTCTAAATAATCAGCAAAGCATTGAAACCATGCGCGTGGTGCTTGCTTAAGACCATATAGAGATCGTTTCAATTTGCACACATGATTTGGAAACTCTGAGTGCAGAAATCCTGTAGGTTGCTTCATGTAAACGTCCTCACTGAGATGACCATGCAGGAAGACATTATTGACATCTAGTTGTCTGACAGGCCAACCATTGGACACGGCAAGAGCAAGAACAAGTCGAATAGTGGAGTGTTTCACCACCGGACTAAATGTTTCAGAGAAGTCAAGACCTTCTTGTTGATGAAATCCATTGGCCACCAGTCGAGCTTTGTAACGCTCGATGCTACCATCTGCTTTTCTTTTGATTTTAAAAATCCACTTGTTGGGTAGAACATTCATGGAGGATGAGTACGGAACAATATCCCATGTGTCGTTTTTCTCCAAGGCAGTGAGTTCTTCTTGCATGGCTTAAGACCAGTGAGGGCTCTTGGCAGCTTTGCTATGAGTGAAAATATTTGCATCAATACCGGTATTGACGCGTGCGTGCATACTCTCATTTATTTACATATTTTTACCAATGTAAATCATAATCTTAGCCGTTCAAAAGTTTAATTATCCAATCAAGATCACATATGCAAAAAATCAATTTGGAAAATGATCGTTTACTCAACCAAATGCTTCAATCAAATGGACAGTTATGGTGAAAGTTAGCAGCTTCATGAACTGTCGTCCATTTGATTGATGTATTTGGTTGAGCAAACTATTTTTTTCAAATTGATTTTTTTACAGAGATGATCTTGATTGGTTAATTAAACTTTTAAAACGGTTAAGATTATAATTTACATTGTTAAAAGTATGTAAATAAATGAGAGTATGCATGCACGCGTCAATACCGGTATTGACGCAAATATTTCCCTAAAATGAGTATGCATACAATTTACCTAGTAACTTTTACTCTTAATTTAAAAGCTTCGAGAGTTATGCTCCAAACAAGTAGCTAGCTTGATTGCAGTTACTATTTCTGACAGTAACTTTGCCACATGCTATATGGCCAAGTGCTAGCCAGCTTCATCCAGTCATATACCCCCCCCCCCACTTCTAGTCTCGATCAACTCCTAATATATATATATAGGAAGTTTTAGGTGCGGACATCCACATCAATTTTTTGATGCGGACTTCCATTTTGGACCACTTCCCGATTAAATTTTCTCAAACTTTCTTTTAGACATATCTAGATCATCTTGTGTAGGTTATCTCTACAAAATTTCAGCCAATTTGGTGATCGGAAAGACCCTCAAACTTGCGTTACAAAACTGACGGACAGAATTCTGTCCGGTTTGTCGGTCAGTTTTGTAACGCAAGTTTGAGGGCCTTTCCGATCACCAAATTGGCTGAAATTTTGTACAGATAACCTACACAAGATAATCTAGATATGTCTAGAAGGAAGTTTGAGGAAATTCGATCGGAAAGTGGTCCAAAAATCGGAAATCCGCACCAAAAAAAGATGCGGATGTCCGCACCTGATCCAAACTATATATATATATATATATATATATATATATATATATATAAATCAGACAGACAAGTTGGTTTTCGATACGTTATGGTTTGTGATTTCCTTCCAGGCCGAGAAGCATATATATATATATATATATATATATATATATATATATATTTCGTGGAAGGAAATCACGAACCATAAGGTATCGAAAACCACAAACCATATATATGCTATATATATTTCGTGTAAGGAAATCACGAACCATAAGGTATCGAAAACCACAAACCATATATATGCTATATATATTTCGTGTAAGGAAATCACGAACCATAAGGTATCGAAAACCACAAACCATATATATGCTTCTCCGCCTGGAAGGAAATCACAAACCATAACGTATCGAAAACCAACTTGTCTGTCTGATTTCATGATGTTAACTCCTGTTAAATGTTATCTGTAGCACGGGTGTAATCGGATCGAGTACACCTAATAAGAAACGGCGGTATCACATTAATAGCTTCCAAAGACTTGGTTAAATTACTTCTTTCCAGAAGAATATGAGGAGCATCTTATTCATGCAGAGAAACTATATGTGGTAACATGGAGAAGAACAGAAGAGTGCGAGGGCCCTTAGAAGAGCTGTTAAGGCATATTTGTTGAAGGTGTGAATCTCATTGGTGATGAAAATAAAACCAAATTTTGGATATATCTGATACAGAAGAAGGAAAACAAATATTCTTGCGGACCAAAGAGACAGCCGGCCAGGCGGCCATCAATTAGAGGACTAAAAAACAAGCTCAAAACAGCCAACCATGCTCTACAAACGGTCAAAACAAAGCTGTCTAAACTGTGCATGAAGCATGCTGAGGTATGCCTCTCCTCCCTAATATCAAGTTTCATTCCACATTGGCTGTACTGCAGTAAATAACGAAAGAACGAAACCCTCATCTTACGCTCATACACGAATCTTATTCAGTTTTTCAATTACATGTAAAACCGGAAATTTGTTTAAATATTGCATTGAACAGCTGGTGCGCTAAAGCATAAACCAGTAACCAATTATGAACACTAAAGTTGAATTTCTGCACGAAATGATCTGGCACTCCTGATCGATACCATGAAAGGCCTCTGATAGAACCATAGACAAAAATATGACAAGGACCAGTAGTTGTACATTAGATTATCGTCGATGCTTACAAAAGGTCTCATAAACTTATCTATACAAGGGTTCATTTATAAATTCAACTGTATTAACATTATGAGAAAATCAAGCAGTAAACAAATAAAAAGAAATTACGTTACAATCAATTTTCTTTGGTGTTGCTTGAAAAACAAAAGCAAATGACAAATTAAGAACAAGTGAATGGCTTGAAAGTCTCTTACATTTCTATTCTTTCTTTCCTGCATAGGGAGAAGTCCCATACAGCACAACCATGGCATCGGTTGATCTCCTCCTTCATTGTCTGATTCTCACCCTATTTTTTAGTCTATTTCCTCAAACTTTTTCTCTTGATGCAACTCCCACAGCTTCTGTCATAGTCCCCTTCCAGTGCTCCGCAACAATCGCTACATGTAATGCCTCACTATACAACATCAACAGCGGTTTTCAGAAAGAAGAAATCGCCTCGTTTTACTCTGTCGATCCATCTCAAATCAAACCTATAAAGTATAGAAATAGAGAAGATCATCTCATAAGTGTACCTTGTACATGCAAAAACATATCCGGCACTACTGGATACTTCTATGATACAATCTACAACGTGAAACTGCACGACTCATTTTATGATGTTTCGATTAATATCTATAGTGGGCAAGCTTTATCTGTCATAGAAGAACAAAAGAACTTTTCTATAGGAGCTGATTTTCCCATTCATCTTCCTTGTGGGTGTGGAGATAGTGATTCTCAGATTGTGGTAACATACACAGTTCAAGAGAAAGATACACTGACAGATATTGGGAGTCTGCTCTCTGCCAAGATAGAAAACATAGAAACCATGAACAAGAAACTGGTTGAGAACCCATCATTCATAGTTCTTGGTTGGGTGTTGTTTGTGCCCTTGGAAAAGAATGGACTTAAAAATCCAGGTGAGCACTGTTTCAGATTCATTGGCTCATATTTATCTGATATGGTCTAGATTCTCTGTCCACAGTTTCAAAAGATAGACATTCACTTTTTCTTTGTTTCAGCTCGATATAGAGATCTTATTTGTTGCATGCTGGTGTATCAATAATTTTTTGGTCAGCAATTTTCATAAAAACTACTAATTGAATCATCAAACGCCAATTTACCAGAAATGAGATAACTCTGTTTTTGTACCCCTTCAATCTTCCACCACTGACACATTATATGTTTTTACATTAGCTTTAAGATGGAAAACGTATAGCTAGAGATCATAATCCTAGAAAGTAGTTATATGGACCAAACAATATTGTAGTTAAATTCAATAGATCAATAGTCAGAGCTGAATGTTGACAATGGTAAAGCAGCAGATACAGGAATTCAGAAATTCACAGATAATTTTCTATCACCAGGAAACAGACACAAGTGGGAAATATTGGTTGGCATACTATCAAGTGTGACATTGCTTTCACTTAGCACATTCATCCTCCTCCTTATTAGGAGAAAAGCTGCAGCCAAAGAAAATATTGAAGTTCCAAGAGTTGTTTCCAAAACATTGTCTGCCAATAAATCTTTTTCATTGCATAATCAGTTGCTTCATCAGCAATACATGGAAGGTCAGATAAAATTTCAACCAACTCACTTATAAGTACTACTTTATGCATGTTGGATCAGAGATATGCCTGTAAATATAAATATGGCAAACTTGCTCATGGCAGCAAAACTACATTGTTGATTTACAGATGCGACAGTATTTGAATCAGACGGACCAGTAGTATTTCCTCTTGAGGAAATTGAAGAGGCGACTGATTATTTCGATGAAAGTAAGATCATTGGAGAGGGTGGATATGGTAAAGTATACTTCGGCGTACTAGGGAAAAAGGTATGGCATAACCACAAGTTCTATATATTCTACAAACAAGGCCACAAAACCAAGCTATACATATCTTCTTTGAAGTCAGCTATATGTATCTTCTTACACTAAGTTTCAGAAGATAACAACTGCTTCAAATTTCAGGAGGTCGCTATAAAGAAGATGAGATCTAATAAGTGCAAAGAGTTCTTTGCAGAGCTAAAGGTCTTATGCAAGATCCATCATATTAATGTGGTGAGCAACCAATCTAAATAAATGACCTCTACTATGGTAGACTTTCGTACATTCATTTGTAAAATCTGTGTTTTAGGTGGAGCTTTTGGGGTATGCCAGTGGAGATGACCACCTCTACCTGGTCTATGAATATGTTCAGAATGGATCACTGAGCGAACATCTTCATGATCCATTGCTTAAAGGTACTCAAATTGCGCGTACACACATATACATTGCTTAACACAAGTAAATGCTGAGATTCTTAAGTACCTACAATGCATTGTTAACAAAAAGAAATCTAACAAAAAACTAAAATATCATTAATCAGGTCATCAGCCTCTCTCCTGGACTGCAAGAACACAAATTGCACTGGATACTGCAAAAGGTATTGAATACATTCATGACCACACAAAAGCTCGATATGTGCACCGTGATATAAAGACAAGTAACATTCTACTTGATGAGGGTCTCAGAGCAAAGGTACTAAATCCATGACTTCATTAACATCATCTAGTCCATCGATATTGTCTGCATGTCATCTTGATTCAATCTATTATGCAACTTTCTTACAATACATGGTTAGTTCTTTAGTTGTTATTTTAAAACGCACATCCTTAGGTAGCAGATTTTGGTTTGGCAAAGCTTGTTGGAAGAACAAATGAAGAAGATATTATAGCAACACGACTTGTTGGAACACCGGGATACCTCCCCCCAGAGTAAGTTTAACGTTCTTTGGTTTTATACGACTAACGAATGATACAAGGGCTGTTATTAAGTATATACAGCTTACCTCCCATGTTATTGTGAAAGATCTGTGCAGGAGCTCCAGGTGACTCACAAGAGTGATGTATTTGCATTTGGAGTGGTACTTGGAGAACTGATTACAGGGCAACGTGCACTGTTCCGTGACCACCGAGAGCCTGCAAAGATGAAATCTTTGATTACAGTAGTAAGTTTTAACGGAATCTTCAACAAAACAGAAATCTAAGCAACAATGTCCCAGACTCCAAAAAAACCTCCAATTTTAAATCCTCAAACATTGAAATCCCAAATGCCAACTTCCAAACCCCAAATCTTAAATCCACAAACAATGAAACCCTAATCCCCAAATTCTAAACTTCCAAAGCTCAAACCCCCCAAATGCTCATCACTGCATAAATGTAAATATGAAGATAGATGCATAAATGTAAACAAACTATCTATCTTTAAACATGGCTGCTCACTCCCAGCAAATCTAAAATTGATTTCTCTTGACAGATTAAAAAGGTGTTCCATGATGATCACCCAGAATTAGCTTTGGAGGCTATCACAGACCCTAGTCTCCAGGGCAACCTTCCTATTGAAGAGATATTCAAGGTATTACATCCATTTGTAGTTGAGGATTTATTTTCCATTTTATATGCAATTTTAAATCAATCAAAATGGGTATTAAAGATTTACCTTTAAGCTATCAGTTAGTGATTTTGATGTGAAACCTGATGCGTGTTGCAGATGGCAGAAATATCAGAATGGTGTTTGAGTGAAGAAGCAGTGGGAAGGCCAGAGATGAGAGAGATAGTATTGCGTCTCTGTCAAATTGTGACAAACTCTACTGAGTGGGAAGCAAAACTTGGCGGTAACAGTCAAGTTTTCAGTGGCTTATTTAATGGAAGATGAGTAGATGACGATCAAAAGCATAAATGCTCTTGCTTTACAGAAATGGTCACATTGTAAATGATCACTCTCATTTCTTGACTTGAGTAATTTGGTTACCGATGTTTTATTTAGAAACACACAAATGCTCTTGATTCTGTGTCTTAGCAAGCCCCTGTTTTGTATATTTTGTATTTACTCCAACACTTTTTTTTGTTCGTATCTTATCACATTACAAATAAGAGTATTTTCAACAAATGTAATTTTTAATAGTTAAATACAGAAAAAAAACCATAAAATATGTTTAAATTATCGTAAAACTGACTACAACAAATTTAACTAATCTATCAAGTACAACTAAAATACTCTTTGTTGTGTGGTGAACTATGAAGTTAATTGGATTTGAAAATTGAACCTGCCAATGCAGCAAACATTCCTAATAAAAAAACTAGTATTTTAACTTCGCATTATGATGCATGTTCAATTCTACGAGGAGCTAGTAGTTTTGTAGAAAATCAGGATTCAGTGCAAACCTTGATGTGCTCTAAGAGTAATCGAAGTTAATTGGCATATTCCTTCATATGGATATATTAAGCTAAACACTGATAGGGCTTGGAAAAGTAGTTCCACCAAAGCTAGTTATGAAGAGGTTTTTTGTGATTATAATGATAAAGTTATTGGTGTTTTTTGTTCTAACTTGAGCATTTCTAGCTTTGATGCTGCTGAAGTTATGACTGTTATCAAAGCTATTGAATTAGCTTGGATAAGAGAGTGGAAGCACATCTGGTTGAAAGTAGACTCAGAGCTAGTTCTGAATTTTCTCCGCTCTCTCGCTTTAGTACCTTGGCAACTAAGCGTTGAATGGACCAACTGCATGTTCCAAATTTCTTAAATGGACTTCCGGTCTTCTCATATATTTCGAGAAGGTGGATGCATTAGCTAATGAAGGGCTAAAGTCATCAGGTTTGAAGTGGTGATATTTTTTCCCAAATTTTGTTGCTTTTCTTTGTAATAGTTATTTGTTGGGGCTTCCCAATTTTCGTTTCTGCTAGCTTCCATTGTTTTTGTTTGTGTTTTATAGGTTTGTTTATTGTTTTTGGTGGGAGTTGAGTTATATCATTTCAGTTTTGATATAGTTCTCTTCTTTTTCTTTTCAATAAATTTCTCTCGTTTTAACGAGGTTTACCCAAAAAAACTTCTTTTTATATTTTTGTGAATTTACTTATTCATATTCTATCTCTATTTTTTTCTATTATATAAAAAAGAATCTCATTCCTACTAATATGAATTGTCTATTTTATCCATACATTTTTTTTTTAAATTATTAGATCTGAACTTTTTTTAAATCGTCTATTGCCACCCTACTAAATACTTAGTTCACCCCACATTTAATTTTTGAGTCATAAAGTACCCATTTTGACCTTAAAAATTGAAAACTAATTACCTATGTCTATAATAAAACTGAAAAGTAATTACATAAATAATTGAAAAATAAACCATAAGAACACAATCTTCAACCCAGACTTCCAATTTTCCCATTTGATTCATCGATTCCTTATATTCTTCTCTTCCAATTTATGCTCATAATTTAGGTTATAAGAATCAATGTTAATAAACTTGCACCAATGATATTCGATCGATTAATCAAATTCATTCATTGTATTGCTATTATTGACTCATTGTATGTATGGTCCTCATTTCGGTCATTCGTCTTCTGTTTCATTTATATTTGCTTAGTTTTCAAATAGTTTACACAAGGACAACACTGGAATATTTAGAAAAAATTACAAATGTAGGGTGAATAAAGCATTTCGTGAGGTGACAATAACCGCACCCAAAATTTGACAATTTTCACTGTTTTCTATTTTTTTGACTTTATTAATATAGATATTAATTTAAATTGTAATAAAAGCCAGTCTATTTTCCAATTAATATAAAAATAGAAATCTTGAGTGGTAATTTTTTATTCACAAATTGTAAGTGAACCCAAAACGACGTCGCAGCTCCAGACTTTAGTCGCTGGTCTGAAAAGCAAATATTTCACCTTCGAGAGAGAGGAGCCGGTTCACGGTGAAAGACTAGACCTTTTGATGGCAGAAACGACGTCGTAGAGCCCTCAAGCTCCACCGTTTAGATCTCCCCTCGGCTCTCTCTTCTTCTTCTTCTTGCTAATTTAGACTTGGCCCTTCTTCTACTAAATCCAGAAATCCACAGATCGCATCCGTTGGTTTTCCGATCTGAGCCTCCCCGGAAACCTAATGGCAGGGGCAGTCTCGGCGCTGTTCCTCCTAGACATCAAAGGCCGCGTTCTCATCTGGCGCGACTATCGTGGCGACGTCTCCGCCGTCCAGGCCGAGCGCTTCTTCACGAAGCTCATCGACAAAGAGGTCCTCCTTCCTTTTTCACTTGCTTTGATCGAGTGATTGAAATTCTCGAAATTAGAGTTTAAATTAGTGGATTGGAATTGTGGATTTGATCTGGATTTCATTGTGTGGTTTCAGGTTGATGCGGAGTCGCACGATCCAGTAGTGAACGATAATGGCGTCAGCTACCTGTTTCTGCAGCATAACAATGTGTACCTGATGGCGGCGTCTCGGCAGAACTGCAATGCTGCCAGCATTCTTTTCTTTTTGCACCGCATTGTTGATGTAAGATCTATTGTTAAATTATGAGCTTAATGCCTGCATTGTTTCATGGTTTTCGTTTCGGTATGAGCTTTGCGTAAATTGTGAGTTTGTGATTGGCAGGTGTTCAAGCATTATTTCGAAGAGTTAGAGGAGGAGTCGCTTAGGGATAATTTTGTGGTTGTGGTAAGGAGGTGTTTCGTGCTGTTCGTTTTGCGTAGTTTTGATGTTGGAGTTTTGTGGTTTGATATGTTTCTGTTGTCATTTCTTTGTAGTATGAGTTGCTTGACGAGATGATGGACTTTGGTTACCCTCAGTTTACTGAGGCGAAGATTTTAAGTGAATTCATCAAGACGGATGCTTACAGGATGGAAGTTAACCAGAGGCCCCCGATGGCTGTAACAAACGCAGTGTCTTGGCGCAGTGAAGGGATACGTTACAAGAAGAATGAGGTACCTTACTCTGGGAATAGTAAAAAATTATCCTTCTTTTGAAGTAACAGACAGTGGATGATTTACCTTTGGTCTTTTTTGTATTCATGCAGGTTTTTCTTGATGTGGTGGAGAGCGTTAATATACTCGTCAACAGCAATGGACAAATCATTAGGTCTGATGTTGTTGGTGCTTTGAAGATGAGAACTTATTTGAGGTGTGTTTTCATTGAGATGTTTATTCTAGCATAGATGTCTGCTCTATTTAATTCTTTGATCTTTGTGTTTAGTAGTCTAATTCATACTTCTGTAACTGAACATATTGGTTGATTTATGCTCTTACCGAATACTTAGTAAACATAAACATTTAGATTGAGATACCATTTCAGGATTTTCTAGTTCGTTTGTTGTATGTTAGTGTGCAAATCCACTTGCATTCCATATCAGTCCTCGTTTTTCCTGACCAAACGCCAAATACTTGCTGTGAGAATTGTATAATCTCTATTAAGTTCTGTTTTTTTTCTAATACATCTTATAAACCGTAAGGCAAGTATCTAGTCATCACATCTGATTATCTTTGGTACATTTACGGTTGCAGTGTTTTTCATTTAAATAATAATAAATTTTGTTAGACTTTGCTAATTGTAAGTACATGCTCAAGTATCTTTTCTTTCATCTGATAACTTGGGTGTATATGCACATTTCCTGCTGCAGTGGTATGCCTGAGTGTAAGCTGGGCTTAAATGATAGAGTGTTATTGGAAGCACAAGGCAGAACTACAAAGGGAAAAGCCATTGATTTGGAAGACATCAAATTTCATCAGTATGAAACTTTAATGTTTGGTTATGAGTGCCTGTGTTGGTCATGTTACTGTTTGAGTGGTTACCCAACCATTATTCCTATAGCCTTACACTACATCTTAAAATCTCCTTAGGTGTGTTCGTTTGGCCCGGTTTGAAAATGATCGGACAATATCCTTTGTTCCACCTGATGGAGCTTTTGATCTCATGACGTATAGACTGAGTATGCAGGTAACCTCATGCTCTGTTAGTGCACTTTACTTCATTTCTCTTTTCTGTACTTCTCCTTTTTGGTGGTTGTCTATAGATTTATTGATTGTAACGAATTTCATTCCATCTCTTTCAGGTCAAACCATTAATTTGGGTTGAAGCTCAAATTGAAAGGCATTCAAAAAGTCGCATTGAGATCCTGGTCAAAGCTCGAAGCCAGTTCAAGGAGCGCAGGTAATTGATTTTTTTTTTCATGAATTTTCTGGAGATGGGAGGGGTTGGGGTCTAGTTACTGCTGTATAAATTATGCCTCTTGTCAAGTCAATTGCTCTGTCCTATGAAAGCCCTAATGTATAAGATTCCATTAGTACTCATGAAAATTTAATTGCACAGCACTGCAACAAATGTTGAGATTGAGGTACCTGTCCAAACAGATGCCACTAACCCAAATATTCGGACATCATTAGGATCTGCAACGTATGCACCTGAAAATGACGCACTAATATGGAAGATAAGATCTTTTCCTGGTGGCAAGGTATGGATTTATTTACATACATCTGTGTATTGACGTACTTCAGTAGTTGTAGCTAAACTAATTAGATACTTGGGTTGTTTCTTGTGCTGCACACTTCAGCTTTTAAATAATCCTGCTTTTAATTGAAATGTTATAGGAGTATCTGTTGAGAGCAGAGTTTCACCTTCCAAGTGTAACAGCTGAAGAATCAACTCCTGAAAGAAAAGCTCCTATACGTGTGAAGTTTGAGATACCATATTTTACTGTTTCCGGAATACAGGTATTCTTTTATGGACATGATTGCTTTGCTACTTTTGGGACATCTCGATCTCTCTAAGACCATCATTTTTGTTTAGGACTCCTAGGCAGAAAAGAGAATTAGGTTGTTGTATGTTTTTGTTGCGTACCATTTGTTAGATTCAAATAATTCTCAACTGGCTGTTAGTGCAGCAGAAACCACTAAAGATTTAGTTTTAAGATGACAAGTTGATACAGTATGCAATTGTAGAGCTAGCCTGTTTATTATGAAGAACTAAGAGTCTTCCAATGACACTATTTCATGATTATGTTGAAACAACAAAGATTCAAAGCGAAATTAGTTTTAAATTTATGTAAACGCTGGTTTTGTAGGTTCGTTACCTGAAGATTATTGAAAAGAGTGGATACCAAGCTCTTCCATGGGTGAGATACATAACCATGGCAGGGGAGTATGAATTAAGGCTTATATGAAAGTTACACGCTCTTGATGTTTTCGGATCAATGAGATTTCCTGTATGATATTGAATGGTTTCTGAGTAAGACTGCTGGATATATTAAAGACCTTAGATAGCCAGTTGCCTGGGATCAGTAAAGGTTGAGAAAATTGGATTCCCTGGCCTTTGATTTTGTCCGTGCATTATCAATGTTTGTCCACCAGTGTTGTAAGTTATGGTACCAGAAGATGAGTTCTTCTATTATATCGAATTAAGAACCGGGTCTTGTTATTTTGGATTTTGTTGCCTTTTATTAAATTTTTGTGTGTACCTTTTCTCCCACAGATATTGGAATTTCTCCATCCAAATTTTTGCTAGTCATCATTCATGTTCTTTTTTCCCAAAGATGTCTATAATCTCAAACGGATTATCCTGAAATGACCATCAATCAATCAAAATTAATTTGTGTTGTATAGAACGAGCTTTGGATTTCGGTTACTCGGTTAGCCCTTTTGGGTCAGTAATATGTAAAGGGGAGATAGAGACTTCCTCAATTAATTTTTTTGTTATTATCATTTTTTTAAAGGGAAGAACCTTTAACAAAAATGATATTTCTTTTCTATAATATGGCAATACAATTGAATTCAGTTTTGCACCTCCGAGCTGTGATAGAATAGCGCTCAATAGATCAGCTGCTCTTGCTTTTGATTCCCAGCAAGCAAATGGTGGCATTCACCTCCTTACATTGCTGATACTGTACAGCAGAAGTTCATGCCCTCTGTTTAAGTTCAATGAATCCCAGCTTTATAAGGAAAGAAAAATTGACAATACATACGATGGGGAACAAAAAAAGTAAAGAAACAAGAAATGATCAGTTTGGTTCAGCAAGACTAGCATATGGGAAAATAAAATTGTGGGTCAATTATGCACTTCTTGGAGAACCTTCAATTTGTATCAGATTCTGTAAACATTATCCTTCAGCAGGCATTCCTTCCAGTGTTGAGAAAGTTTAGGTGAGAGCTTGGTTACGCTACACCACCATCGTCAGGGCATACCTGCAACCTCAACCCTGAAGGACTAACAGTGGACACGTGCCTGTCACACCAGCCTCCAGGTATGTATTTCCATAGGAATTTACAGATCGCGAACCAAACGAGACCTATTGATAGCGGGGATCGAACTCGGATGGGGTCTCCATCACAAGCCCGCCCTTACCAACTGAGCCAAACCTCGTTGGCTTCAGCAGGCATTCCTTTACTATGGTTAAGAGATGGCCGAGTTGATAATCCTCCGAGATCTGGTAAAAAAACCCAATCCTTGCTCAAGATCACCATATACATAGTACCCTTATATATCATCCTTCCCAGGGTTACTATAAAACTATAGAAAATAAGCTTCATTTTATTCCTGAACAGCTAGAATACTGAGGTTTAGTACCCATTACTAATGGCTTTAATAGTTGACAATCTCTCCAAGAAGTGATCGAAAACCTCATCCTTGCTCAACATGCTGATCCTTAAATAGTTTTGATCAGTCCCAAACTTCCTCCCAGTTCTTCCTTGCACTTTGATGCATCCTCTTATGAACTTGTCCAAGTCTATGTCTTCCTTGCACTTCAACCAAGCAAATGCTGCGTATACAGATAAAAGAGAACCAAACAATGCATTAGAATTTTGAACATCAATTTTGTGATTGCTTACAATGTCATATCTACATTCCGAACCTGGATGTGGTTCATTGAACTCTCCAGAGAAGAGGCAGTACTCTTTGGGATACTTGGGCAGACTGAAAATGTCGATGCGCTCGACAACTTCTCTCAGCCTCTCCCACCTGTCAGTCATGAGACTCTGGCAGTGCTCAAAGAAGAGCTCAGGGTTTTTGGCCTTGCAGTTCTGATAGTCATCACAGATCACTCCCATTATCTTTGCAGCTCGGTGCTGAGAGTCCTTGGACACACCAAGTGAACTCAGCTCTACGAACTTAGCCATCTTCTTAGCAATCTCTTTGTCCTTCACAATAGCCCATCTGGAAGAAAGCAAGAACGTACAGAGATGAAGTCACTATTATTCATATTATCAGTACATTCATATAATTACTTTCCTTTCCACGAACCAAACGAAGACAAATAGAAACTGACCCAATACGGGAACCAGCATGTCCCGTGCTTTTCGAAAACGTGAAGTACATGATGTCTTCATCGACAGGAGCAGTAATGGAAGTGTACTGAGGCCAGTAGTAGGCAAGGTCATGAATAAGCTTCGGTTTCACTTGATCATCTGGTCGGTTTTTCACCACGGCATTCCGATTAGTACCATCTGGGTTGTTTGGAGTGTTCACCACCTCAATGTAATCTCCATGTTCCTTGTTACCAAAGGCATATGCATCACCTGCCCATCTGTAAAGCCCTGAACGGAGATAGTCTGTCTCATCTGGATATGACTGCAATTGAAGCAAACATAGTTTGAATCAACACAAGGGAATCTATTCATGAAAATTAAACTAGAAAAGAATTGCTAAGAGAATTTGATTAATGTTGACCTTGACCTAGCTGGTTAATTGTCTAGCAAACTAGCCAGACATGCCCATGTTACTATTTTCAAACTGGCCAGACTCAAAACACAGGTTAGAATTTGCTGCATGTTACGAAGCAACATTGTGTTTCCCAAAAGACATATTTGCCTCTTTGTCCCTTCTTCCATGCAAACATCTCCATGTTCCATAGACAGTCTTCTCGTAATGTCACCCTACCAAGGATTCAACTTGTTTTTTCTTTTTTCTTTTTCAGATGGACACCAAGGATTGAACTCTAAATCCAACCCCAATAAGAAGTTTTGAGCCTGTTGGTGCATGTATTTAGGGAGACATATTATGGTATATATGGATATAGTACCAATTCGTGATAACATAATTTTTTTCAGAAAAAAAATACCAGGGGGTCTGTAACCTTTGAGACCTCAATTATGTTGGCGCGCTATTTGTTTCGATACATGAAAAGAACAACTACAACTTGAAATTACGGGATACATCCCTGTTTCAGTTGATCCAAATAGAACGCTGGGAACACTCTTAGATCGCTTATGTTCATATTGATCAGTTGACTTGAAAATAAATTAATGTAAATATAATTGTGTTGATCAGTTGACTTGAGCATAAATGTACGTATAAAGATTCAAGAACTCAGATAATTATATATTAACGGTTAAGGAGGGGGTCAATGAGGCTCACCGAGTAGTAAGGAGCAGCAGACACGACACTGATCGGCTCAGCCCCACCAGGAGAAGTGAGAGCATACAGCGCCGCCTGGTAGAGCTGCGTGGAGCCTGTTCCCACCACAATGTGATGACCGTCCACCACCGCATTCCCGACCGTCCGGTGAAGTCTTCTAACCGCATCCTCAAATTCTGGCTCCAAAAAAAAGCAGATGTTGGTGAAATCACTGACATAGCTCATCCACTGGCTGCCGGAGATCACCATTGTGCACTTGTCCCCCATATTTTTCCAGTACGGTTCGAACACACTTGGGTCCCCTCTGCCATCAAAACAATCCTCATTAAACATCATTCTTGAACACATTTGGAATATACGAAAGATCCAATTGAGTTTTGGGAATGGAATCATTGTTTGTGTTAATTTAACAACAGCAATGCAGCAGATCGATGAGACGTGTAAATATAACGATATTAGAAGTGCTCAGTGAATCTCTCGAAGAAAAAGATGGTGAATGATGAAAGCTAAAATCGAAGAACTTACTGTTCGAGATTGAGGACAGTGTCAGGTGAAACGCTGGGCCTTCTTGCGCCATTGCCGTTGGCTGAGGGTGTTTTCTTAGGGATTGCAGAGTTAGGGTTATGATCAGTGCCGCACATTTTGTGTCTTTCGATCTCTAAGAACACGAATAGGTTTGATGATTTTGGAATGACAAGGCTCTCACTGTTGGTTCTCCTTCATACAGTTTAGTGTTGAGAGGGTGCATGAAACTAGCTTGTTTTGGTTGCTTTTATTCCATAAGGAAGGAGATCTGACCATAATAATAGCCTATATAAATCATTCTTGATTCTTATGTGGAAACTTGTAACTATACTTGTAACACTAGGTAGCAAAAATCTGAAATTCTGAACGAAGTTATGGCTGCATATCTAATAATAATAATAACTAATCTGGTTTGAATCTAACAATGAACTATTTTGATACATGAATTTGTGTGTGATGAGACAAAATTCTTATATGGGAAAATTTTGAAGCAAAAAAAAGGTAATTAAGTTCACTCATAAAGGTTCCTAGTATGGACAATGTGTAAAGTACATGTTTAATATATGCCTTGAACCAGCCATTTGGGGGTACCAGCTATTCGGGGATCTCGCTGCCCGGTCAGCGAGTTGGGGTCCAGGGGCAACGCGTCCTGGTTTGGAGGTTCGGGGGCAACGCCCCCGAGGCCTACGAAACCTGTTATGCTGGGTTCAGTTGGTTGAACAGTCTCACTCGCGCGACTGTCGATCGCGGGACTGTTCGCGCGACTGTCGCTCGCGGGGACAGTTTCAGTTGCGCGCGATTTTCGCTCCTGAAATCCTGGACGCTTAGTATATAGGGTTTAGTATATAAACGTCCTAAAACCTAATTGTATATTGCATTCTGTGTTCTTCCTCAAGATAATAAAACTGTTCTCCTTTGCCCGTGGACGTAGCTAACATATCGTTAGTGAACCACGTAAATCTGTGTTCTTTCTTCCATCCGTTACAACAGTACATAAAGTTTTAGTGTGTGACTGTGAGCAGCACTGTAGATTTGTTAGTGAAAAACAAGGAATAATGAAAGAGAAGTTTTATCAAAAATGATTAGATAGATAGAGTTTGGAATGTATTTGTCAGCAAAAAATATTTGGGGATGTATTTGTCAGCAAAAAATATTTGGAATGTATACAATCTATAATAAGTGGTTTTTAAGGACCGGTGCGGCCCTTAAACCTTAATCAATAAAAGCGGTTATGTTGTTGTTGCTGACCATGGGTCTATAGAGGTTCAAAACAAGAAATATTTATGAGCCTCTTTAACTTAAAAAAATTATCTTAAAATACTATCAAAAAAATTATATAAGTAGTCAAGTAGAAGGAAAAAAATACGATTATTTTAGGACTTCGTGCGCGTATAGACAGACATAAGACTACGTTAGAAAAAACGCGCACAACGTATAGATATACATTTTCAGGGGTCTATATATAAAATAATATAAAAAACTAGGCCTCTGAATTTTTTAGGCCTTAGACACAGGCCCGACCCGTCTTGCCTCAGGGCCGGTCTTGAAACTGCACTACAAAAAAGGCAATTGAGCGACGAAGAGACCCGAAACAGGGCGACAAAAGCAAATTTCGTCGTCTAAGACGAACTTTAGACGACGAAAATATGTGTCGTCACCTAAGAACCAAAAATCGTCGCCTAAGGTAAAATTTAAAGCGACGAAAACTGAAATCGTCGCCCAATGCCATTCCTTCATCCCCTAAGGTCCAGTCTTGGGCGACGAAATCTTTGTCGTCGCCTAAAATGATTATTCTTAAGCGACTACAAATATGTCATAGCCTAAGGTCCGAAAACTTTGGGCGACGACGTCTTTTCGTCGCCTAAGAGTGACCTTCTTAGGCGACGTTTTTTTTAACTTTAGGTGATGAATTTTTCGGTTTCGTCGCCTAAGAGTTCTTATATTCCCAGATTTGGACAACAGTTCACTCGGGAAAAAAAAGGAAGAAAATTTCGGGGGTTGTCGAAATTGTTGGGTGTTGTCGAAATCTATCCATACTTAGTTTGTGGAGCTATATATAAGTACGTATATATATATAGGTTTGAGTTTTATTTGAGTTGATGAATTGATAGATTTTGAGTGTGTGATTTAGTTGATCGATTAATATTTTGAGTATGTTGATTGATTATGAATTAGTGTTCGATGTAGTTACATTAATTGGTTGATATATTTTTACATTTTGATTAATGTTATATTGAATATATATATATATATATGATGTTGTTATTAATTAATTTATAATATTATGTTGATGCTATGAAGTTGTTAATGATAATTTTGTGATATGATGGATGTATATATATATATATATATATATATGTTGTTGATATATAATATTGTTATTATGTAATTATTTAGTATGTATATATATATATATGTTAATTAATTAGTTTATATATGTAAGAATATTGTTATGTAATTAATTAATAATTAGGTATACATATGCATGTGTTAATTAATTAATTTGTTACTAATAATTTGTTGCATGTAGTATAGTATTATATATATATATATATAAATGATTACATAATAGAGATTTTATGTATATATGAAATGTAATTAATTAATTTATATATATATATATATATATATATATATATTTTGTGGTATTTTCAGGATATGGATAAGAGTTGGATTTCGCTTCCAAGATGGGACAGAAGGTACGCTAAATGAGTTTTAAGTTTTGTGCAATATGCGTTGGACAATGCTGGCAGAAATACATTTTTCTATTGCCCGTGCAAGAGATGTCAGTGTCGCAGCGAAATGCATCGATTTCCGATGGAGAGAGTATAGGAGCACCTGAAGAATAACGGATTCTGGGACAGTTACACATGTTGGATATATCACGGTGAAACATCATCAAGGGGTCTGCATGATCATGGGCAGTTTTATGAGAGGGGCGGTTCATCAAACAATCCAACAACGGTCTTCATCAACGACATGTTTCCTCATGAGAGCGGTGTATGCGCTCAAGGACAGTATATTCCTAAGACATCGGTGCAGGCCGTCCCTAGAGCTGTCAACACTGCTGGTATTGACAAGTACAACAAACCGCTTGCTTTCTAACAGACCCCTCTGTACCCCGGTTCTAAGAAGACCGTTCTTGAGTGTGTGATGGAGGTGATGCAGATCAAAGTTGAGGAAAAATCGACCGTAAAGGTTGTTGATAGGTATCTACAGTACGTTGTTTCGTTGCTGCCCGACGGTCATTATCATCCCACCACTCATCATAAGGTCTGTCGTATCCTAAAAGATCTCGGGCTTCCTACATTAAGATCTATGCATGCAGATATGACTGCGTTCTGTTCTAGGGTAAAGATGCAGACGGGAATGACCTTGAAGGCCTTCATCGTTGTCCAGTATGTGAGACCGACATGTATAAGCGGACTCCTGCAGACAACAGGAAACCTGTGAAGGTACTTCAGTATTTCCCGTTGAAGGATAGGCTGGAGCGGTTGTACATGTCTTCACACACAGCCAAAGCTATAAGATGGCACGCTGAGAGGGAGTTGCATGACGAAGACATCATGGTACACCCTGTTGACGGGGAGGCTTGAAAGCATATAGACATGGAGTTTCCTCATTTTGCGTCAGAGGTCCGAAATGTGAGGCTCGGGCTGTTATCCGACGGATTCAACCCTTTTGGCAACATGAGTCTTCAATATAATATATTGTCGGTGATTTTGGTACCTTACAACCTTCCTCCATGGATGTGCATGAAGAAGGAATACAACATGTTGACCTTGTTGATTCCGGGGCCCGGTTATCCAGGGAAGTGTCTTGATGTGCATAGCCATACAGCTTTTGTCCCTAATTATATTATCCTTTAGTTAGCCCTTTGAGCCTTAATAAGCCTTTTCTTTCATAAAACACATATCCCCAACCCTTTACCTTTAAACACATATCCTACCTTTGTTCTGAGAAATTAATAGAGCACTACAGCATAATGAAATTTTGAAGTAGAGAATATGTGGAAGAAAACAAGTTTGGGGGTTGTGGTATATACTGGCGGGCGAGATAGAGTTTGCAGGTCAAGGCGCTAAAATGCAGTGAAAGGGGATGTCATTGTTCAAGTATTTCTGAATGTACCGGGCAGTCCAGATAAAAAATAAAAGAAAGAAAAAAAAACTGGACACACTTTGGTTTTATGGAATGACATTGGAGTTGAGAAGAAAGCTGGTTAATTATTGTTTCGTTGTTGCCGAAGCATGAAGATGGAGTATGAAGCTTGGATATGAGATGTTTTTAGTACAAAGAGAGCTAGTCTAAAAAGAAAATTTTACAGTAAAAGAGCTCTAGCTGAGAGACGTCTCCAAGCTTGGCATGTGAAAGCTATAATACAAAGTTGCTCCAAGAAGTGGAAGAAAAGAACGAGTTGTGCAATGGAACTAGAGGAATTGAATGGAATACACTCTGGGAAAGTTACAGAAAAGAAAAAAGAGAAAGAAAATAAGGATGGTTAAAATGGAAGCCTAACATAATGAAATTTGGCATCCAATAGTTGTTACTGAGGAGGTTGTTGTGCTGCGCATATGAGGATTTGCCAAGTTTGAGTTTCGACTTATTGTTGTTCTATTGATTTCTTAGAACCTTTGAACTCCTCTATCCTTCGTTTCTTTTAGCCAATACCCTTAGCCCCATTACAACCATAAACAAAGATCTTATTCATTCTGGGATGAGTGTGAGGCAATTTGCGGAGATGAGTCAAAGAAGTGAGCCTATGGGACAATATTCTAGTTCAATTGATAGGTATTCTTACATGAGATCATTCTTAATTCTTCTTTTCAGAAAAAGCCTTTTCTTTCTAAAGATTTATGTGAGCTATTTTGCTTGATATATTCTTCCTCTCACATAAACATGAGTGTGTAACCTAGAAAATCAGTGTGCTTCATTAAGAGTGAAATCCTTGGTGAGATTTGAAGTTGAAGCTGACTGTCATGTGTCTATTTGGGTTGTGAAAATTTATATTGATTTGTGGCTATCAACTTAAGCATGGTTGTTATCAGGATTTATTAGCTTTTTATTGAAAGCTCTTGTGGACTTGTTTTAATGATTGTTGTTATTTGAAAGCTGTATAGTTGAGTTTGATTCTCTGAGGTGATCGTTGGAAGAATTAGGATTGGGTTTGGTTATTGTTTTCTGTTTTCGTTTTGCTCGAGGACTAGCAAAGTCTAAGTTTGGGGGTATTTGATGTGCTTGTATTTTCCTATATTTCTATGCCCTTTAATTTTGATAATTGTATAAGTTCTCCTTGTTTTAGCCTATTTACTTAAAATAGTGTGTTTGTAGGTTTGAAGAGCAAAGATGAGGAAAAGAAGCAAAAACGGGATAAAGAAGGATTGAAAGGAGTTTGCAATCCTGACAGCTGAAGCAGTCGTGGCAGAACAGCCAACTTCGAGGATTTAACTGTGCTGTTCCAGGAAGAATCAGAGAGTGAGCCTTATATGCACGAAAAGGCCTGGATGTCTAGTTTCTATAGAATTTTACGGTTCGTGATTTCGATATTCCTAGAGTGAGATATAGCCGTTTTAGTACAGACTGTTCAGGAATGACGAATCTACACTGTATTTGAAGAGCTCGAGTTTACAAGACTAGAATGACTTGGCAAAATTCCAGGCGAGTTAATTCAGCATTATGGACCTTTTGAGAGTCCAATACATGTTTTCCTTGGACATTTAGAAGTCTCCTTTTGGGCTATGCACTTAAAGAGAAAACCCAAGTCTGAAGGAAGAAGGAAAAGGGCACCATATAAGTAGAGACTTTGTCAAGCACAAGGGGGGAGCCGGATCATTCAATTCATAATTCCATTCTAGAGGCTGCTGTCCTCCACCGGTTCCATGTTCCATCTCCATTCAATTAGATTCTTCATGTTTTCTTTAAGCATGAGTAGCTAAACTCTTTTCTAGGGCTAGGATGAAGCCCTAACATGACTGTCTACATGTTTTGATATTCAATTGATGGATTGTTAGTTTCTTTTAGATAAATTCTTAATCTCTGCTTGATTTGTTGCTTGTGATAAAGTTCTATTGATTCGCGAC